>JALHCF010000130.1:326872-964821 GCA_024341135.1 Tolypocladium album
TGCCGCTGCTGCCGCTCAATGTCGCGGACCCTGACGTGAGGCGAAATTATCGCACAGAGGCTAACATGACATCTCCTGCAGGATCGTCGATGGCCTCCAGAAGCAGCTCGGCAACAAGAAGGATGCCCTCGCCCGGGAGCGCGCCTGCACGGCTGTTGCCGCCATCGCCTCTCACTCCGAGACCTCTGCTAGCGTTGAGCCCTACCTCATCGTCCTTCTGCCCGGCCTTCTGGCTGCCGTTGGTGACAAGATCACCGCCGTCAAGGACGCCGCCACTGCCGCCGTCGCGGCCATCGCCAGCGACCTGAACGGCAACTGCGTCAAGGCCGCCCTCCGCCCCATCATGGACTCTATCCGCAACGCCCAGAAGTGGCCTGAGAAGATGGCCGCCCTGGACTTCATCGACACCCTTGTCAAGAATGTCCCTGCTCAGCTCGCCTACCGCGTCCCTGAGCTGATCCCCGTCATCTCCGAGTCCATGTGGGACACCAAGAAGGAGGTCAAGGAGCGCGCCTACAAGACCATGGAGCAGATCTGCCAGTTGATCGTCAACAAGGATATCGAGCGCTTCATTCCCGAGCTCATCAAGTGTATTGCCAAGCCTGAGAACGTCCCCGAGACCGTTCACTTGCTCGGTGCCACCACCTTCGTCACCGAGGTCCAGGAGCCCACTCTGGCGCTCATGGTTCCCCTGCTGGATCGTGGTCTGGCCGAGCGCGAGACTGCCATCAAGCGAAAGGCCGCTGTCATTGTCGACAACATGTGCAAGCTCGTCGACGACCCCAACATCGTCGCTCCTTTCCTGCCCAAGATGATGCCCGGCCTGCAGAAGAACTTCGACAACCTGGCTGACCCTGAGGCCCGTGAGAAGACCAAGCAGGCCCTCGACACCCTCACCCGTGTCGGTGACATCAAGGACGGCAAGATCCCCGAGGCTCGCAACGATGGCGACCTCAACGTCGTCCTCGGCAAGGTCAAGGAGGTCTTCTCTGGCAAGTACGCCAACTACCTCGAGAAGATGGGTCCTGTCGCCGAGTACATCGCTGCTGTGGCCGGCCAGCTCGTCGACGAGAAGGAGGTTGAGCCTATGCTCTGGGTCGAGAACCTGAAGCCCTACGTCGCCGTCATCACGGGCATTGACAACGCCGAGAGCGTCATTGAGACCCTGCGCAAGCGCGCCTCTCCCGGTGCCGCCGAGGAGGTCGAGGGTGAGGCTGACGACGAGGAGGGCGAGGATCTGTGCAACTGCACCTTCTCCCTTGCCTACGGTGCCAAGATTCTCCTCAACCAGACTCACCTGCGTCTCAAGCGCGGCCAGCGCTACGGTCTTTGCGGTCCCAACGGCTCTGGCAAGTCTACCCTGATGCGTGCCATCAACAACGAGCAGGTTGAGGGCTTCCCCAAGCAGAGCGAGGTCAAGACTGTGTTCGTCGAGCACGACCTCGACTCCGCTGACACTGAGATGACCACCATCGACTGGACCATGAAGAAGCTGACCGAGGCCGGTGTCACCACGACCCAGGCCGACGTCGAGAAGCAGCTGAACGAGTTCGGCTTCACCGAGGCTATGGTCAAGGGCGAGATCACCGCCCTCTCTGGTGGTTGGAAGATGAAGCTGGCTCTGTGCCGTGCTGTCTTCGAGGCCCCCGATATCCTGCTGCTCGACGAGCCCACCAACCACTTGGACGTCAAGAACGTCAAGTGGCTGGAGGAGTACCTCTGCACCTCCCCCTGCACCTCCATCATCGTCTCTCACGACTCCAGCTTCCTCGACAACGTCTGCCAGCACATTGTTCACTACGAGCGCTTCAAGCTCAAGCGCTACCGTGGTAACCTGGCCGAGTTCGTCAAGAAGCTTCCCTCGGCCAAGTCCTACTACGAGCTCGGTGCCTCCGAGATGGAGTTCACCTTCCCCGAGCCCGGTTTCCTTGAGGGTGTCAAGACCAAGGCCAAGGCCATCCTGCGTGCTACCAAGATGTCCTTCCAGTACCCCGGCACCTCCAAGCCTCAGATCCAGGACATCACCTTCCAGTGCTCTCTCGGCTCTCGTATTGCCGTCATTGGCCCCAACGGTGCCGGCAAGTCGACCCTGATCAACGTCCTGACGGGTGAGCTCATCCCCACCGAGGGTGAGATCTACCAGCACGAGAACATTCGTATCGCCTACATCAAGCAGCACGCTTTCGCCCACATCGACAACCACCTGGACAGCACTCCTTCCGAGTACATTCAGTGGCGTTTCCAGACTGGTGAGGATCGTGAGACCATGGATCGCGCCAACAAGGTCATCACCGAGGCCGACGAGAAGGCCATGGACAAGATCTTCAAGATTGAGGGCACCCAGCGTCGCATCATTGGCATCTCCTCGCGCAGAAAGTTCAAGAACAGCTACGAGTACGAGTGCTCGTTCGCCCTGGGCGAGAACGTCGGCATGAAGGGCGAGCGCTGGACCCCCATGATGACTGCTGACAACGCCTGGCTGCCGCGAAGTGAGCTTCTTGCCTCTCACCAGAAGATGGTTGCCGACGTCGACATGAAGGAGGCCCTGGCTTCCGGTCAGTTCCGTCCCCTGGTCCGAAAGGAGATTGAGGCCCACTGCGCCAACTTCGGCCTGGACGCCGAGCTGGTCTCCCACTCGCGCATGCGCGGTCTGTCTGGTGGCCAGCGTGTCAAGACCGTCCTGGCTGCCTGCTCGTGGCAGCGCCCTCATCTTATCGTCCTTGACGAGCCTACCAACTACCTCGACCGTGACTCCCTGGGTGCCCTGTCCAAGGCTCTCAAGAAGTTCGAGGGTGGTGTTATCATCATTACTCACTCTGCCGAGTTCACCAAGGACCTGACTGAGGAGGTCTGGGCCGTCATGGACGGCAAGATGACTCCTTCCGGCCACAACTGGGTCAGCGGCCAGGGCTCTGGCCCCCGCCTCAAGGCCGGCGACGATGACGAGGAGGACAAGTTCGATGCTATGGGCAACAAGATTGTCACCACCAAGAAGAAGGCTAAGCTGACCTCTTCCGAGGCCCGTAAGAAGAAGAAGGGTACGTTTTCCACTCTACATGTTTTACCCCAGATGAACTCGAGGCTGACTATTCTCCCACAGAGCGCATGGCTCGCCGCAAGCGTGGTGAGGAGGTCTTCAGCGACGAGGACGAATAAACGAATCATGCCCGCGGCGCTGCATTCTGACGAGCGTTCTCTTCTCTTACGACAATACCACGTATTTTATAATTTTCTTTTGTTCCTCATGCGCGGGTTGGTAAAAGAACAAAAGTTGTGATGCGTTCCGGGAATGGTTTCATGACGGGGGCTACCGATAGAAGGCCTTCTATTAGACGTTGTGCCTGGGGAGCTCGGAGCAAGGCTCGATTGGGATTGGAGGATCCCAAGCGCGTCAAAGCTTCCGAGGCCACCAGGCCGGAGGATGAAGATAGACGGCAGACTGCCCAATATGACTACTACAAGTTATGTGGCTGCAAATCTCATTCGTGACCCCAACAAGTGCGTGATCTCTCGACACTTGCTGGGTAAGACGCCGTGTCAAGGCGCGCAATTTATCATCCATCGAGGAACCGGTGCCGCAAGCACTCCATTTGTGAGGCACATGGGAGAAAGCAAAAGACAACACACTGCCCTACCTACCCTTGCCATCTATTCATTCGGCGGATTGCTGGTACACCGGTTGCTATTCACAGAGCCGCGGCAGCACGTCGCCGGGGTGCGAAGGCGGCGCTCGCAAGTCCTCCAGTAGGCCAGCCAGTCTCGCCGCAGGAGCGTCACACTTCCGAAAGCGGAAATAGTGCACGTGACATCCTGCGCCATGCTAGAAGGCCATGCGAGGTAGACCTCCACGTCGAGATGGACGACGCACAGCGGGAAGGATAGGTACGGTAGGCAGGCTGAAGGCACTTCGTAGCTGTTCTCAATGACGCTTCTCGTCTGTGTCACCCTAGCCTGGACTTGGACATGGCAGTGCCTGTGAGCGGACGGAGCCTGTGGCCGTCGTCTGGTCACTAGAATTTTCGTCACGATGAAGCACCGCAAACAGGCCCGCACGATGCTCTCATCCGCCTCGGGTCCGCAGACCATCGGTGAAGCCTGCTGCGGCACAACCTGACTTGACTAAGAGGAGGCCCTTTCACACGTGGCCGTGCCTTTCCATCATCTCCACCACGCAAACATGTTTTCCGTATGTTGCACAATCGGAAAGCAAGGTACTCCGCAGTAGACCAACACACCGCTGCTGCTTGACATTCAACTGAAACTCCAGTGTTGCAGCTTCGGGTATGCACCGCTCGCACGAAGTACCCACGCATATGTAGTATTGTTCAAATTTCGTCGTCTCATGTCTCTCGGGGGGGTATATATAGTTCCCGAGCTACGACTCCAGCCCGGCAACCGTTGGTCCGCTTCTAAACCAAAATTCTAGACCAGAAGGTGAACAAATCACTGTACACAAAAGCCGTGTCCCGCGCACATGTTATAGCAGCATATTCCAGCTCACGCCGAAATGCAAAAACCGCGTCAAACCCATGCAAAAGGAAGCAATGACCTGGAGCCAAGCTAAATGAGAAAGAAGACCGACATCTCACTCCGCATCATTCCTCGTCAAGGGACGCCGACTCATCAATCCAGCGGATCCTTCTTCTTGTTGCGGCCGATACCCACAAGCTGCAGCATCTCAGTCCAGAAACCCACGGGCGGTTGAGTGAAGCTGGCCTCGTAGCGGTCAATGGTCGGGCGCTGCCACACCAGGTCGGCCTCGTGGGGCCGGACGACGCGGGTGCGCTTCAAGAGCTTCCAACCGATGAACAGGAGCGGAGCCACAATCTGCATCGTGTAATTTTGGAAAAACGTTTCGACGCTCCACGGCGTAAAGGCAGAGTAGCCGTAGAAGATGACGACGAGGGTCTGGAAGGAGAGCGCAATGATGGCGCAGTAGGGCTGGCCCCAGCCGAAATATGGCAGCGACTTGCGGTCGACGCCCTGCGCCTTGCATGCGCGGTAGAAGAAAAGGAAGGTGATGGACATGACCATGTAGTCGATGATGCCGCCGGCCGTGATGAGGCTGACGAGCCAGCCGAGTACCTTGGACGAGCTGTTGCCGACCTGCAGGAAAGAGAGCAGTGGAAAGCACATTACCACGCAGAAGCAGTAGATGGGCACGCCGTTGCTCCAGCACTTGCGCAGGACACGTGGCGCGCGACCCTCGAGAGCCAGGCCGTAGAGCGAGCGGGTGGCGCAGTACGTGTACGTGTTGCCGGCCGAGAAAATGGACGTGAACATCAGGGCGTTGACAATGTGAGGGAGCACCTGAATACCCATGTTCTGCATGGCGATGACGTACGGCGACGAGGCGGCAGTACCGGCCTCCGATTCGCCCTTCAGGATCCTCTGGATGGTCCTGTCGTCATACCGAAGAACGATGCCGACGGCCAGAGCGCTGCCGAAGAAGAAGATGCCGAAGCGCCAGTAGATGGTCTTGAAGGCATTCTTGATGTAGATGCGCGGGCGCTTGGCCTCCGCGGCCACCATGGAGATATACTCGGGGCCGACAATGGCGAAGGAGGCGTTCCACAAGGCTCCGAGGAAGCCCTCAAAGCGGCCGAGTGAACCTGAGGTGTGGTATTCGGCAAACGCACCGGGGTCATTCCAGTAGCGGAAGCCGTAGCGGTCGCCCTGAGGGTTGCCACCGAGCATTGTCACAAACGTAAAGAAGAAGAGCATGAAGATGAGGATGACCTTTCCTCCGGAAAGCCAGAACTCAGCCTCACCATATCCGCGCACAGCAAGGATATTCAGAGCACTACAATCACAGGAACGACGTTTAGCATGCGATCTTTTCTCAGAAGGGGTAGGGGAGGTGGGGGTAGAGGAGGAGGCCTGCCCAGGAGTACAGACGACTCCTTGGCCAGAGGACGGGCGAGATGGATCCCCCTCTCATTCCCCCACCTGGGAGCATGAGTTCTTACGCATAGCAGAGGATGACTGCAGCACAGATGCCAGCAGTTGGGCCTGGCTCCTTCATTTTGGGCTCCCAGAAAGACAGCACCAAGTTCAGGGCTGTGATCTCGAAAGGGATCAGCAGCGCCTCGTAGAGGAAGAAGTTCCAGCCAGCCATGAAGCCAAAGGCGTCGTCCACCCAGTGTCCAGCGAGACGGATGAAGCCGCCCGACACGGGCATGAGGACGGTCATCTCGGCGACGGAGTTGTTGACGCAAGCAAGAATCAGGGAGTAGAGCGTGTAGGCGATGAGCAGACTGGCGGGACCGCCCATGGCCAGGCCATTGCCGATGCTGACGAACAGGGCGGTGCCAATGGAGCCGCCAATGGCGATGAGCTGGATTTGGCGGTTGTTCAGGCGCCGGTGAAGACCGTCGGCATTGTCTGCCAGGTGGTTGCTCTCGATAGCACCGAGCTCGGGAGAGCTTGGCACGTCGAGCTTGGTAGACTGCTTCTCCTCGTCCGTGGTCGCCATGGTGGCGGTTGAACGGCTCTCGTGGATGCGCGAGGTACGATCAATGCCGAATTTTTGTCGCTACTCTGAACGTCGTCAACAACGGCTCTCGCTCGCCCGGGAGATGGGTGACGGGCGAGGTGGTGGAGTGTAAACGACGCTGGGGTAATGTGGAGGAGCGGAGGAGGGAAGTGAGGAGGAGGAGAGAGACGATGTTTTTGGGTAGAGCAAGGATGAGGGGAGATCCGGAGAGGGAAGGAGACGAAGACGGAAGGGATCCCAGGAAGGCGAAGCAGGAGCGACGGGAGGGATGCGGCTGGTATACATATACATTCACCCGTACGTCAGTTCCTGCAAATGTTGCGGCGCCTCGCAACTTGGCCGGGGCCATCCAAGCAACTGAGTAAGTTGCTCGTACCTGCACTCGTACGGCCAAGGTACCCTGCCTGCCAATCAATGCCCAGGACTGGCAGGGGGAGGCCCATTGGCTTTTGTCGGTGCCATCACAATACTCGTTTTGACGAACGAGAGCGGCGCCAGCTGCGTGGGATTGAGACGGACGGTCCGTCCGATGTGGGGCACGGCTGGCGCTATACTCGGCGGGTACCCTGTACTTGGTACCACCCTCTGCGCCTGCGGCGCGACTGGCGGCCACCAACAGAGGCTCTTGGGGGCCGGCGTTTTGGGTCTTGCTCCCTCTGCTGCCACACCGCCAGCGTCGCTTGCGGCCTTTCTGTTGCGCTCGCAGCCAGCCACCAGGGCACCCGCACGCGACCAGGCACAACTAACTCGAGCGTGTACCCCCCATGTACCGCCGCTGCGCAGCCGCATGCGTGCGCCTCGGCGGGTGCAGATCGCCAGCCTCGAATTCTGTGCCTAAAAGGCCTCATCAAAGTGCAGCATTGAGCAGCCGGACCAGCGCTGCGCTGTCGTGAGAACGTGCATGGTGCTGAGTGCCATTTTCTGCCGTCGCCGCGCATTGCAGGACGATTGCTGCCTGGATGCGCATTGTCCACACTTTCCCATGCGCAGCCAGGTCGCAATCGGCAAGCCACCACCACCACCACCTCTTTATTGCGACTGCATCCGGCCCCGAACATCGACGGTGTGCCGGGCATTGCGCAGTCGTCGCTGCCGGCAGTGCGCCCAGCTCAAGGTACGAGACTCTACGGAGTACACATTAAGGGATAGTAACGCAAGGCCTTGAACCCGCAGCGCGGCGTCGTCGCCTGAGTGGAGTTTCCCAAGGCTCCATCACCGTTGTCCTTCCGCCGCCAGCAACGGGTCTGTAAGGCTCCCGTCGTGGTTCTTTGTTTCCGCTGCTCGACGCCATTTTCGGGTTGCCTTTGGCCAAATCCGCATTAGCTGCAAGAGCAGAATGCCTCGCGAAAGCGACCGTCCTCGGCTCTCGAGTTGATCTTACTCCAGGCCGGTCGATATATCGAGGCTCAGCTCTGGCTCGTGTCATCCTCACCATTAATTTACCCCACAGGCTGCCTATGAAACCTCGAGCCGTGCTTCTGACGGGCCCCCATGGGTCGGTGCCCCAGCCGCAGTCGCTAGTAGCCGTGCCTCCCCCGTACGCTGTAAACGCGTTGGCGCCGATGCATGCGTACTCGTACGAGTAGCCTCGTGAAGGTCAACGAGAAAAGGTCATAACGGCGGATTGGAGGTTACCACAACGGTATCATCGACGTGGACCCCCGCCATGGCATTCTTGGATCCTTCTGCAATGCGATCAGTGAGATTGTTTTCGCTTACAGTAGATTTGGGGGGTTTCAGGCCGCAGGGATCCGCCTGCGGCACGGTACTTGATGAGTACGAGCTCTTCGGAGGAACTGGCCTTGGCCTTAAACCACGCACGGCCTAGGTCGAACTTCCTACTAGTTGCAAGGAGTCGCGCTTGGGATTGCGGCGGCCGTGGTCGCCAACTGACCATTGACGATCAGGGACGTCTACAAATGAGTAGGTATAATACCGCGGAGGAGGTGGGCTCGACCACCTCAGCATGTGTGGCTGGCCGCGGGTCGCCATTATGGGGCCACAGGGCAGCCCAGTTCAACCTTTCGCGATTCGATTACTTGTACATACTCCGTAGGCTGCGGTTTTACAGTACATGCAGCCAGTCGCCCTCGAGTTTTCCCATGTGCTCCGCTGCGGGTCGGCATGGCTTGGCCAGCCACTCAGGCGACATCCGGCATGTCAAAACGGTCAAGCCGAGCATCGGCCAACAACCATCCTTTCAAGTACGGTGTGATCTTTCGACGCCCAGTAACACGGCACGCCGTCGTCCGCCAGCGCAGGGCACTGAGACTGTGTGATCGGTGCAGGTCCCCGACGACACGCGAGCGGGCGCGCCACGTGTGACCTCCAAGACAGCGTTGCAGTGCGTCCTGCATATTTGAGGGAGGAGGGGCCTTCAGAGCAGCCAGCGACTCCAACGCAAAATAAAATCCTCGTAGAGGCTCGCTAGGACTCAAAATAATACTTGGCAGGTACAAATGCCGCACAGAACTGCTAAACCCGCCAGCAGACGCAGCAACCAGACCCCGGCCGAGCTAAGTGACGTCATGAGCTTCGACCCTGTGATTTGGGATCCGCACTGCGGCCAGCGGTCCCGCCTCGCCTTGTTCCGCAGCGTCGATTGGACAGTCCATGGTGCTGGCCGCAGCCTTGGCTCTGGCCTTTTATCGTTCCACTAGCTGGCTCTTTGCGACGCGCCGAGTCCGACAATTTCATGCATGTTGCGCTGACCACTCGACGGCCAACGTCAGCTCGCAGAACGACCGGCTTGGCTTGGGGCTATCCCCGGGACCCAGCCCTGGCAGGAAGGCAAATGATGCCGATCAAGAGCTCTGTCCAACGATTTGCAGGGTCGCTGAAAACCTAGATCGGGCACAGGACTGATCTGGGCATCGACTTAAGGATGTACAAGTACGGATACACACTCTCGGGTTCGCGCCAGAGATACTCGGACACAAGGTAGGTACTCGTATCAAGCCGGCGTGAGGCTTTCAAACTAGCAATGGAATGCCCCTGCGTTCAACGACGCCATCCGGAAGTCGGTCTGGCGTGGCGGGAGGCCAACGCCTGTGGCACCTGGGCTGCCACAGGCACCCGTCCATGCCGTCCTTGGCTTACGACATGACGCCGCTACGTGGAGCGAGGAGCCAACTTGGTCCTTGATACCTTGACGATGCTAGTGGTCAACCGTAGCGGGTCTCCAACGCCAAGGGAGATGGAACATGTGGCCCCTGCTCGCCTCCAACATGCCACTTCGTGCTGAGCCTTCCGCCTCGTCGAAACAAACCGCAAGGTGGGCCCCGTTCGCGTCGTACTCGAGACATCGGCGCGCCTCATGGCGCGGGAGTATTCAAATTTTGCACGATGTGCAACGACGCGGCGCTGATTGGCGCTTCGCCCCGGGGCTCGCTGACGGCGTCGGGGTGGTCGCTGTCGCGTGACTCTGCTCCCGAGGAGGCAGATCAGATGCAGATTCGCAGACCGCTGCAGGAATAGTGTGGAATCCGATGCTGTCCTGGCTGACATCTTGCCAACCGTTTGCCTCGTGCGACGGCTTCGTTACCGAGTACAGTGCGCCTGGGCCGACGTAGACTCTGCGCGAGTAATGCGGCGGTGGCAGAAGCACAGTGGGGGTCAGATGCACAGACTTTTTCGTACTAACAGGCCGTAACGGAGAAGTCCCTTTCTGCCGGGCGTCACCGGGGACTGATGACCCGAGGCTAGCCCTGCTAGGTCGTTCCGTTTGTCTTGTCGCATGTACGGAGTACGGGTACTCGTACTACTCGTACGTTGTTCATACGGACGGCTGATCTCCAGCCAGCAGAGACCCCTTCCCTCCGTCCCCAGGCGACGGTGCTCCAAATGGGGAAGCGAGTTGGGGAGGTGGCGGGGAGACAGAGATGTGCGATTGAAGGCCAGCGATCAACGATGGACTACTCCGTACGTGACAATGCAGATGAGAAACATGAGAGTGTGTGCCATGCGCGCGTCTAATCCAACGCCAAAAATGGCCCAATTGCCCATCCAGGGCCAATAACTGCATGTTGCGTTCCTGGTGCAACCTTGGACCAGGGACGGAATGGAATGTTCAAGGAAGGGCACGAACCGCGCTGTCGGAGTTGTTCTTTCTTCCGTTCCTCGTGAGGTTGCGCTGTTCCCTTGGAATTTCTTTCCTCAGGCGCAGGAGACAGCATGCAGACTTTTGTGCCTTATGTCCGTGACCTTTTGGGCAATCGAGCCTTGGGGAGAAGAACGAACAAGTCGAAATTTATAACTTACCCCTCCAAAGCTGCCCCGCCCCCACCAGCGCAGGCGCGCGCACAAGAAAGTTCGTCGCCGAATTGTTCATCAAAGTGCTTCGTTCACTTCCGCAACAAATGCCGAAATACTTCCAAGTCTTGTGATGTTGGCAATCGAAAGGCGCAGAGTTCTTAATTCCTGTAAATTCAAGAGAACCCTCGCGCTCAGTGTGCGTTGAGAAAAGACCTTTTGCATAGGCGCGGAGCAGCCTACGTTGCGTCACACCCAGCGACGTTTTTTTTTCCCGTCTGCTCCTCAACGCACCGTCGCGAGCTACCTGGTCCGCGCTTCATCCCAGTCTCCCCAGACTCGCTCCCCTGCACGCTTTGTTGCAATCGACGAAGCCTCGGCAGTGGCTATGGATGTCGCCGACCAGAGCGTCGGCTCCGATGCGCGAACGGCCGACGACACGACGACGTATGCTCCCGAGAGCCACGGCGATGCTCGGCGGGCACTCTCTGTCCTGGCAAATGGCGAGGTGGCTGGCAAGCTGATTGAGGCTCATGTCTCCAAGATCGCCATCTCTTCGGCCGCAGGCGCTCCCACTTCTACACTCCCCAGCCCGGTTGCCAGTGCCGCCGAGATCCTGACCGTCGGGCTCGCTGCCTTCGATGCTTTCCTTCAAGCAAACGTCACCGGCCCGATCCTCCCAACCGACCATGCCACCGCCGTGCAGAACCGTTTTGTCCAGGCCTGGGCGGCTACGGACGGTAGCGTCGACAGCGGCGCCTCCCCGTCGTCCTCCGCCCTTCAACGGATCCAGAGAGCTTGTCTCGGGTACCTCGATGTGGACGGCGTGTCCCCATACGCCTATATCCCATACCTTGAGCTCTTCTCCCTGGCAAGATATGTTTTTATCGACGCCCTGGCTGGCGAGAGCGAGTCTATTCTGGAGGTAAACTCCCCTTACTCTGGCAACTCTGGCAAATACAGTGTTGCCTGGATGAGGCTGCGGATAAACATCTGGCACTACAAGCTTCTCACGCAGCCCAGCCTGGGACCTGGATCCAACTTCGCTAAAAGCTCACAATGGAGCGACGTGCCCACCTTGGCTTCCGATATAACGGTGTACATGGATGCCTTGTTGGAGCAGATTGCCGGCGAGGAGGTCTGGTCGACCGCCGAAACGTGGAGCCGGGAAGAGAAGGCACAGTTTCTGGTCGAAGCGGCCAACAACTACATATTGCTCGGCCGCTATGCAAAGGCCAAAGACGCCCTCAGGCACGCAACTCAGGTCAGTGGCGTCAAGTACGCACTGTCGGGCGCTCTCGGCAAAAGGACCAAGTTTCAAGAAAAGAGTACCAGCCAGCTGGTTGTATTTGCTCGAAGTGCTAGTGGGCAAGATGCTCCCGCCATTGAGGATGGCGAGGAAGACGTTAAGCCGGATGCGCTCCAGCTTAACAACGACACTCTTTTGGAAGAAATCCAATTTACCAAGGAAAGCAACGGCAACAAGACCGAGGTTGTCGACCTGCCACCAAGTCTGGCTGATCTATCTCCAGATGATCAGCCGCAGCTGTCTGCTATCGATCAAATCATTCTCCTCACGGAAGCCACCATCAAGGATGCTTTCTCCCCTGCCGATACTCTGACCTCTGAGGAGATACTCCCCTTTGCCGTCCGTGTCCTGGCCGACAAGTCTACCAACTGGCAAATCTATACCCAAGCCCTCTTGGTGCGCTCCAGAATAGAGGTCCACAGGAGCAGGACCGTGGAGCGCGGCGTACTCCAACTCCAAGCGGTCGCGGACCAGGTCCTCGCCGACGCCTCAAGCGCCCCAAAGCAGCCTGAGGAGCCAGTCGCGGACTCTGAGTCGGTGGATATACCGACTATTCAGGTGATGGCGCCGGGACAGGACGCCGCAGCCAGCAGCCAGGCTCCCACATCATTCTTGCCTGCGCCGAAAGCATCGGAATCTGCCCCTGCCCACATAAGACTCCGTCATATCCACGCGCTCTGCACACCACCTCGATGGCATCTTGAATCTGAGCTGGCCTATGCATGGGCCGGTATTGGGTCGCTCTCGTCCGCTCTCGAAATTTTCAAACGCCTTCGCCTCTGGGCCGAAGTCGCCCTCTGCCTGGCTGGCGCGGACGCCGTCGACGATGCAGATGGTCGAGGAAGTGGCGGAGACGAAAAGGCGAAGGCTATCATTCGATGGCGACTTTTCCATCGGTCTGGAGACGATGCCTCGGTGAAAACTGGCCCAGATGAAGAAGGCGTTGAAGACGCTACCACTCTCAAGGCAAAGGATTATGCAGGCCCCGAGCGAAGTCCTCCACCACCAAACGCCGCGCGGCTATGGTGTATTCTTGGCGACCTCGAGAGCGATCCAAGCCATTATGAAAGGGCCTGGGAGATTTCCAAGCGTCGATACGCTCGAGCACAAAAATCACTAGGCGAGCATTTCCTGCAGCAAAAAGACTGGGTCAAGGCCCAGGAAGCCTACAAACTGGCCACGACTGTCAACCGCCAGAGTTCAGAGATATGGAGCCGCCTTGGCGATATCAGCTTGCGTCTGGGCAAGTTTGAAGACGCTGCAGGAGCATTCAACCGCTCTATCACCACTGCTACGGACACGGCGGGAGGCGAGGACGCAAGGACGTGGAGCAACTTGGGAAGTGCTCTATGGAGCTTGTACTGCGAGGAAATTGCCAAAGCTAAGGACAATGAGGGCAAAGGTGATTCCGTTGCTGAAGACGCCGATGTCGAGGACAGCGAAGATGGCCTCGGGCCAACCACAGCCACGTCTCGCGATCCCAGCACCCTACTCGCCCAGGCTCTTGCGGCCTACAAGAAGGGCGCGTCCATTGCCCACGACAACTGGCGCATCTGGGATAACGTGCTTACCCTCGCATCGCGCATACAGCCACCTTCCGTGCCAGAGATTGTCCTCTCTTTCAAGCACATCATCCGCATCCGCAAGAGCGAAGACGCCATCGACGCAGACGTAATTTCGGCGCTGCTGCAGGACGTGGTCCTCGACAAGGAAAAGGACGCCGGGACCGGCGTGTACGAGCCCCCCCGAGGAACCATGGAGCGGCTCGTGACGCGACTTCTCGAAGAAGAAGTCGTGCCGCTCATCACCAAGCGCTCCGAGCTCTGGGCGCTCGTGGCCCGCCTCCGCGCTTGGCGGCGAGACTACGCCGGCGCCATCGAGGCTTCGGAGCGCGCCTGGCGCGCGGCGGTCGGATCGTCGGGCAGCGGAGGCGCGGGGCTCCTCCCTGGCGACTCGGCAGAAGCAGACTGGACGGCGGACGAGGCGGCGTGGGCCGAGGTTGTGAAGCGGACAGACGAACTCGTCTCCGTCCTCGAGAACTGGGGCCCGGATCTCGATACCGTCGGGCCGCGATGGCGAGGCAAGGCGAGGAGCGCCGTGCGCAGCGTCATGGGCCGGGGCAAGGAGAACTGGGAGGGCACCGAAGGGTGGAAGACGCTGGAGGGAATCATGGAGGGGCTCAAGGTGGAAAAATAGACGTCGGGAAAGGAAATCAAGGCCGCCGACGATGATGACGATGCATAGTTCTACTTTAGATGGGGTATTTGGCTAGAACAAATGTAGCACGGATATGATACCACGCACAAGTCGACACAAGCCTGACTAGAATCGAACAACCCAACTTCAGCATCGTGATATGGCAAGGGCCGTTCCCGTCGCCAGCCCCGCCACCGCAGGGAGAAGCATTCGTCTTGAAACTGCGCTTCTCGGACCTCACTGCGCATGTAGTACATTCAACTCGTCATTGCTGCTGCATAAACATACATACATGACACGCTAGGCCAGGAAGCAACCGAGGCACGATGCTGCATGGCCTGGACAACCAATCCGATCCCTGTTTTGCACCCGCGGCACAAGCGCTCTAGCCCAAACACATGTGTCGCCCTCCACAACCTCACCGGCAGCCCATCGTTGCCGCGCCGGGCCTCGTACCCAAAGAAACCCTCGCAGAAAGATGTCTCGGCACCATCGCTCCCGTGCGTCGTCTGGGCGAGCCCGACATATTCATCTTCCAACAGGATGGTAGGCACCAGGCGTCAAGATCATGACCAGCAGCACGGAAGCTTCTCTTATGCTCGGCGCTCCCTTAGCACATCGAAAGGCAAACCTTTCTATTTCTTGCCCTTCTTTCGGCTCGGCACAACCTTGAAGCCCGCGCCCTGGATGCCGCCGGCGCCCTCATTCTCCTTGGGCTGCGTGCTGCCGCTCCGCTTAGCCACCTCAGACCAACCGCCTGCTGGGCCGGCTGGCTTGGCGCTGTCCGAGAGAGGCTGCTTCTCGACGACGCCCTTCTCTGCGAGCTTCTTGCGACGGACATACTCTTCAGCAAAGTGGCGTGCGTCCATGGTCTTGGAGTTGAGGTACACGGCGTCAGCGATGATGCCAGTGTCGAGAGGGAGCGCCTCGAGGTCGGCTTGGAAGTCGGAAACTGCAAAATGTCAGTACGTGGGCAGAAATTGAGGCGGATAATCCAACTCACTGTCAGTCACGTTCGTGATGCCTCGCGAAAGCTCTCTGCGAGTCCACTTGCCAAATTCCTCCATGGCGGCGCTGGCGGCATCGACTCTGCCATTAGAAATGCTGGCGACAGCAGGGGCTGGGGCGGCGGGCTTGGAGGATGGGACTGGCGACTTGACGTTGCTTGTGCTCATGGACCGTCCTTGAGCCGACGATGGCCCGGTTGGAATCTTGACCTTGCCACCGGCACCGACCGTGGCCCAACCGCTCCCCGGGGGCGGGGCAGCTGCGGGAGCTCCGGCGGCGGGACTTTGGTTCGGCTTGCCGGCGAGATTCGCGTAGCTCTTGGAGGATGCGCCAGGCGCCGGGGAGCCAGACTGGATGGCGGTGTCCCTCGCCTTTTGCTTGCGGACTTCCTCCTCGCGCTGGATCTCGGCCAGAGTCTTCTTGCTAGAGGACGTAGTGGCACTCGAAGCACTCGGAGTAGGGCCCTTTGCAGAGCCAGGCTTGACCCAAGGGCTGGCTGAGGAGACGGGCGAGCCATGTCCCCAGGTGCTCGTCGCGGGAAGGCCGGCGGCAGCGGCGGCGGCGACCTGCCTTTCCCTTTCACGCAACAAAGCGGCCTCCTGCTCCATGGCGGCCTTGCGCATGGCAGCGGCCGCTTCTTCGGCTTTGGCCGCCTTTCGAGCTTCCGCCTCTTGAATCTCTTTGAGGCTTGGTCCCTTCGGCCCATCTTGGCCAGCGTCCTTGGCCCATGGCGCCAGCGGAGGAGGCTGGGTCACGTCTGGCGTCCCGCTTTGAGACCGGCTGTATTGCTCTGGGAGGTTGGAGCGGACTCGCTGAGCAGTGGGCGCTGGCAAGGGTGTGGATGACGAAGGAGGGGGGAATGGCATTGGCATGTCGGGGTCAACAGGCTGGCTGGCTGCTGCCGCTGCCTGAGCCTGTTGAACCTGCTGGGTGAGGGACAGGGCCGCATCCTCGGCGTGCTTCTTCTTGCTGGCTTTGCCGGCCTTGCCAGAGTGCGCTGGTGCGCCAGGGGCTTTTGGAGTTGGAGCGTCGTGAGCAGTAGCCACAGGTTGCGCAACGCCAGCCTGCGTAGCTTTGTCCTTGTCGGCCTGCTCGGCATCAATTTGGGCACGAAGATCTTCAAACTCCTGCAGCCGCTCCTTAAAACCCTCGACGTCCTCCGACAGTTGATCCGTTTCGGGCAGGCCAGATCTCAGATCAACATCGCCGGGAAACATTCCCCGTTGCTGGTGTGCATCCTGTTCGATGCCGCTGGCGTGTTGAAAGGATGCAAGCACTTGGCGCTCGGCAGAAGTGAGGTTCGCAAAGTCATCGGGGCGGCCAGCGTCCCCGTTTCCCGGAGCACCGGCGCGCATGCCAGACTGGACTGCACCTGGATGGTCGTGGAAACCGCCCGGCGGCATCGAGCCAATTGGAGGCGGCTGCTGCTGCTGCTGTTGCTGTTGCTGTGAAGGATGCCCAATGGGAGAGGCCATGCTGCCGAAGCTAGGTTGGCTCTGGAGACTCTGGGCGCTGGAATGATGCTGCAGCCCCGAACCCGGCATTTGGAACTTGGACATGGCTTGCTGGCGCATCATGAATTCTCTCTGCTGAGCCATGAGATATTGCTCCTCCTGCTTGCGTCGCTCGAGGTTGTTCTGCTCCTCAGCAGTCAGAGTCCTGCCGAAGCTTGGGAAGACGCCGCTGAGCGGTGGGACGACACCTCCGCCGCTGTTGCTTGTGGGAGTGAATGGTCCAGTCTGGCTAGCCGGTCCATGAGGAATCCCGATCTGAGGCACAAGGAATGGCTCACGAGAGTTGCCAATGCGCCGGATGAGCTGGCCCAGCGGCTCGAATTCGGGATCTTCCAATTTCTTGACTCGGAGGTCAGGCGTGAAGAAGTTAGCCTTGTACCAGTCATTCATCTCGAGACCGGTGAAAGGCCCTTGAACCTGCACCTGAGGATCCAGGTAGACCCATCGCATCCTGTCCGGCATCACCATCTGTCGCACCTGGGAGGAAGGCGGCTCATTCGCGACCGGAGCGCCTCCTCCGAATGGCAGTCCTCCACTGACTGGGGTGAACGACTGTGGCCCGGCGGTTACGTTTGATGATTGCGAGAGGTCTGCAGAGCCAAACGCTCCGTGTGATCTACCGCCGTCACTGGAGGGGAATAGCTCCTCAAACACACCGCGATTGGATCGCATCGGGCTCTCCGTTTCGCGGGCCGGACCGGGCATGCTGCCTCGGCCAATTGCTCCCAGTGGATGACCCTGGCGAGGGTCAGAAGCCGAGTCGGATGGGTTCTGTTCATGTTCGTGTGCCTGCATCTGCGCTTGCATAGCAGCAGGAAACAGGGAGCCAAGCTTGCTTCCACGGCCGACACTGCCAGTGCCCAGACCTCCAGCACTCGCCGGGCCAAAGACGTTGCTGAGACTGGACAGCCCCGGCGACTGGAGGTCGCCCATGGGGCTGAACAAGGAGCTGCCAAAGGCGTTTCCATAATTTGGCCGCTCCCGATCAGGTGTGCCAGTGCCGGGCCCAGAGGGTGCGGGCCAGCCTGAGAGGCCCAGAGGATATGCTTTAGGTCCGGTGCTCGAGGTTTGGCTTCGGTCGCTGCCATCAAAGGCCGTTGCACCGAATCCCCGTCCAATGGACCCGAAGTTCGAGTGAGCTTCTTGGCCCGCCGCCTGGAATTTGTCTGTCCCGCTTGGGTCACTCCCGTCGTGGTGTTCGTGCCGTTCGGCCGGGGGGCTTCGGTACGGATTGGTTTCCGAGGGACTCGCGGGGCCATTGTCGCCAGACTGGCCCCCGAGGCTCAGACCGGACATGCCAAAATCTCCAGTCGAGCCTTTGACGGGCGTTCCCAGAATGCCGACTCGCCCAGGGTGGACAGGTCCGGCGGAGCCGGTGTCCTGCGCGCCGCCGAGCACAGCACTGCCAGACAGCCCATCATCCCCAAACGGATCCGTGTCAGTGCGGGGGCGGGAGCGCCATGATTGCTGGCCAGAGGCGCTTTGGCCATCGCCCGACTTTGCTGCTGCGCCATCGTGTTGATCCTTGGGCATGAGGTGAGCGAGCCGGCTGCCACCGGCACCGGCGCCCCCTCCCACGCGCTTGTCGCCCACGGCGGATGACGCAGCCAGGGAGAAGTTGCCAAAGCCACCAGCGCCCGGAGTGGTTTGATTTGACGGTGGCCAAATGGCACTCACGCCCGCGCTTCCCGAGGTGTTGGACCGCATCAGGTTGCCGAAGGGTAATTTGCCTGGGGGGTCGCGGGTACTCTGATCAGCGTCGCCATCGTCTGGATCCGACTCCTTCAATTCGCTACTCTTGCGCGGGAGCCAGCTGGACGAGTCCTCGCGCGAAAAGCGTCCGGCGGCAGTTGGAGAGGCGAGCCCGCCACCGCCAAATGGACTCGATTCGACAGTCTCGCGACGCCGCGGCCCAGGTCGTGTTACCGAAGCAGGTGAGTTGACACTGTAAGGGTTTACAGAGCCATGGGAAACGGACGCTTTACGGCCATTTATGCTGCCCGGGTGCCCATCTTTGGTTTGAGTCGGGGGCTTGAGGGGGGAGTTGATTTCTACCTGGAAAGCCTAGCGGCGAATGTCAGCCAAAAGCGAGATTTGCGTTGCTCGGTTTGCGTTCATACCTCCTTTTCTTCAACCGACAAGTCGTGTAGACCCAAAGGGGTGGTATCGCCGTTCGCCTCCCAGCAGGCGCCAGGCTCCTGTGGAACATGATTGTCGCCACTCTTGCCCCAACCCCTGGCGTTGCCACCGTTGACGCTGGACGGGTCCCATCCAGATATGAAAAGGCGGGACGGGTCATCGCTCGGTCTTTGAGAGCGGTAAATGCCCAGCAGCTCGTCCTTTGTGTAGCGCGAGGGGCCCGGCTCATACAAGGGGGTATCATCGATGCTCGGGGGCTGGACGGCGTGGTCGGTGGGAGGCGGGTTCGAAACGTGGCCAGTGGGAGTTGTCGAGGAGCGTCGGAAAGTCAAGGTGCCATTGGCTGAGCGACCTTCTCGTCGCGACCTATTTCTGAAGGTTAGTACTGGGGCCGCATGGGTGAGGCTGGGATGTGCACGGGCCGAGGCTGAAGAGCCGATAGGCACCAAGAAGAAACTTCTGCGGTCGCGAGAGCCGTCGCTCAAGCATTGACCAGCACCAGACGAGCAATGAAATTGGAGGGGAAAACACCATTCAACGCGGAAGTACAAGAAAAGGGAGATTTATGCGAGGCTGCTGGGTGGGATCAAGGTCAGACTCACCAGTCGCCTCCAGCAGCTCCTCTGCTATCACCTCTGCCACCTCGCGAGTCACGGTTTGCGTTCTGACCAGCCGCAGCCGAGGCGAAGCTCGAGGGCAGATTGGAGGGCATCTTCGGTATGCGCGGCCGAGCGTGTCGGGCTTCGGTGGCGCGGGAGGAAGGGATAGCTTGCTGTGCACGAGGGCTGGGATGAAAAAGGGCAGGCGCAGACTCGGTCGGTCGAAGGCGGCTGCGGATTGATATTCAAAGGTAACGCTTCTCGGTAGCGATGGCTGATGCAGTGGGACAGGCGCGCACAGAGGCGGGAAACGAGGCTGTAGATTTACAGGACGAGAGGTAGTGCAAAGATGACGAATGTTTGCTCGTGGAAAAAAACCTGAGTAAGTAGGTTTGGAGGAGACAAAATCCCGGAGTCGTGGAGGCTACTAGCACGTCGCCCCCCGTCGAGGGCCCTGCGTGCTAATTGGAGGGACGCGAGGTGCAGTGGAGGCTAGGCCGCAACAGGCTGCCGCCGACCTTTAACCGGAAGCCACGCTACAGACCCGCGACGAGGTGCCCGTGCCTTTTCCTCGTAACAAGTATAAAGGCAGTAAGTAATTGGGAGAGAGTAGTCGAAGGCAGTTGGCGTCAATTCCTCGGTGCTCGTACGGAGTACAATGAAGTTCTGCACGGCACCAGCCATGAGATTACGGTAGATGGACGCCGTTTGCATCTCAAGTCCCGGCTTCCCACGAGCTGCCTGCACAGGCTCTCTCCACAGTGACCACCGCAGCCCTAAGGTACCTATGTAAGCAGAAAGAACCCCCATTCCAGTTTACTGATCCAGCGTTTGATCCCGGAAGCTTCAGTGCCCAGCTCAAGGGCTCAACGCCCGCGGTCTCAGCGCTCAGGCGCTCGCGGCAGCCGCACGCGTTGCGTCCCCAAACAGCCGCGCTCCCACGGTCGCGACTCGCGACCCGTCCCACAACACCGGTTTACCTAGGTACTCGTACTCTTCAAGTCGGCGGGCGTTGTCGTCCAGCCACCCATCCGTCAGCTTCGAGGAGTCTTCCTTTCCCCCACTGCGCATCTGTCTTGATTGGGTTGCCAGCATCGCTGTGTTGGTGTTTGTTGATGACGCCTTCGGCTGTGCCCTTGCCAGCTCAAGTGGCCAATGGGCGCCCCCAATGGGAAGCGCTCCCACTTCCCAGCCAGCATTCCGGCGATGCTGCATCCGTAGAAACCAGCCAGCTATCCCAGGAAATCCAGAGATCCTGAACACTGGAATCACGGGTTCATAAGACGTCGAGGTCCCCGCAGATTCATCGTACGTGTATGTAGAGATCCCCAAGCAACGTCTTGAAAAGATGCATACGCACAGGATCGCCATCAGCATCTGGACGAGCACAGCGTTAGAGCCACAGGCACAACTAAGAAGACTGCATCGGCGGGAGGGAACTACTCAACTGCTCACGGAGTTGGCGTTGGCTCAGAAAATACAGCCCGACTCGCTCACCACAGGCATGTGCCAACTAGTGAACGGCAAGCAGATCGAGGAGCGGTAGCATCGCGTCGATGCCCTCCCCCCGCGACAACATGAGGTACTGAACAATATTGTACCTGATACACAAGGGGACGCTCATAGGTTATTGAGAAAGTGCATCTTGAACTTTCTGTTGGCCCGGTCTGCAGACCGCAGCATCAACTGATCCCCGAGCACCTCAAAGGCAAAGGGCTTCTTCGCTTCGTCTTGCCCCGCTGAGTCGTCGGTAGGAACCTCGATTCGGAACGTGGTGCCCTCCTTGGGGACGACCTTGAGGCCTCTCTCCTTGGTGATAATCTCCAGGACAAACTTGCGGTCGCGCACGACGATGCCCTTGATGCCCACGCGTCCAGGACACCGACTCCTGACAACCTCGGCCAAAGCTCCGTGAAACTCGGCGCTTGCCAGCTTGGCGGCTGCGTTGGGCCCGCCGGTGAAGATGTCGCTGCCTAGAACCTCACGCGCGTAGCCGCGCCAGAGCTCGTTGAGAGGTTCGTAGATGTCGTATTTATGACCGCTCCTCGGGATGTCTTGAAGGTTCAGCTGGCGCCGTTCTCGGGAGGACAGAGGCCTGGGGCGGACCCTGGACTTGGCCTTGGCAGCCTCGCGGGCCTTTCGTCGGGCGGCGCGCGCATTGACGGCGGACGGAGGGGGAGATGACGGCCGCAGATGGAGGGAGCGGTGCTGTATCTTCCCGCTGTAGATGCGAGCAGCGCTGTCGGGCGAGTGAGCCCTGGCCAGGAGGTCCTCGGTCGCCCTCTGTTGGTCGGCAGCGCTCGCCATGGCGGCCGGCAGAGCGAGGCAAATGGGGCGACGAGGGCAGCGATCTCACGTGCCAGAGATGCGAGGCGTGGGAAGCATAAAGGTAAGGTAAGGTAGCGAGCGTTGATACCGATACGGCGTTCGGAGTATTTTTCCTGCCGCCCCGCGACGGCGCTCAAGGCGGCGGCGGGTGGTCCAAGCTCCCCAACCAGTTACCAGCCAGTTACCCCAGACTCACATGTCCTCGGCTTAGTCGCCCATGATGTGACATCGTTGGCGCCCCACAAGCCCGTTTCCCCGACAGCTTGTCCTCGCGATGCTGATCGCAAACATAGCATGGATGACGGCTCGTCCTTCTAGTCGCTAGCAATCGAGCCTCGTCGGTGGCATCATCGGTTCAGAGGCCCAAAGATTCCGCGCTGACCAGCCCTCGAGGTGATGCCGCTGCTTGGAGTGACCCCCTAGAGTCCAGACGACCACGCAGAACAGTCCGCGTATCTTGCGGCTTCCCGGGTGGACTCGGCATCATATTGCCTCGTTTCCAGACTCTCCCTTGACTCCGTGCGCGCCACCATGGCCGACGGGGAGGACTCCTTCGACCCAGCGAGCGGCTCTGCGCCGGACCTCCAGATATTGGGCGACGAGATCACATTGCAGCCCAGCGGCTATGTCGAGCCCCGGGGCGTCGCCCACGAGGGCAAGGAGCAGGCATTGCTGAACCAATTCGCATCATTCCGCGCCGAACCGCTGCAGTATGGCTAGAGGCATTTCCCTTTGACATGACCCCCCGGTGTCGGTTGCTGACGTCGTGTGCAGATTCCTCCGCGAGGTGTCTCTGTACGTCTCCGGCCAGGGATGGCGGGCCTACGATCGGGTCATCGGTCAACCGGTCTTCTATCCCGGATTCACCGACAACATGAAGTCCATGGTTCTCTCTGCTCCGCTGCTCCAGAAGCGCATTGCTGAACTTGCCGAGAACCGCGTCGCCGTCGAGGAAAAGGAGGGCTTGCTGAACAAGGATGACAAGGACTACAGCGTCAAGCGCGCCCAGAGGCGAAGCGTGCTCGAGGGCGGCCTCCAGGAGGTTGCCGAGAAGCTCACCGACGACATGATCTGCAAGATGGAGAGCAAGACGTTCATCCGCGGCGCCTACTACCTCGTCACCCAGCTCCTGACCCGGGCATACCACCAGGGCATCCACGTTTCTAGCGAGGAAGTGCTGCGCATCAGGAAGGTGGCCGACATTGCTGCCAAGAAGAAGCAGAGCATCATCTTCCTGCCGAGCCACCGATCGCACGTCGACTACGTCTCGCTGCAGCTGATTTGCTACCGCCTTGGCCTCACTCTGCCTGTTGTTGTGGCGGGCGACAACCTCAACCTGCCTCTCCTCGGCAGCTTCCTGCAGCATGCCGGCGCCATGTGGATCAGACGGGCCTTTGGCGACGATGCGCTGTACACCACCCTGGTCCAGTCCTACATTGACACGATGCTGCAGGAAGGCTACAACTTTGAGTGCTTCATCGAAGGCGGTCGATCACGCACCGGTAAACTGCTTCCGCCCAAATTCGGCATCCTCAGCTTCATCCTGGACAGCATCCTGTCGGGGCGCGTTGAGGATGCCATCATTTGCCCCGTCAGCACGCAGTACGACAAGGTCATCGAGACTGAAGGCTACGTTACGGAACTTCTCGGCATGCCGAAGAAAAAAGAGAACCTTGCCGATTTCCTCTCTGGCGGGTCTTCGGTTTTGTCATTGCAGCTAGGCAGGGTCGACATCCGGTTTCACGAGCCCTGGAGTCTGCGAAAGTTCGTCGACGAGCAGCTTTCGAAGCTACCAAAGATCCCGGCCGGTCTCGACACCGATCATCACAATCCCGAGGTTAGAGCAGTCCGAGAGAAGATCCTGCGCACCATGGGCTATCAGGTTCTCGGGCATATCAACGCCGTGTCTGTCGTCATGCCGACTGCCCTCATCGGCACCATTCTCCTGACCCTCCGTGGCCGGGGAGTCGGCAAGCAGGAGCTGATCAGGCGCGTTGAGTGGCTTACGGCTCGCGTCCGTGCCAAGGGTGGACGCGTCGCGCACTTCGGCAACGCGCCCCTCTCCGAGATTGTCGACCGAGGGCTGGAAGTTTTGGGCAAGGACCTGGTCGGAGTGGTTACTGGGCTCGCCGAACCAACCTATTACGCCGTTGATCGCTTCCAGCTGTCTTTCTACCGCAACATGACGATCCACCTCTTCATATACGAGGCCCTTGTCAGCGTGGCAATGTACACGAAAGTCAAGCAAGGAGGCGGGCCGTCCATGCAGGATATAACGTATCAGGATCTCAGGACTCACGTCTTATTCCTCTCGTCGCTGTTCCGTGGAGAGTTCATCTTTTCGGGCGCAGGTTTGGCCACCAACTTGGACAACACCCTGAAAGGCTTAGAAGCCGACCATGTGGTTCGCCTTGACCGCGATTCCAACGGCAACATAACCACCATCGGGCTCTCACCCGAGGAGCGGAAGGCAGGCCGTGAGAACTACGATTTCTATTGCTTCCTCATCTGGCCCTTCATCGAGGCAAGCTGGCTGGCAGCGGTGTCTTTGCTGGGCTTGTCGCCGCCGCTCGGCGAGAAAGGCGATATTTGGATAGAGCAGAATAAGGCACAAAATAGTGCGCAGCTGGTATGAATCCTGCTCCTCCGAGATGCCCTCGACGCATACTGACCGCGCACAGCTCGGCAAGACGCTCTACCACCAGGGCGACCTCTCCTACTTTGAGGCCGTCAACAAGGAGACGCTGAAGAACTCGTACACTCGCTTCGAGCAAGACCAGATGGTCCACGTGGTCAAGTCCAAGGACCCAAAGATCCCGCCCCGCATGCAGCTGGACCCGTCGTGGTGGCCGCCGCGCGACCCCGAAACCGGGGCTCTCATGGCCGAGGGCAAGCTGTGGGACTTTACCGAGAAGATCGCCAGCGCTCGCCGCGAGGGTAAGAACCGGCGCGACGGCGCGACGGTCAGCTCGCGTGTACTGCGCCTCACGGACGAGCTGGGCCGCAAGCTTTACATGGAGGCCCTCGAGGCCGATAAGGGTGGCAAGAGCAAGGTACCCAGTCGCATCAGCCGCGAGGAGGAGGAAACATTGAAGCGTAGCGTCAAAGATGCCAGGCGGAAGAGGAAGCTTGAGGGACGGTCGCACTTGTAGTATATACAAAGCTGTATGGGCAGGATGTCTGCTCTATATACCCTTTGAATGCACACGCCTTGTTCACGCAGAAACTATTGTAACGCCGTGCCATGCTACCCGTCTAGCCAGCCCACTCTCTCGGAAGCGTCGCTTCTCCGTTCCACAGATGCCCACGCGTCTTGTTTACCGGCCTGCTCTCTACGCAGTGCGTGGTTGCAGAATGATGTTATCAATCAGCCTCACGGCCGGCCCTCCGGCGTGGCCAACGTCCTCTCCCTCGCGGGCCTGCTCCAGCGGCAGCATTTTGATGGCGCCGCTGATGACCGCACCTCTAGAATTGTCAACAGTTTCGACCTCTTCAAGCGTGTCCGGGTCCGCCAAGGAGAGGTAGTCTATCTCGAAAAGGGCCCGCTGATCTGGCGTCGACTCCGTCTGGGCCCGAAGCACCGTGCCGCATATCTCGTGGGCCGCGCCAAGAATGGAAGCACGATCCAGCTGCCCAGCCTGGTAGGTTGCCTCGGCAGCGCGCAGCGCGCTGTTCAGGACGATGCCAACCCTGCGACGGCGCGTTCCCAGGTAGACGTTGCGCGAGCTGAGGGCCAGGCCGTCGGACTCGCGCTCGGTGGGACAGACGACGACATCGGTAGGTACCATCAGGTCCTGCACCATGCGGCGGATGACGACTGTCTGCTGGACGTCCTTTTGGCCAAAGTAGACGCGATCGGGCTGGACAATGTTGAACAGCTTCATGCACACGGTGGCGACCCCGCGGAAGAAGGTCGGGCGGCTGGCGCCCTCGAGGACCTCGCCGACGGGCGTGATGGTCACGAAGCTGCCCTTGCTGTCGACCTCCTGGCCGGGGAAGCCCGACGGGTACATGTCCTTGGTCGTGGGCGCGAAGATGGCCGAGATGCGGCCGAGGTTGCCGCCGTCGTCGGCGAGCTCGCGGTCCAGGCGGGCCAGGGCGGCCGTGTCGGTGTCCCAGGTCACGGGGTACGAGGCCAGGTCCTCGCGGATGCCGAACTGCGCCGGGTTGACGTAGAGGCTGACGACGACGTGGTGGTTTTCCCGGGCGGCGGCGCGGATGAGGGCGAGGTGGCCGTCGTGCAGGGCGCCCATGGTCGGCACCAGGCCCACGCTACGGTAGTTGACGGCGTGCGGCTTCCTCCACCTGCGCATGGCGTCGACGGCGCGCAGCACGCGGATCGGCGTCGACGGGATCGTCTCGGCCGCGGTGTGCATGGCGCGGGAGAGGAGCGAGGGTACTCGTAGCGCACGTGTCGGGGCCGCGGCGGCGCATGCGGTGTTCCACAGCATGCTGGTGGGTGGGGGAAGAATTTCCAAGAAAGGAGCGCGGAGGAGGCAGAGCAGGAGGTGGAGATGGGAATCAGGGGGGGTTAAAAGGCCTAGCAGCCATTGTTGAGGCACAATGCCTCGGGAGAATCCAGTCTCGTGATGGAACCTGCAGCGGAGTTTTGGGGACAGCAAGGAGCGGCCCGCCGTTCGCCGTTTGGTGTTGAGGGAATCGGCTGAGTCAGCGAACTCAGCTTTCGGCCCGCCGCAGATACATGCTGACGACTGGCAGGCGATGAACAGCTCGGGTCAAATTCCAAGCATCGCATCAAACTCGATTCCAGTACAGGTTCGTCCAAGTGAGGACATGCAAGCGGCCAGAAACACGAAACGGTGAAGGAGTCAAGGGGTACGTGGAGTGTGGTATCATCTATTACTGTACTTTGAAAGAACAGTTCCGAACTGGATGCAACTGTACAAAATCCACCCCTTAATTCCCACGTCTAGCCTATTCCCAAGTTCATGCTAATGTTCTCAACCCAACGCCTTGTGTGATTCTATGCAATTAGTGCTGTTCGGTGGCTGTCGCCAGCCGCTCTTGATATCATAATAGCGCTCGGTAATTTCATTAAGCCATGCCGCCCGCAGCAGTGCCATCCTGCTTGAGCTTCTTCCACCTTGAGCCGAGGCCAATGACAGTGGCCAGGCCGGTGCAGGCAATGGTGATGGCAAAGACGACCTTGAGTCCGGTCATGTAGCCCTCAATAACAACGGGTTGCTGTTCCAGCGGGATCGCCTTTCGAATCTCCGTGGCGCCGGTCAGAATCAGGGTGGGCAGGTTGACCTCGGGCGCCTTGTGGATGACGAAGGGGACCATCTGATTGATG
Organism: Tolypocladium album; assembly: GCA_024341135.1. NCBI lineage: Eukaryota > Fungi > Ascomycota > Sordariomycetes > Hypocreales > Ophiocordycipitaceae > Tolypocladium > Tolypocladium album. The sequence continues at coordinate 354,027 of JALHCF010000130.1, forward strand.
AATGCTGACTGCGCACCAGACACGAGGAAAGCGCCTCCGATGCTTTGGAAGACTGGAGAGAAGATTAGCAACTGTGGGAAGATTCAAGAGCATCACAGAGCAACTCACAGAGGAGCATTCCTGTAGCTGAGGCCATGTCTTTGGCGGAGACGGATCCTTGAACAGCGATCATGGGGACCTGGAATGCAGCGCCCCAGCCAAGGCCAGCGACAATCTGGTAACCAATCCAAGCGCCAGTCGAGGTGTTGGTGTCGAGAAGGTACAGCAGACCAGCTCCAACCGCGGCAACGGCGCCACCGCCAATGAGCATCGGCTGGTAGTAGCCCGTCATGGAGACGAATGCACCGCTGGAGATGGTGGCGATGGTAACTGCGATGATGAACGGCAGGTTACGGACGCCGCTGGCGGTCGGGCTGGTGCCGTGGACAGACTGGAAGTAGACGGGGATGTAGTAGATGGCGGCGAAGAAACCGCCGGCCAGGAAGAAGGCAAACGCACTCATGACGAAGTTAGTGCGGTCCATGGCCAGACGAGGCGGCACCATGGAGCGCTCGCCCTGGTACCACTCAAGGGCGACCCAGACGGCGCTGATGGCGACGAAGCCGACGAACAGACCGATGACGACGGACGAGTTCCAGTCGTAGGCAACACCACCGTACTGGACGGCCAAGATGTAGGAGACGGTGGAGCCCATGACGAGGATGACGCCGAGGGGATCCATCTGGCGGAACTTCTCCAGCAGGGGCGCGGCCTCGGGGACAGCGTTGCGAGGCGTCTGGAAGAAGATGAAGATGACGAGAGCGGACAAGCCACCGATGGGCAGGTTGATGTAGAAGCACCAGCGCCAGCTGACGTTGTCAGTGAAGGCACCCCCGAGCAGCGGACCGATGACACTGGCGAAGCCGTACGACGCGCCGAGGATGCCGGTGAAGGCCGGGCGCTTCTTGGGCGGCGCGGAGAAGGCGATTATGGTGTAGGCACCGGCTCCGAGGCCGGCCGCTCCAACGCCGGCGATGGCCCGACCAGTGATGAGGGCCTCGGCGGTGGGGGCGGCGCCGCAGATGACGGAGCCAAGCTCGAAGATGAAGATGGCGATCAGGAAGGACGTCTTGAGGGGGAAATACTTGTAAATTTTGCCCCCTTGGAGAGATGTCAGCAGCTGGCCTTGCGCTACGCGGGAGGGGTGGTCTTACACGTTGACTGCATGGCGCCGACGGTCATGAAAAAGGCAGCACCGTACCACCCGACCTTGTCGAGGCCCTTGAACTCATCCGTGATTTTGGGAATGGCAGTGGCGACGATGGTCTACTTAAGTCAGCCAGTGTTCGGAAAGCTCCGAATGTTTGGAGTTCACGCCTACCATGTCGAGCGATAGCAAGAAGATGCTCAGAACCAGGGCGACGACGATGAAGACCAGCTTGATGCCAGACGGATACTCGTCCTCGGAGAGCTCGTCTGATTGTGTTTGCTCCTTGATAGAGCCATCTTCGGGCTTCCCATCGTTGCCGACACCGGTCTCGATGGCCTTTTCGTTGTTCGACACGTTGTCGCCGGCGAGGGTGGACGCGGACGAGACGGTTCGGTCCGAGTCCTGGGGGACCTCGAGGCCCGTTGCGGTCGGGCTCATGGTTTCGGCTGTGAGTCGACAGAAGACTGGTTGCTGGTTTCTTGAATAGTGATGCTGTTGTTGGGGTTGATAGCGGTATGAAGCTAGGTGTAGGAGCTTTCAATGCTAAGGCGGTGTGAATCTGAAGATCTGGTTTGAGGTCTGACGTTGGCCAGGAAGTGCAGGCCCGGCAGTATATGTAGTGTCCCAGGATGCTGACACGATAACAGCAAAACAGAAGATAGATTTCTCACGCAAGCCATAACTCGTTGAGCCTTACGGAGTCGTCCCCGATCGCTTCAGATTCTGCGCGGACTTGCGGCCCCATGCGCTGGTCAATGAGTCGAAAGGACGCCATCGACAAGCGCGGGCCCAGCTGCAGGGTCCGGGCACCCCGGCACCCTGTTGCCCGTCATTCTGATGTGCTCCGCAGTCCGCAGGTTGGCCGGGATAGACCTCGACATTTTGCGCAGGACGGGGTCGACTCAAAGAGAAAGGCCGCTAAGTCCGCAGGGCTGGTGGTGTAAGCAGCAATTCGTACCCTTCGCTTTCGGGGTGACGCCGCCGACTGGGGGGCCAGGTCCGCAGCCACGTGGATCCCAGGCAGAGGGAAGCTTGGGAAGAAGCAGAGATTTGTCGCTGCTCGGACGGCATGGCTTACCAACTCCGTCGCCAGCGGAGGGAGTGGGCCCCATCCGCACTCCGCACCTTTGGTTGTGCCGCGCCGCGAGATTCGGCCGTGCCCCGTTCGGAGACATTCTGGTGATGAGGCACGTTTCGGACAAGACTCGCACCCGGCTTCGCTGCGCTGTTCTGTTGGTCATGGAGCCACGACTTCAGGATGGTCATGCGCTGTTTGCGGCGGCCTCACTCGATGTCCGCCGCCCACGCACCTTGCTCGCTCGTCAGCCATGATTTGCTCAGCGCTAGATGCTTAGGCATGCCGCCGGCAGGGGCCAGGCTGACCGGGCGAGGGCCTTAACGGTGAAGCATAACCCCTCGCCATGGAAAGCGGGATTTCGTCGAGCTCCATCCCAAAGCGGCGTGACGTGCGTCGAAGACCTGCAGTCTGAGGTGACTCCAAATCGAAGCTCTGTGAATGGCCCTTCGATTTTTTCTGTACTGGATCGATGGATTGAATGACGAGCTATGAGGACCTTAATTTTTAACGCGGGTACGTACAAAGTGACTCATAATGAGAGCCTACGAGTATTGCCGCCGCAGATCCTTGCAGCCGGCACCGTATTCGGATAGATGCGCCAAGTGGAGGCACGAACGAGCAGGGTGTTGCTACAAGTTCGAGTAAGTGCCATGGCCCGCGAAGACATCACTGGCCCTGCAACTGCGCAGACGGGCCCGCATGCCCACGGCACAGAAGGACATAACGGCACGCTACCTTGATTTCCTGAATGAGGCATAATTACCTTGGCTACCACGGGACGACCTGCTTCTAAGCCGCCAGAACAGGAGGCGCAGCCTATGTGTGCACCAGACAATTGGGAATCCGCCGAGGCTTCTGCCGTCATGGGCAAGGTAGGCGACGATGGCGAGCAGCCGCAGAATCGGAGGCTTTGTTGCTGTTACGCCGCTGTGGCTGCAAGCCACTCGATCACTGCCATGCGGCGCGATTAGGGGTTCTGCAATTCGCACTATAAACACTCCTATCTCCGGCAAGGGGGAGCGCTCGGAAATAGAGTTCGCCGGCAGCCCGACCTGCGGGGTCAGGGGCGGAGCCAGCCGTTCAGGCTCCACGTTCAGCAGGCATGTACTGTTACGCCTCCTACCAAGGAGGCTCTCAAGCGGTTGACGCAAAAAGCGGGAGCGCAAAAGGGCTCAGAACTCCTCACAATTGGTGTGTAGGGCGACATTTTCCCCTCTTTTTCTGTCAACCGCTTGGCTCTTTACTCGTACTGACCGCATATCCAAGGCTTGACGACAAAGGCCTCTTCTCGCAGCATCGCAAGACGGGCTCGCCCATGTACAGACGGCGCTGCAGCCGTCGGGTCGCGGCCGTGAGGAGTTGGCAACGGCCCCGGCTCCAGCGACGGTTTGAGAAAGAGAATGGAGACATGCGAATACGAACAAACATTGGCGTATTCGACGTCGCCCACGCGCTCTTCTTCGGAATGCGAAAGACCAATCCACGACCAGGTTGAAAGAAAAAGAGTGAGGCCAAGATGAAGGAGAAAGATTCGCTTAAATGACGTCGTAGGGTCGTGAGGTCAATGGATAAGGTAGCTACTATAAACGGCGAGAAAACTGACCATGCTCAGAGTGAGGCTACTTGTTCAGCGCTGGCTGCCGTCTGGTCACTCTTTACTCGACGGCCTCGTCCACCTCCAATGAGCGGCCAAGTCGTTCGCTGCTGCAACCAACAACCACGTCTCATGCAGGCATGAAACTTGGGCGTTGGCTGGTTCGCGCACCACGCCGCAGTCTACGGCCAACTGCTAATTGATATAAGCAGTCACACTCAACGGCACATGCAACGCGGGAGCCCCGTCTGGTTTCCTTCCCGTCGCTACTTCGCGGCTCATCATCATCGCAACTCATCAGCATGTTGGACACTCTCCCCACCGAGCTCGTCGAGCACATTGCCGTCTACCTCGACGGGCCGCAGCTCTCCAGCCTGCGGTTCGTTTGCCGGTCCATTCGCGACGGGACGGTGGCTGTCTTTGGCAGAGCCTGCCTTGGCCTGTTCGAGACGGATCTCTCCCAAGAGAGCCTACGCAGGCTCGAGACGATTGCTGGCCACGAGGCATTCCGCCACTCAGTCCACACACTGCGTATCGTCCGAAAATGGCAGCCAGACCATGTCATCGTCGGGCAACCCCGCGTTCCTGTTTCGCCCGTCGACTGGTCCTCGCCAGCGGTGGTCTCGAACTTCCAGGACACGGTGCGTCGCCTATCCAACTGCAATGCTGTGGAATTGTGCGATCGCTTTTATGAACGAACCTGGCATCCTGGCTACAACCCGATCGCCGTGGGCCTTGCACCAATCAATGTGTTTTACCTCGTCATGTTCCTCATGGCTACCGACTCGCGGCCGTTTCGCAAACTCTCTGTAGACTTCCAGCGAGAGTACAGATTCAGACTTGCAGAACAGCTGCCTTCGATTGCTGTCCACTCGAGCAAATTTCCATCTCTGCAGGAACTCGATATTTCATGGAATCTCGATGAGGGCTCGGAACAAGTGTTTTGGGAGCTGGCGCTACACCTCGTAGCATCGTGCCCGAATCTAAAGAGCTTCACGTTGGGGGTACATTTATATTATGGGCACAGTCCTCTATTTTGGGAGCAGCTGGCTGTGGCACCGGCTCTCCCTCCCATTGCAGACCTCAGAATTCATTCTGCGTTGGACATGAAGTATCCGGTTTTAGTCAAGGGGCTTCTTCGGCTCCGAAAGAGCCTCCGATCATTGTGTATCAGTCACTTGACCCTGACCGTGTATGGCGGCCACGGCTGGCATTCTCTGTTCAGGGAAATGTTGCGGCATGGTTTCCCCTGCCTGGAACGAATCGCGCTTTGTAGTCTCGGCATTTGGGATGCGTTGGGTCTTCACCCTGACCATGGAAGGCTGATGTTCTGCCCTCTCCGGGCCAATCAAGAGGCGCTGAAGAAGTGCGGCGGCAGTTGGGATTTTGTGCTTGGGCAAGACATAGCGAAGATGCGGGTCAACGCCGTCCGATTCACCGGCTCACCCACGGGCATGGGTTTTGCCCTGCAGGCTCTGGCCGACGAGTCGTACTTCCTCGGGCATTTCAGGTCTGGGAAAAGGGCCATAAGCCCGGGACTGCCGGACATGAGAATCTTCGCCTCTGACCGCATAGGTCGCCTGGTGCCTAGGTTCGATACGAGAGTGAACTGGAAAGGCGAGGAAACCATTTATTAGTTGGATGTCCAATCAACACTCAAAGAACTCAGAGTAGTCCTCGTCGCGATTGTAAACCACCCAAGGGCAAGGTGGCAAAGCAGCACTCCGATAGCTTTGCAGTTAAAGGAAGATTTGACGATTTCGGCGCACTCACAGAGGGCTGAGCGAACTGATAATCAAATATAAGCCTTTCTGAAGAAAACAAACAGCGCTTGGGAACTTGGCGATGGAAAGTGTGCCAATGTCCCATGTACTCGTCGCATCCCATCGGATAACTCATATAACAGCATTGATTCGCATTTGCTATACGATGCGGTACCGTACTTGAGTAGTCAAGATGAATCGTCGCATAGGCTTTGACCAGCCCAAGGGGTCGTCGCCGTCAAAGCGTCCATCCCAGCCTACGTTGTGCGCACCCGTTGTCCGATTACGAGCCCATCGGTCGGTTAGGAACAACATGGATCGGTTTGCATCGCCAAAGCTCAAGCAGACAGCTAGTCGTGGTACAACAGTATCGCCAAAGCACCCCCTCTGAATTCCGTCGATATTTGATGCTTGCACACCTGAACGTTGCTCGACCTATAGCATTATACAGCGCCGCAGAGGAGGTGTATCTTGCGTACGAATACTCGGAGCTGGAGCCTTGGGACCTTCTCCCTTTGTCAGACACTGAGATTGCGTCCATTCTATCTCAAAGTCGCTGCTGCCGCACGCGGCCCTGCATAGTGGCTCGCTCCTTTGCCATTGTCCGACGATGGCCTCTGAGTTTCTTTGAGGATGTTGATGCTACCAAGTTGGCCTATGCTGCCCCAATCAGACCGTCGAGTTGCACAAAGTCGTCTCCACTACGTCATCCGAATAGTGATGTTGCACGCCGGTCGCGGCTTCCAATATTCCCTTCGCGGCCCGCGGGCTCCATCCCGAGCCGCTCCTTCTCCAGTCGTCCCCACCATATGATAACCCCGCTGATGCCTTCAACCAGCAACGTTCCCGCAACAAACAACACGCAACGTCTCGTGTCGCCAATTTCAAACCCAAACGTAAACATATACCAATCTCAAGCCGCCATCTGAAGCAGCCTCCTCAGAAACCCCGCCCCCAAAAAGAGAAAAATGGCCGGTCGCGCGTCTAGCGAGTCCGTGGAGCTCGAGGCACCCAACGGCGTCAAGTATACCCAGCCCACTGGCCTCTTTATCAACAATGAATTTGTCAAGGCGTCATCTGGCCAGACCATCACCTCCATTGACCCCGCGTACGTTGCAGACGCTCAACTTCAGCTGAGAATCCTGCTAATTTTTGACAGAACTGAAAAGGACATTGCCACAGTGGAGGCAGCCGGCGCCGACGACGTCGACGCTGCTGTGCAGGCAGCATATGCGGCGCTCCGGGGCCCGGCCTGGAAACAGATGGCGGCAGCGGATCGAGGGCAGCTGATGAGCCGGCTCGCTGACCGCATCGAAGCGCAGAAAGAGCTCTTTGCAACCATTGAAGCCTGGGACAATGGTAAGCACCCCGTCCTACAGCCCACACATCGCCATGCTCATGACTCCCTTTGTTAGGCAAATCGTATGCCGAGGCGCTCTCAGTTGACCTGGAAGAGGTCATCAGCGTCTTCCGCTACTACGCAGGCTGGGCCGACAAGATTTCGGGACAAACAATCTCCACTAACCACCAAAAGTTTGCGTACACGCTGCGCCAGCCCATCGGCGTTGTCGGTCAAATCATCCCCTGGAACTACCCCCTCTCCATGGCCTCATGGAAACTGGGCCCTGCGCTAGCTTGTGGCAACACTGTTGTCATCAAAGCTGCAGAGCAGACGCCCCTGAGCATCCTCGTGCTGGCTTCCTTGATCAAAGAGGTCGGCTTCCCCCCCGGCGTGGTCAACGTGATCAATGGCTACGGCAAGGAGGCAGGATCCGCCTTGGTCGAGCACCCGCGGGTGGACAAAGTGGCGTTCACCGGCTCGACGGCAACGGCAAGACAAATCATGAAGTCGGCATCGGCGACGCTGAAGAACATCACCCTCGAGACGGGCGGCAAATCACCTCTGCTGGTTTTCGCCGACTGCGACCTGGAGCAGGCCGTTAAGTGGTCCCATCTGGGCATCATGTCCAACCAGGGCCAGATTTGCACCGCAACTTCGCGCATCCTCGTAGAAGATAGCATTTACGACAAGTTCGTCGAGCAGTTTAAGCAGACCACAAAGACGGTCAGTCGCGTCGGCGACCAGTGGAACCCGGAGACGTATCAGGGACCTCAGGTATCCAAGGCGCAATACCAGCGTGTGCTCGAGTACATCGATATTGGAAAATCCGAGGGAGCCACCGTCGTCTCCGGAGGAAAGCCGTTCGACGTCAACTCCAAGGGCTTCTTTATCGAGCCGACCATCTTCACCAACGTCACGAATAAAATGCGGATCTTCCAAGAAGAAATCTTTGGCCCGGTCGTCGCCATCGCTCGGTTCACAGACGAAGCCGACGCCATCAGCCGTGCCAATGACTCAACGTACGGGCTCGGTGCGGCTGTCTTCACAAAGGACCTGGAGCGGGCACACCGCGTAGCATCCGAGATCGAGGCGGGTATGGTCTGGGTCAATAGCAGCCAGGACGGCGACGCGCGCGTTCCCTTTGGCGGCGTGAAGCAGAGCGGCATCGGCAGGGAGCTGGGTGAGGCTGGTTTGGAGGCGTACAGTCAGGTCAAGGCAGTCCATATCAACATGGGCAACCGCATTTGAGGACATGCGTTGAATATGTAGTGGAATATAAGGAAACCATCGCAAGACACGCGCAAGCAGCGTCTGAAACTGGCATTAAGTCATCAGCAGCAAAGGCCTCTTTGTTTCCGACATGGTTATAATTGCAGGGACCATCGTCGGTTGGCGAAATAGTCAGGACAGCAATATCCTGCTTATTTGACCACGATTAATGAATGGCCGAGTCAAAGGCTCCAGAGTGAAGGATTGTTGACAAGTTTTAGTAGATGCGACGTCATGGCTTCAGCCACCTCCACAACCACCTCCGCAACAGCTTGCCAAGGCACGAAAGACACAGGCATCGTGACATATTCGTGAAGCAGCTTGTTCCCGCATACGATCGACATACGATCGACATGGAAAAGCCACCGTCCTACGGTGACAGCAACGACGTCGGACGTTCCAGCGAGGACGGCGCGCTCCCGCCCGCAACGCTCTACGTCGCCGGTCGCTTCGTGCACTCGACAGACCCACAGGCGCCGCCACTCTACGAGCTGTCGCACTCGGTGGGATTCCTCAGCGACAACGACCGCGTCGTGCGCCTCGAACGCCTCGACTACATCGTCAAGCAGGTCCACGGGGCGCCGCAGGTGTCGACGCGCCCGCGGCACGTGTACGACCTGACGCACCCGACGCTCGCCACCTCGCCCACCTTCACGTACTACGCCGAGGCCACGTCCCGCCGCAGCCTGTGCACCTTTGGCCTCGAGAGCTTCCGCGCGAGGCCGCTGTCGTCGGCGAGGGGCTTCCGCGTGCAGCGCGCGGCGCGCGGGCCGGACCGACGGCTCGTCGCCCGCGAGGGCCTGTTCACGGCGGTGCCGGCGAGCACCGAGGCCGTCGTGTTTGAGTGGTACGGCGCCGGTGGCGGGCTGCTGGCGCGCGAGACGGATAATGGCGAGCTGTTGAGCCTCCTGGTGAGCGCCGAGATCGGGCATCAGGAGCGTGATGCGCTCGTCGCGGCGTGGATCTTGCGGGTCTGGCGGGAGATGGCCACAGATACAGGTCTGGGTAAACGGTGGGATCACGGTATGTGTTGATGACTGCCCTTCTATTTCACATCTCTCTGGCTCGGAGAAGGTGGAAGAAGTGCGATAATAACAGTGCACAGCGAAGCGGATCATGAGCCACCGAAATCCCGCCCTATCTGCATAATCGGGCGAGCTGGCCCTCTGCACATGAGGCAGAGTGTCCAATATCTGCCATACGAATCCGCACGGAGCGGCCCCGACAATGTGTCAGTAGACATCCCACAAGCTGACTTTCCCGTCCTTCGCGCCGGCCGCGACCCAGTGCGCCATCTTGGCCTGGCGAATCCTGCGGTCTTTGACGCCCAAGCTACTTGCTTTCGCGCCAACTACGGAAGTGGATGTGCTCTGAGATACAGAGGCGGCAGATACGTCCTTCGCGACTTGCTCGTCGACCTCGCTTGTCCCAACATCGGCGAGGGCAACCGCGTAGGCACCGGTCTTGTGCCACTGAAGAACGGCGAGCTCTTTCAGGGTCTTGCAAGAATAGACCCTAATGTTGGAGTCCCATCCTGCGGTAGCAAAAATCTTTCCATCCGAGCGGATCCGCAGACTCTGCTGCCCTGAATGCTTGGTATTGACCGTCTTGAGGGGGTGCTTCCACTCCTCCAACTTGGACGATGGACGGGAAGTGTTAGAGACCGCACTCGTCTTGAGGGCGTCTGACAAGAGAGACACCCCGGAACTAGCCCCTGATTTGGTCACTTCCGCTGCACTCCCGTCGGTGGCAGCGGCAACTGACACAGTTTGACGCGATGTTGGCACAGGGTGCTTGGCAATGATGGAGTCCGCCGAGGACGAGAGGAAGTACTCCAGACTTGGATGGACGTCCAGAGACAGAATGGGCTGAGAATGTGCTTGAGAGCGATACGTCATGACCCATTCACCGGCAGCATCGAGACGGTGCACAGACGCGAAGCCGTTCTCGAAACCGGCGAGGAGCGTCAGACAGCCTTTGTGATGGAGCAGCCGCAGACTCATGGCCATGCCGTTCTTGGAACCGGGCTTTATTGTATGGATGCGTGTCTGACTTGGCAGTGCATAAATGTCAACCTGAGACGTCAGCATTGTGTACAGTCGACTTTTCTGGCCCAGGGCACGTACCGCTTCGGAGACGAGCGTGTTTGGCACCGCTAATAGAATGTCCGACGAGGCGCCGAGCTCGTAGCCGTCCCGTACGTCCTCTCGGGAACAGGCGGCAAAGGAGCAAAAGTTGAGCGTGTTGACCTCGAGCAAGTGCAGTATCCATGGTTGCTGGCGTGTGATAGGGGTATCCTCGACGGGCAATGCTTGGCTCATCCCTTGCTCGGCCTCAAGGCCAAGGCTCCACACGATGAGCTTGTGATCGCGCCCATGACTGGAAAATCATGTCAGCAACGTATTGAGACATCAATGGAACTCGCATCGCCGTTTGGGCTCAACTACCGTGCGCTCACGTTATGATCTTGTCCTGCCCCCAGCCCTGTATCCCCAGGATTGCCTTCTCGTGGGCCCTCCACACGGCCGTCGGGCGCATAATGGCGAGGTCCCAGAGGACCACGTAGCCCTCCGCGTCGCCGGTGACGAGCCGCTCATTGCGCCTGATGAAGGCTGCGACGTGTACTTGGGCCTTGTGTCCGCGCAGGATGTTCTTCGGTGCGGGCGCAGTGTCAGCCATGGTCGTCGGCGAGACCCCTCATCGCCTGGCTGGCCGGAGCGGGACGAAACCGGGGCTGAACCGTGTCACGCGAGGATCATTGCAGCGCACAAAGGGCTCGCGCCTGACGGCAACTCGGCGCTCATGAAAGTGAGGTTGGCGACTGAGATTCGGTGTGGGGCCGGTCGAGAATCAAGGTGCAGGTGAGTAGTCTTATTGGTCACGTGCGCCTGCCTTTCAACCACATCAAACACAGGACTCCTGAGTTGCTAATTTGACATCTGGGTGGGCTTTTCATCATTGCGCTGAAGAATGACTAGAGTGCCTATAGTTTACCAGGAACCATGGTTTCATTGCCTTACTGTCACATCTGACTGCAACTGTCCCGTCAGGGACTCTGGATAGACTCAGGATCATGACTAGCAATCATTGAGAAGTATTACCATCGTGACTCATGTGGCTATTGTGGCATCTCCGACTGATACGCGAGAAATGGGCCAGTAGCAGCGGGTTTCTGACTCTTTCGGCGCCGCCATGTCTCATATTTTCGGGCCACAGCATTTGCGGCATCGCCTGGCTGGCCTGTAGGGTAGCTCGGATATGCCGACTTGTGTAACTTTCAAGAGCGTCGACGAAAGGGTATAGCATATTCGAGGGTCGTGGGAATGGCTAAGTCTACGAAGCCGTATTGAGGGCTAATGCTCCTAGCAATAATCTCAGCGGCTTGTAGAGCTGATGGAGTTCTTCTCGGTTACTTGAACAGACTAAATCGAGGGCGTCATAATACAAATGCAACACACCTTCAGGCGGCCCGAGACTCATTCGCCCCGGCGTGCCAAGGCTTGACCTCTTATTCTGCGAAGTTGTCCTCGTTTCCTCGGAGGTATCGTGTTTCCATAGTTTCTCAATGTTCACTGCTACTAGTTCAAGTTGTTCCCACTCGGCGTGTTGAAAGGTCGAAGTGTTACGGGCGGCTTTTCGGACGAGTTGACCAGGTCTTGCGCATCGCAAATGCAACATCACACTCAGCGCTGTTCTTTGAATTGCGACCGGCGCAAATTTTGCTAACGGACAAAATGACAAACAAATGCAAGCGAGTGCGGACGGGGTGTCTAACATGTAGAGAGCGACACCTCAAATGTGACGAGGCGATGCCCGACTGCGTCAACTGCCGCAGAAGCAACCGACGCTGCAAACGTGGACTGCGACTCAACTTTCAGGACACGACGATTTACATCCCTGTATCGATGCCTCTGTCGAGGGACTGGGCAGGTACGCGCAGTCGGCCCACAAGCAGCGCCAGTTGCTAACGCCCAGTGCGCCAGTTCACTTTCTGGACGAGTCTCGCCACATCGCTTCCGCATATCGAGGAGGCCTGAAGCGCTACGTTGGCACCGGCCAAAATGACTGTCACGGTCGGTCACCGCTGGGAAAAGAACAACAGCATGACGGCGTTGAAGGCGCAGCCCCTCTCGCAGCCAAATCCTTCCTCGGCAATAACACAAAGCGTAGAGCGACAACCAAAAACGCAGATACTGAGAACATGCGGCAAACCCCTGCCGACTCGCTTGCTTGGCACCAAAACCACCACAAGGCCATGGCGCCATCGTGGACTTATGGCCGCATGCATATCGAAGTTGCCTACGAGTCTCGAGGCATCGAGCCTTGCGCACAAGACCTCTCACGGATGAGGAACGCACATCAACACGAGGCAAACACATCGGCAGCGAGCGATGCGATGCAACACTCACCAATACCGACTGATGATGGATCAGCATCGAATCAAACCCTACCCGGTACCGCCTGTCGAATTGAATGCCCATCAATCCATCCAAGCGACTCTGATGTCTGCGCCTGGAAGGACCTCTCTCCTGAAAAGAGTCGTGAGTTTATCGGAACGAAGGAGGAGCTCGAGTACATGCAAGCCTTTGTGGACGGCGTCGGTGTCTGGCTGGACTTTCTCGACCACCAAAACCACTTTAGCCAGGTTGTCCCTGGCTACGCGCTCGAGTGTCCTCTGCTGTGGAACGCGCTGCTAGCCTGTGGCGCGAAACACCTCTCCTTTACGGACCCGAAGCTCTCCAAGAAAGCAGAGTGCTACTTCAATACAGCGACCTTGCTTCTGCTGCGCACTCTCCAAAACGGCGACAGAGATGGTCAAGAGTGTGCGCTCGCCTCGGTCATCCTCCACGTCTACGAGGTCATCACAGAGAAGCCAGCACGACAGATGAGCCACTACGGCGGCGCGAGGGCCTTGATTCGTGAACGCGGCTGGGACGCCAGAAGTAGCGGCATCGGCTCCGCGTGCTTCTGGCTTAGCATGGGGATGGAAGTCCTGTGCTGCTTGGCCATGAACTGGCTGATAACCTGGGACCCTGATGAATGGGGCCTCGCGACGGACTGGGCAAAGGGTGACGCTGAGGACACGGAGAGTGGGCGAGAGCGATGGGTGCACCGGGCCTTTTACATTGTCGCCAAGGTCGCCAACTTCCGGGCGTCGACGCCGCTATTCCTCGACTCAGATCCCCACGATCAGCAGGCGAGGCTGGGAGCTCGCCTCGCTGAATGGCAGGCGCTCAAGAAGCTCTGCGACCTCTGGAACGACATGTGTCCACGATCGATGCACCCCGTGGGCTACCTGAATCTACAAGGCGCACAAGGCGAGTCCTCGTTCCCAAGATTATGGTGAGTGGTTGACCGTCGTGTTCGTGGGCGACGTACCGTGAGACTAACGTCTCCTCGCGAGGCTGACGCGGAACTCTGCCATACTCGGCCGCCTCTTCTACCACACAGCGCAATGTATCCTCACGCAGACGAACCCCATGGAGCGCGCCCAGCTCTCGGAAGAGATGAGGACGCTCCAACTGCACCACGCCCGCCAGATACTCGGCATCGTCGCCAGCAGCAGGTACTGCAGGTCACTGTCCATCGCCATGCATGCCGCAAGCGTTGCGTCGGCCGCGCTGGTCGATGCGCGCGAACGGAGAGAGGCGTTGAGCATTCTGGACAGCGTCCGGTCCCACCCCGGGGGGTCCACGAGGCACTTCGACCGGAAGCGGCTGGCGAAATGGGCGCAGGAGGAGTTGGAAAGGGGACAGGATAGTATGAATGAGAGCGGAGCTGCACAGTCCCAAGACCACGCGGCGGTGCTTTCCGCTGCTCGAACGGGTCTGCCGGCGGAGCCAACGTGGCAAGTTCCGGATGCTTCAGAAGTGTCGACGGTAAACCCACTCAACTCGGCGTGTTTCGACCATCCAAATCATCCTTACAAACCTTGGTACCGGCCTGTGGATAAATGACTTTTGAAGGTGGGGGCAATGCTGGCAGGGCAGGCTGTATTAAGAGCGGGCATTATGATAGTTCCGACGACGATCCTTCGCCCCCCTGAGTAAAATTCACGCTATACCCACCCGTCTTCTCGTCCTTGACCATCTGGAAGTTGTTCGTGCTCAGGCCGAACGGCTTCAGGATGCCGTCGCCGAGCTGCCGAAGCTTGCCCCACATCTCGCCCATCTCGGCCTCCTGTGCAGCCTTTGTGCGCGGCGGCAGGGCTTTGAGCTGAGATCGGACGGTCTGCAGGTCGGCAGCTCCGAGACCGGGCATGCTGTTGAGGGCGCGGTAGTCTTCCTCGGCGCCGGAGAGGTTCTGCCAACCGCCAGCCTCGGAGCGCGCGCGGGCGCGGCGCAGCAGAGCCTTTGTTCGGATGCGCAGGATGTCGGCCTCGCGTGTTTGCAGCGAAGTTGGTGATTGCGGCGGCTGTGGTGCGGGAGCCGATTTCAGAGCGCCCGTGCTGATTATTTCCTCCTCGACGTCTTTGTCGGATGTGCTGATCCCATCATTGGGCTTGCTCGTGCCATCTTCAGCAGGCTCGGTCTGCTTGCCTGTGTCCGGGTCTACACTCTGCTTCTCGAGCGCGGCGAGTCCGTCGAGAGCCTTGGTGGCGGCCTTGATTGCTTCCTTCCATCGCTCGAGCTTCAGGTGGCACGCGGCAATGTTGCTTTGTATGACGGCGCGCTCATAATCGAGATACTTTGGGCACGACGCAACGGCGTCGTCGTACCGCGCAAGGGCGCCTTCGTAATCTTGAGAAGAGAACAAGGTGTTGGCCTCCGCCTTTATGGAGTGAGATTCTTGGACGAGAGCCTATGAGATGTGTTGGCATACGTCTGAAAAATGTCTGGATGGACGCCTACCGCTTCTTCTTCCGGCGTGAACCTCAACACCTCCGGCTCGTCTGCAGCGTCGGGGCTTTGGTCCCTTGCTTCTGCTTGAGGCTGTGTGCTGTCCTTGTCTGGGGTTCCCATATTAGGGGGCCGGCGCACACAATGAGTGAAAGCCTCAGGAGGTGAAAAGACGTCGGTTACGGGAGGGAACCGGGCTTGGTGGAGTTGACAAGATTGGCGGGGGTGGAGACTTCGGCGGTGGTGGGGGTGGTTGTTTCAATCTCTGTCTGCCCCTCATGCCACGTTTACGGACCGGACTTTGACTCACTCATCTCGACCGCCACCTCTCACTCACTTGGCGATTCACATTGGCCCGACTCGAACGAGCCGAAAGCGATCCAAGAGTCTCGGCATAGAGAATTGGCTGTCCTGCGTTGTTCATCAAGCAACGTCTCGGCCAGTCCGCCTCACTTCCTCGACCGTCCTTGGGCAGCAACTTGACTTGAGCAGAATGGCGCCTCGGACCGAGTAAGTCTCGACTTGCCTCGCTTACCCGTATCACCCAACGCGCTGGCTACCGGCAAGCCTGTGTTTTGTGCTGCAATGTGTGCCAGGACTGCTCATCTGACCCCGTCACAGCTTCCCGCCCGTGCGGGCCTGTCTCTTCGACATGGACGGCCTGCTGCTCGACACCGAGGACCTGTACACGCTGTGCGTGAACCTCGTGCTCGACAGATACGGCCGCCCCCATCTCCCCTGGTCGATCAAGGCCAAGCTGCAGGGCCGTCCCGGTCCCGCCGCCAACCAGATATTCCAGGACTGGGCCAACCTGCCCATCCCACGCGAGCAGTACTTGGAAGAACTCACTGCCTTCCAGCAGAAGCTCTTCCCGACCACCAAACCCCTGCCCGGCGTCGTCGAGCTGCTTGCCGACCTCGACCGAACCGGCAACGGCGAAAGCCAGCCGGGGAACCGCGTGCACATTGCGCTGGCTACCAGCTCCCACGCCGGTAACTTCCGCATCAAGACGGCGCACCTGGAGGAGCTCTTCACCGTCTTCCCCCCCGAGCGGCGCGTGCTCGGCGACGACGCTCGTCTGCAGCCCGGCCGCGGCAAGCCCCTGCCCGACATCTTCCTGCTGGCGCTCAAGACCATCAACGACTCCCTGCCCGCCGACGAGAAGCCGATCACGCCCGAGGAGTGCCTCGTCTTCGAGGACTCGGTGCCGGGCGTCGAGGCCGGCCGCCGCGCGGGCATGCGGGTCATCTGGTGCCCTCACCCCAAGCTCAAGGAAGAGGTCGCGGGCCGCGAGGAGGAGATCCTCGCGGGCCGGACGGGCGAAGCGGGTGATGTGGACCTGCACCAGGTCGGCGAGCCCGGAGACGGCTGGGCCGAGTACCTGCTCAGCCTAGAGTCGTTCCCGTACGACAAGTACGGAATTGTTGTTCCCGCGGCAAAGGCCGAGCAGTAGAGCGACGGCTGGCGCAAATCGTGGTACGGAGCCCTGCGTGCAGCCAAGGGAAATACTACATCGAGACACGGCCTTGATGAATAGTACGTAGATATCGCCGCCATTTAGACTAGATTCTGCATAGCCGCAAGCAAACAAGGTTGACGGCGCACTTGTACATGACAAGGGAGGCCGAGATTGCGATAGACCTGTATGGGTCCTCATTACCTAGGTATAAAGGATACCATGGCTCCCCTCTCTCCAAACCCACACGGAAGCCATAATTGATTCTCCACGCAGCGGACGTGCCACCAAGGCCCTGCTGTCCGGGTTTCTTCCGAGTCTCGAACGCACGAGTCAACGCTGTGCATCGACGAGACTGCTGCGGGCCGAGCCGCTTCAGCAAATGGTTTCGAGAGGAACTCGTTTTGGTTCCTGGCTGCAAAATGCAGACAAGGGGACGGCTGGGCGGCACGTGCAATCGACACAACATTCCTCAATAGCGGTAAAAAACAGCCTCCGTTTCCAACAGAATTGATTGACAGAGGGGAAGCTGCCAGTCCTTCGTTGCGCGAACCACGCTGCTAAAGCTTTAAACGAGTTATGCGTAGTCACGTCACTGTTCATGCGCAGTTCACCGTAGCAACCCTAAACGATGAAGTCAGCACAGGGCGACACGAATGGGGCTCTTCTGCAAGCATGCTTGGCATGCAGCCAAATTGTCGGAGTGTCAATAAAAAACATGCTCGTCTCAAACGGCGCCCCGGTTACGGCATACTCCAAATTCGTTGAGTAAGACAGACCCAATGTTTACATCCCTTTGACTGTCATAAGGCTCCAGGTACATGTAATGCAGGGTTTCTAGCCAACTAGAAGCCGCGCTCTGCGGTACTTAGAAAGCGGTACGGAGTAGACTCATCACTAAGGTACGAGTAATAACAGATGTACGGAGTACCCGCAACACCCCTGTCCACAAAGAGCCAAGGCTCGATAAATCTTTGTGCATGGCAAAGTAATTCAAAGTCGCGGGAAATAGTGGGGCAATTTTGTACCTGGAGCCTTATGACAAGTCAAAGGGATCGCACACGCTTGTCAGGCCATGTTACCCTGCTCTCTGCCCGTTTGCCATGCGGCTGCCGATCCCTGTCTTGCCGTTGAGGTTGTAGCTCAATGCCGGACGGCCGGGGAATGGGGCCGTCGACTTACTCATACGACTTGTCTTGGACCCATGCCTCGGATATTGCAGCAAGATGTGACCGCTGAGATTGTTAATAAGAGTCCCGGCAGGCCCGAAATGTAGCTCAAAAAGCTGAAGGATCTTTGTCTTCAGGCGTCGTGTCGTAGAATTGCAGTCAGTCTGTAGGCCATCTCGTTCCGCACTTCCAGACAACCATGAGGTTCCAAGCTGTCGCAATCTTCTTGTCCGGCCTGCCTTTGCTGGTTTCGTCCGCGCCTGTCGCAACTGAAGAGATTCGGGTCGACTATGATGCCATCATCGTCGGCGGCGGACCGGCTGGGCTGAGTGCTCTGAGTGGCCTGGCCCGAGTCCGACGAAAGGCGCTGCTGATCGACTCTGGCGACTATCGCAACGGTCCAACTCGACACATGCACGATGTCATCGGCTTCGATGGTAAGTGCAGCCCCGCTGGTGTGCCAATTGCGAGTGTCTCCCCCTTGCTGACCATGCAGGCGTTACTCCGGCATACTATCGCTGGGCTGCTCGAAAGCAGATCTCGTCCTACCCGACAGTCTCCATGACAAACGGTACTGTGACCAAGATCGAGCCCATGGAAAACAACACATACTTCAAAGTCACCGGGGACTACCTGGGCAGGAACGCTCGCGTTATGACGGCGCGCAAAATCGTGCTTGCGACAGGCCTCCGCGACCTGCTGCCCACCACGCCTGGCGTCCGCGAGAACTGGGGCAAGGGACTTTACTGGTGTCCTTGGTGCGATGGCTTCGAGCACGCAGACCAGAGACTGGGGCTCCTTGCCCCCTTGGAAAAGATCCCAAACATGCTTGAAGAAATACTGACGCTGAATACGGATGTCATCGCCTTCGTCAACGGCACGGACACGCCAGAGGCACGAGCGGCCACGGAAAAGGACCACCCCAAGTGGCAGGAATACCTGAAGTTGCACAATGTAGCCGTGGAGAACCGCATCATTACCGCCATCGAGCGACTGGCCAACGGCACCACGGGCAAGGAAGATCCCAGCCTGCCGACAAACCCTGAGCATGACGTGTTCCGCGTCACGTTTGACAGTGGGGAGCCCATCATTCGGAACGCATTCCTCGCAGGCTTCAAAAGCGAGCAGAAGTCTAACATCGGGTCGGACATGGGAGTCACGCTGTATGATGGCCGACTGGCGGCGAACATGTCCAAGGGCCTGTTGACCAACATTCCTGGCGTCTACGCCGTTGGAGATGCCAACTCGGACAATTCGACCAACGTGCCACACGCGCTCTACACCGGGAAGAGATCTGCGGTTTCTATGCACCGTAAGTTGACTCCTTATCACAGGGAATGCCCAGAAGCTGACCTATTCAGTGCAACTCGAGCGTGAGACTGCCGCAAAAGAGCTCGAGAACCTGCCCCAGGACAAGGCTGCCAAAAAGAGAAGTGAGGATGAAGAGGTCCGATCTGTGTGGAACGTCATGAACGGTCGCTCTACGGACTTGCTTTATGCTGGAGAACTTGATCCGTAAATATGAATGAGTTCCGACCGAACTTGATATTTCGACGTATTATAGTTAGAAAACTCGCGTCACAAAATGGCGAGTGGTAATATGAGCGCTCTGACATAGCCAGCTTCATCAATAATGCCTGGCTTCCATGGAATCAACAGCAGTGTCTGCACTTGTATTAGCCATTCGGATTTGATGCGCCTCCATTGAGAGGCTCTGTTACGAAGTCCCGCTGACAAAGGAGCGCCAACTTATTGAGATCGAACCATGGTGGGTTTAACTCGGCTCGGCAGATGGTGAGTGTTCGGAGTGCCCGGTCTGGTCGCTTGGCATCTGCAAGATGAATACCACCAATGGCGGCACGCGCCGTCCCTGCATACCATCCTGCCCCCTACTCGTACAGAGAGTGGCTTCTTCGAGCAACGGCAAGCATAATGAAGGTTGACGAGCGACAGGGAGGTGGCCGTTCGCCGATTCTCCTAAATGAGACCAGGGAACGATCAGTGCCAGGATGCTAAACTGGGGGGTTGATGAACGCCCATTCTCGTGTCGTTACGCGAGCGTGTGACAGTCGACGCGACAGGGAAGACGAAAGTGAGTTTTGCTTCCCCCCAGGCCTGTAGGACGGAACCGAGAGTGTCTTGAGAGGGAGCTCCGCTCCGGTACACGCCGGAAAGGACGGAGGACACCGGTGAAGGAAGACGGGGGCAGGCTGCGCTTCTGATAATGAGCATGCACTATAAATCGTGCGGAGCAGCCGGTGGTAGTACCAGGATGCTCGTAAGGCGCGGTACTTGCGAAGCCCCATCTGCGGAAAGCACTCTTCCGTCGCTGCCCAACACTCACGGCGGCAGAATGTCTCGGCGACGGGGAAAGCCTTGATCGTAATGTAGGATGTCAAGCCGGCCACCTACAGCTATTGTTTGCTGGTGCCGGCGAGGACAAACACTGGAGACAGCGACCGAGAGGCTCGGACATTGGTTGGCCCACATCATGGTCCGAGCCCACCCGCCCCTGCGCCGAGGTCCGAAGCGGCCAAATTGTCGGAGATGCGCATCGCTCCCGTGTTCCTGTCGTCCGCGGATGGCCAGAAGGAGGCGGGACCGCAGTCCACCCGGCAAACGGCAAGGGAGAACTGTTTCGCGGCTAGATACCTGAGCACCGATCACAGCCCACCACTCGTATTCGTGGGATCGAAGACACACTCGGGGGTTGTCCCTATTGCCCCCGGGGAGACGACGGCACCCACCCACCCCGAGGCTGCATGACGAGCCCGGGGACTCTTGAGCGGCGAGAGGGTCGCTCTGCCGTGCGGCCGAGTCAGCCCGTGAGAAACTAGACGAGACAAGTCGAGGAGACCGGCAACGGCAATGTGTTCACGGATGCTGAAAAGACGCGGCAAGGTGCCTCGGAGCTGACGGGGACTCTGCAGTTCCGCACGCCTCGTTGCTTTGCTTGCTTCTGCCGACGCCGCGTGGCGTGAGGAGCGTGCCGTGGTCTTGTGTATTCACTGGTCTGCCAGCATGCCGACGGCAGCCAAACGACTCCAAGTCAGCGGCATCACTGTCGCTGGATGATTCTCGTTGACCTCTACACGAACCTACCGCCTCCTCCCGTGGGTGTCGGCCATGGCGCATCACCCCCAGCCCCCCCGTCCTTTCCATGACGCGCGGTTGGTGCTCCGGAATGGTGGTGTCAGAGAAAGCCCTGTGGGGAAGCCCCGGCGGCACAAACACGGAGGCGCCGCGACTGCGAATTATTCTCGCACCGAAGCCCGCCCCGCTGAGGTCATTTGAGACCAAATCGTGCCTCACTTCGTTCTCTACGTCAGGACCATGGCCATGATTTTTGAGATACGGGTGCTTGTAGAGGCGGCGCCGGCGGCCTCGTTGGATCGGAGGCGAGGTGAGGACGCTTGGCGGCGGGTACCGTGACGTGAGGGCGGGCACATGCAGCGCAGCCGCCTCGACGACCTGCCCCGTCGGGAGAGGGTGAACTGCTTGTCCTCCGTCGGCGAGGGTGCAGCTCGGCCCCACCCGCGCTGGAAGCCAGCGACGCCCGGGGCAATCGCAAATGAACAGCTGGCGCGCAAACCCGTGTCTCTGGGCGCGGCCGCGCACGAGGAGCCGTGGGCCAAACCTGAGCGGCGAACACTGCCCCGGAAGCAGGTACTCATGGACACACGGACAGGGGGGCAGATCCAAGCCAGGCAGATCTGATGCTCTTGTGTCGCACACGCAAGCCCCGGTCTGCGGCGGCTGTGCTGACCGGTCGGGAGGGAGGGCGCTCCGTACTCCGTCCGAGCCTTGGGAGCGGACGCAGCATCAATCATCAGCCGCCGCAATCGTCCAGTCGTTCGAGCCGGCGCAGGCGGCATGAGTATTGCGAGGCGAACATAATACGATACGGCAAGGTAGGTACCTAGACAGCGCTCGAGTTGCGCGTTGGGCAATTTCCGCGGCGGTGCGGCGGTAGCTACTGCACCTTGGGTGCGAGACGCGGGTACGCGCCGGCGCCGGCGGAAAGAGCCAGCAGCATCGCCAGCCGCCGTTGTATCTCCTCAGTGGGCCAGCTAGGTAGAATCCTCCGGGCCTGCGCCGGATTCGCATTCGGAAGGCGTGGGCGGACGAGCGCGCGAGCTGTGCCCCAAAGCCTCGCACGCTGGACTGGGACGCGGTACCCGAGACGGGAGCTCTGCTGGTCGGGCTGTGCGGCGGGCTGCGGCTGCGGCCCCCGAAACAGTGGCTCTGGCGGCGGCCACCTCGGGCGCGGCCTTGCTGATGGCCACCCTCTCGCGCGACAACGTGTGACAGTGGGACGCCGGCGGCGCACGAGACGCGATGCACTGCGCTCTGCGGTGCCATGCCACCGCTTGCAGCCAGCCGTCGGCCGAGGCAAGGCACCCGCGATCAGGTCAAGGTACTCAAGGTACCTTGCTGCCAGGTAAGCTAAGGTACGTACGAGCAGGCAGAGCCCGACGCGGCCAGAGCTCCTGCTCCCGTGACGGACGGGGTGAGCTGATCCTGGGGCGTCCTCAGGCCGCGTCGCTGCTGCCGCCCGCTGCGGAGTTGTGGCCTGGCCGCTGCAGGGTGGGGCACAGGCCCGGCACCACCAGCCGATCCGCCCGTGCCTCGCGCTGCCCAGGGAGGGGCAGAGGGCCTGGCGAGGCGGCTCTGGCTCTCGCAGGCGCTGGCCTGGGCTCCACGGCTGGCTGGTCCCCCAGTCCCCTCCTCCAGCGCCGCCCGCCCCGTCTCCCGTCTCTCCTCGACCTCGTCGCCCGCCCGCGCCCACCACCTCACCTGTTTTTCTCTACTCCTTCTTCCTGCACCACCATCACCGCGTTCTCATCCTCCGGACGGCTCTTGCAGACGACGGCTCGACGCTGCATCGCCATCGGCACCCTCATCGCTTTTCGCGACCCGTCATTTCTTTTCTGCTCCCCCCCAAGCACGTCTGGAGCGCGGCCTGCCAGGCGCGTTCTCAGCCCGCCCGCGCACTTTTCTACCCCCGGGGCCGACGGAGAACGGGGTCGTGTCGCGACCGCCGGCTCACCCGCCGTCGCCCTCAGCATCACAACAGCGACCACCGCGTCGTGATTTCGAGTCTGTCGCCCGCTCTGATCATTGCAGCCGAGGCCGTCGCCTCGCAGCCCTTCATCCCCCGTGCCCCCTCGTCGCCTCACCCGCCCGCGCGTCCCCATGTCGTCGGCAGTGGTGCGCTCGACCGCCCTCAGGGCCGGCGGCGCCTGTGTGCGCTGCCGCAAGGGCAAGACCAAGTGCGTCTACGAAAACGGGCGCGCGCCGTGCAAGAACTGCGCAAAGGGCATGCACGAGTGCTATCTGCCCTCGGAGAGCATGGCCCATCACCACGGCCAGAGCCCAGCTCGCCACGCTGCCGCGCACCGCCCAGCGCGCGACAGCCTCCCGGCTTCCGGCGCCGGCGCCTCTGAGGCCAGACAGCCCGTCGTGGGCTCAGGCGCCGCCAGACACGTCCAGGCCGCCTCGGAAAAGTGAGTCGCATTTCTCTCCTTGTCTGCGCATTGTCTTTCGCTGCAGCCCGCGTCCGCCGCCGCCGCCGTCGCCGGCGGTACCGTCGCGCTGACGCTCCGTCTTCGCCCGCTCGGTTTGTCGCCGGCGTCGAGGGCCCCGTCGAGGGCCCCGTCGCTTGCTGGGCCCGAGCCATTTTTCTGCCACGTCCCGCTGCCCTTTGCTCCACGCTGCCCTTGGCTCGGCGACCCCACTCGTCTCCTCCCCTCCCTCCCCTCCTCCGAGTGGTCCTCCGAGTGGCCTCGGCGCGCTCTGCTCGAGTCGCTCACATGGCGCCGGGTTGCATTCGTCGGCCGTGCCTCTGCCCCTTCCCCGCCTGCAGCCCTCTCGATCCGGCCCTCCAACCGGCGCCCCAAGACCCCTGGCCCGCCGGCGCCTGTCTTGCTCTGCCGCATTTCACTGGCACCTGCGACGCCTCGTCGACATACTGTTTCATTTCTCCGTTTCCTTCATTTCATTTCGACAGTTGCCGTCGAACCCCCTGCGGCCCGCAGCCGCGTGCACCCGATTGATCGAATTGCCGCTGACGTTGCTGCCTCAGGCTCACCCCGGAGCTCATCGCCGAGTGCGAGCGCGTCGTGTCCAAGACGTTCCCGGCCTGTGTCGCCTTCCACAAGCCGTCGTTTGTCCAGCAGCTGAAGAATGCATCTCTGGAATCGACGCTCGTTTACGGTCTTTTGACCTGCGCTGCTAGGTAAGCCCCCCTCCGACATCTATTCTGTGAGCGGCGTAAGCCGTTTCCGCCCTCCGACGCCGGCCCGTGCAGCGGACTGCCGATCGGCTTTCGTTCGCAAGCGCCAAAGATCACTCCCCCAGACTGCGGTGTGTTGAATGGTGCTGACTTCTCCCCAAGGAGCTCCCCTAGCTTGATCCGCCGCTATGGAACTCCCACCCAGGCTGCCGAGACTTTCGCCTCCAAGGCAATTGGACTCATCAACCAGAACCTGGACCACCCAAACCTGGCCGACATCCAGGCCCTATGCCTCCTCATCATCCACGAGTGGGGCACCAGGAACGCCGTCCGCGCTTACATCTACCTCGGCCAGGCCGCGCGTATGTTGCAGATGTATAGGATCCTCAACAGCCACCACACTGCCGACAACGCCGACCAGTTCCTCCGCGATGAGTCGTTCCGGCGCACGCTGTGGTTGATTTACATTCTCGACTGCCTCCTCACTAGCACCCCGGGCCGCTTCTCCGCCCTGGCCGTCCAGGACTCGTCCGACGTGCCCCTGCCTTGCTCTGACATCAACTTTGCCTTTGGGAACTCCGTCTACGTCAAGACGCTCTTCCAGCAGCTCGGCCACACCGCACCGTCGCCTGGCCATGTCCCTACCGGCGAGATCGGCGAGTTCGGCTACATCGTCCTCGCCGGAACCATCTGGCGCGACGTCGTGGCCATGCTCACCGCCACGTCACTGCAGAACTTCCGAGAGGACGACTGCGCCGGCCTCGTCGCTAAGATCGAGGGTCTGCGCGCGTCCTTGCCTATGCAGTTCGTTGACAAGCCTGGCCAGATCAACCTGCACATGACCATGGGCTCGGGCTACACCTTTGCCATGCTGCACTGCCTGCTGCACTGCGCCACCGTCTTCGTCCATCGCCGCCGACTGCTGCAGGAGGTGACGGCGCCTAACTTTAACCTCGAGTCGTTTCGCCTGAACGCGAGGTGCCACGATATTGTCGATCGGCTCTTTACCTCGTGCCACGGCACCATTTCTCTGCTCACTGCGGTCGAGGCGGGCGCAGAAAAGGATCATGCGACGTGCTTCCCCATCTTCATGCTCTTTTCCGCATTCACCGCCAGTGCCACCGTTGCGTACCTGTCTTTGAAGGGTCTCACCCCCCCGAACGCGGTGGAGACTGCCGCCCACATCGTCAAGGACGGGCTGCGCTTCATGCACGAGGGTACCGAGAACTGGCCTCTGATGACGAGCTGGCTGAGGCACCTGACGGTTATGCAACGTGTTCTTAATAACGACGCCGCCGCCGTCGTGGGCGGCACCGTCGGCTCGGGTTCATCCAGACACGGCTCACACTCCTTGGCTGCCTCGGGCGGTGGCATCAAGGACGAAATCGCCTCCAACGCCGACACCAACCCCGACGCGATGGAGTACGACCAGCAGCCGGCGCCAGGCGGTGCTCCCGGCCAGAATGCGCTGCCGCCTCGGTCCTTGTCAGAGTCTGCCCGCGACGACAGCGAGCCTCCCGTGGCCATCCCTCGCCGGCCGGGAGTCACCACCATCAACGGAGGCTCCGGAGGCGTTTCGACGCCTAGCGCCAACTCTCCGCCTTCTGGCATTGCCCCTCCAGCCCCCATGCAGGCCCACGACATGAAGCAGCAAAGCCCTGACGTTGCTTCCAACAGTGGCATGGTGGCGGCCCAGGAAGGCCAGACCACGAGCCAGGACATGACGGCACCCGAACTCTGCCAGGCATTTGAGCGGCAGCTGCTGGACCTGGACGATCTGGCTGCTTTCATGGGCGGCGGCGTTTAGTCGGCTAGGCCGGCGTAGCGTCAGCTTCAGATTGATCTGTACGCTAGATGCTATCGAGAATTCGTATTAATAGGCGTCAATATGGAGTAGGATGGACGGTTGGGAGATATCTGGGGAGAACGTGTAGGATTATGTAGCTCATCCGGATACCCGAAATGGTGGAGCCAGGGAGGCGTTGGGGGATACCAGGGTGATCATGAAAAATATTTGGTTTCTTGACGGTCCGTTTTTCGAAACGCAGACGGCATTTCCCGCAATTTCCAACAAGAACAGTTGAGTTTTCCTGCAGAGCTCTGTAGGCTTTGGAAATAACGTATGGCGTCTTCATGTCCAGCCTTGTTGCTCGTCGTGACTGTGACTCGATGAGCGGATGTCTCGGCTGGGTCTGGCTCCAATCGTTACAATCATCACTCACTTACCCAATGGCATTGCGCATTAGCAGGGGTCTTCTAGATATCTCGGAAGCCACATTTGAGCCCGCCGGTGCCGGAGACTTTAAGAAGACAAAGGCAGCGTCAAGCCACGTGCGGACTAGTGTCTTGATGCCCAGCTCGATTGGATCCCTAGTGATACTCAAGTTGCAAAGATAACGGGTAAAGTCGCGTGGGCGAGTAGAAGCTGGTGTTGCTTCTTACCAAGTTAGGTAATGGCGAGTGTAGAACATGACTCCGCGGGCCGGCAATGGATGCATTGCGGAACCACTCCCGCGACGCTTGAGCGCCTTATCATTGAACGACCCCTGGCTATGCATGCATGCTTGATTACGTGGGTAAACGGTCCGGCGCGTTCTCTATCTTGCAATCGGTCGTGGCACGAGAATGAAACGGATCGTATTTACTATTAGAGTTTGAGCGGTGGCTGTCTGGGGTGTTCCTGGTCTGGGGCTGACGAGGGCGAGCGTGGGGAAGGTCGATCACCTATGGGGAAAGAAGCTACCGCCCACGGGGAAACGTAAGGTAGTTGATTACAAAGACCAGCTTTGTGTTTCTTCATTTCGCGAAGCCTCCTCGAGCAAGACTTGGTTGTCCCACCCAAGACCGTTTGCTGACTATTTCACGGAAGCAGCGGCGTCGCGCCTGCCGCGACATGTTGGCACACACAGGCAGATGAAGATTACGAGAGCTCGATGCGGAAGTCGGTTCAATGGGCGCCGACGAAGCGGGCGCGCCTTGTCGCCTGCAGGGTTGGTGGCAATGGGCTGCAGAAGTAGCGCCGGCGGCAGGATGTCCGGGCATCGGACCTATAAAGATGAAACCGGGGGCGTCGAGGGCGCATCGCGACTGTGCAAGTGCCGTGGCGATGATGCGGGTAACCCCGCGCTTGCTTCCGAGAGGTTGTCGTCATGGCCGCCATGGCGTGAAGCTTGAGGCACGTGACTGTCCCTGGCATTCTTGGCAGGTCGCAGGGTGTCGAGCCCTTGCAGCGACTGCCCTGACTGAGGAAGGTCAGCCAAGCTGACGGATCTGGCTGACCAAGATGGTGGGACTTGGCCTTGGCCGGCAGAGGATTGCCGAAATGACTGCCTACTCGTACGTAAAGAGGGGTCCAGACTGCCGGGGTTGCGGAACCGCCGAACAGGACAAGGCTGTCTTATAGGCTTAATTAGTATGCCCCTGGAACTATGAACGTGAAGCTAACAGTAAGCCGTTTGATGTCGTGTCAGTGGCACCGCAGCTTACACGTAGGCCTTTGGCAGCTTCTCCAAGCTTTCTTCATGGTACTGCAGCGCGGAGAGAGAAAAGATAATATACAACCGGGGACGGTCGTGGCCAGAGTCGAGGCGACCAGGTCGCCGTACCTACCTTAGCTTTGGTGCGCTGGTTGGCGTGATATCACAGCGTTTCTGCCATTGCCTCAGAGCATGGGCCAAGTCGGCGAAATCAACCTTCGTTGGTTCTTCTTGCTACCGAGTCATGACAGGGTCAATGGTTTACCCGCCAGCTGTCCCGAATTGTTTTCTTGAGTCTCTCGAAAGTTGCAAATCGCGCATTCTAGACGAGCAAGTACTGTGCTATACATGCATAACTTAAAAATGATATCGGGTATTCGTGGGTGCGCCATGTAGAGAGCCCCGTTTGAAATGAACTTGCCGCTTTGATCTGCCGCTTCGGACACAGGGTGCTGCTGAAGCGCCGTTGGTGGGCGTGGAGCGGCGTGCTCTCCGTCTGGCCCACGCCAGCTACTTGTAGGAGGGGAATAGAGCGGAGGTTGTCCGAAAGGGCAAATGGAAAGTCTGAACGCACCAAGGCGCCCGCCACAAACGCGGCGGCGAGCCAATCTACCTATTGACGTGCGATTTGCTTGGGGAGAGGCGGCCACTAGGACGACGAGCCAGCGGGCCACTGCTGGAAGGCGACGGGGTGGAGAAGCAGCGTGCGTCGGAAGCCACAGGGGAGATGATCCTTGCCTACTTTGCTAGGGGCATTTGCCCCGAAGCTCGCCAGCCACGACATATTTCCCCCAATTGCTGACCAGCGTTTCTCGTGATCAAGTGAGCGAGCCGGGAGTCGGGTGGGGGCTCTGGGGCAATGCGGAGAAGCACGGGGACGCCACCGTGGGATGCAGCCCACTTTCCGGGAGACATCGCGGCGAGCAATGCGCCGGGGACGGGCGTGTTGCTGCAATGGGAGGAGCAGCTATGTGAGCAGTGAGCACAAGACGAACATGCTGCAGCTGCTCGCATGTATAACATGATGTGCAGCCCCAGAGTCACGGGCCTGTCCGCCTGCCCTTCCTCCCTTGTTTTCGTCAACCACCCCGCCACTCAACCTCCAGGGTTTCTCGCACCCATAGTTGTATCCGCCGAGAAGGCAGAGAAGCAGCACATAACCGCCCGTCGAGCCGTGTCTGCGAGCCAGACCGCATCTTTACTCCCTGGGAGTGAGCACGCCCGCCACGCCACACTTACCCATCGCCAACATGCATCCCGACGACGGCGACAACGAGGTGGTCAACGGCGCGGCGCCGCACGAGGGCATGTCGGTGGGCCAGTACCTCGCGACGCGCTTCTCGACGCTGCGCCCGCCCATGCTGCCGGTGCCGAACCCCTTCAAGCTGGTGCGCTTGCTCAACCGCCAGCAGTGGTCATTTTTCACACTGGCATTTCTCGCCTGGGTGAGTGTCTTCTTTTGACCATTTTTTTTTGGGCCTCGACTGACTGGCGATATAGACGTGGGATGCCTTCGACTTCTTCACCGTCTCGCTCACCGTTACGGATCT
The DNA here is from genome assembly GCA_024341135.1 of Tolypocladium album. Lineage (NCBI taxonomy): Eukaryota > Fungi > Ascomycota > Sordariomycetes > Hypocreales > Ophiocordycipitaceae > Tolypocladium > Tolypocladium album. The sequence continues at coordinate 382,987 of JALHCF010000130.1, forward strand.
CTCCAAGACGTTTGGAAAGACCAAGACGGACATCACTTGGGGCATCACGCTGGTGCTCATGTTCCGCTCCGTCGGGTCCATCCTTTTCGGTATAGCCGCCGACCGATACGGGCGCAAGTGGCCGTTCATTGTCAACAACTTATTGTTTATCGTTCTTGAGCTGGTGAGTTCGCCCCCCTCTAGCGGCGGCATATTTCCTTTTTTGCCTCTGTGGGGTCCTGGCGGCACGTCGGCCGAGTGACGCGGCGGCGCGCTGAATTTGACTTTTGGCTACGCCTCCCACAATTCTCATTTGACACTGCAAATCCGGCACGTGTGAGATCGAAGTTATTGTTGCCGCAAGTGCGGCGGCCGTCTGCAGACGGCGCGACCTGGGGCCTCGACGGCTTGAAGTTGAGATCTTGGGTGCGTCTGCAGCCGTGATCCATGGCTTGGCGTGGGAGCCAACGGGCGGCGCCCTCCCGTCTTGGCCGCCGGGGTCGATGCGGGATGGGCCTAGCCATCCTTGGCGGTCCGTTGACTCGTACGTTGAGTATCACGATGGCTGTTGCACGGCAGCATTGCTTGTGTTATTTCTCGTGTTTCATTCCCAATTGGCCAGGCTGACCAAGGCTGACGTTTCCAGGCAACTGGCTTCACCAACACCTACTCCCAATTCTTGGCCTGCCGAGCTCTGTTTGGCATCGCCATGGGTGGTCTGTACGGCAACGCCGCCGCGACGGCCCTCGAAGACTGCCCCGAGGAGGCGCGTGGTCTGATGAGCGGTCTTCTCCAGCAGGGTGTAAGTGCCTGTCTGCAACGAGGAACCCGTGCCACGACCCCAGCTGACGTGTCCCAGTATGCCTTCGGATACCTCCTCTGCGCTGCCTTTTCGCGCGCCCTCGTCGACACCACGTCTCACGGATGGCGCCCGCTCTTCTGGTTCGGAGCGGGCCCGCCCGCCATCTTCATCGCCTGGCGTCTCCTCCTCCCCGAGACGGCCAACTACCGCGAGCGCCAGCGCCTGCGCGCCGAGGCCAGCCACGCCTCCGGCGCCAGCCCCAAGTCGGCCAGCTCTGTCTTCCTCAGCGAGGGCAAGGTCGCTCTCAAGCGCCACTGGCTCTTGCTGAGCTACCTCGTTCTCCTCATGGCCGGCTTCAACTTCATGAGCCACGGCAGCCAGGACCTGTACCCCACCATGCTCGAGAATCAGCTCGGTTTCTCCGCTACCCAGATCACCGTGACGCAGGTCGTGGCCAACCTCGGCGCCATGCTGGGCGGCACCGTCGTCGGCTTCAGCAGTCAGTCCATCGGCCGTCGCTTCAGCATCATCTGCTGCTGCATCGTCGGCGGCGCCCTGCTCTACCCCTACACGTTTGTCCGCACTGAAGCCATCCTCGCCGCCGCCTTCTTCCAGCAGTTTTGCGTCCAGGGTGCTTGGGGTGTCATTCCCATCCACCTCATGGAGTTGTCGCCCGGTGCATTCCGCACCTTTGTCGTCGGCACGGCCTATCAGCTGGGTAACCTGGTCTCGTCCGCGTCGTCGACCATCGAAGCACGCCTCAGCGAGGACTTCCCACTGCCGCCATCTGAAAAGGGCGAGAAGCGATACGACTATGGCAAGGTCATCTGCATCTTCATGGCCTGCGTGTACGTATACGTCATCATCTTGACCTTCTTCGGACCCGAGCACCTCCGTCGTAAGTTCGACGTTGCGTACGACGAGGACACCAAGGTTGCCGTGGGCACCGACGTGGTGAATGCTACCGGAAAAGGGTTCTCTCATCGTGACAGCAAAGGGGCCGAGGTTGAGGAGGACGAGGAGAAGAGAATGTCGACTCACAATTAGGGTCTTGCGCTTTACGGTTTGAGATGACAAAGTTGAGTTGTGGCTGTACTTTGCACGTGTATCTTTATTGCAATCACGAGTTCAATGAATCCATACGCAGCATGGATGATAACGGTCTATTCGAATAAATGCCTCGTCATCGTTGATCGAGGCGTTGAAGCTCGCAAGCCGTGCAATTTGGTGTCATCGTTAATTATCATGAAGCGTACCCCAGAATTTGCGTGGAAATATTTCCCACTACCTTATTCGTACATCGTCCCAGCATATCAGTCGTCTAGCCCGCGCCTGCCGCTGCCGTCCTTGTGCTTGTGTTTCTTGAAGGCATGCTCAAGGACGTTGGCACCGATGGCACCGGCGACGGCGGCGCCGATGCTGCCCAGCGCACCTCCGCCCGCCTTGTGCGCTGCCCAGCCCGCGGCACTGCCACCTACAAGGGTCGCGCCGAGGCCGCGCTCGCCGTCTGGTCCCACCTGGCCATCAGGGCCGACTGGGCCGCCTGGGCCGCCTGGGCCGCCAGCGTACGGGCCGCCGGGCGCGCCGCCCTGGTGGTACTGCGGCTGCCCCTGGCTGTACTCGTGCGCGCTGCCGCCCTGCTGTTGCGCGTACGAGGGCTGTGGTGAGTGGCCGCGGTTGTCGTAGCCGCCGCCGTAGCTTTGCTGCCCCGGATAGAGCGAGCTGCTCTGCGAGTAACTGGGCTGTTGGCCGTATTGGGAGCCCTGGCTGTACTGGGGCTGCTGTGAGGAGTACTGCTGCTGGGCGGTGTGAGCACGCGCTGCCTGAATCATTGCGTCTGGGCTTGGCGAGAACAAACCTGCTCAGGGTAGCCGCTGCCTTGCTGGTACGACTGGTGCTGCTGGGGCTGGCTGTAGCCATGCTGTTGCTGTTGACCGTAGCCTTGCTGCTGGTTGTAGTTGGGCTGCTGGGGGTAGGCGCCGCCGCCGCCGCCGCCATAGTAATCCTGGTTAGACATTTTGAAAGTTCTTGCGGTGAGAGTCGAGGCGAGGCGATGTGGATCGTCGTCGGTCGACGAATGCTGAGGTCGATGAGATGCGCCGATGAACAATGTGAACCGCTCGCTGATGCCGTCGATAAGTCGAGATTGGAGGAGGGGGAATAAAGAAGAATGTGACACGGGGATATATAGGGAGAGGAGAAGCAAACAAGAGCTGCTAGGGGTATAAAGGGCGGAGCACGTCGAGCTTATGCTTGAAACGAGTGGAGGCAGCCCACGGCCGCGGCGGAAGCCGTGAATCTTGGCCTCGTGCCACCAGCGACAGCCACTCTGCGACCTTGCGCCCTCCGATGATGACGGAGGCCATGGAATCAGGGGCGTGGGGCTGGATGGCAGGCAGCCCGCGGAGATGGCGAGGATCATGGCGAGCGCGATGGTGGCGCAGTCGGGGCTGCGCCAATCGGCCGCAGCCCCTGCGCTGGGTAGCCAGCTGAAGTGAAGCTCCTAGGCTTAGCAAGGCGCTTCGGCCATGTCCTGTAGCCGTGCTGCGCCTTGCCGCTAATACACCCAACGCTACCTTACTTGTAGTAAGGTACATGTATGAACAACGCCGGCCCTTGCGCGCGCCCGAGTGTGCGAATGCCCTGCCTCGCAATCTACAACGGAGCCGGCGGAGCGACCGAGCCATCGAGAACCACGTCAAGTCTTGAGCGTAGCTAAAAATAGAAAGGCAGTAATCGCTCGAATCTTCAATGTCGCGGGTTCGCAATCGAAGTGATGTCGATGGATCTATGATGGACTGATCTTGTTTGACAAGAGTACTCCGTACACAGTACGGACTACGCGGCTAGTCACAACCCCGGAACAAGGCACCTTGCAAGTTGAACCTAAGATGCATTCTTAGGTGCCTTGGCCAGCCTTGCCAACTTGTCCTTTCGCGCGCCATCACTAATTACGAGTAGGTATGCTGCCTATTCTGTCTTCTCCAACTGGTTGTCTCCACACCAAGCTCCGGCCCGGTTTACATCGTGCCCGGCTGTGGAGCCGTTGAGGACAGCGATCAAGACGTTTGCTGGTTGATTGGCACGAAGCCAGCACAGTCGCGATGTTTTCCACCTTGCGCACATCTGGCACAAAGGTGTTGAAAAGGCGAAGCCCCCCAGTGTATCCAAATATTACGCGGGCTTCGGGGGGAAAGTGGTGCTAGGTGGCCGTTTTGAAATGACTCCATCTTGGGGTGCGGCTGAGATTACCGTCAAAGACACGTTTCGATCTCAATTCCAGGCATCACCTTTTCAATCGCTGAAGCCACGTTCTATTCAGGCGTGGTGATCATCGCAGGCTACAATTCAATATATATACAACCCGACCGCCAGCACCATTGCTCCTTTTCCAAATGAGCGTGCTCACTGGTCACGTTTGAGACGTCCTCCCCGTGGATAAGCATGAGTAAGTTCAACATGCGATGAACGCAAACCCTCGGGAGTAACCTACTTACGCCTAAAGTAGGCCTACGCCAATGGATATTTGGCGAGGAGCGGGAGGGGCTGATTTTTGGCCTCGATGGCTGCGGAAAAACCACGCTCCTCTATCGTTGGAAGCTTGGACAAACAGTCGAAACAATTCCCACGAATGGTTTCAATCTTGAGACCATATCGCACGGCAGAAAATGGAACTTCACCTTGTGGGACATGGGAGGTGAGCCTATATGCTTCATGAATACCGCCCTTCTGCTTCTGCCGCGGCAGTCCCCTGAGCTGACGGTCAGTCCCTGAAAAAGACTAACACGTACTTAATGGCATAGGAAGCGAAAAGGTGCGACCGATGTTCCGACTTTACCTAGGGAAAGATCGCTTCGTCATATTTGTTCACGACTGCGTTGACGAAGATCGACTCGAGGAACAACTGGAAGAGTTTCACGAATGTGCCAAGAAGTTGCACGAGCGCGGCGGGCGGCACATGTGGGTGATATTCAACAAACAGGATGCTCTGCCCCCCGAAAAGCGAGACTCGATAGTAAAAGACCTGATGTCCCGGTACGAGGTGGCGGCAGACCGATACGCGGACTCTGTCGTAATCAAGGTTCTGGATCTTCCAGGCCTGAGTGCCAAACAAGGCGTGCAGATACACGCCATCCTTGACGACATCAAGAGGACCCTGCAACAACACAAGCCGGCTGCAAAAACAAACCCTGGGGACGAATTGATAGACCCAGACGCTCCAGTCAGGTGGAAGATGGTAGAGAAAGTCGAGGAGAAGGCTAAGGCGGATGGTACAACCGCAGATGAATTCTATCAGTTGCTTGAGAGAGGCCAGCTCCCGGCTCTGGGCATCTACAACTACCTCAAGGCGGCGTACTACGTCCTGCTTGACGGTTGCGCCCGCAGATCCCACATTCTCGACCTTGCAGAGGTCCTCACGACACATTGGCAAAGATCCCTAGCAGCACAGCTAGCGGGCAACAACCAGTCTCCCCCGATTCCCCATCGGCAAGTCCTTGCTTGTTTCTTGAAAATGTACCAATACTAACGTCACACAGGACAATGGCGGTTTTCTGGCTGGTTCAACTTCAAATTGCAGCTGTCAAATACGGGAATGCGAGGAGCCTGGGTACGCTTCCCTCGCGGGACGACTTCAAGGGTGTTTTGATGCTCAACCCAGAGCTCGTGGACCCTTTCCTGTGGAAGGACTACTACTCCACCGAACGCTTCTTTTCCATCGACGCTCAAGAACGCTGGTGCACGCCAGATCTCAGACCACTCCCATCATTCATCTCAGGCTCTAAGTCGTATACGGTCTCTAAGTTGTACATACGCTGGCAAAGGCTAGGACACGGTGAGGGTGACAGTGACGGTGATCGTCTCATCAGATTTGCCTTGGGTGTGGTACAACACAGCATGAGGTCGAAGCGTCTGCGTGGCGCTGTAGTCAAGCAGGCACTCGAAGTATTACAGCCGGCTATCATCCGCCAAAGAGTATTGGAGCCAAACCTGCCTCCGTACTCGGAGACAAAAGCCTACTTCTGGATCCAGCTCGTACACGCGGCTCTTTCCTCTCTGAAGTCCGAGAAAACTTCCGGGACATCCTTCGTGGCGGACTGGAAAGTCATGGTGCAGGTCTTGACGCCTTCTGTCTTCAAGTCCCTGTTTGGTATCACTGGTGAGACGTGGCGCGAGTATTACTCTGAGGGGCACTGGGACGGCCTTGGCGCGCGGATGGAGTTTTACAATCCGGATCTGAAGGCATTACCGGCGACCTTTCCTTTGCCAATCCTCGGCAACGTGCAGAGAGCACGCCACAAATTGGCGCAAATCTTTGGGCTCGCTGACAAGGAGAGGCAACCGCCCTCAGCAGAAGACCTGAGCCTCATGTCCGCGGTCGTCATCGACGAAGCCGAGTTGGTGGAGTTGGAAGGGCCGGACGGAGCGATCCTCAGAAGCGATAGCCACGCCAGAAGACTCTTACGCCTGTACCAGGAAGTTGTTCACGGGACTGGTCAACACGTGGTGAAGGACGATGACGAGTCCGACTTGGCTCTGCGCATCAAAGCAGTGGTTGAAGATCTGCCAAATGAGGACGCCGAATCCCTCCCGCAAAGAGTGTTCTGGGCTCAGCAGCTGGCAGTGGCCATGGAGGAATCACCATCAGAATCATTTGAGGAGCTCATTGATGCCAAGCCATATCTGGCGTGTGAGGATCTGCCGCTGGTGTTCTTCTCGTCGCTGCTGGCGGTGAACGACCGGCGGTAGTAGATCGCAGACTCTGTTTGGGTTATGTAGGAAGTTTGAAAGCATAGAAGCTACGCCGTGTGGACAACTCAGTGTGACGGATGTATTAGCCCCTTATAGTCATTCGGAGCAATGTGGGATTGCGTACCTCACGAAGGCTCAGCGGCAGTCTAAATATAGCCAACCTCTCGCACTTCGTATTCACTCTTTCTTCATGGCGGGATCGCACGCATTCTATTCATCTTGCATATTTCACTCATTTTATTCATGTTGCTTCATTTCGTCTAGTTGCTCTTACTTCTTCCGATATGCGACTCACAGGGGACCAGAACCAGCACCAGATCCGGCGGGACGCCCAGCTGATCTACAGCTACCACCACATGGGCCTGGCCCTGCACCCCGCCGACGCCATCTTCTGCCTCTGCAGCCTCGACACGCGCGTCGCCGAGCGCGCCGCGCAGCTCTGGCTCGACGGCCTGGCGCCGTACCTCATCTACTCGGGCGACTCGGGCGAGCTCACGGCCGGCCTCTTCGGCAAGCCCGAGGCCGAGCACTTCGCCGACATCGCGCGGCGCATGGGCGTGCCCGACGAGAGCATCCTCGTCGAGCCCACGGCGACCAACACGGGCGAGAACGTGCGCTTCACGCACGCGCTGCTCGAGGCGCGCGGGCTGCGGCCCGCCTCGCTCATCCTCGTGCAGAAGCCGTACATGGAGCGCCGCACCTACGCCACCTTCAAGAAGCAGTGGCCGGACCCCGAGACGGCCTTCACCGTCACGTCGCCGCAGTATGAGAACTTCGACGACTACCCGAACGCGGAGAACCCGCGCGACCTGGTCATTAGCATCATGATTGGGGACCTGGTGCGTATTCGCGACTACCCGGCCAAGGGCTTCCAGGTCGAGCAAGACATTCCCCGCGAGGTGTGGGCGGCGATGGAGCGCCTTGTTGCGGCGGGCTTTGACAAGCACATACCAAAGGGATTTGTGCTGCAGAATTGAGTCGTTTTCTGTGCTTCAGTTCCTCGCATTTAGACGTATCATGACTGGCTTAGAGACATAGAGGGCCACAGGATGTAAGTCATGACTCTCTCAATAGTATACTAGCGATAGACAGGAGCATGCTCTTTTCATGATACTATTCGGCTAGCTGTTGTCCACTGGGCAGGCGGATTTTACGGCTGCTTTGAGAAAACCCTGAAAACTCTCAAACATGACTGCATCGAAGCCCTCTACCCAGCGGCAGCTCACCGATATGTGGTCCTTGAGGACGAGAATCTTCACCTTGAATCCGAAAGCACAGGTCGGCTCGATTTCTGGCCCCTGCTTTTCAGCATCGTCCATTTGCATTTCCCGCTTCTTCCGCCGCCTCCAAGCTCGCGCCCAGACCTTGTCGGCTGCGCGGCCGGTGCCTTCCAAGGCCTCTCTGTCCCAGTCCCAAGAGAGTAAATCCAACGCGCCGATGGCGCCGCTGAGTTTGTCGACAAAGTCCGCAATGCTCTTCGGTACGGGGACCGTCGTTTCGTATCCGGTCGTTGCGGGCAGGATGTTTTTCGACAAGGCCGCCTTTGTCCCCCTCGCCACGTCTTGCGCAGGCCGCAGGGGCTGGAAGCTCCAGGCAATGGCCCAGCGACGCGTCTTGTTTCCCTGCACAAACTCGGTCACGGCAAAGTTTGAAATGCCGTGCTCTCGCAACTTGCCGACAAGGTGCGTCACGCTGGAGAGAAAGCCCAGCATAGACGTGTACCACTGCACTCGATTTCGGAGTTGCAGCGACTCTTCTAAGAGTCGACTGACGAAGCCCACCTCACCTCCCTCGGTCACCATTTCGGTCTTGGATCCCGTGCAGGCTGTGAAGGGTGGGCGGGACTTTTGCTTCGCACTCTGGAGCATCTCCGTCTCGGACTCGTAGAATGGAGGATTCGTCATGGCAAAGTCGATCGACTCCAGGCCGAGGTCGTCGAGGGGAATGAGGGCATCGTCCGGGTTGCGGTCAACCACGTTGATGCGATGCTCGAGATCATTAGACTTGACATTCCTGCGTGCCCATTTCAGACTCTCGGCGTCAATGTCTACAGATGTTAGGGTCTCTCTAGCCTCGAGTCCTGATCGTAGACTCACCAGTCGCCACAAAATCCCACGGTCGCTGGGTGCATCCAAGAAGCGGGTAGATGCAGCTTGCTCCAGTGCCAATGTCCAGACCAACGAGTCTTCGACCTGGTGCACTGTAGGATGAAGTGTCAAGCAGCCCTTTGAGCCACAAGATGTAGTTGTGCCTGTTGGTGACCTTTGCACATCGTCAACAGAAGTTGAGTTTTGGTAGACATGCGACTCACGGGTGGGCATAGCCTGTCTTCTGGGAGCTCAATTCTGAGGCCAAAGTCGATTTTGAGAAGCGTCTTCGTCAGTTGCATGACGGACCGTGGGTCGCAAAAGTCCAGCTCGCGACCCTTCGTCCTAGCGGCGGCCGTCAGCCCGAATCTCACACGGCTATCCAGAGCACGTACACGGCGGCAAAATCTGCATCGCGGCGTCCAAGGTCCTTGAAGTCGGGAGGTTCCAAGTAGAGGTCTCGAAACCGACGGTCCTTGGCCGCGAGGGCCTCCAGAGGATCTGGATATGAGCCGACAGGGTCCGCCGCGGGGTGCCGCCTGTCGCCGGTTTGTGGTGATGCGTCGCCCTCGCCGCTCACGGCAGAGGCTTTGCGCTTTGGCCCCATGGCCAGCGAGAGCGTTGCTTTCAATGAACGATGACGCGGAATTGCACGGTTGATGTTGTTGTTGCAGAAGGTAGCTGGGGATACGGGCTTTAAGGTGGGGCATTGGGCGCTGGGCGTTGCAATTCAGTGAAGTCGCCCGCAATTGATGACAGCATTTCAGAGTACCACGAGCCCATGGGTTCAACTCTTTACCGCCAGCCTGCACGGCTGTTCGTGGCCAGAGAGTCAATTGGAATGTAGGGGACCCGAGTTGGATTGCTACGCCGTGAAATGAATTTACGAAACGCCCAGTCACCACGCAGTGACTACCATAGCAGCACTCGCCATCGCCAGCCCTCCAACACTTTGACGTCCTTCTCGTCCACATCAGGGTCACCTCTCTCGATTCTCTCGCAAAGCTTCTTGATCCTCTTCTGCAACGTCTTGGCCACGCGCAGAGACACCTCGTTCTGGAAGACATACAGCACCGCGAAGACGAAAAAGGCGATCTTCGCCAGTCTGCCGCTGCCGAGAATGCCTTCTTTGATACGTGACATGAGGCCCTTTGACCTGCGGAACGCGTACTCGGTGTCGTTCGAGGATACTTGGGATTCTTGATCGGAGCCACGACGGAAGATTCTGCGAACAGCGGGGATGAACATGGCCCTGGGTACACTGGTTTAGCAATCATCCGCGTGAACTCAGCGCAGGCACCTACAGGACACCTCCGAACAACCATCGCCGCCAACGATGCCTCTCGGCTGCCTTGACCAAGCTGCGAATCTCGGACTGTAAGGTCCTCAGGTCGCCCAGCACGATATTTGCCTGGTTACTGATCCTCGTCTCGAGGTCAAGCGCCGACGTGCTCGCATCGAGGGGCTGCCGCTTGCGTTGGAGGGTGAGGTATTCGCGGAGCCCAAGCTGGCAGCTGGCCTTGACGTTGCGGATATCGATGGGGCCCGTCTGCGCTACGGATGTCATGGTCGGAGCCATTGGCCTCGGGATGTCCACCATGCTGCTAGGGTGATCTGGGATTTGTGCCTCTGGCCCAAGCTGCAACGCAAAGCCCGAGCCTGGAGGCGGTGGAGGATAGCCCGCGTTGGACGGCGATGCCATCGGTTGAGGGTCCACGCCCGAGAGAGGCGGCGGCGGGTTCATGCTGTCTCTTGGGTGCACTATCCGACGTTTTGGCTACGACAAGTACATGGACGTGAGAACTTGTTGGAAGCTGATATGGATGCCGGCGTCGCCAAGAGCAATATCAGGTGGCTGGTGGCCAGGGGATGCCGGGAAGGCTCGAGATACGTCAGCCACATGCGCTCTCTGCACACGAAGCCAACCCCGCCTTCAGGCACCGTTTCACGGCAGCATGCTGTACGAGTAATCAAAGGTGTTCGAGGCAACGAGAGAAGCGATGAGGCGCCACTGTCGGCTGCAGGAGGCAGTCCTGTATCCGTACATTGATGGCTCTGTGCAAGCTGCATAACGCCACTTGAGACGAGCAAAGGCCATCGCGTCCATTAATCAAAGAGACTGCCGTCTCTTGCACGTCGACCTCAAGAATTCATGTTACAGAGAAGCCGTCGGTATACAATCGGACATGCAAGGAATATGACATTAGGTATTCCGTGCCTTGTGTAAATGACGGCGAGCGACGTCGTGCAACATGTCATTGCTGCTTTCCTGTAAATGCGTGGTTGTGCTCGTACATCGTCAGTAATGTCTATGCATTTCTCCATCTACACCACAGCGTCAGTTTCTGCCATCAGAAGATCCGACTGTCGATTCAAGACGACACGACTATGGCCGAGGGTACCGGCATGGGAAATGCACCGCCCGAGAGACTCAGTCGCGCCTGGCCGCAGCCCGCCATCAAGCCTCCAATCTCCACTTCCCCATAACGGCGAGCAAGGCACTCCAAGTCCAGGGCGAAGACCCATGTTCACCTGCACTAGGAGCAACGCGGCCAACAAAGCACAAAGCGGGGTGTTTGACGATTTCTGGTATCCAGCCAACATGCCTCGTCGCTCTCAGCCGCTCCAATTGGCTCCCTCTTTGGCGCCGCCAGGCAGCGACCTGGAGTGAACAGCCTCAACCACGCCGTCTGAGCACGTCACCCCTCTGGGTATAAGTACGTGGCTGTTGCTCATTCTACTTCACCTACGGAGTAGTTTGTCTCTCATCTACAGCACTCTCGGCTTACTCGCCATAGGCTTCACCGCGTTTTGTCGTCGTCGTCAAATAGCTGTCTTCGACTGTAAAGAGCGTCTAAACGCACTCACCAAACATGGATTCCACAAACAAGATCGAGTATCATATTCGACAGCTTGGCACGCGCTCGGTGACGCTCTTTCCCACTCGAGCTCAGGTCACAAGGGAGATCAAGGATGTTGTCCTCAAGGTAATCCGTCACCGACCGCTTCCCGTCACACCCAACTTACACCTTTGCAGCCGGGCACCAATGATATCACCATTGTCGGGCTTAGCCCCACGGTAGACGAGGACTCCGTCAGGGTCGACATCAATGGGGCATTCATGATCAGTGACGTCTCTGTCGAATCTCTTCCAAACAAAGACATTTGGGAAGAAGTCTACCCGGATGAATTAGACGACGACCAGTCAGACGACGAAGAGGATGATTACGGCGACGTCTTTCAGTGGAAGGAGGGGCAAGAGCTGGAAGAAGCCAAGACGCTTCTCACCGACCTTCAAGATGATTTAAATCTTGCCACCGAGGCGGTCAGAGGCGCAGAGAGTCGCCTCTCCATCATCGAGACGTTCGGCAAATCCTTCGACCGCAGCGAGCATAGCCAGGCCTTCAGTGCCGAAAAGCTGGAGCTGTACAGAAACGAGCGAGCCAAGGCGTACCGTGATGTTCTGTCAGGTACAAAGCAAAACCGGCAGATCCAAGAAGCCGTACACAAACAACGTCAAAAAGTGGACAGACTTCAGATTCTCGACACCAAGGCTGCGAGAACGGCGCAGCGAGCCTGGGAGAAGGCCCGCAAGCCCAAGGCTGACAAGCTGGTCCTGCGCGAGAGGCACCGAGAGGAGCGCCGCAAGGAAAAGATGCGCATTCGGGATGAGCGCAAGAGCTTCTGGCCTAAAGCCTGCTATTCCGTCCGAGTTACCATCGAGGCAAGCCCCTGGACCCCAGCGTCGTCGCGGCGAGCATCTACGGCCACGGAGGTCGACGTTTCGAAGCACTCTGATGCCGCAGATCACCAAGGTGATGCGCCTCTGGCGTGCGACCTGCTCCTGTCGTACGTCACGACCTCCGCGCACTGGTCGCCAACATACGAGTTGAAGCTATCGACCACGAGCGCCAAAGGAGTCATGAGCTTTGAAGCCGAGCTACACAACACCACCTCAGAGACCTGGAGCAACTGCAAAGTTTCCTTGTCCACGTCGCAGGCCACTTTTTCCGGGCTCGACGACGCCATCCCCGAGCTCAGCCCGTGGTACATGAGCCTCGCCGCAAGGCCACCGCCGCACGGGGTCGATTACCTGCAGAAACACATCTGCCGCACCACGGAGGAGCGCGAGAGCACAAAGAGGTTCCACGAGCGACTGACCCAGCCAGACTCGCAGAAGCCGCGCTCTGAGATGTTCGGCATGCCGGACCAGGAGCCGGAGGGCCATCTTCAATGTCAGGAACAAAAGAAAATGAAGAAGAAGAAGCGGGCCGAGGAGGTGGATGAGGAAGAATGTCTTGAGGAATTGGCTGCAAACATTTCGCTCTTCTCCATGCCGCCTCCATGTCCTCCAGTGCCTCCAGTGGCACCGGGCGGAATCGCCGCCCATCCAGAATTTAGAACTCGCAAGCCCATGCTCGGCGCTGCGAGATCCCGCGCCCTCAGCCAACAGCGGGTGGACAACCTTGAGACGCTGGGTGGAGGAGGAGCTGGCTATGAGCCGGACATTGACGACGAGCCCGACTATGCTGTGGAGGAGACCGGCTTGACGACGAGTTTCGAGATCCCTGGCCTCAAGACTCTGGTTCCGAAGAGCACGCCCTCCAAGTCTCGCGTTGCGCACGTCACTTTTGCAAATGTCGAATACAGCCATGTCGCCGTGCCGAAATGCAAGCCGGTGGCGTTCCTCAGGGCGAACATCAAGAACACGAGCAAGATGACGCTGTTCAAGGGGCGCGCTGGCTTGACTCTGGATGGCAGCTTCATGGGCAAAACGACCATTCCGCGCTGTAGCGCCGGCGAGGCCTTTACCGTGAGCCTCGGCGTCGACCCGGCCGTCAAGGTCACGTATCCCAAACCCCTCGTGCGGCGTGCAGCCGCAGGCGTTTTCCGGGCGGACGGCTCGATGGTGTACTACACCCGCAGCGTTACGCTGCACAACACGCGCGTGTCATCTGGCCGGCCAGTGTCGGTGGCCGTGGTGGATCAGGTGCCTATCTCGCAAGACGACAAGCTGCGCATAGGCGTCATCACTCCGTTGAGCCTGGCACCCGGGGGCGGCAGCGTGAGTACAGGCGTGCCGGCGCTCGAGGCCAAGGACAACAAGGAATGGGGCAAGGCGACTGCTATCTTGAGGAAGGACGGCGAGCTGAACTGGGACGTGACCCTCAACGCAGGCAAAGCCGTGAAGTTGAATCTTGAGTACACTGTGACGTTTCCGAGCGGCACGCATCCGTACTAGGTAATTGGAAGCATGTACTTTAAGGGTCGAGGTTTGTAATGCAATGATCAAGCCTGTTGATGCACTGTAGACTTTTGTTGTTGATATGGAATCCGTGCCCATGGTCCACAACCATTCCGCTGGACGATTCGCTTGCAAGAAATCTTTGAATCGAGCAAACATGGATGACGGCACAGCACTCCTCGAATCAGCGATGTTATTCAGTCAATTTTATTCGACTTGTTGCACGACGTCGAGATCTGAGCGTGGCTGCGACGAGGCGTGTAAGTCGTCGACTCGGGCGACAGTCACCCCCATGGACGATGTCATGCGGGGTTGTTATGGACCTCAGAGCTCCGAACTGCGGCTCACATAAATCATCACAACCATCAAAGCATCACAGCCATTTCATCATATGGTTGATGTATTCCATATGTAATTAATCCTAGTCCTGTTCCGCTTCGCGCGCTACATCAAGCACCGCCCCCGTCGGACCTCTCGACTCGTTCCTCTATAATGGCCACTCTATCTCACACCGACGCGCGCAGCGAGCTCACCAAGCGAACCATACCGTTCATGGCCCTCGCGCAGGGCGACGACGACAAGGCCGGCGTGGACGCGCGGCACACCGCCCCGCGCGACTCGGCCGCCGGGCGCTTCAGCATCGCGGGCAACGCCATGGTGACGGGCGGCACGGGCGCCATAGGCAGCACCGTCGCGCGGGCCATGCTCCAGCACGGGCTGGCGGGGCTCATGATCCTGGACCTCGACGTCGCGGCGCCGGCGTCGGCGGCGGTGGTCGACGCGCTGCGGGCCGAGTTCCCCGGCGCGAGGGTCGAGGCGCGCGCCGTGGACGTGACGGACGAGGAGCAGGTGGGCCGCGCCGTGGCCGAGGCGGCGGCGCTGCTAGGGTCGGTGGACATGCTCGTGTGCTTCGCGGGCGTCGTGGGCTGCGTGCACGCGCTCGACATGCCCGCCAGCCAGTGGCGGCGCATCCTCGACGTCAACGCGACGGGCACGTTCCTGTGCGCGCAGGCGGCGGCGCGGCAGATGGTCTCGCAGGGCACGGGCGGGCGCATCGTGCTGACAGCGTCCATCTCGGCGCACCGCGTCAACTTCCCGCAGCCGCAGGCCGCCTACAACGTCAGCAAGGCGGCCGTGGTAATGCTCAAGAGCTCGCTGGCCGCCGAGTGGGCCTGCCACGGCATCACCGTCAACAGCGTCAGTCCGGGGTACATGGACACGGTGCTCAACGAGGGCGAGGGCCTGGCCGAGGCGCGCCGGACCTGGTGCGCGCGGAACCCGCTTGGCCGGATGGGCGTGCCGGAGGAGGTGGCGGGCGTCGTCGTGATGCTGCTGAGCAGGGCGGGCGCGTACGTGAATGGCGAGGACATCGTTGTGGACGGCGGTGGCGTGGTTTTCTAGCTGCTCTCGTGATTCTGTCTACATCGAAGGGCCATAGACAGTAGAGTACACGGGAGCTCAGGTTCTCGCTAAGAGATCGCGTCCGCACACCACTCCGCCAGACGCCGGCAAGTCTCACATCCTAGATTGATATCGGCATGCTATATCGGGCATACCGCGCCACAGCATCGACCGACTCTCAGTCCCCGATTTTCCGTCGCAGGAGCTGAGTAGCAAGAGGGGATGAGGGGGTCGGCTCGTAGAGCTGGTGGATATATCGCTTGTCGAGTCGCTGACGCTTCCGGTATTCCATGGGCTGGCGACGTTTGTTCGCAGAAGATACATGACGATTGGTGTCACCAGCCTCTATGAACGGTCGAGTCTGAAGTCTGTCGAATGCTGGTCGAGTCGTTGCCGGAAACTCAGTCCACGGGAAGCCCAACCAGGCAGTCCGAGGCGACTCCCTGTCCTTGTTCCAAAGACCAAGGATGCATGCGGGCGAACCGTTCGACTTCCCCCGCAGCACGGCATCGCATGCATCTTGCAGGATCTCCTTGTCTCATGTGAGCAAAAGGCGGTACTGGCGGCGAACAAGTTGCACAAGAATGTGCGAATCAGCGGCCCCACGTGGTTGCTGGGTTCGCGCCCCACGCGGGTCTTGTCTGGAGTTTAAAAGCGTGCTCCAGTCAAGCGCTGCAAATCGGCAGCGTGCCTCGTGGCGCCCGCCGCCGATGCGCCGCCGCTGTCAGGCGAAAGCCATCAGCCCCTTCGCGTGCATATGCCTGGAAGCAGACGTCTGGTTGGCCGGGTTGAGAGGCTGACCGCGGGGGTTTGGTTCCGCTCTTGTCGGTTGATATGTGGTCGCCTCAGACTTATAAGCAACCCAGGAGAAAGCAGCAACTTGTCGGGCGCATGGGGGGCC
This sequence comes from Tolypocladium album, assembly GCA_024341135.1. NCBI lineage: Eukaryota > Fungi > Ascomycota > Sordariomycetes > Hypocreales > Ophiocordycipitaceae > Tolypocladium > Tolypocladium album. Next base: position 399,153 of record JALHCF010000130.1, read on the forward strand.
GACAACTTCTCATCATCTCCTGGTGCACTGTTGCTGTTCCGAGCCCGTTGCCATGGACAAAGTGTCGATTCTAACGGCTTCGAGAGTGGAGCCGGGAGTTTCCCTCCACCCCCACTCTACAATCATCAGCCGGCTGGGCCCGGCGTTGGCCTTTGCTGCCCAGTTCCAGCGCGTCTTGGGCTCCTCCGTCATTTTGCTCTTCCAAGCCTTCCTTGCCGCGAACCTCACCCTCGCCCACGCCCTCTATGTCAGCCGCCCTTTCGCCGTCTGGGCTGTCACTGCCGTAAAGTTCGGCGCCTTTCATGGTCTCTCAATGTCCGGCAAGGCGTTTGCCGATCTCTGGGAATCGCGGACCGTCCGCTTCGTCCGCAGGAAGCTCTTCTTTGAGTTTGCAGTCTTCATCCTCGGCGGCGGCAACTCGATAATCCTGCTGCTCTTCTGGCCCGGGTGGCTGCTCGTCGGCGCCGTCATCTGGGCTCTGTGGCAGGTTTCCGGTTGAAAGCGACAACATGGCCGGACATTTCCCCTAGCAACGCGCTTCCCCTAGCAACGCGCGCAAACCACGACGAACCACCATCAGCCCAGGCTGGCAACACACGTCACCAAGCAGAAATTCGCGGTCGAACCCCTCGACATGCTCTCGCGTCATTTCGAAAAGAAAAAGGTGTTACCACCGGTATCCTTTCGGACCTCGGTTGTGTAGTCCTTTTCCGGGTCAAATTCCTGCCACGTGCTGGCGGGGTAGATGTGCTTGTTCTTCTCATACCACCGGCGGTCGACCACCTTGGTCACCGTCGCGTCTTCCAAAGCGCCCTCGAGGGTGTTGACGTCGGGGAGCAAAAGGGCAGCGGCTGCCTTGGACGCAGCGGTGGCAAGGCCTTCGTCGGCGTCGGAGCTCGGCAGTGGCCTGGTCGGGGCATCACTAAAGTCGAAGAGGCGGCGACCGCCAGGTCCAACGCTCTTGTTAATTATGAAGAAGTAGAAATCATAATGCTGAGAGGCGTTAGCAATGTACTTATCGCAGGGCAGACGTGAAACTTACGTGAGGAAGAATAACTGTGTCTCGCACGAGCATCAAGTCGTCCACGCCCACTCTGGCCCATGCGCGTCTGGCATTGGCCTGGTCGCCGACGCCCAGCTCAGCGCCGACCTTGCGGCTCTTGTCCAGAAACAACCAGACGAAGTCCCCCTTCTTCATGCGCACGATCCCGCCCGGGGTGTTGGCTCCGTCGTAGAAGACGAAGGGCATCGCAATCTCGGTCGCCTTGACGGCCTCTTGTATCCGGACAAAGTCACGCCTCAACGCCTCCCGCTCCGCAGCCTCCTTGCGGAGCGCGGATTTTGTAAGTGCCTTGGGCACGATGCCGACAGCCGTGTTGGCCTTGACCTTGACCTTGTCCGATGCATCTGAGGGTTGACCGTCCGTGTCTTCCTCGTCGTCAAACGACAACAGCTTCTTGCCCTTCTTCTTCTTCTTTACGGGTCTCGGGCCACCACCGCTGGTGGAGTCGCTGGCAGCATTGTCGGGGGTGCCTGTCTGCGAGCGGTCCGGCGTGGACGTGCCGGAGAGTGCCGCCTCGCGGGCTTCGCGCTCTTGCTGCTCGAGGACCTCTGCGCGCCGCTTGCGATAGTCGGAGAAGGCGACGAGACCGACCGTGTTCGTCGAGAGCCGCTCGTGCGTCGACTTGCTCTGCGCCTTCTGCGGCGCGAAGCGCGAGGCGGATTGGTCCGACATGGTTGTGGATGAGAGGATCGAGGTGTGCAGCGTAGCACTTCTGGAAAACCGCCCTGGCAAAGGATGGGACAGTGTCCAGCTTGCACACACTGTAATGACTCGTGGATGTTCGGTAAGCTATACAGTGCGGCTTTACTGTAAGACTTTACCCTGGACCCTCTCGATCCGACGATTTCCAATTCCACGATTCCGTAGGCAATATCTCAACATATAATCGCATTGAAAAGTCAAGGAAGCTTCTTTCCCTGCCGTGTTGCCTGTCCAACAAGAGAGTTGGTTGTGTCATCGGCATACCTCTTGTATGCCAGGACGTACCTCTCACCATCACTCCAAGTTTCCTTGACACTTTGTCTACCTTCGATGGCTTCCATCCACGTCCTCCATCGATCCCAGCTATGCTCCTGCGGAATTCCCAGTCCTCCGGGCTTGTAGTGGTCAATCAGCCACAGACGTTTCGCCCACGGCGCCAGGCTAATGTCAACGAGGCTGATGTCACGCCCCAGGAACCAGGGGCCGGACGGGTGCATTTGCTCCGTCAGCTTCTTGATATGGCCGAGTAGCTCGTCCCGAGCGTCCCCAATGCTATATGGCTTCTCGGGCGTGTGCTGCAGAAGCTTGTAAAAGGCCGGGATGATCCTCGTGTTGATGTGGTCTATCCAAAGCCTGGCCCTCGCGCGCTCGTAGGGATCGGCGGGGAGCAAGGCTGGGCCGTACTCGTCGCCCGAGTAGGCATCATCCAGGTACTCGCAGATGATTGCGCTCTCAAACAGCGGCTTCTGCTGCTTGCCGTGGGCATCCGGCACCGCTAAAGTCGGCACCAGCCCGCGAGGGTTCATGGCGAGGAACTCGGGCTCCTTTTTGTACGGGTTGATCTCGACATACTGGTGCGGAATCTTCTTCTCGCACAAGGTGATCCACGCTCGCTGGACAAACGGACAGAACCAGCCGCCGTACAGCTTGAGAGGATGCTCATCGGCGTGGCGAGCCGCCAGCCGGGCGGCAGCCCCCGAGGTCTCTGGCGGGAGGGACGTATCGACGTTGGGCATGCTCACTATTATGAAGATTCTTGCGGTGTGGAACGACGGGGTATGACAATGGCTTCAATGGCTCTGGATCGCTTGGTGTGCAACATACAGTATTTTGAGGCTCCAGGGCGCGATGACGTGATGCTCGGGAGCGGTCGACCTTGCACCCCTCATCGGCCCGTCGCCCCCACCATCAACCACATCGGCCAGCGGATGTGAATCAAGTGAATCCAGTTTGCGGAAGAGGAAGCTTGTTGGCTCTGTGGTCGCGTCGCTACGGAGGTAGTATACGCCTAAGGCTAAGTGTAAGATGGAAGCTACCTTAGTAGTGCACCACAGTCGTGGTGTGCTTGGAGGAATTGCTCTAAGTGTGATTGAATGCTTGAAGCAAAGACTGCAATAACTCGTAGGAAGAATTGCTTCGCTGGCCCTACGTAGCCGCTTTCCAACACCATGCGCGTGGAGGACTCAGAGTCTCTGTTTGTGGCTTCCGTTGCTCAGATACAGTTCAGACCCCAGTCATGCAAGGGGCCAAGAACAAACGCCGTTTCCAACGAAGCTAGCTAGCCCAGAAGGTTTTGTTTGTTCACCTCAGAAGTGAGCTACCGTTTTCTTCCCAGACCTAAGCCGGTGGCTGTTTGTCGGCTGGGTCTGTTCGATCCACCAGAAAGACATTCACTGTTCAGCTGCCGGGAGATGCTTGTCCTGATCACGACGTCGGCCCGACAACGAATTGAAATTCTGCATGTTCAAGGGACTTTGCGCTCTACATAAGGAGCGAACCATTTTCCAATATTTTGGATTCTGTCCAAGCCAATCTTTACGCTCTAATCCGATTCTCTTCACCCTCCTCACTTTCATCGCGGTCTTCTGAAACTGCAGTCCACACATCAGACATACGAAGTCATGGCTTCCACTTCAGACCGCGGCAAGACATTGCCTGAACTCATGGCCCACCTGGACCTGCTCAAGGACGAAGGTCCAACAATGAGTGTGGATGAAATCATGAGCACTCCAATCTTCACGGAGGCTGTCCGCAAAGTCGCGGAATCACTGCCCAAAAATCCATTCACCCAGCACGGCCTTCTTGGCGGGGACGTGCACAAGATGGGAATGTCTAAATTTCCCAGCGATTTCAAGTCAGCAAAGGATGACCCTCGAGTCTATTACAACATTACAGCGCCCTCGAGTGCTTTCATTTGTGGAAGCCAGGGCTCTGGAAAGAGCCACACTTTGAGCTGTCTCTTGGAGAACTGTCTGATTCCTTCAGAGGCGAATGTCTTGCCGCGACCGCTCACGGGTATTGTTTTGCACTATGACACTTTCATCTCGGATACTGGAGGTTCGCCATGCGAAGCCGCCTATTTGTCTTCTCATAAGGACATCACTGTGAGAGTTCTGTGTCCACCGACAAACATCGGACAGATCCAGGTGCGTCCAAAGCTTCCATTTTGGTTGCCGTATAGTTTTGCTAAGCATACCAGCGAATCTACGGCGGGCTGCCAAATGTTTGTGTCGAGGAGCTACGATTTGACGAACAAGATCTCAATACAAGTCGAATGATGGATTTGATGGCTGTGAGCTCAGTGCAGGGCGGCATGCCTTTGTACCTTCACATAGTGGCGCGCATTCTTCGAGAATTGCGAATTTCCCAGCAACTCTTGGGGGGTTCATTCGACTATGGTGCATTTCGACGCGCCCTAGATCTCGAGGATCTGACGCCAGGCCAGAAAGGTCCCCTCCAGCAGCGCCTCGAGACTCTGGAGAGTTTTATGGTCAAAGAGCAGGTGCCGATTGGTGTTCGGTCGCACAAAAAGAAGTCCAAGGCCTTTTCCAGCAGACGTGGAAACAGCTGGACACCCAAGGTATGGCGTGATCCAATGCTTCTGATAGTTGCGGCTGACCACGTCCACAGGCTGGACAGTTGACCATTGTCGACCTCTCTTGCCCATGTGTCACTGCGGAGTCTGCGTGCGCGCTGTTCAACATTTGTATCAGCATGTTTCTGGAACAGCGCTCGGGGATTGGCCGTGTGATTGCGCTCGACGAAGCGCACAAATACATGACGGACTCAGCAGAATGCGTAACGTTGACGGAAACCCTCCTGTCCGTCATTCGCCTTCAGCGCCACATTGGGGCACGAATCTTCATTTCGACCCAAGAGCCAACAATCTCGCCAAAGTTGTTGGACCTTTGCTCCATCACAATCGTGCATCGTTTCACATCCCCAGATTGGCTCCGAAGCCTGAAGCAGCATCTCGCCGGTGCAGTGTATCTGGACAGCGGGGATACAAGCGCAAACAACGAGGAGACGGCGTCTCATGGCGCCGATTCATACCCTGTCAAGGGTCAGGACGAAGGCATGGAGCTTTTTTCCAAGATTGTGGCCCTTCGTACTGGCGAGGCGCTGCTTTTTGCTCCAAACGCCATTCTTGACATCAAGCGTCCGCAGTCGACTGAAGATTCTTCAACCTCTTCTGGATCCTCAGCCTCATCTGAATGCTCAGATTCTTCTGCATCAGGATGTGTCACTTCAGACGACGGGTCTGAGAAAGATTTTACCGCTGAACTCGTGTACCTCCGCCACGGCGTGATGAAGATTCGTGTCAGACGACGCATCACCCAGGATGGAGGCCGCAGTGTCATGGCAGGCTGAGGAATAGTGGATAGACAGTGTGCAGTGTATCTTGCCTCCTGGCATCTTGAAACTGCCTCGCCACCATGCGGGTATTTAGTCTGTTGTCATCCCGACGCACAAGCCCAATGGAAAGAGTCGCAGGAGACTTGGAGGACCATGGCATGATTTTTGGCAGAAGGCAGTTTCAGTTGGAACTTGTAGGCTTCTACAGAGCATCTGAGGGTTTAATTGTTACAGAGAACCTGCGCAGCTGATCGTGTAGTCATTCAGTATCGTTTTCGGCAACATGCCTCACGACCGATAGTTTCTTATTGTACTATTCGCGCTATTGCTACTAGACTCAGAATGTGGTTCAATGCTTCCGCCCAAGACGGCGCTTGGCTCCACGGCGCAGGGCGGGAAAGCTTTGTCTCGGACATCGGTCGCTTTGCTCTTCATCATGTCTGGGCTCAGACATGACAATCAGAAAATCAAATTAATTCGAGGAATTTTATCCCTGTGAATGAAGCTGTAGATGGCCTTGATGGCGGAGCTGCGACACATTCCCGCCATAAGATTGAAGGCAATTAGTGGGAGAACTTCATCATTGCCATCTGGATTTCGGATGTCATGTTGCTTGATCAGCCGACCAAGTCCTTCACCGTCTTAATTGTCTATCTATTTCGAATCCATCGGCGATAGACACATAAACGTGAGAGCAGCTGGATATTTCGGGAACTGAGGCAAATGAGAGAAGCAGGAGTGGAGAGTGGCATGGCAGATCTTGGCAAGAATTTCTTCATATTCCTTTGCTGTTGCATCGTCAAAGCCAGTCGCTTTGTGCTGTCCGTCATTTTTTGCGCTTCGATGCATGGCCAGTCGCGCCTCTAGAACGAATTCGACGAGGTGGTCTGCACGGAGGCAATCGCCCTCACGACAGTTCTCGTTTGCGCAAATGTCAAGTGTCCGTCTTTGATGAAACATACCGATCGCCTCGCCCAGTATGTCGAAGATGTGCGAGTCGTCGATGGGAAAGAGAGGAGCCTCTAGCGCTGTCTCCCTTGTAACTAGACGTACTGCTTGTTTAGAGAGGAGAACAGCCGCTCGCTGGAAAAAGACCCCGTAAAGGACGTATGTGGACCGGGTCCGATTCATTTCCATCGGCACAACGAGACCGAGTGCGACAAGTGCTAGGAGCCTGTTTTCTGTGAGGGTTTGCTCATGACGTATTTGGACCTCTACTTCGATCGAGGCCGGATAGGCATATTCTAGATAGAGCTATCATATCGTCTAGGAGAGGGGCTTCAACAGGGCCTACCGCTACCTAGCCTTCGGTAAAGTAGCTTAAACGACGCATAATATTGTATTAGGGCGTTGCTAGAGGCATAATAAAGGTCGAGCAGTACGCAAACCCCTAGTACCGCCGACCGTTTACTAAAAAGAGAGGTAACCTCTCTAACGGCTACAAGTCTACCTTAGATAGGAGACTGGTTAGAGGGGAATACTTTTGCGTAGCATGCGTATACTATATAGCTATTATAGAGGTGCGACGCGAACTAGAAAGGGGTAGCTAATAGTATTTTTTCCCCGATACTACGCAATTAAGTTAACGATACCTAGTTTATATAGGGCAACCCGAGACGCTGCTCCAATCCAGTATATAACTAGTATCACATTCCGCCAGCCGCGAATATCTATAGCCGCGTAGCAGGCATCTACTATAAGAGATACTATAAGTTCAGACGAAGGCATAAGAAGGAGTGGATACGGATGGCTTGCTAGCTCTGCTGCGAGAGCAAGATTACGGCTTGCGACGACTGTCGTAAAGAAACGGATCGCCCGTTTTGCTGGGGCCACGAGCATACTTGCAGCGAGTGCAACACAAAACGCTGCATCACTGAATCAGGCAAGAGTCAAGCACATCCCGTGGGCAAACTTATCGACATGGCCACTAGCCTTCAGGAATAGCTCGGGCGTAATGACGGTGCAGTCAAGCTCCATCATGTTCTCTTCAATCACAAAATGGTTCCGCCATTCGTTGACAATGTTTGCCTGCGAAGCACACCCCGCTAGGCCATAGTCGTAGAGGCCACGATTGTCGGCAATATGATTGGCAGAGGTACGATAAATCTCGAAAGCTTCTGCGATGAAGTAACGACGATTGAGCAAAGACTCAACGGGATCGGCGAAAAGCGTCTCCGGCTAGATTCGTGGCATTGGCCATGGTGAGGTATCATTAAAATTCAATGCAATCTGAGGGTCAATGACTCAGAATCAGTCAGCACGCATGGACATGGATGTGTTCGTCTGCGAAGGCAGATAACCGCGAACAAGGGTCGAGCGCCGTACTTGGGGTTGGGTGTTGGTGGCTGTTGGTTGTTAGTTGTTGCTGGTTGTTGGTTGTTTCCTGCAGGTTGGAGAGGGGGTCCTGCTACCGTTTTATTCGTCAGGACCGCGTTTCCCCATATACTTGGTATAATAGTAATATCACTCGATGCAGACTAGTAAAGTTCCTGCTGCCGTTCTAGCCGGCGATGCTACGTAGTCGCAATTACCGATGCATATAAGCGGCGCGGTGCAAATTAATGAGGGTCCTGCTGCTGACTTCTTAAACGGCACGAAGCTGCCTGAGCAGCTTGATCATCTACATTATTCACGTCGCCGTACGAGTAAAGCATATTTTGGTCTTGTCCCACCTACGAGAATAGCGATGCTACAGCAAGCGTGGTCAACTGGATAATAAGTTTTAATCGTTTTCATTCCTATTCAGCGCCTTATCTTCACCGCTATCGTCATTCGCTCTATTCAATACCATCGACGCCAACTTCCAACGTTGATCAAGTCATTCAGCATGCACACATCCAACCCACTGCCAATACCCCAGCTCAACGCCACCGCATCAACAATTCGCCAGTATTTTGTTCAAGTGCTCTATCATAATTATGATATCCCAATGGAAACGGCCGAGAGCATAGCAGCACAGTGGCAGTATGGACGAGGAGTCGAGTTAACATACTATGATGCCGACACCTTTCGCTCTATCTTTGGTGGTGAGGTAGGGGCCATACTCTTTTATCATTCAAGGAAAGTTTCGAAAGAGCCAATACGTAGAAGAGAGATTGGCGGCGAGAGAAAGGATTTCTTTGGAATTGATCCTGCTAGTAAGCTTCTTCCCCTACTCCAATGCACCCTACGATGACCTCAAAGTCGTAGAACGTAGCTTACTCAAATTTCTCATAGTGTTTCTTATATATACGTTTTCATTTTTGAGCGTTATGTTTGGCGTCCGAGTATTGAATGATATGAATAATGGATTAGCTGATGGAGTACATGTAGCGGTGTTCTCGAAAATTTCAGGATTCTTCTTTGTCTTATTTCTTATTACTTATTCAATGCATTACTTTACATAGTATAGTATCATTAGCAATGATTTACAATTGCACTTGTGGTATTCTATCCGATGGTTTAATATATTGCGGGAAAATCAGAGAACGCACTGGGAACGTGGCTGGAGATGATGGCGGGTGAGGAAAAGGGTGAAGATGGTAGTGGGAAGGAACAAGACAGCGGTGCTTCGGACCAAGGCTAGGCGTCACGAGTCGAAAAATGTCTGTACATGCATTGAAATCCATTTCCCTAAGCTATGTGTGCCGAAACGAGGCCCCTGGAGCAAATCTCACGGTATCTATATGTACATGTAGGTGATATCTCAACCGCACCCATTTGAGGATTGTCATGATCATCAAGCATAATAGGGGACAAGGCTAAAGTCAGCCATCGATCCGCATGATTCTTGATGCAGTCGTCGCAGAGCGTACAATCTCTTCGCTTGACGTTCTTCTTGCAGCCACACACGCATTGGCATTGCGGGTCGGCATGAACAATAACGCCAGGATGATTCGACACCATCTGGCTAAGCTTTGCCGGAATAGCTATGCCTGCTTGCAGCAGAAGACCAGCTTCACAACCAAAGATCCCTGAAGATGGCGCAAAATTGCGAGACGTCGTGGATGGTGCCATGCTGGCGGTGGCGTAGTCGGAACATTCAAACGCGGAAACAAGCAGGGTCCTGGACTAGAGCAGAACTGCAAGGTCAATGGCAGATATATATCTGGGCCAAAAGGGCGCGAATCACCACGTCGAATTTCTGATTCAGATAAGCCATTCACCATCCGTCAGGTTCGGACTGTTCCAGATGGCGATGACGACGCAATGTGTGCACTTTGCACTTTGAAAGGCATACCTCACAATGGGAGCACCTATCCTGATAGGTTCCTGGTGGGTGCAAACCATCAACATGCTCGTGAACATCGCCGGAGCAGCATTCAGAATCAGGGGCCATTTAGCCATGACGCGACGCATTTCAAGAATTGCTGAGTGTTCTCAACACACGCACACTGTGCGCTCGGGTCATTAATAGGCAACCGCGTGCTCTAAATGAAAGCTGATCTATGGGTCATTCTGCGCGCACAGCTTCCATGCCCGTAGCCTCGAGCTCAGAAAACCCGCCGACGGACTCGAAGTTATACCGGTGTAACTTTCATTCTGACTTTGTGTTGACGGTGCGGGATCAGAATAATGTCCGATGGTGTTGCCCGTTTGTATCGGCAGCACGAAGGCGATGTCAGACTGATGCTCGGCTGCACCGTACGACACCTGGATGGCGATGTCTCAGGGCGGGCCTGAATGGGCACAGTGGCTGGAGATCCGACGTCATCGCCGTCATCTCTGTCGAAATGTCTTAGCTACCTTACACATCGAGCCCCCTGCTGTCTGATCTTGTCGCATTCAAGGGTCGATATCGTAAAATTTACGGTGTGGATTGGCGGCTATGACATTGAAAAAAAAAAGGTCTTCTTTGGGTTGAACCACAATCGTTGCAATTGCCGGTAGTGAGTGACGGCGTATGACGATGGTTTCACGTCCAAACCGTCGGGAATAGGTTCCTTGTCAATACTGTATACATCGCACTCAAGACATGGTCGGTTGTTCCCCTGTTCCGAGGCTGACAATGAGGAAGGAAACGGTTGCTCTGACAAAGGAGATCAACGGTGCTGTCGGAGAGTAAATCATAAACCCCATTGGCCCTTCCCGAGCCGAGTAAATAAAAGAAGAAGAAGAAAAAGAAAAGCAAAAGAAGAAAAAACATCTTGCATTACCTCATCTATAAAGAAGAGGGAAAAAGAAGGGGGAAAGGTTGCCTGCATTAGGCGGCCCCTGCTACCGTTACTGGCTCCACAGGCGTTGTTAAGCTATCTAAAGCGGTTTGAATGCGAATGGTAAACACGGCCTCCATCCGAGCAATAAAGGACTCAAGTTCATCAACCATTCCCTGGACCAAGAATGGAGGCGCGCTAGGTTGCTGAGCCCTGGAGAATCGGTCCACATTCTCATCGATGACACGGGCTGGACCGCGTGCATGTTGGTACATTAGTCACTGGTGATAGGCTGGCTTGGCTGGGCCACGGACACATTAGGATGCTCAGCAACATCTACAGAGCAGTTGGACAGGAATTCCCGGGATCGAGCATGCGATGGCTGCCAGTCTGGCGGTGGTTAGCCGGTCATGTTAGAGTCGCGCCGGCCGGCACAAGTTCGTGGTGCAAGTGTCACAGCATCATCCTTGCTCATTGGCGTGCGCGTGTGCAGCAGGGTCCAAGACAGCGGTGAAGGAACTGCCTGTGTTCCACCGGTGGTCCCGAAGTACGTCCACGGTGTAACTGGAGGCGTTGGGAACAGGCCACTCCAGGCGGCAAGAGTCAATGTCTCGGGACTTGGCCTTCACGGCTGCGTGTCGATGAGGGTGAGGGACGGTTGACGAGGTGGATCCGGCGAGCGTTCGCATGACCTGACGGTACACCGAGGCTGGCCGAAGCCGTGACGTGGCTGTGACGCTTCTGCAAGGAACAAGAGCGCAACACGCGATGTCATGGGCGGTGGTGAGAATACGACCGGCTGGCTGCACCGTGGCTGGTAGCCTGGCACCTTCACGGTCAGTATTACATGTAGCCCTACAGCACATCAGCGGACGGACCACCGGGTAATTGAGTGTGGGATCCCGTCCCCTTCACGTTACGTGGATTGTTGATCCTTCTCGGCATAGGCCGTGCATCCCTGCCATCAAGTTGGGGTTGGCTCTGACGAGCCGCTGTCTCGTACCGTAACGCTATGTTCCCACCGGTTGGTGTTTGGATTGCACGCATTTCAGATGCGGCGGCCTCCGCAGCCACGGCTCTTGGTGCCACATCGCAACGGCCCTGCAGAGGCTGCTGGCAGTACTTGTACGGTAGCCACCACTGAAGGTCACCCGCCCGTTGACGATTGTAGACTCGTGAAAAGTATAGTAGGTTAACGATACCGCAGACTGTGCGGCCGGTTCCGCAGAGGGGGTTTCGGTCCAATTCCGTCCGTCGGCCGACGCCTCCCCGCCCAGACATAAAGCGTTGCGGAGTTGTCGAACGGTCCAGCGGCCCGGTTGGCCCTAGACTCGTGCACAAATGGGCCGACGGAGGTCCCTTAACGATGGATACACAACACCGGTGGCTGGCAAGGCTGGGCAATGACGGAGGAGCCAGGAAAGCCAGGCCGGCAGGCCGCTAGAGCTGCAACCCGCCGTCGGGGCGGAGCCGTGGGCCCGGGACCAACCGCGGACCGGAGCGGCGCATTCCCTCTTCACGACGAGCGGGAGCGGAAAGCCCTTTTGCCTCATCGTATCCACAGGCGGCAGCGATCGCCGCGGGATAAGGCCTTTCGTTTCCCAACACAGCGGTGCCCTGACGACATACGGCCCAGCCTTGCAAGCCCAGGACCAGGGACCTACGAGTACTTGCCTGTCATGCTGTCGGACGCACCCGGGCACCCCGACCCTGCGTCGCGCAGAAGATTCATGCAGCCCACGAGGTCAGCAGGGCCACGATGCCGGCCAAGGTGCCTCGGCAGATGACGGTTCGCAAAGCACGCCCGGTGCGGTGCATCAACGGGTAAGTACCACTCCGTATATGCGGCTCCTCTCAGCTCCGCTCGGCATGGCCGCTGACGGCAATAAGCTATGTACATACCGGTCTGCCAAGCAGCACGGCTCAGCGACGCGGGCGAGATGCCGTCCTACGGCCGACGTAGCAGAGCGAGACTTTCCTCCCGCGGTCATTTAACGACTCGTAGAGTCGACGCAGAGACGGCAAGATTAGACGTCTCGGCGCAGGAGCGGTACACCGTAGGCGGCGAGACTACGGTATCGCTTTGCGTCCGTCAGCGCTGGGCTCCCTGTGTCACGAGACGGGGCAGCATGGCTTGCAGCGCGGTGCTTTACGAGGGCATCACGTGCGCGTGTGGCACGGCGAAGCGTCTCGCGGTACGAGTATCCGTTGATAATGGCGTCTCTTCAACCTCGGAGGCAACCGTGAGGCGGTGATGCGTGATGCGTGATCCTCGTGGCCCTTCGGAATACGAGCGAGCGACTGCCGATCAGCCAGCCCCCTCCGCCGCTAGAAGCTCCGGAAGTCTGTCTACCTTACGTTAGGCGAGCCTATTCTTAGCACCTTGCTGTACAGTACGGTGCTCGGCTGCCTGGCCTGGGCCTGGCTGCCTCCGCGCGGGGAGACCTCGACGGTTGGTTGGCCTGGACGCACCTTGGCTTGGCGGCTCCCAACCACTGCCGGCGTTGGGCGATGGGCCGACGGCGAGAGGGGAGCAGCAGCATGCAGCGCGGCTGAGGAGTTATTGACGCACGAGCAGCATGCGCTCCGGGTCTGGTCCCCGGCTCGGATCCCCCGCATGGCCCCATGGCCGTGGCCGATACGAGGCTGGTGCTACGTCACTGCCCGTTGGGGCGGCGGCGGCGCTGCATGACGAACTCCATGCAACTCCAACGAGTGCGCCTCGCACGGGCGCATCCGACAGTGAAGCGGCGATGGTCGTTGGGGCGGGCGGGCGCGCGTGAAAAAGTCCGTTTGCGGGTGGTGCCGAGGGTGCGTTGGCGCCCGTCGCTCGTGAGGTATAAGAAGCCTCGAGCCTCCGGCCAGGCTCGCCGAGGACACAGTCCGCATAGCATCCAAGACTCTTCCCCGTCGTCCTCGGTCTCTCCTGCCCCTCTTGCCTTGACGCAGCAGCCGCCAGCTTATATCAACACACAAGAAAGACAAGACCGCTTCGTCCTCGCAGCTCACCCCCCCACCACCGCCACCACAACCACAAGGTCACAACCACCCTCAACCACGATGCTGGCCAACATCCTCACCACCCTCCTCGTCGCCGGCGCGGCCGTCGCGGCCCCCGCCCAGTCCGAGTGCAGCGCCCGCGCCTCCAAGTTCAAGGAGTGGAAGGTGCTCGACTTCGACTTCCACGCCAGCTACATCTTCACGACGCCGGCGCACCAGAACTCGTGGGGCTACGCCTCGTTCCGGCTCGAGAGCGACGCCGTGCCCGCCAAGTTCAACTGCTCGGCCTCGTCGGACCAGCTGTCGGACTTCTTCTACGGCACCGTCGAGTACAACTGCGTCGGGCCCAAGGGCGACTCGGCCTCGTTCAAGTACTCGCGCCCGGCCAACCAGCTGAACCTCACGCAGTCGTGGAGCTGCCCGGCCGAGGGCAGCCGCTACACGGCGCAGGGCTGCGCGACGCTGCCGCTCAAGTGCTCCGACTGCTCCTCCAACAACCCGAGCTGGCAGCCCGGGCAGATCTACTCGGACCGCACCATCAAGTGCGATAAACTCAACGTCAAAGTGCCCGTCCTGCAGATGTCTGCCGTCGCCTAAGCCTGCGGCAGTGGTCGCATTGCTGCTCACGACGAGCACGCGTTTATCATATTCTTCTTCACAGCGAGTACTTACAGCGCCACACCGGGCTATTGTTAATGTTTATGGAGGCGAGGTTGCCGAGGACAGGGCGGCGTTTCGAGGCGCCGGGTCGGGGAGCACCTGGGGGCTGCATATCGGCCGGGGAGCGGCAAAAAGTTTTTTCCACGATCTCACGATCAACGACATTCCTTATGATGATGATGATTACAAGTACACTACGCTCAGCTTGGGGCGGCATAGCTAATTAGAAGACACTTGCATAATGGACAGCCTCATGCATGACATGCGCTTGTTGCGCCCTTCGCGCCGCCAATTTGCTCGTGAGAATGATGTGCTTTTGCTCACCCGTTGCGCGACGGGTGCGCGCCCACTTGGTCATTCGGTGGCTGCATGGACGGGCTCTGGCTGAGGCCTGGATTCTTGGGTCCATCTCGGCTGCCGGCGGCGTGGTGACGATGGTCTCGAGGTTCACTGCTAGAGCACAGCTAGCCGTAGATGTGTGCACGTTGTACGAGTACGAGCAGCTACCCCAGACCCAGAGCCTGCTCAATGCCGGAGTCACTATGCACTCGCGGTGCAGAGCTCGCGCAGCGCTCGCGGCTCTTCTCGTACTCGTATTCCAGCAATTGGCTCGGCGCGAATCTCGGAGCTGACAGCCACCATCGGACCCAGCAGCACGACCCATTTGGCGCTTCCTTCGCAGCGAGTGCCGGAGCGCCATCCCGAGCGCCCCCCTGGCAGCAGCAGCAGCAGCAGCATGGACGTTCTAGAAGTTCCAGAAGCACGACAGGGACACGCCACAGGGCGCGCAGCCACCTGCAGCCACCAGATGAGCGCTGGCGGCACAGTCGCAGCCGCGGCGCGCAGGTGAAAACTGCTGATTGATGCTGCGATTCCCGGCGACGGATCGCGTGCGTGTGCCTGTTCGGTTGCTCAAATTTGCAGCGCCGCCGCCGCTGATTGGCCGCGGTCGATCGCGTCATCGGCCCTAGCGCGCCGTGCGCCCACGGCAGTGCGTGCCTGGTGGCTGCAGCCGCTGAAGGAACCTTAAATCCCGTCCCAGGGGCGCGGAAGCTACCGAACCGCAGAGGCAAACCTCTGCCGGCCATGGCGATGACGCCTTCTCGCGAGCGCCAGCGCCAGCCGGGCCCTCCGCCGCCGCGCCTACCGTCGGTCGACACGCCTTGGCGGCACGCACGTCGGCTCGACGCACAGTACGGTAGGTAGCGTTCCTTGGTACAGAGAGCAGCTTCGTCAATCGAGGGGTGCGATGGCACCATCGCCGCGACCCGCTGCAGGACCCTTCTGGTGGGTTTCTAGCGCGCGCGGGCGACGTCGAGCAACCGCTGCCGCCCCACACCTCGAATTCTGCAGCGCCTGCTATAAGGCGCGCCGAGGACGGTGCTCTCGCGGCCTCGTTCTCGCTGCTGCATCGTGTATCCCTTCCCCCCTTCCATCCAGCCTCGTGTCTGCTGTCCGTGCTGTTGCTGCGCTGCCTGCGGGTCATCGCCGTGCTGCAACGACTCCCCCCTGCCGACGCTCCCACACAGCTGCCGTGACGGCACCGTGTAAGCCGCCATCACCACCATGGATCGCGTCCTCGGCGGCCTGCGCGTCGCAAAGGGCGACGACGGCGTCAAGGTGAGCAACAATGGCAGCGACTCGGCCTCTCTCCGCGAGTCCCAGGCTGGTGAGTTTCCCTTCCTCCCCCTTGAAGCAACAGCGGCTGCGGCGGCTTGCTTACACCGTCGACGCAGGCCAGCTCGAGATTGCGCGCGAGAACAAGCGCCAGATCGGCATCCCCTCGGCGGCCATGCTCATCTTCAACCGCATCATCGGCACCGGCATCTTCGCCACCCCGGGCACCATCCTCGCCCTGTCGGGCTCCGTCGGCCTGTCGCTCTTCATCTGGCTCGCCGGCATGACCATCGCCGCCGCCGGCACCGCCGTCTACATGGAGTTCGGCACCGGCCTGCCGCGCAACGGCGGCGAGAAGAACTACCTCGAGTTCGTCTACCGCCGCCCCAAGTTCCTCGCCACCAGCCTCTACACCGGCTACATCATCCTGCTCGGCTGGGCCGCCGGCAACTCCGTCATCTTCGGCGAGTACATCCTGCACGCCGCACAGGTCGAGCTCACCCGCTGGAACCAGCGCGGCATCGCCCTCGCCTGCCTGACCACCGCCTTCATCATCCACGGCACCGCCCTCAAGTGGGGCATCCGCCTGCAGAACCTGCTCGGCATCCTCAAGATCCTCATCCTCGTCATCATCGTCATCTCCCCGCTCGTCAACCTGCCCAAGGTCCGCGAGGTCAACAACTTCTCCCGCCCCTTCGAGGGCACCAGCGGCAGCGCCTACGGCGTCGTCACCGCCCTCTACAACGTCATCTGGAGCTTCGTCGGCTACAGCAACGCCAACTACGCCCTCAGCGAGACCAAGAACCCGACCCGCACCCTCAAGTTCGCCGCGCCCCTGGCCCTGGGCACCGTCTCCGTCCTCTACATGCTGGCCAACGTCGCCTACTTTGCCGGCGTCTCCAAGGAGGAGATTGTCGCCTCGGAGCGCCTCGTCGCCGCCTCGCTCTTCCGCAACATGTTTGGCGTGCCCGCCGAGCGCGCCCTGTCCGTCTTCGTCGCCCTCTCCGCCTTCGGCAACGTCCTCAGCGTCATCTTCTCCCAGGGCCGTCTCGTCCAGGAGCTTGGCCGCGAGGGCATCCTGCCCTTTTCCCGCTTCTGGGCTAGCAACCGTCCCTTCAACGCGCCCCTGGCCGGTCTCTTCGAGCACTGGCTCATCACCGCCATCACCGTTCTCGCTCCCCCTGCTGGCGACGCCTACAACTTTGTCCTCAAGTACGTCTTTTCTTCCCGCGCGTCTGCGGTGCCGTTTGGTCATGTGTGTCTAACCGCCCTTGGCAGTCTCATCTCGTACCCCCTGGCCATCATCAACGTCTTTGTTGCCGGCGGCCTCGTCCACCTCTACCGCAACCGCGAGTCGTGGGGCTGGAATCCCCCGATCAAGGCCACCTTGCCCGTCGTCGTCTTCTTCCTGCTCAGCAACATCTACCTCGTCGTGGCGCCGTTTGTGCCGCCCGAGGACGGCCAGAGCACCTACAAGGAGCTGCCCTACTATATCCACTGCGTTGTCGGCTTCGGCGTCATTGGCGCGGGTGGCGTCTACTGGTTGTTCTGGGCCGTCATTCTGCCCAAGATTGGCGGCTACGAGTTGGTGCAGGAGACCAAGGTCGACGAAATTGACGGGTGGGAGAGGAGCGTCTTCATCAGGCGGCCTCTGGGGTCCAAGGTTCACAGCGATCCTCAATATTCGGAATAGAATAGCGATAATGAATATCTTTTAATGTTGCAGTTCAACATTGTGGCAAAAGCAGTCGAGGACCCCTTGACCAAATGGAAACTGCCTTTGCTGTGGCGAGCAGCCCACCGTGTCTGTCATTATGTCGTGGTGCCGGATACAGGCTAGTACCTGCATTCTTGCGCGTAGGCAACGAAAGGTGCAAAGCAACCTCGTGGATATCATCCACCGTGATATAGCGAAATTGTAACGTACAGCATCCTCAGCCTCAATGTCGCAGTGCTGTTGCCTCGGCTGTCTCCAACATCGATACTCCAGTGTCCCTCACTCAATATCGTTGTCCAGTGACTCGCCTTCACCGCTTTCTACCTGCTTCACTTGCGCGACTTTCTTGCGCTGTCTGTCCTTGGCGGCATTTACCCGTCTGTTGACCCCCTTCGCCTGAAGTCAAACTGTTAGCCATGTCGCACTCAAGGATTAAAAGGGATTCGAATCAAGCTTTTTGTTTTGTCTTACGCGAAATTCCTTCCGGGGAGAGTTGACGATCCGCAACTTCCATCCGTCTCCCGCGGTGAGCAGCGATTTGACGAGCTGCTTGGAATGCTAAAAGTCGAAACAGTCAGATTCGACGCAGTACATCCAAGAGATTTAAGTAGGAGCAGCTCACTCTCAATGCGAAGCAAATAGCGTCCATGCGGTCCTGAAATGAAGGGTATGGCTCCTAGCCACCGTCCACCTCACACCAAGGCGACAGCTGGGTCAAGCCCTGCTGGGATATTACTGCAGCTTGCTGAAGCAGCGTCAGTCTCCTTTCATGACTCATTCTCGTTCGAGGATGGACATACCACAATACCCCAGCAGATCAGTTCAATGGTCTGGTCACTTGGAACCTGGCCTAAAATCATCTTGTTCTGCGCGTCAAGTGGCGGGAGCAACGACTCCAGCTCCTCTTGACTTGGTCGAAAACCAACAAGGCTGGATGTCGCTGCTTTCTTGTGCTTGGCCTTGGCTGACATTGCTACCACACGGCTCTTCGCCTCCCGGCCCAGGGTGCTCTTCCACTCCAGGAAGTAGGTCCAGTCAACGATGGCGTCAAAAACCTGCTTCACCACCGCCACTGTTTCTTCATCTGTCGCTGGGAACGTTTCGTCGTCTATCGGCGTCGTAAAGTCCTTTTGTGGCTTGCGATAAAGGCTCTGAAGGCCTGCCAGGGCATTGTTTGCCTCTTGGGCGCTGCCGAATAGTCGTTGAAACTTTCTCGTAGATATCTTCTTGTGCGTTTCCGCCAACTCTGCGACATGGGGACTTAGCAGTTGGTCCAGCATGCGTGGTTTCAAGTTGCGCCGGCTCTTGAAGTCGCAAAAGCTTTCGATTTCCTGCTCCATAGACACGTTTTCCGAGTCGGTGGCTGCGTCTGCTGCCTCATTAAAAAGCCGCTCAGTATTACCTTTGCTTAGTTCTGAACGATTGCTATCGTGCTGCAGCGTTGGCCATGGACTAGCCCCAGCCAGCTCATCACCAACATCGTAGACATGAGGCTGTGGCGACATCGGGTTTTCCCACTGGCTCGTAATTCCGTCCTCAGCCATCAGTGGGCCTTGGACTGGGTCAGATGTGAGGGTCAACTGATCGTCAGTTCGCAAGTTTGTCGGGGCCAAGTAGCCAGCCCTCCTGAAGAATGTATTGGTCAGAAGCGTGCAAAGTGTAGAGAGACCACCTAGTGGAAGCATTTAGTTGATACTCACTCCGCAGAAGTCTGCTGTCCGATAGCATGTAGAGCGTCGTTGTTTTCCTCTGCAGAAGGCCCTGAGAAAGTGTCACGAGGATTCAGCGCAAACAGCAACATGTCGTGAGGTTCGTTCTCTACAGGCTGTCCTTGATATCCTGTCAAAGCCTGTGGAGCAACGGCATTGTTTGTGAAGTAGCCAGAAGGGAAGATAGGCCATGCCAGCCTGTCGAGGTTTTCGAAGCCTTCATCTTCTGTTTGATTATCCATAGCGGCGGATGCTGCATACGTTTGCCTGAGCTTCGAGTATGCAGGCTAAGTTGGACAGAAGAACGGACTGGGTGGTGGGGGAAACAAAGCGTGAACATCGAACGCGCGTGCTGGGAAGATGTAGGGGCAACGCAGGTGTCAACAGCTGCCAGGTATAAACAAATTTGCTGAAACTGCCCAGCAAACGAGCATGGTCCCCTCTGAGCCCCCTGGCTTACTAAAGAGACGGCAAACGAAGAGCAAAATGGCATATATTATGGCCAAATACAGCTATTTCAGCTGAAGTGTCTAGCCAGCAATCTTGCAAACCTTTCCTTGAGGGTATAACTCTCGGATGGGAACTTGAGCTGTAGGCGTGAATAAACAAGAATCGAAATCAACTTCATGATACCGTCACTCAGGCCGTTCAGATCGGTGGGCAGTCCCGTCCGAACTATCTTGACCCTAGCATCTCGTGCATTTCCTATTCTACGATGCATATGTTCGACGCCAAGCGCAACATTGTTGTCGTTTCGTAACAAGCGCGTGGTACTGTGACCGGCTTAGCGTTTCTCTGGTGACAATGTTGTCGGCCCAACATCGAAGTCACTCTGCCCGACCTTCCAAGCAACGAAAGAAACACAGTCGACCAATACGCGAATCAGGCGTGATCCAGCTGCCTAGTCGTGCATTTTGCGAGACGTGGGCTACTTATGCTACTCATGCGTTCCATGGTTAGGAGGAAACACGTGAGCCATGCAGCAGGGCGTTCGTTAGTTGACCACTTGCTGCATGTTCGGCGGGCTGCAGCTGGCTCCAGTGTCTCAAATGTTTTGGTCGGCCCTCCGATGACGGTCGCAACGCAGTGGGGGCCCTATCTTGGCATCAAGCACGGCGGAAAATTTCCACCGTTGAGGAGCCCCTCGGCGATATTGGTTACTGGTTATCGATCCGAATCAAGCTGGCTGGACCAAGCTACGAATATGGTCGCGGCTCGGCGCCGCGGACCACTCTCGGACAAGCGGGCGGACAATTCGATTCGGGGTCAAGAGAACTTGGCTGCCCGAGCCCCGAGCTGGACATGGGGGAGGGCACCAATAACTGCGAGGTCTCAGCGAGCGTTGCAGGGCTCTCACCACCGACTTGGCTTTGACCCCCTGTCCTCCTTTAGCTCGCACGCTGCGCCGCTCACGACGCTCGGGAGGGAGTCTGGCAGTTCGCCGTCGCAACGAGCGCCCACTGGCACTACGTACCCGTAACAGCGCCGGCGCTCCCTCGTCAGCTGGTGGAAATAAATAAAAGGCCCCCGCGTGGGACATCGGTTCCGGGTCCGTGGAGCTCAGCGGATCCGTTGGTGACGCCAGCCCTGCCGGCAAACGAGCTGGTGCGCCACGCGGGGGCGGCTAGGGGGCAAGCATCAAATCAGATGCAGCTGAGATCCGTCCGTGTCATCCCAAGTCAGCGCTGATGCGAGTGCTAACCCAGGTGTCGACGGGAGACGGGTGACGGTGTTTCCAGCGTCAGGGGGTGCTGATCTTTGCTGAGATGCTGATGCGTGCCTGGGTCGAGAGCCATCGCCGTCGAAGCCGTCGAGCCAACGCCCGATGGGAGGAGCCTGAGAACGGGGGAGGAGGACGGGAAGCAAGACGGGTGGCTGGCCTGAGGCGTCCAGTGAGGTTGATGCGGGGGGGCTGGGCACGCTTGGCCTGGATGGATTCGTGATCCCGCGGAGCTTGCAGCATTACCTACCTGAACGGGGCAGGCTCGCGCTCGGTACTGTACTGAGTCGGCAGTCCAACCCAAACCTCTCCGCGGTCTCACTCACACGCCGAGCACGGCCGCCGTCGCCACGAGGGCACCACTTTTGGCCATGGCCTGGCTTGCCTGGCCCCAGGGATCGGCTCCTTCATTTGCTGCTATAAGACGGGGTGTCACCGACCTCGGATCGCCCGTCGCATGCTTGCCCGTCCCTGGCAGCCCGCGTCTTGGAACGTTCTGCCGACGTTTGACAGATCCAGCGGCCAGCAAGGGTGGCCGTCAGTGACGTACGGTATACCTACATAAGCCCGCCGTCGCCTCCAATTGAGATATTTTGGAGTTTTCACACCCCCCCGGCGCGAATCGACGACACTCGACGACCGAGCCCGTCATGGCCGTCGTTGGCGAGAAGACGAGCGATTCGCTCAACGGCTCGCAAGATGCGCGCGACGATGTCGAGGCGCCGACGCAGGTCGATACGCCCGTCTGCCCGCCGCACACCACAGAGCGCAAGCTCGTCACGCGGATCGACATGCACGTCGTGCCCTTCCTCTGCGTCATGTATCTGCTCGCCTTCCTCGGTGAGTGACAAGCTGCACCCTTCATCCACGGACGCACGCCGCTGACGAGCCAGACCGCGTCAACATCTCCAACGCCGACCTCTTCGACCTCTCCAAAGACCTCGGCCTCGGTGAGGACGGCACCAAGTTCAACACGGCCCTCGTCATCTTCTTCGTCCCCTACGTTCTATTCGAAATCCCCTCCAATGTGCTGCTCAAGAAGTTCCGGCCCCACGTCTGGCTGTCAATCAACATGTTTCTCTTCGGCTTCACCACCATGATGCAAGGCCTTGTCCAGAACTACAGCGGCCTGCTCGCCTGCCGCTTCTTTCTCGGCCTCTTCGAGACGGGCATGTTCCCCGGCGCCTTCTACCTCATCGGCATGTGGTACCGCCGCCACGAGGCCCAGAAGCGCTACTCGTTCTTCTTCAGCAGCACCACGCTCGCCGGTGCTTTCGGCGGGCTTCTGGCCGCGGCCATTGGCAAGATGAGCGGCCTTCGTGGCTACAGCGGCTGGCGTTGGATCTTCCTCATTGAGGGCGGACTGACCGTGTTTGTCAGCTTCTTCTTCTTCTTCCTGCTGCCCGACTTCCCCGAGGAGTCCAAGTGGCTGTCCCAAGACGAGAAGGACTACGTCGCCGCGCGCCTCCGTCTCGACCAGGGAGCGTCTGCGCGTGAGCGCAAAATCACCCTCAAGGACGTAACCAACGTGTTCAAGGACTTCAAGGTCATCGTCGGCGGCTTCATGTACCTCGGCCTCATCGTCCCCGCCTACGGCTACGCTTACTTCTCGCCCTTTATCATCAAGGGCTTCAACTACGACGCCATCCAGACGCAGCTGCACAGTGTCCCTCCCTGGGCTGTCGCCTTTGCCTTTTCCATGACGGTCGCCTTCTTTTCCGACAAGCTGCAGCATCGCGTCTCCTTTGCCATCGGCGCCATCTGCGTCGCAATCACGGGTTTCGCCATCATCATCGGTGTAGACAACAACCAGTCGGCCCAATACGCCGCCCTGTTCCTCATCGCCATGGGCGCCTACACGGCCATGCCTGTCATCGTGTGCTGGTTCAACATGAACCTCGGCGGCCACCATCGCCGCGCAGTCGGCAGCGCTTGGCAGGTCGGCTTCGGCAACCTCGGTGGTATCATCGCAGTGTACATTTACCAGAAGAAGGACAAGCCGAGGTTCATCCCGGGCCTCAGTATCTCTCTCGGCTTCACGATTTTGTCCATTGTGGCGTGCATCATTTACGGTTTGGCGTGCTGGAAGGCCAACAAGGACCGCAGGAAGGGCAGTGCGGCCGGGCGGGAGCTGACCGAGGAGGAAAAAACTGAACTGGGAGACATGTCCCCCGATTACCGCTATCTGTTGTAGTCGTCTTAACACCCATGAAGCGATTCTCACATCTCACAGGCCTGTGCATACAATCGCTGGTTTTTTTTTTTGAAGCATTATCGAGAGCAGCATGACAGTCGCCTTGTCGTGACAGTCACCTTGTCGTGACAGTCGCCTTGTCGTGACAGTCGCCTTGTCGTGACAGTCGCCTCGGACATCTTACCTGCCAGCCAGCAATCAAGATGGCAGCGCCTCAAACTGAGGAAAAAATCCCCAGCCGTAGCATTCTAACGAGCCAAGGCTACAACCGCGAACAGGATTTCATCTTAACCCATAAGCCGAAGACGTACCAGCAATTTGACTACCTTATGGTAACATCACCAAGGACAGTCGAGCAAGGCCAACTATATCATCGACATTTCCTAACCGTGGAGGCATTCATCGAGCGCCGCTGGGCCGGAAAATACAACCCAATGGGCAGGACTGAACTTAAAAGGAAGACAGAGATGGCATCAAGGAACTAACAGACAAGGGACTGCGGGTTGACCTGGGGCCAGCTGAGGCCGATGCGCTGGGTCGCCAAATCTCGAAAACCCTGACCATGGACAACTCCCTCAAATGCGATGGCCCGCCCATCGACCCCGGTCTTGGAAGGCTTTGTTCGCTATACCAGTTTCCCGACTAGAGGTCGTTAAAGGTATCGGACAGGAGCACTGTGGCTCTGAGACCGCACCAGCTCGCAGGCAAGTCAGCAGTTTCCACGTTCGCTACTTTGCATGCTAACTCGCTCGACCTGGTAGTCGAGACGGTGCCGCGGAGAGAAGATATAGTCGAGAAGGTGAGAGAAGATGTAGTGAGAAGATGTAGCGGGGAGAAGATGCAGCAGGGAGAATAGCAGCCGAGAGAAGTTGGGTTTACAAGGCAGCTTTAAAGGAAGAAGGCATTATTTATGGGTGCTTTGTTTAAAGAGAGGGCACTATCTAGGGTAGAGAAGTAGCTCACTTAGGTCTGATGCTCGATCTCCGATTTTTACTGGTTAAATATAGCTAAAATCGGTGAACAATCCCTATATGGCGGTAAGTTGAAGATACGGCGGCCGGGGTTAATCCATCGGAGCAGCTGTTGCGAGAGGATGCCATCAGACAGAGAAATGGCCCTGCTGCCACAAGGACGTTGTCGGGGGATTTGCCATAGAGCCCAAGCAGAAAAGGGCAAGACGCATGCCAGTGGCAGTGATTGACGCCTCTCAGCAAGTGGTCTGCCAACGTGCTCCCGTGTACAAGACAAGTGCGGACAGATCGTGGCAAGACAAGTCGCGCTAAGCAAAATCGTCCCTAGATCGCCAGGCCTGCATAAGTAACAATAACTAATTGTCCCCACACTATTAACACTCTAGACAGAGTGCCCGAGTGGTTAAGGGGCTTGACTTGAAACGGAAGGTGCCACCTTCTCGTAATAGATATCAAGTAGTTTCGACTTCGCAGGTTCGAATCCTGTCTCTGTCGTTTTTTTTTTGGGGGATGCGCCCATTTCTTTTTGGATCGTCATTGAGAGATGAGGAATCAAGAAGAGAATACGACACTTCTGTTACTTTTTGGCCTTTGTACGAGTACGAGGATATGAGACCGGTGGATGGGTGGCAGATTATTCATCATGGGCAACGCCGAAAACAGCACGACTAACACGTCCAAGACATCACAGCCAACAATCACGTATGAGCGTTTCCATCGGGGCCGTTGTCATCAGATGTCGGTGCGCCTTTGGCCGAGGTATCGAGGGGGACGTCGGCCTTATTAGGCTGGACGGCCCGCTTCTGACTGAACGATTTCATTTCGGCGAGGATCTCTCGCGTGATGCCGGTCAGCTGGAGAAAGAATCTCCCTCGTCGATGCGTCCGAAAGATCTCCCTGTATAACGGTGGCACCGGTAACGGGGACCGTGACGTGTTGGACATCTTTCGCAGCCTCGGGGTGTCCCTGGGCAGCATCGGCGTGTCCCTGATCAGCATCGGCCTCTTCTTGGGCAGACTTGGCGTTTCCTTTTAGGGCATCGGCCAAGGCGTCAGCAGCATCGCGAGCTTCAATCGCGGCGTCGCATACGGCCGAGAACTATAGAGCGTTATTACTGGCACGGGGAACGAGCGGGTAACAGGCGTACTTACCTTGGGGTTCTTCTTGGTGTCCAATAGACCATTGGGATTTTCCATAAAGGAGTTGGGCACGAGAGCAGCAGCCTCGGCGGTGGGCAACTACCGAGATAAAGTAGCGAAGACGGCTAGAAATATAGAGGGTCACTTACCGGCTTGCAACCCACGTTTGAAGTGGCATAGTTCCAGCACGACTTGCCTCGGGAGGCTAGACAAGCGTCAGCAATAAGACTAGCTAGGAAGAGTCGGGAAACTCATAGTCCCATTCCTAACAGAATACCTTCGTTGACTCTGGCTGGGTTTTCGCACAGCCGTGACAAGGGATTAGGCGTGGATGGCCCTTGGGAGTCGTCTTCTTCAATAACGACGTCTTCGCGCCACGGGCCGGGTTCGCCTTCCGGCCCTGGTCCTTCGGAGTTGATAGGAACGGCATGATGTATCGGAGATCGACCCGACCGTAAAGAATCTGCAACGCACGTGACAGCCGTTATGGAGACGCAGGAGAAATGAATGGCATTGAGGAAAGAAAGGTTGAATGTCATCTGCATCGAATGCCAAATATGTCGTGTTCATACATCTCAAGCGCGGTAATATGCGTACATTTTGAACCCTTCCCACAATTCCAGCTCAAACGCTCACCACAACACAAACAAAGGAGAAGAACGAGACACGAGGGTCTCAGCAGCAGAAAGCAAAATAGTACAAGCAATGAAGCTCTCCGGTCCACCCCTGATCCACACACTGGCTCAATGCCAATATTCCTGATTACCGTCCTCGGTACGACAACATGGGTGACGGTGCGCGTCCCGTCAAAACGCGAACCCCTGCTCCAGCAGCTTGTCCACGTCGCCGCCCGCCGCGGCCACGGCCTTGAGCGCTGCCTCGCTCAGCCGTCGGCGCCGGTCCTGGGCCTCCTTTTCGCGGCGCGCCTTCGTCTTGGAGCTGCCGCTGGGCGCGACGCCCGTCATGAGCAGGGATCCATCGTGCGGGGTGAAGTTGACGAAGCCGATGTCGCCGCCGCCGCCGCCACCCATGTCGGCGCTCAGGGGCCCCCCGGCACCGCTCGGGTCGCGCGACCGGCGCTTGCGCACGCTGCACGGCGTGCCGGGCATGCTCCCCGGCAGGCGGCCCGACGAGCTCCGCGTCGACGACACGGACGCGCCGGAGCTGTGCCGCGACCGGGGCACGGAGCCCGGCTGCTGCTGCTGCGGCTGCAGCCCGGGCGTCGGCGACGCCGACGGCGCGCGCTGCCTGCGCATGGGCGAGCACGACAGGTGCCGGGCGCCCGACGACTTTGCGCGAGGCGGGCGGTGAGGGCGGTCCGTGGCCGGGGCCATGGGTGGGGCCGGCGGCGGCGGCGGGAGGTACGCGTGCGCACCGACGGCTAGGTCGCCGACGACGGTGGGCTGCGGCGGGCGCGGCTGCGGCATGTGGATCATGAGGCCGGCGGTGCTCGTGTCCGGCATGGGCGCGTACTCGTACGGCATGCCCGAGTGCTGCGCGTGGCTGGCCATGTTGCGGTGGTGGTTGGCGAACTCGCCGCTGCCGTTGGCGTGCGGTCCTTGAGCGAACATGCCGAGCTCCCACCAGCCTTGCTCCGGGCCCGCGGCGATGTACTCGCCGCCCGCGCCGGTCCAGTGCTCGGCTGGTATCATGTGCTGTTGCTGGTGCTGCTGGTGCTGGTGCTGCGGCCAGGAACCCGTGGGGACGTGGACCTGATCCGTGGGGTACGGCCCGGGCTCGCTCTTCACTCCGGGGGAATCGAGAGGCGCTTCGATGCCGGCCTGGCCGTAGTACTGCACGGACGAGGTGGCCGGGAGCTGCTGCGGGTGGCCGTCGTTGAAGGGGTCCTCGCAGAAGCCGTGGACGAACTGGGCGCTCCCCGGCTGGGTCGGGGGCGACTGGGTCATGTTCCCCTGCGTTACGGCCCTCGAGCGTCCGCGTCGTTGCTTCGGGGGCTTGAGCGACTGGTGGTGATGGTGGTCCAAGATCGGCGAGCCGGGCCTGTCCTGGCCGGGAAGCGGCTTCCGCGTCTTGCGCAGGGCGGTGGCCTTGCGGATGGTCGACGAGAGGGCCTCGACGAACTTGTTGGGCTTTCGGTTGCCCGTGTTGGGGGGCGTGGGCGAGGACGGGTGCGAGGCCGAAGCCACGTTCTTGCGAGGCGAGTGCAGAGAGATGCCCTCGAGGCGCGACAGGTCCGTCTCGGACATGGAGCCGCGGCCCAAGTACTCGAACGACTGGTCGGCGTACTGCTCGCCGCCGACGGTCAGCTCCTTGGGGTCGATCTCGTGGCTGGCGGCCGAGGTGGTGGCCCCGTTGTGCGAGCTGTTGGAGAAGAGGTCAAAGTCGTCGGCCGTCGAAGAGCCGGTGCTCTCCGTGGCGTGGTGCTGGCCGTCGACGAGGAAGACGGCTTCGGGGCCGGCGGCCACGGCCGAGGCGACGTGGAAGCCGTCGCCGGCGGACACGGCCGTGGCATGGCCCTCGGCGTCAAAGTCGACGAACTGGCCGAACAAGTCGCCCTGCACGTCGCCGGGACCGCTGGTGCCGTCGGCGTCCTGCCAGTAGAAGCTCCCGCTGCCTTCTCGACTGCCGCCGTCGGCGGGTTCGCCCCGGTAGGCCATGGTCCAGAAGGCCATGCCGCGGTGGGTGGTATCGTGTCGCGGGAGGCGAGTAAACAAATCGGGCCCTTAGCCCATGCGCCAGCAACCACAGCAGCCGCTCGGCAACGAGACGAGGCAGGCCGTTGCAAGGTCAGCAGGATTAGAGGCGACGCTTGTGAGGAGCGAGGAAGAGTGGCCAAAGTATCAACTCCACAGCTAGCCGCGAAGTGTGTCGTCGAGCAGAATGCGGGAGAGCAGCAACAAGGCCTTGGCTTCGGGGCATATAACAACAGCCCCGAGCAACGGGCCTGGGACCTCGAGGATAATACATGGCAACGGGCACAGCAACCAAATTCCCGGTGGGCGCCGTGTTATTTCGCACTCAAGGGCATGGGCCGAGGAATGCACGGGGCTATGCCCACGCATTCCTTCGCCGGCCAGCCTCGATCTGCCCGTCCACGACCCGCGCGCCCCACCACGGGGGCCACGATCCGTCCGAGAGCTGCAAATAACTAACTAGAGCTCATCTCTGCGCTGCTCGCCAGCCAGGAGGCGCAGGCGAGTGTGAGCGTGGGCGTGAGCGTGAGCGTGAGAGTGAGCGTGAGCACGAGCGAGAGCGAGAAGCTCCAGGAGGGGCTCGACCGGCAAAACTCTACCGCATGCACGGCCCAACCGCAAGCGAGTGTTGGTCCCAGGGAGCGGGTGCGTGGGCCTGGCGGCGAGCCTTGCGTGCCGGGGGAGCTCTCGGTGCCACTGGGGTGGGAAAATAGAATATGCTGAAACAAGAGATCCAGGGACCAGTTGACGTCGTCGAGCATGGATGGAGGGGTTGCTCGGCGCGCCAACAGGCGCACCCGCCCGCGAAAGGGTCCGGCCCCCGCCCGAACGACGGGCGAAGCACATCCCATCCCATCCCGTCCATCGCATGATGCGCGACAGGGGCGAGAAGGCGCCCTGGGGCTCATCTGTGCGACCCGAGCCGGGTCTGCTGGGCTGACCGAGGGAGCTTCCCAGGCCGTCTTCTCGCGCGCGGCTGTGTTGGCGCGCTTGCAGCTGCAGCTCGAGCTGCCTTGCCATTGCCCGCCCAGGCCCACGTGTTTCAGCGACGAATGTCCATTGCCAAGTCAACGCCCCGAGCTATGCAGAGCGCATGCAGGCACAACTTGCACGGGAGAGCAAGCTCGGCAAGGCAAGGTAAGCATGTTGGTTAGCTGCCTTGGGCGGGAGAGGCGGGAGAGGCGGGAGAGGCGGCCGCTATTGGCGTCGGCTAGATGCGAAGAGAGCAGAACGACGGACGCTAAGGCGACCTTGCCGCGCCCTGACCAGCAGGGACTACCTTGCCTCTACATCCGTGCGTGTGGGGGTCCCGCGAGGCGACGCCCGCCCGTAATTACATGGCAGACGTGCCTGGCAGCGGCCTCGAAGCTGCCGATGGGCCCGCGCGGGTGAGTTGAGCTCGTGGTTGGGTCGTTGCGGCAGCCCAGTTGGAGATTGGAATAACACGGGGCTTCATCATGACGGTACTACGTTACCCTACGCATGCGTTGGAGATACTGGGCATATAACGAGCTATGCTTGGTCACACCAGATATCTGATCGAGTCAGCATGGGCGCTGATACATGGCGGTTTGACGCACCGGTGAGTTTGTGAAAGTAAAACCAACATATCAATCAGCCGGTCCAGGGTGCGTGATCGCAGAGCCTATCAGTTGGCAGATTTCAAGTCTGATCTTGCACGTGTTCAACCAACCCAACGGCACGCGTAGGAACCAATCGGCTCGTCATAGCACACCTAAGCAATTCCGAATACGTATTCCACGTTCGTTATATTCTCGAGACAGCACAGCTAATAGGACTTGTCCATCTCTATCTCGCGTCAACATCGGCGATATGCATTTGGGTTGAGAAGTGACAGGCCCGCATCTCGCCCGGCATCACGGCTTGTGGAGTCGTGCGTACACATGGCCAGCCCCGACGGACAGGCGGCAAAACTAGCCGTGGACGGCCGAGGCGGCGGCTTCTGAAACTCAAAGCCGCAACGAGACGTCGGGATATTTCAGGAAACATACAACCATGTTGGCTTCTCGGGCACGTGGGCGCCAAGCCAAGTGATGCTTGCAGCCGTGGCGCACTTGTCCAAGTTTGCACCGCCGCGTGTTGCGCTTCACTTTTCCAGCCAACCTGGTCGTTTCGCGAGGGCTCGAAGCCGTTCGCACTTCTTCGCCACGAGTCTTTCCTAGCTCGGCAGGCCACTACCTGCTTACTCCACAAACAGCACGCCCTCAGGGGTCAAACACATCTAAATCCGGGAGTCGCCGAAGTTTCATCTTCAAGTCAAGGGGAGCAGCGCCCGAGGCAAGCACCTGCATGATCACGGGGTCCTCAGCCACCCTGCCAGGCTCCTTCGAGGCAAAGCCGCTGCTGCTCAGATAACGTGCTTGCGTGAGCAGCAAGCGGACGCACAAGATAGACGCATGCTGCAAGGCACCGATCCCTCCGAAGGGGGGCCGCGGGGTCATCCTCACGTGAGATCGGTCCAGGGGCAAAGTCGAAGAATCCCCATGTCCGTGCAAGATGCATTCGGTCCATTGGCATCGCGAGGCGGAGGGACCGGACCTGCATGATGCGACATGGGGGCTGTAAACTGCTGCGAACTCTCATGTACGCCTGGGGACGGGGCCACCCGGCTGATATCTGTACTTGGTGTTCGAACACCTTCGGACATGATCCGTGAAGAGAGAAACTCCCCAACAGCGGATCCGTGCCTCTGGTGGACACTGGTTGGGTAAGCCGGCTTCACATCGCCACAAAGAGCGGCTGTCGTCGGAGCAGCCCGTCTGTTACAGGCGCAAGCCCCTTGGCTGAGTGTTTGGCTTTTATCTGCCAAAAATAGTATTGATCCCCTAGATACAACGACGGGAGGCATCGACGCTCTGGGCATCGTTCCTCCCTTTAGAGAAGCCGTCGTTGTCTTCGTTGCTATTTACAATCCTCGAGGGTCGAGGCCGGATCTGTTCATGTAGTAGATCTCATCTTACCCGCCGTTCATCGTAATGTACTGGTTTCCGGCCCACTACCTGGCGAAATGGAAACCTCTCGCGACCGCGGCCAGACCATAGCTGGCCTCCGCCTTTGTTGCGGTCGACACAATGTGCAATGCAACCTCAAAACGCCGGGTATATAGTGCTTCCTGTCTCGAAATCTCGAGACTTCCAAGATGAGATAATCATCTCGCGCGCTTCCAAAAAAACAATGCCAATTCGCTCAACGAGTAAAAGCAAACGCTAGTGTTCACCGTGTTCAGTCGTCGTGGCAGTCTCCATCCATTCCTGTGCACCAGACGGCATCCGCCTGGAAACGGGCACTCCAAGCAGCCGCTCAGCACCTGAGGCTTCCGTCGACATGTCGACGCTGGCGTCGGTGACGGGCCGCGACGCCATCGATCTCGTCTCAAGCTTCCTCTGTCGTCTCCGTCGCATCCGGGGAATCTTTTGTACGACAACGGAGCACTGCATCGCCGTCTGGGCCGATGTTTTAAATCGCAAGCGTCCATTGCTGGGCAGTCCGTCCATAATCACGCCAGCCTCTGCAAGCCAAGCCATGTCGTCAGCCCCTTCGCAGTATCCTTCGTCCGGCTCCAGGTCTGGACAAGCCGGTTTCTCCACATAGTCGGCGACGAGGGCCGGTTCGGGCCAACAGGCAGGCAGACCTTTCGTCGGGGTGTCATGAGCAAGTTGGTTAGTGGGCGAGGGTATTCCAGGCTGGGTGCTGGCGTCTCGATCACAGAGCGGTTGAGAACGACACATATACTTGCGTCGCAGGGGCAGCAGCTGGTAGTTGCGACTTGTCGACGCAACCTTGTTCTCTACCTCGATTACGCCGACCGCAGAAGGTGAGTGCCATTGGGCCAGCGGCGTTTGCGTCGCATAACCCAAGGTCTGTCGATGACTCGGTAACGGCTGGTTTGATTGAGCGTTGGCGATGTCAGATGAGTGCGGGCGAGCGATCGGCCGACTGCGGCGTGTGCACTTCCGTCGCAGTCGCATCATTTCAACGCTGAGAGGCGTTGGCGCTCCCTTGGCCTCCGACTCGTCCTGATCGACGTCCATGATCATGTCGCTCTGCTCCCGCACCCATTCCTGTACCCTGTCAAGGCGCGATGGCGCAGCGGTTCCCCATTCTCCCATTTCCTGACCGGCAAGTCCATACGGGTCCAGAGTCTGTCTGTCCATCCCCCAGACAAGCTGGTTTACGGTTTCTCCATGGGGCCTCGACGTAATCCGAGGGTCAGGCTGTGGAGGACCTTGTTCTTCGTCAAGGCATGGCTGCAGCAACGGGTACTTGGCACGTCTTGTCCTTGGAATTGGGAGCCGGGCTCGGCGGTCTCGGGCACGGACGCGGGAGAGTTCGAACGTCACCGGGGGGACCGGCGGCGGGAGCTGGCTGAGTCCGGGCTGCGCACCAAGAGATGCGGGTTCGCATGGTCTCGGCGGTCCTGGTTCGCCCATCATGAGCAACCCATGAGACTTCCGTCACCTCGAACCCGCCGCGTTGTGCCGCGTCACGGTTGACAGCGGGCACTGTGTCGAGAGCCCATGGGGTTGCTCCGTAGCTTGTGGGGAGCGGTCCGCTGCTGGTGCCGAAGACGATGCGGTGCAAGGCGGCGCTCCTCTGGTGGTGGTTTGGCGATGGGACGACGAGTCTGGCCTCGAGATTTCGGCGTTGTAGGGACGTGAGATGCCAAAGTTTGTAGCCTTACCCGCAGGACGAGGTGGGAAGAGGAGGGCGCCAGGTCGGGCCGCTTGTGTGGGCGAGCCGCCAGTATTATGAAGACATCCACGCACTAGCCCCAGAGGCGCCGATGGTTAACGCCGCCAACAGGTGGCTTCCAGTGGCACTGCTAGCGCAGTCGTCGCGGGCGGCTCGCCGTGCAGGATCGCCGGTTCTGGGGCGGCCAGCATGCGGTGCACGGAGTGGACGGATGGGGGATGGCGGGCTGACGGGGGTGGTTTGGTACCGACGAGCTGGCGAGAGATGTGATCTCGCAAGGCATGGATGGTCCCTGCTCTCGCACCCTGGAGCCTGGACGGCCTGACTGTGTCGCCGGCAGCAGCAGCAACAGCAGCAGCAACAGCAACGAATGTCGCAGCCCGTGTCGTGCGGCGCTGGCTTCGAGCGCAAGCAGACTGGAGAGCGCCTGGGTCTGACGGCTGATACGGGAGATGGGCGGAGAGACCGCAGGCGACGGCAGCGAGAGGCGAGACACGAGGACGCCGAGGCGTCGGGCAGGCAATCGACGAAGCAGCCACGAGGTCTGGGACGACCTGGAACGTTGGTTCGGAGGACACCCACCCATACTCGTACACTCACTCACTCACTCGTACTTGTATGCATGGGCGGAGTGCGCGTCTTCTGTGCCCGCAGACTCGTCGCGCTCCTCGACCCAGCCCTGCACTTTACTCCGTACGAGTACTGGTACGTGTGTCCTACCTACCTTATCCCACCACCACCCGCCGCGGCGGTACCGTCAGCACGAAGGGCCCGGGATGGAAGCACCTGGGCCCCGTCATGTTACACGACGCCTCTTCGCAAGACATGGATCGCTCGACGCATGTACAACTGCTGCTCTGCTTCGTCCGGCTACCGACTCCATCGCGCACATGGCTGCCTTGGGCTGCTCTGCTGCAGCGCTGTCGGTTCATGGGCCTCGTTTCTTCCCTGCCAGCCTGCCAACCCTCATCAATGTTCCGAAACAACGGGCCTGAATGATCTCCCCGTCTGGCGTTGCTTGGACAGGGGCCAGACTCACCCCCGGTCCGCACCGCGCCGTACCGCTCCTTGGGATTCCGGGAATCAGGCAGGCTTGCCCCGTGCTAAACTCCTAAGCCCGTGACCGTCAAGGCCCTCACAGTACCCGTCCAATACCGACCACGGGGCGTCGACAGGGGCCTTCGCGGGTATCTCACCGGTCTAGGTTTACGCGACGGGGGGCGGGCCAAGCTTGGGGCGGGATTGGTCGCCGGCCGACACCCACTGAGAAAGCTGGGACCAGCATCGTCCTCGACCGCTTCCGCAAGGCCACTGAGCAACCCGCAACGACGCCAGTGACGCAGGCAAGCAGCCAGGGCCAGGGCATGTGGCACGTTGCCTCTGCTCGCCCGTCTTGGGCAAACGTGCTACCCGTTGTGGCAGCTGGACCAGTGGATCCGTGGCGCGCCCCGGCCTTCGCGAGCTCGTCCAGGCATACCTACAAGTACGACGCACGACGAGATGCTGCTGTGCAGTGCGGCCTTTCTTTTGGCTTACTCACATCTTCATCACATCTACCGCGTACTGCGCCTACTCTTCAGCCGCGCACTGCTGGTGGTGTGAGACGAGAGGACTTGCCAGCCGGGGCGAGCTGCTTCGACAAAGGCAGACTTCGCGCACCACCCGTCAGGCGACCCGTGTCCACGCTCGCGGTAAGTTGGCAGACGGGCCAGCGTCGCAACCGCACACCAACCCAGCCCCAAGCCACCTGATTGGGGCAATGCTTTGCTCGGGAACCTTTTGTCTGCTTCGGACGCCTCATCTGTCCCGCCCGGCAGGGGCTGGCCTCTGCCGCTGCAGAGCGCATCGACCCAAGCGAGGGCACTGCCACCCCGACTGACCCTTCGCTTGCTGCATCGAAGCAAGGTCAAACGTCTACGCCAGGCAACGTGCTGCTTGGGCTTCTGTACGAGTGCTGATCATGGACGCGGTCTAAAGAGAAGTGGCGCCACTCCGCGGCTACGTTTTCCGAGGCTGCACCCGTTGGCGAGGAACCTGACAGAGGCTCATCGGTGCTCAGCCGCGTCGCCCGGGCCAAAATGGACTGGCTGATCTGAATTGAGCAGAGGCTACGGAGAACTTCGTCCGAAGCAAGATTCTTCCATGGAGCTGCCCTCCGCGGAGACTAGGCACGGGAGGCTTAAACAGCCTCATTGCGTAGTTCACCGAGAATCCCTGGTTCTGTATTATGTGAGGATCGAGCAGGTGGTCATGGCGAGGTGGCATCATGACTGGCCGCCCCCAAGACTCTCGACCTGCTACGAGAGACGAGCGAGCCACTACGTTGACCTGTGACTGAAGGGTTCAGTCCGCCGGACCGGGGCCGATGACCAGGGCAGCGGGCGACATCTGGTACCACCGCCATCCCAGCAGCCAATAACTTTGAAAGCAACTGCCGCGTCGTTGCTTTTTCCGGCCTGTCGGATCGAAATTGAAATTGGACCGCCAAGCTGATGAATGATGGATGACAGATGCCCACGCCAAACATTAACAGTTCCGACATGGTCCAGGGCAGAGCGGCCAACAGCTGCCGATTCCATCCTTCGCGAACAGGCCTGGTGTCTTTCATGGGCCTCAAGACACCACTCCACCATGCATCGATGGATAAATGTATAGACGGATGCATCGTGCCCGATGGCCGGTGCAAGCGGAGCCGCTGCGATTGGCGCCGTCCCCCTGGGGGTGCGATGTGGCGTTTGGCTAAGACCCAAGCTGCCTCGTCCAGATTATCGATTCAAGATTGTTCCCTGGCCTGACGACTCCGTGTCCTTGACAGCGCAAGCGCCCTGGCCCGGATGCACATTACAATCTTCTTCACACAATGTTCCGGCTGTCTGGTTTGAACCCTTGTGTGGGTGGCCATCGATGCGATTCGCTGCCCAAATACAATCTCCCGGGTCCCATTTTGTTTGAACCAATCCAGAACATGGCCCAGGCGGTCGGGTCCCGCGAGCGCAAGTTCTGTCGATGAGCCTTGACTCGCCTACTACGTAGACTTCAATAATGAGTGCACTCCTTCATCCGATCTGCCTCTGTGTAATAACGCCGGCGGCCGTCTACGAGTACGAGCAGGCTGGTGAACCGTCGATGAGCAACCCGTACGTATCGTACGTATCGTACGCCTTCGAGGCCTCGGCGCCATCGGCGCCAGCGCAAAAGATCCCAGTCCGACTCCGCGTCAGCCCTTGGTAGTCCACACTCCTCGGCAAGGCGAGTCGGGACCTGCTGTTGCGCCTCTCTGATTGGCCCCCGGCGACGGTCCATTCTCTGGCCCATGGTTCATGCAGTCCAACTATCTATTCCGGGGTGCGCAAGCGAGCGAAGAATATGGTCCGGCCTTTGAAAGAAGCCGCGTGATTAACGTCGGGTTCCCATGAATCGGTGCAAGCAATTCAAGGTTGAAGCAGTATCAAGCTGGGTGATTTACCCATACTGGGCGCAGCTGGCAGAAGTATTATCGCGCGGGAAACCCACGAAGCTCCAGACACCAGCTGGCGAGTCCATGAGTAGTAACCGCCATCTCGCGGGTATCCTATTTATGGGGAATCGCGCGATTCCCGCATTGCAGATGCTCTCAGGGGAAGTGATGGGCGCCATGCCAAGGACTAGCGTCAGGGCAAAGGGGCGGAGGAAACCACGTGTGCAGGGGCTCCTCCCACCTGCCATGGCGTGGAATAAGAGTCCCGCTATAGGCCGGGTCCTGAACTCCTGGATTAAGCCAAGTCCAGAGGTCCCGGGCTCCAAGAGTAGGACAGTCCAGGCAAGATAGGGCGCATGCGTCAATGATTATCGAGCCTAGGGTTCGGCTCTAAGCCAGACATTGTACTCCGTACAGAGTACGGACTACAGAGTAATCGGTACAGTCCTAGTCGCTGTACGGGAACAAGCGCGGCCGCGGACGTCAAATGCCATCATCGTAGCCCTCTCATCGCTCGACGCGGCGCGCCTGCGCGCTCTCGATAACTTCCAGCATGGACAGCACGTAGGTCAACTTGGTACTCGTACAATGTTTCATGTCATCTCTTCGATGCTTGGCTTGAAAATGTCGCCGTGTCGCAGGGATGGCAGCCTTGAGACATGCTCGAAAGAAAGCATGCATGACGGGAAACGCCCCTTTGAATAGCGTCAGTATTTTAGAGCTGCCTGGGGTTGAAGCATATCGCCGATGCGAGGCGTGAGGCTTGCGCGGCCGAGACCAAGTTTGGGGCACCGGAGGCGTGATGGCTTGCCGCTGGGAAAGCAGCAATTAAAGTTATTTGGGACACGCCAAGCAAGCATGTGCTCGACGAACCGCGCGACTCGACTGCATACTCGTATGCAGCGCCATATCAGCTGCTCTTTGCGACATTGAGCTGTGGACAATGTACTCCGTGGCAGTAGCCGCATTGGAAGGCAGAGCACATGCAGAGTGTTGGCTACAGCAAATGTGCCTGTCGGGTTAGGAGACAAAGGAGCAACGTGAGTGGTGACTTAAAATAGCAACGTCGAATTATTACTCCTACCAGTAGGGACCCAATCAGGCACGTGCTGTGGCTGACGGCAAGAACGCCCCCATCGTGTCGAGACTCCTGAGGCACCCAGGGACGGCTCTGAGAAACGACAGAAGGAGACATGTCGGTTTCGAGAGAGCAGCAGATGATGCTGTGATGCCGCGATGCTCATCTGCAGCAAACAGCCCACCCCAGACCAGACCAATCATGGCCGCGACTCCCCGTTCAACCGCGCGGGATGTAAGCGCTCTGCTCCACTGCAGCGCCAGCGGAAGCGCCCATCAGGCCGCCTACGGGGCTCCCCGCTGAAGAAGCTTCCAATCCCGGCCTGGTCGAGAGCTTCCTCCTGTCCTGCGGGAGAGGCCGTCTCCCGAGTCGCGCGTGTGCTCACTCCTGGGAGAGATTACCCGCTTCAATCTCCTAGCTATGGCATTTTGAGCGATTACTCCGTCCTTCGATTTCGACTGTACGAGAACTGCCACTCATTGGTGTGACGTTGCGCTTTTTGGCCCTTGCTGCTAGGGTCGAATCGCCAAACAGCTTCGTCCACTGCGGGGTCGGGACTGGTCCAACGTCAAGCCGGCCCGCATCACGAGCCTTGTCCTGCGACCTCGCACCTCGGGCTGTGTGCCTTGCCATTTGCCTTCCATAACAAAAAGGCTCGCTTCAATCAGACAAGCTCAAGGGCTTGTACGCCACTTCGAGAGACCATGTCTGCAGCGCAGCAACAGTATTATCCCCGTAAGTACTACGTCCAGCCAGATAAGCTCCAACACTCGAACTAACAAACACCAAAGCTCCAACGGGTGCAGCAGGCAGCGCAGGTCCGTCGAGACAGCCTCACCGACGAAGTCGCCGTCTAGATGCTTACTGACGGCTCCGTAGGGAACCAACATTATCCGCCGCCTCCGCCCGAGCAGCAGTATCAGCCGCCTCCTCAGCAGCATCAGTATGCTCCTCCGCCGACATCTCCTCCAGCGAACCAGACCAAATTCTACGCTCCTCCGCCGCAGGCTTCGCCTGGCCAGCAGCAGCATCAATACGCTCCGCCCCCAACATCTCCCCCGGCAAACCAGACCAAATTCTATGCTCCTCCGCCGCAGGCCTCGCCAAGCCAGCATGCCAACTATCCTCCTCCCGCCCAGCATACGCCGTCTCCTCAACCCCAGCCGTCCACGACGCAACACTATCCGCCGCCACCGGCTTCGCCACCCGCCCAGCAGCCGTACCAAGCTCAGCAAGGAAGCTTGGCCATGCGCCCCGCGGCGACGCCAGACGTGAAGCAGCAGCATCCGTCGCCGCGGCAGCAGCAACCGCACTTTGAAGCTCCCCCACCTCCATTCTCTGACGATGGCGCTGCATACCCGCCAGAGAAGGGTGGCCATGAGCAGGAGGAGCAACTAGACACCAGCAACCCGGTGAATCTGGTCTCGGGCGCACCGCCCGCGGGACACTTCGTCGGTGCCGGTGCTGTAGTCGACGACGTTGGGACCTTCAACGGTGGTAGCTACCGCATCAGTCATCGGGACACAAATTCCATACTGACTATTCAGCTCGCCATGGGAGCCCCTTTTGACGCAAAGCCAGGTGCGTAGCCCCCGATTCCCATCAAGCCAGTTCTAACAGGTCCAGGTGCCATGATTGCCATGTCTCCAACCATTACCCTCAGGGGACAAATGAAATTCAGCATGAAGAAAGTGATTGCAGGCGCAGATATCAACACCTCCAAGTACGTCGGTCCCGGTGAGCTTTTGCTCGCGCCGCCAATGCTTGGTGACATCACGAGCATCCGCCTGTCGGGAAACGATAGCTGGAACGTGGGGCACGACGCCTACCTCGCCTCTACGCAAGGCGTCGTGAAGGACCACAAGCGCCAAGGGCTGGGAAAGGCCATATTCAGCGGCGAGGGTCTGTTCGTGTACAAGTTCACCGGGACCGGCCTCCTGTGGATCACAAGCTTCGGTGCCATTATCAGAAAAGACCTCATAGACGGCGAAAAGTACATTGTCGACAACGGGCATCTGGTCGCGTGGAACACAAAGTACATTCTAGAAAGGGTGGCCTCGGGCGGCATCATGTCCAACTTCGCGTCGGGAGAGGGGCTGGTGTGCAAGTTTACCGGCCCGGGTACCGTCTTTATTCAAACCAGGAACGCGGTGAGTAGAACTGTGTACGGTCACCTCTCGCCAACACGCACTAACAGCCATTGCAGAAAGCATTTACTGCGTATATGGGTGGGCAGTCAATCCAGGGATAATGATGGCTTTGTGTTTGGGAGAGGACGTGGATGGTGTCACGTCACGTATTGGATACTTTTCTGTAGTAGACAATTCATTCTTTGCTATACGGCGAATTCCATCATCAAGTTTCTTGCCTTCGCCGCCCGCGGCTGTGCGGTTGAGACTTACGTACGTGTTGGTTGCTACTGGCAACTTGTTCTACGATAGGTATGGAAGGACGGACCATCGTGCTCTACTTCGTAAGTCTCAACGCGCTTGAGCAGGAAACTAGTGACCGCCGGAAACGAGGCGCTTGCGTAAGGTACGCTTACCGTGGACGAGGCCGAAGCACAGCAGCAGACCGCACCGCCTGCAACGCTCCCCGTGCAACGTGTCGACACGTCTCCGCCAACGCCTACATTCCGCTACAGCGCTCCCATTTTTGGAATTTAGAGCTTATACTCTGGCCTGCTGAGGAAACTCCTGGGTCTTGACCACTGAGCCGTTGTTCAAGCGTTCGCCAAAGCGAGATTCGAAACCCTGTCTCCCGTGGTTCACCGTGGAGCCTTCTGTTCTCTTCAGAACGACTGACTACGAACAAAACAGCACAACACGTCACGCGCCTAGGTTTTTTCCCCCGCGGTGTGCTGGCGCTATTTGTTCTCTTTCGTTTGCGTCTTCTCCACCGGCACTCCATTACCTCTCCAGCCTGCAGTACCGCGTTCATCAAGCTCGGCACTCCGCGACGAGGAAATCACTTTTCATTCGCACCGATTTGGCGTTTCCGTCCTGTCTTCTCCACTACGGTTCACTTGCCTTCTTGAAAGCAAGAGCAAGGTATCAGAAAGAGTCTTCATTGTCACAGACTCGGGACTCGCAGCAAAATTCCCAAGGTGAACACGACGATGGCTGCCCTCGCACGAGCAAACAGTAATCCCTCCATAGATTCAGAAACACTTCAACGGCAACTTCTTTCCTTTCCTTGTTGCAGCGGATTGTCGCATTATGGCTCTGTAAGTCGTGCCTTAACACCGTAATCAATTTCTGCCGTTGGTGCGCGCGAGTCTGGGCTTATCATGACGGTGTCAGAATGGCTCTCGCCGACGGCGGTGGCTACCCGAAGCCGGCACATCATCCCCTGAGCATCGCAAGCCAAGCACCCGCGATCAAAAAGTTTTCTCGGTCTGGCCCGATCGTAAAAAAGAATGGGCCCGATGAACATCGTCATGCCTCCAAATTTCTGGAGGCGA
The DNA here is from genome assembly GCA_024341135.1 of Tolypocladium album. Classification (NCBI taxonomy): domain Eukaryota; kingdom Fungi; phylum Ascomycota; class Sordariomycetes; order Hypocreales; family Ophiocordycipitaceae; genus Tolypocladium; species Tolypocladium album. The sequence continues at coordinate 439,778 of JALHCF010000130.1, forward strand.
TGAAAAATCCAAACTGGCGTGACCGCCGGACAGATAGCACCTCGTCATCCTCCAACGGTGCGGAACTGTGCGGTGTTGAGACGGGTAGCATCCACAAGACCATGTCCAGGGCACGCCATTGTGTGGCTTCGACGTCTTCTGACTCTGCTACAGTTGAGCCAGACAACATTGCCAACCGCAAAATCTCGGCTTCGGACCGGCAGTTTGACGTTCGTCAAACGGTCCATAAAGTGGCACCTCATGATGGCAATCAAGCCTCCCTTGGGGAAATCAAGGGGCTCTGTACCTTAATGAGACGCTTGATGATTGATGCTTCCCCATCCTTAGAAGACGGTCTCTGCATCCTTGAGGTTTCACCAATCAATACTGCCTCCAGGGGTCAAATCGAGCACAAGCCTGGGAGTTCTGCGTGCTCTCCGACTGTCGCGAAAATCCAGCTTCTTCAGATGCATCCTTCAGGTTCCCCTAGTCGGGGACTCATTCGAGAGCAAGATTATCAGCTGATGCCGACGCTTTACCTTCGAAACCGTGAAAAGGGACAGCTTCAGTCATCGTGCGGCACAGATTGGAGCACGGATCGTTCAATTCGCGGCTCAGCTAACATCGAAATCAAAGTGGCCGTCATGTCAACATCTACCCCAGAAGACGACCTCGTCGGTTTTCGACCGACACAAAAGAATGGCCGTATTAATGATGCGGCAGGCAGACGAGAACAGAAGAGCAGCCTTGATGCGAAAACCATTGCTTTTCAAAAGATGCTCAGAAAGCTCAACATACGCACAGCTGAAAGCGGATCATTGAAAGACAGAGATAGTAGTCACGAGATACAGCCAGGATCCAATCCAGTTGTTGAGAATCCCCCTAAAAATGCCGGGGCTGACATGTTGCCGTTCATGGGCCGGAAACCTCTTGCGAGGCGAGACAAGACGGTGTCGGATCATGCGGTGAGCTACGGCCCCGCGACGACCAGCTCCCATAAAGGAGAAGGATCCAATAAGGTCAACTACTCGACCGAAAAACTGAACCCCAAGGCCAGGGAGTTCCTCTCTCACAAGCCAGATGAGGTGGCAGACGAAATGAAGAGAAAGCAGCGTGGCTTGCAGAGTGCTCCTTTTGGGAGCGTCAACAGCGGCCAGATGACTGAAGTCGGCTCTTATGAGCCGATACCAGTCATGTGCGGCGTCGCTCCACAGTATTCGGACATGAGCTCCCTGGTACCGATTCAGCCTGGCTCTGGACTCAACTTGATCGATCCAACCGTCAACCCCGTGGCGTGCCCGCCTCAGTTGAGTCCCTTAGTAGGACAGCCTCCGTTGGCACCAGTCTGGCTCACCGGGATACTTCCACGACCGAGAGTGAGTGGCACGAACGGCTCCTCGCTGCATCCCGTCACGAGCTCCATATTCCAGTCTCTGCCAGCGAGGTTCCCCCCTCCGATGCCCGCCGTCCCGGTCCAACCACTGCCGATGTCCGCGGCGCGGACGAGCATCTTTCAACGCCCGGCGCCGGTGCCGAAGCCCAAGGTGCCGAACGCGCAGAGCCAGCAGGCGTACGAGGCATACATCGAGCAGCGCAAGGCCATGGAGCCAGGCTACGCAATGGAGTGCAAACTCAGACAGCAGCGGCGCGCCAGACGCGCACAGGACACGAAGTAGACGCGGCTGCGGCCCAATCCCTTTATTATGGCGTGAAGCTTGCTCCAAAATTTCAATTGCAGGCCATCATTGTTCTGCGAACTGCTGGAATCATGGCTTTTAGCCTCATTTGCATTGTCAACAGACTCGATATCACTGTCGGCAGGTTCGGGTGTTAGAATCGATGATGTCTTGGGGGAGATGACTGCACAGCCACTTGTTTCTTTATATTTCTCCGTGCTCTCTTTTCTGTTTTTAGTTTCGATAATGTGGTGCACGGCTGGCTTGCATCTTCACATCGTTGTTGGCTGCGAAGGATCTTGGTTGCACGAGATTCTCGGCAGAGACGCCGAACATCAGCGATTGGGACGAGTTGAGCACTGGATATTGACCGATGTTGCCTTGGCCGAGGATCTTGGCTTAGCCGGATGGCTGACAAGACGACATCAGGGGAGCTGCTCAGTCCAAGCTTCTACCGGATGCACACCGCCAAGGGCATAACTTAAATGTGTATTGGTAACATGTAGGCCGACAAGGGCCTGGAACGGGGGAGCCGCAGCGCGGCTATGTATCTCAGCAGGCTGGCAGGACTTAGGTATATTAGCTGGCCGACATGCAGAATGCCTGATGCAGGCACAAATTAAATCAATTTTGATACCAGAATTCACCGAGAATCCGTTCCGTGCACAGACTCCTTATCCCAATCTTGCTACTTCCCTCGACTCGCGCTCCTAGAAACGTCCAGAACTGCCAAGCATGAAAGTGCAGAAATAGCCCGCTCTAGAGACCCGATATCCGTGCATGGGCGTCGGACGCACTCATTCAGACCCGCGATGTTACGGGCTGTACTCTGTACCTTTACGGCTGCCCATGGCCAGTCGCGGCTCTGGCACGGCCATAGTTGCACCCCGAATCAGGATGGTAGAACAGGCCGCCTACGGGCTCGCCGGCGTCCACGTCCCCACGCCTAGGCAACCGGGTCGAGCGCTCATGGTGTGTGCAACGCGTGAGGCAAGAGACAAGAGGGAAGAGACAAGGGGCGAATCGTGTAACCGGGCCCCAGCACGGAGTACTCCGTGGAGTCCGAAGCCTTGCGCCGGGGGGGACCCCTGGCTGCGTGCTCGCACGACGCGAGGGTCCCACGACGTCTTCGAGATTGACTCATGCTCGATGCAACGACGCACCAGTACCGAGTACTCGTACATTCGTCGGCGCAGAGCGATCCGGGTGGGGCTGTTCCTCTTGCGTTCTATGCATAACAGTCTCTCGCTTACCCTCCGGCCGCAAGGGTATCCTGGATCGGCCCATCGTAGGTTGTGGGAAGTTGATAGACGAGATCTGACCGTTCAACACGTTTAGGTATGAGACTGACGTGATGAGCGCGACATCTCCATGCACATGATCTCTCAGCAGTACCACGGTAAAGACATGAAGGGGCTCTAGCTCGTCTTTATAAGGGTTCTGCAATGCAACACGAAAGGAAAGAACGCCAGCGTGAAGTCCCCATGATTCATAGTCCACGTTGCAACATCGAAAGAATCTCACAAGCAACCTTAATTTCAAATGTCGTCATCTCGAACTTTCCGAACAGACAGTAGCAGGGCAATAATGCAGAAGCAAAGGAGAGAGGGCACGAGAAAAACCACAGTAGTAGGAATAGAACAAAAGAAGCAAAATTGAAAAGAAAATCATGGCAAGCGCATCACGAATGGCTGGCCAGTGGTATCCCATGCAACAGCAAGTCGGGCCGTGTCAGTCAGTCATGTCAGGAATCAAATCTCATGCGGGCTCTGCCTCTAAAGTTCCACCAACGAAGAAAAACAATCAACCTCCTTGTTTGAATGTCCACAATACGGGGCAATTCGTTCACTCGACCTTGAATCTAGCGATTCCCCCTGCGTCCACGCGTGCTCGCTGGTTTTTGCACCTTGCTAACGGCACATGGCTTCTTGGAATCTGGTTTAATCCCTCGCAGAGGCTCGACTAGTTGCCAGCCGCTCTCTGTCTTCGCAAGAAAGCCGGCCGATAAGCCAAAGTTCGTTAGTGTTGCGTCTCCGAGACTGCGGGGCGAAATAGGCTCGGCCTCGGGTCCGGAAGCGTCCTTGACATGGTCCGACATGTGATCCAAGTAGTCAGTCCAGGCCATCTTCCCCCGGTACTCCAGCTGACAGCCGTCGATGAAGCAACGCATGTACTCTGGCAGCTCGATCCGGCGGTGCAAGGCCTTCTCGGCCTCCTTCTCCAGCAGTGCCCGTGGATACTTCTTCTTGGTCCCGTCGCTATCACGCGGAAGACGCTTGTCCTCCTCGCGGCCACGGTGCTCCGTGTACAGGTCCTTTCGATTAAACATCTTGCCGAAGGATGGAAACGTCGGTGGCAGTGGCTGCCCTTCGGCTGTGGAGAGAATTCTATACTCTCCACACTTGGCCTGGGTGCAGTCACAGATGTAGCGTTCGTATTGAACGTGGATAGAGTTGATGTGGCGTTTCCATTCGTTCTTGCTCCTGCACTTTGTGGTGCAACCAGCAAACGAAAAGAGACATGCGTAAAGTTTGCAAGCGTCGCTTTGCATATGCTCGCTCAGTTTTTCTTTGCTTTCAAAGGAACAATTGCATTCGTGGCAAGTGTTGGGCGCCCCTAGCGGCGAGCGAGGGATCGGGATCATGCCTTGGCCGGATGGCTCCATCGCCATCGGAGGGTGGCTCTGTCCGTGACGAAACTGTCCGTATGAAATCAACTGACTGGGAAAGTGATAGGCCGGCATGGGACTGATGTCAGCAGGATTGATGTATTCGTGGTCACGAAGGTGATAAGCCGTGGGCGAGTGCAGTCGCGGATCGACGATACCCGCCTGTTGATACATCGTGCTTGTATCGGAGGCCGGTAAGGGGCTGCAACTGCTATCGTAGAGCATATCGATTGCCGTGGGCGGGCTCTGCAAGACTGTGTAGTCTGGTGAGAGGGCCTGCGGAAGGGTCGATCTTTCGGACGAAGCGTGGCTAACGGAGACTTGATTGTTGAAACCACCAAATGCATGCGTTTGACCAGAGGGCTCTAGACAACACTCGGTGGTGGCGGATGGCTTTGAAACTTCGTCGTGTCCTTCGAAGAGCAACGCAACGTCGTTAACAAGGTGTAGATCATCAGAGCCTTGCGGGTCCTCTGGCACTGGAGTTGGATAAGGAACCCGCTGGTCGCATCTTGAGTGTCTGACAAGCTCACCGTCAGAGGAGCGGTAATAAGAAGCCATGTCTTAGGCCTTGGTGAAAGGGTCTGAGTACGATGTCGAAACAACAGAGCCCCAGTGCCGAGAGTTTAGAACCGGGCCGTGAGGTTGCCTCAATCTTAGACAACGCGGTGGAGAGCCAAGCCGAGAAATGTCTCGACTTCGCGTGCAATAAACAGTAGCGCAGACCATGAAGTTGGCGATATACGACGGATGTATCGCAAGAGTTGTCGCCGACGAGGTTGTTGAGTCTGACGGAGGGAGTCAAGGGGCAGGGTTAGAGCTAGGAGCACCGTCTTCAGCGCTCGCGGGAAATGAATAAACCAGAGGCAGACGACTGTGGGAGAGAATGGCCAGGCAGACAGTGATGGGAGCGAAGAGGGTCAGCTGTAATAAGAAAAAGAATAGGGAGAGATGGCAGGCAGAGAACGATGTGCAGCTGAAGGATGGGATTCCCGACCATGCCATGAGTACGGGCTCTTCGAGTCTTGAGCGAGTTCATGGCGGCTGGACTGTGCGCCGCCTCACTTGTCCAGCGTCTTCTAGAGCAGCGTCTTCTAGAGCGCCTCACCCTGCCTAAAGACACGGGGGTACAGGGTACTTGCCGTGTCTGACAGGGGCCGATGTAGTAGCCTCCGTCACAATAGCTTTCGGAGATAGGCGGATCCTGTCCGCATAAGGCTGTGGGAGGGCTGGATGGATGGACGTACTCGCATGGATAGATGGAGGGATAGTCCACATTCCGCGCTGCAGGACAACCAGGGGCCCACTTCCGTTCCGTGATGTCGGGTCCCAATAGCAGTCCAGTCGGCGAGACCCTTCAGCATGTCCAAGGCGTTGCGAGTGAAACCAGGTCTTTGTTCGGGCCCTGCCGTGTGCTGCCACCGGAGAATTGGGAAGCCTCATCGCCCTTGGATGGGAGTATGGAACCAGAGACACCCTGTGTCCTTGTCAGCTCCGGACGGACGCTCCAACAACGCATCAGGGCTACGGATGCGGTGGGGCATACTATTTACGATTCATCGCGATGGGAGCTCCCGGCGACTGGGATATTTGTCGCCGCCGCGCGCGCCACGGTCAGACAGCACACCCCGACTGTAGACCTACTCCCCCACTCATCTGCCGGCGGCAACGGCCTTCCAAGATTCGGGCCGCCATGGCGTGCCGATGACAAGCGGCGTAGCACAGTTCCTAGGCACTCAAGGAGCTTCTGCTGCTTCTTCTGCTGCAGACGCTGCGGATGTGCGTCTCCTAGGATGCACTAGGGTATGTGGGTCGGCACACCTCGACGGCAGCACAATCAGCATCGCCGGCATCACCTTGGGGATAAAACGACTGGTGTTCGTTCTACCCGAGTCTGGCAGCTCGTTGAGTCGCTTCGGGCGTCGATCGTGGTCGAAACGCGAACATGGGACAAACGTGTCCGGGGGCTGGACGGGGCAGATCGCGTTGTCCGAACGCTCCCACCCTGCTTGTTTGACTCTCTGCCTGAGCATACGCAGACCATCTGGTCAAGATGTGAGGGTTTCCATAGAAGGTCAGGGTCGGAATGAGGAACGGCCGGACGGCAGGGAGGCGGCAAGGTTCAGGAAATACAGGGTATTGGGATTGCAGGGTGCTTGGGTGCATGCGGCCTGGCGGTTTCGGACGAGGCGCACAGTCCTCCGTGCTCGTACATGCATCCAGGACCCAAGCAGGTCCCTGGAGTCCGGCACTCGCTGCGGGCAGCGCGAACCGCGGGAGGCATGCAGGTCTTGGAGGTCTGCGGGCGCTGCAGCTCTGCTACGGCGAGCAGCTCTGGCGGTGATTCGCTGGGAAACGAAGAACGGGCCACCCACGTCTCTTTTGGGCTCTCCCGTCCCTGTTACCTGACGGAGGCTCTGCTTTTTTTAACTCGCTTCTTCTGCCGCTTCTGGTGGCAGTGGTCGGGGCTTGGAGGGCGCCCATCAAGATGGTTGGAACCTTGAAGACGACAAGGGCCGCCGTGCAGGTGACTTACGGCCGTAACTAATAAGGAAGCGCTAAGAGCGGCTCGTAGCCGAAGCGCGATGTCTATGGCTAGTTCCACCCTCCCGCCCGCATCATCATCATCCATCTCCACCCCACACACTCCCGGTGTGTCCGTCCACGACTCCACAGTGTCCACACCATCCAAGACTGTCCCCAAAAATCGTACGTCACAGTCCGTTCCTCCTCCTCCAGCCTAGCTATTTCCCTCCAAATTTGGAAATAGCTCGAGAGACACGTCGACGAGCGATCGCTAGGCCGTGCGCACGGCAACCGTCGCCACCGGCTCCCACAGACCTGGTGGTTCTCCGCCAGGTTGCCAGGGTTGACCTGGCTCACTCTCCGTGGAATATCCGTCATTTAGCATTTCTTTGACCTGCTGATGGGGCTTTGCTTTTGCAGATGACCACGGCCGCCAACTCTGAAGCCTGCCTTGGGAGGTACGTGTGTCCACTTGAAGACTGCGTCGAATTACCCTATGCAGTGAGCAGTGCGAGAACCTGATGAATCTCGAGTTTCCACGGAAGCGATCCAGCTTCTTCTACATCATGTGCTTGACGGCCGTTGCATCCTCGACCTGTGTCCCCTCGACTCGCCATCTCGCACGGGTCAAACCGCCGCACCCATTCCCCACCTCACGGCGACCCGGACAGCGCTTGTTCACGAGGATTTCAGCCGTCCGTTGTCCGTGTCAAGGTCATCAAGTCAAGTGCGATGTATCCCCGAAAAGACGTCGCATCTTAGCCAACCACCTTCCAAGCGCCTCGAGGACGGGGCCGAGCGCCACGGCGACGGGGCCGCGGCGCTCCTCGTCATCTTACCGTCCTCGGGGCCGTAGGCACGTCAACGTCTCAACAGGGCCCCGGAAGGTCGTGCTGTCGATCTGCTCGTGCGTCCGTACGAATCCAGTTCGGAGCACAGACGCCACAACGCCATGCTCGCCTCTCGAGCCAGTGCTGCCTCCCGTCCTCTTCCCCGCCTGCCGGCCACCTATGCACGCCAGACCGCTGCGGCTGTGGCTGGGCGCTTAGGGCCGACGGCCAACTCAACTCAAATCAACGCCGGCTTCCTCCTCGGGACGCACGTCGCACGGGCATCCCGGGAGTGCAGGGGCGGATCAGCCTGCTCGCATGCTAACCACCGGCTGCTTAGTGCCCAAGTGCCTTCGTACGGAGTACATGGAGGCGAGCTCAAGTTCCAGCTCTGGCGAGAAGCTAAGTCATCATCGTCCAGCACGGACCCGCGTGCCGAATTGTCAAGCCACCAACACATCTTCACCGTGGTCACTCATTACTCACCACCCCTCGCAGCAGGCAGGTGGACATTTTCCCGCGGCACCAGCGCACCACAGGTGTCGTAGTGGATCTATTACTGGCCTAGCGGGCTGGCCTTGACGAGGCACGCAGCGTAGCGCCGTCGCGTCGCGCCTCAGTCCCACCATGTTTTCACCGGTTGACATCTCGAAGCCTGCTCCTCCTCCGTCTCCAGGTAAGAAGACCCACTCACCCCAGAGCACCATACGAGTAGTTGAGAAAGGTCTGATCAGGAATCCGTAGTGAGCGAAGGAGTTCTGCAGTCCCGTGTCGCGAAGCGTGTTGGCGGGAGCACGGCCCCTGGGCGTCGGCTGAGGGGAGCTGTTTCTAGAACAGCCACATGAGGAGCGCCTAGGCCTCGCCCAGTACCACTGCTCTAGGGGTGGGAGTGGCACGCCTGGCATTGCATTTGATGTGTGATCTGTCCGTTCTGATGTCGGTCCCACCGCCTCGAGATGTCCGTCGGCCGCAAATCGAGATCTTTATCGAGCATCTTCCGGGATCAGGGTCGCAGGGCTGCCAACTTTGCTCTTGGCACACCGCATGGGCTGTGCTGGTTGCAGTTGCAGCAAATGTTCACGCGCCAGTCGGCGTCAACCCGTTTCGGTTGCTGGTGACTGCAGTAATTCAACTCCCAAGTCATTTTCACCATTGCGAGCATGCTCAACGGATGCTTCCGTGCACAAATAAGCAAACCCCGTCCCCCATGGGCCCATGGTCTCCTGTCGATCCGTTTCAAGCCCCAGCCTCAACAAGCAACAGTGACAACAGTGACCACGAGGTCCAGTTGGGGACAATGGATTGTCGTCACGCCCGTGCGGGTTGCGGTATGTTAACGATCAGAACTTATTGCTCTAGCTGTTAGCAAATGCTCTCGAGTCGGTGAGCTCGTAAATACAAGCCAGAACGTCAGTAGAGCCAATGCTGTCACCTCGACCGCTGAGGGTGTCCTTGCCGACGGCCACATCAACGGCCACACGCACGACTCAACGTCAACACTGGCAATCAGTTAAGAGTGCGTCAGGTTCCTAGGCCGGACTGCCAACCCTCAAGGTGCACATGCATGGAACCCTGTCAAGGCCTTTGGGAGGGCGCTGCGTCTCGGCCACTCCGTAACCGCCGTATGTATGACCTAGTGGCGTGGCGGGCGCAGAGGGTGGTTACACAAGCGTGAATGACAACTTGTAGGTCAAGGGTCTATTCGAGGAGCAGTGAGTGTCTCGAAGGCAGGCAGAATCAGCCGTGCGGTACTACGTGGATTCCCTCAGGGCGGCTGGGAAGGCAATAGGTACTACGAATCTTGCAAGGGCAATGTAATCGCAACGTATGACATCGCGACTGAACATGTAGCAATGTAAGCCCTTCCTTCCTAACACCTCTTTTCACCACCTTTAGATATTCTTTTCTGTCTCGCCGGCCAGATAAAGCACCATGGATACCTCAAACTATATTTGAGAAATTCGAGCTCACCAGTACCAGGCTTTAAAATACAAAGCTGAGGGAGAAATGACATCGTCGTAAGCGCCGCAAGGTAAGTCCTATTACTCATAATATTAAACGCATTCTTGCTGTCGCTTGTACCGATATCTTGTGTCGTCAGTACGTAGAAGCCCCAAATTAGCCCAAACGTAGTAAAGACGTTACCGGTAACAATTGCCGCGTGAGTAGCCCGCCGCACATTGCGTTCTGCGATATGACGTCTATTATCGCGGCTTGCGTAATAGTTGCCGAAGCAAAACTGGACAATGAAAATAATCGTCATAGTTTCTTTAAGAAGACCCATCGTTCCGTTAAGCAAGCCACCCATCGTGTCGTATAAAATTATAGCATCCGTCAAGGGGCAAAAGTAAAAATAGGAAGTATTGGAGATATGTGACGTTTTGTTGCTGTCCTACGTCTAGCACTAGGTTGCCCATATTACGCGACCTTTTACGCCGGACTTTATCGAGACCAGACGTACGGAGCTAGTAATATATGGTGTCGAGAAAAGAAAGATGGCGTGATTCTGAAAGTCGGCAGGCCAAGATCTGATTCGCTTTTTTTTAGCTTATAATCGTAAGCCTAGGGCGCGCGAAGAGTAGCTTGGTTGGATTGAAGATTGTCAGGGTACATAATCACGATAGAATCCGTCAGCGGGGGAGAACCATGACATTTATACTACGCCTATGACAAGGCATCGATGTGTTCACTTCATGATTTGCAAGACACCATTATCATCCTTGCATCATACGACACCGGCTGTTAGAGCCAAATATTTCATTAGAGCCAACTCGTTCTTTCATAGCCAAGTTGTTCCGTCAGAGCCAAGCCGGTTCATTAGACCTAAATATTCCGTCAACAAACGGTGAGAAATGTAACAAGTGTACCACCGTGAATCTCAATCCCGCCAGACGCCAATATCAATCCAGGTTTTCCAAAAAGAAAGAAAAAGAAAAAAAAAACGCCCCCAATTGTATCCAATCGCTGTTTCCAAAGCGCCATCAATGATTTCCAAAAAGGTTTCCATAATGCGGTGAACATCGACAAACATGAGTGGTTCTTCCAAGTTTGGTGTCGTAGTCATCATCAATCATAATCATGTTCCTCAAGTCGTGAACTCTCCGCTGCGTTAATTTCTGTCGACCCAGTCGTGTCCGTCTCTTCCTCGTCCAACGATTCGTCGGCATTTGGGGTAACGTATTCTATACGGCAGTCCGAGTTGCATCTCCTGTGGCTGCACTCGAAGCAGCAGGACGACGTTTTCACATTGTTTGTCTGCGAACATTTGCACTATAATGTGTCAGCAATAATGAGTTGGATACAGCCGAGGGTAGTAAAGTCGCGGACTTACGCATTCCCATATGTAGGTTTTCTCCTTGGCGGCCCTCTTACGAGGTCTCGTAATGCCATCGGTACCGCGGCGTCGTTTTTTACCATTGCTCTCAACATCACTACGGGCAGGGAACTCGAGAGACATGCCTCCCGAGGCTTGGTAGACAGCCCCTGAGCTTGATGACGCCGGCACATCCTTCTCTTCATCCTGATGTTTCCACTCCGACATGCACTTTGTTTGCAGCCCTTCCTTGCCAAACAAGTGGTTGTCAATGTGGTCACATCGCTTGGTCCACGAGTTGCCTCCACGTTCCTCGATGTTGATTTCTACAACGCGGACGCAGAAGCCGCACCAGAACCGCGGGTCGCAGTGACGACCTAGGCGGCAAGCTTCCGACTTCTCGTCAATTTTATCCATGTCTTCCATGGCATGATCCTTTTGAAGATGATTCTTGAAGCTTTCTCGGCGTTGATACGTCTTCTTGCATTCGGCAATGTCGCAGTTCCACGTTTCGAGTTGATAATGCTGGCTGCTTTCGTGTCGCTTCCAATCATTTTTGCTCCCAAACCTCTTCGAGCAGCTCTTGAAGGTGCAACCGTAGGGCTTATCGTGCCTCTTCTTATGTTTTCTGTGCAAAGACACGTCAGTGGACAGGCGCGTCAGCATGTTGATCAGTACACTTACTTGAGCTCGCATTGTCGGGAAAACACCTTGCCACAATTCGGTTCCTCACAATCGTAATGACCCTTTTCCTCATCGGCTTGACTTCCATCCTCGGTGTCTTTTTCATCCCGTGTGAGAGCCGTCTGAAGAAGCTCCCTGGGAATTTGCTTTAGGAAATGGAGAATTTCGGCAGGGGTCGAGTTCACGTCAGGAGTGGGGATACTGGCCGAGCCCGTAATGAGACTTTCGTCTGCTCCGCACTGCGGCAGCTCTAACTCTGCCGTCTTAACGTTCAGATTGTTATGCCCAAGCTGGGAGGATTCGCCAGGGCCTGGCTCATCTAGTTTCCAGATGCCTCGATCTTCTTCCGTGGCAGGTTCCCCAGCTAGTTCACTGTGGCTTGATGAGGCAATGGAGAGGTATTGGTTCATGTTGTTGTGGTCGTCGCCGTCATCCAGTAGCTGCACGTGAGAGTAGCCCAGAGCATCCGCGGCATGTTGCTTGTCATGTGGCGTCCCATTTCGGCTGACTTCGCGAGCCAGTTCTATCAGAGCCAGGGGATCGACATAATTGGCTTCCTCACTGGCCACAGGTATGGATGGGGGCTGGCTCTGGTCGGCCTCTGCAGAAGACTGCTGGACAATGGCTGGATCGATGGTCATCTGAGTCGGAATTTGCCCGTTGTCTTGAGTCGTGCGGGCTTCTTGAACTTGGGAGCCTATCAATTGGTCCTGTTCCGAAAAGATTGCGCAGACTTGAAGACTCTTGGGCGGGTTTTGGGGGTCGATAAGGCCCATGGACGTTCCAACGCCCTCGCCTACGCCTTCGAGATCATTCCCCTGCGTCATCGACCTGTATCCCTGTCAGAAAAGAGGAAGCAATGGTACTCGTACTAACATACTGGTAGACGTAGTCTTTTAGGTCAGCGTCGTGGTTCAGCGTCATCTGGTGAGCGCGAGACAGATGCGAGCGGAAGTTGTCTGCTCTTGGCCAAATTTTTGGTGGCTTATCGCCTGAATGACAATGAATGCAGACGAAGCAGCGCCCAGGGAGGCCATGCTCCTTGTGGACGGATCTCTTGTGCCGAACAAGGTCGTTCGAGGTGCTGAATCCTTGTTGTGCTTTGGGGCAGCCAGGGTAAGGGCACAGATGGGGTTTGATATGACGCTGCCGATGCTTCCTGGTTTTCGTCAGCACGTGGCCGGCAGAAACAGAGATGGAGGCGGGTCAGGAAAACTTACTTGAGCTCCCCCTTGCTCTTGAGCCAGGCGTTGCAGTCTTCACAACGGAGATTTTTGGCTGCATGGAGGGTTCGACGCGGCACGAATACGTCGTCCTCAATCGCAGATGGGCTCGCAGCACTGTACGCTGGACGGCTGCCAGCGTAGCCCGAGTCGGCGGGCAACGTAGCACAGTCTGATGGCGAGGCAGTTCTCCGGTAGCCCAATCCATTGCCTTGGGCCAGACGCTGCGGTGTCGGGAAATAAAAGGCGTTGTGAAGTGGATGATTCCGCACAGGTTCATCAACAGGTGGACCGAGAAGTGGATGACTCTGCAGAGGTTCACCAAGATGTGAATTGCTCTGTACAGTTTCACCAAGAAGTGGATTTCTCGGCAAAGGCTCATCCACATGCAGGGAATTCCAAGGGCCAGCCCTACCATACGCTCGGTAGAAGTTGTAGATGTTCCATGGTTGGGGAACGGGCTGGAGCCCAGCGAAGGCGACGGGCGGATGCCCGTCATACTGAGGATTCATCTTGAACTGTGCCGGCGTCTCAAGAAGGCGACGTGTGGAGTCTTCAAGCAGTGTGTGTTGATGGACGGGATCGAACGAGAGAAGAGACCTTGGAGCGCAGCACTGTGTTGAGAAAAGAGTCCTGGTGACGGTAGGGCCCTCGGCTGCCCTACCTTATGTCATGCGTGCTTCAGCACAACGTGGCGCACGGAAACGCGGGCTGCGTTGCACCGCATCCAAGTCCTGGTAGCCGTGCTCGGTCGAAGTCAAATGCATTTGGTTTCGTCCATGGGCTTGGGGGCGTGGGTGCGCAAGGGCGTGGAGGCGTGGAATCGTGGGAGGTTTGATCGCGGTGGAAGCCAAACCCCATCGCGCGGCCGTGCGGTTCGCCAGAGCCAAACGAGATGGTTCGCCTCACTTTGGAGCTTCGGTGTGGCTGCGTCCAATCAGGAGGCGCGTTGTCACCGGCTGCAACGCTCCTTCCGCACGCGCCCGGGCTGGACGTCGGTGAGGGAGAGTTCCCTCGCAAGGCAGCAGCGAGGCAACTGTGAGAGGACCCTGAGAGGTAGGGTTGCCTCGCGAATCACGAGGTTGTGCAACACCATCACCAACCAAGCGACATGCCCATGCCTCCTCCATCTTGGCTCGCATGGCATCCCGCCATCGCCTGCTGGTACCTGTCAGCACCCCTCGCAGAAACTTCATTCCGGGCTTCTACGGCGCGAGGCTGGCCCTGTCGCCTCGCTCTCATCGCCCAATGATCTCCCCAGTGACGACATCTAACGTGCCCGTCAGAGCATCATTGTAGACGCCCCGCCCCGCCGCCACGCGATTCTCGACCAGCCCCTGTGAACTTACGCTAAAAGCACGTTTCTTCCACGGGCGGGCCGAACCTTGAAGGAAGTCAGGGTACGCCAGAAGTTTGCATGTCGCAGCCCGAGAGCCAAGTCCTTGCTTGCGTCTAGACGCACGGACGGCCTCGTCCATTTGCACTTGGCGCGAATCGTTCTTGCCACGACAAAGTACTTCGTCTCATCCGCGGAAGCGTTTGCGAAATCTAGAGCTGAGACCCGTGCATCGCAATCCGAGTTTCAGCTTGTCCACGAACTGGCTTCTCCGACTCTGCCGAGCACTTCAACGTTCCGCCTACGGGAACTCCAGTATCCACTCTGCGCATCCTATTTCAAATTGAATTACGACGAGTCGAAGCAACGGCAGCGTTTGCTTTTCTCGACAACTTTATTGCAAGGCTTGTGGGGGAGAAACTCAGTCTCTCCTCAATTTCTTTGGTAGCAGCGCAATCATTTCCCTGGGTCCTGGGATTCAGCCACCACTGTGAACAACACCCTCCAATCTCAGGTATTGACGGCACATGTCCGGGGATGACTTGGCACTGCCCTGGAGGTTATTCTTGATGCCCGAAGGTTTGAGACGAACTGCCCCGAGTCGTGGAAAATCCGTTCAAAGACCTTTCATGCCATTTAATGCAAACACAAGAGCTCTGTAAATTGATCGGTATCGCGTGTCTGCGATTCAGGATGGCCACTCAATCGTGCTTCGTTGTCTGTCCTCCACGTTTCTTTCGCTCCACGACCCCATTCTAGAACAAACAGAAGAACTTCGTCAAAGCAAACGTTCGAGATTTCATCAGGAGTCCCAACTTGCTCGCAGACCATCACTTCGCCATTATCCGCTAAAGTTTGACTACTGCCTTTCTCCGTAGAATGACCGTTCATGAGTAGGATTCTCTATTTAGCAATTCTTCCAATCGCCCGATACTGCTCCAATTTGTATATTTTCCTTCCATGCCATCATCAATCTCTAAACATTCTAGAGATAGCTTCCATCTTCCATCCGTCCCCCCTGCGGCAAACGGCACGAGACAGCGAAAGATGCCTGAGCAGCCTACGCGCACCCAGCAAGCCGCTTCGTGAACTGAAAATACTTGTTTGTTATGACTGAGATTTCCTCATTTGTTCATGCTCGCAAACAGCATCCATTTGTGTGCAAGCATCTTACGAGCCCCGTGCCTCAGTCCATCTCGACAACTACGCCGACCCTCGCCCAAACGGGGGCCTCTAGCCGACATTGTTTCGTGTCAATCGATGTCGACATCGCATCTAAAACTGTGTCAAGCGACCTTGTTGCTGGCCATCGGTGGCTGTGGGGCTCTCGCTTCCCATGACGCGGACGTTATTTGCCATTGTCTCCGGGCACTGTGTATCCAAGTGCTAGCCTTTTCTGTCCCTATGGTGTCTCTGGATCATGGCGGCAACCTGAACGAGTCCGGTTTGTTCGAGAATTTTCTGCTGCCAAAAGCTTCCGTATAAAGTTCTCATTAGGAGCCTGGTGGAATTGCAGTCTTCTCCAGGCCACCCTGCGAGCTGCTATGTCCAGAGGTCAGCCGACACTTCTGAAACTCTTTGCCCGTTGAGATCGCGACAAAAGAAAGAACGTCTACGGTGAGTCTGTGCCAAAGATTAAAAATGTGTTTGTCTGACAAATATTGAGCAATAGATCTTGATTAGACATCTGGCTTGCATTCAAGCAGCAGCAACATGTGCGACTGGGAGGAGTTCCTCTTCATCTGCAACCACTCTGTTTTTCGGCTCAAGTCCTACTGCCACTTCGCCCGCAATGACCCCTATCACCAGTGTTTCGGGGTCAAGGTTCTGCGGAACTCATGGCAGCAGGGCGTTCTCTGCGAAACGTGTGCTGCGGAGTACCTAGCCCTGGGGATGAAGGACAGAGTCGCGACCCAGCAACAGGGGATGATACCCAAGTCACTGCGTCAATAATCTTGGGGTTGAGTCTGTTGGATTTCGTGGTAGTTTGCAGGTTTTATGGCATGTATTTCGGCGTTATATTTGCGTTTGCTCTTGCGGCTGGGGGTAGTTTACGGCAATCAACCTTGCTGATGCATTATACGTTCTCCTTTCACACCATGGAAGAAGCAGCTTTTCCTAATTCACCATCCCTTGTCATTCACTTGAATATCTGGAGGGTCCCTTGGGCTTGGGCTGGGTGGGCGTTAGATCACCAGCCAACAAGGCACGTCCCTGACCTTCCCCCGGGGACCTCTCGCAAGCAAACAACGGCGTGTGAATGTGTGAATACAATTGGGGCCGGAAACGCCAGTATAGTGGGCTTGTTGTATCGCAAATCGAGAACCATGCGTCCCTTCTAGAATACCAGAATCTTCCATGGCTCACCAGCACTGTACCACGTCGCACAGCAGCCAAAACAATTAGGGCGCGCATCTCGGCGGAATGTTATGAACCTGTTACACGCGTGCGGCAAATTGGACAACGTCCGACCAGTGGGTACTATTCCATGCCTCCATAGACCAGGTTTGCTCCTCCAAACGGCCATCAAACGGGTCGCCGGGGGTGGCTGCAGGGTGGCTTGCTGGGGCCGGCCGCTCCGTGCGCGTCTGCAGTCTGAGCTGCGAGACGGCGTGCGGTGACACCAGTTTTGTTGCTGTATTGTGGCATTGTTTGCGTGCGATAGGTGACCAAGGTTTCCAAGATACGGCGCCTCATTGCACTGAGAAGCAAGGTGAAGCTATGAGTTATGGGATGCCGTTGGCCGCCAGGCGATTGGGCTCGTCTGGCTCGAACGACGAGGCTCATCTCACGGCGTGTCGTCTCTATTATATAAAGCGCGTGGTTACAAATCATCTTGAAGAAGAACGGCTTCTTCGGGATCTCCTTGCTCAGTTCGGAGGGATACCTAGACTGCCGACCCCGCGGGTGATGCTCAACCTGGCGCATAATTTGAACAGACAGGGACTACATGACGAAGCGGAGGAGATGGCGCTACAAGTCCTTTCGCTACTTCAAGGATATGAGATATATGCTTGGAGAATTGTCGAGAGAATAGAATCTCTGAAAATCGTTTCTCGCAGTCAGTCTAACCGAGGGGAGACTCAGGCAGCAGAGCAGACCATGCGAGAGGCGATACGGATGATTGTGGATCAGTGGGGAATACAACATTCTTGGGTCGCTGAATTCAAGAGTGTTTTGGAGGGCTGGCTTCGAGTTTGGGGTCAGCAGGAGGACGCTAACACACTACGGGGAGAAATAGAAGAGCTAATTGGGAAGGATGACATTGACGAGTAGCTTGACGGGGTACAAGGCTTGCTTTGTTGAGACGAGATCGAAAGAAGCCTCAGATATGTACACTCTGCCGAAGGAATTGATTCAATAATGACTGATCCTCAGTTGGTTGCAACCTTGTATTTACTTCTGCCGTTTCATTCAGGTAACTGAGAGCTGTGCTGAAGGCTGGGTGTGCTGCATTACTTAGCGATATTAGGTTTTACTTACTACATAGCTTCTGTCATCATCTTCTTCCCAGGATCAACCACCGCGCCACTTTCCGCAAGCACCAGCTCGTCAATCCTGTCCATGGCATATTCAACCCGCTTCCAAGTCTTCAAGCTTCCGGTACTCGTATCGAGTTCCCAAACCCGCGTTCGTCGGTG
The DNA here is from genome assembly GCA_024341135.1 of Tolypocladium album. NCBI lineage: Eukaryota > Fungi > Ascomycota > Sordariomycetes > Hypocreales > Ophiocordycipitaceae > Tolypocladium > Tolypocladium album. The sequence goes on from JALHCF010000130.1 coordinate 457,654, forward strand.
AAATCGCATTCCGCCATACGAACAATATCCCCCGAACCCACTGCCACCTCCATAGCATAGCCAAAGGCCAGGCTGGGGGGTTTTGTCACCATCCTGCTGCGTTTGTTGTGGCAGCAGAGCGCAAAAGTCATTCACGTGATCGTGCCCGCAGCCTACTGCTGATACGCCTTCTTTGACCAAAACGTCGTAGAAATGGGAATTGACGCTGGGACTTTCAGACGGTTCCCTCCGGTGGCCGTTGCGTATCATAAGATGGGGGTCATCGAACTCGGGAAAAGGGATGTGAAAGAAAACTACAGTCAGATGAAAGGGGTTGTCATTATCGTCCTTCTCACGCGCGCTTCGTTGCGCTTGGGAAGTGTCCGTGAACCAGTCAATTTGGCTTTGCTTGATAGGATCATAGTCGGGATTGTGTATCTTGCTCGGTATTTGGCCGTGCGAATCCAGGAAATATAAGGTCGATAACGGGAGCTGTGACGGCGCGGGAGCCAGGACCTGAAGGTAGAAGTTGCCTATGCCCTCAATATGCTCGGGGCCTGACTCGCAGAGGCTAAAAGGCAGATTCTGAAGTATTGACATCTGTGCCGTGCCTGTATCCTAGTCAGTAAGAATGAACAGCTATCATTCCCGAGATCCAACGTATTCGGGAATGCATAACTATCTTCAAGAGCAAAGCAGTCTACACCGCTTGCGAGTGTGCGAGTGTGTCGTCGATCGCTAGCTCTTTGTACTGGCTACCTTATGAAAGAAGTTACTCACGTGATAATGCGTGGATGCCCTCACTATCATGGTTGCCAAAGACGGCTGCGAATGGGATTGAACGCTCGATGATAGGAGCAACCACCTTGAAGAGGGCAGATTGGCTGTCGGGGATGTCGTGGTGCAACTGATCTCCAGTGAGAATCACAAGGTCTGGTTTCTCGACATCCAAGATCCTTCAATGAAGTCAACCGTAAGTGGGTCAGCCTCGCTCTCTGGCAGATTATTCCCACGGGCATCAATGGCATCTTTGCATACCCCGACACCAGTGACCATGTGCGTGTCAGAGATCTGGACAATCTTGAATTTGCCATCCTCCCTGACTCTTAAAGCCGCCCGAGCATCTGGTCTTGCTTTGGCCCTGCCGTGGAGTACGCTAAGTCTTGCAACCGGTACCTTTGGCTGACCATTAAGTTGGAGCGGTGATCCCATGAGAGCCCATTGTGGTCGTGGGTCAACGGCATCCATGCCAAAGAGAACGTCCACCTCTGTCACAGCCTGGTCAATCATGCCAGAGAGCTTGCTTCTTAGCATCCAGATCCCGCCGGGTCGACTCTCCCATGAACGACCTGAGCTAGAGTTGAGAGGCGGATCGCCGACTCCGATATCCGTAACCACAAGGTCCTCAGCTGCAAGCTCTTCCTCATCCGCTAGCGCCACATACAGCCATGCACTCTGCTGAGATGTATATAGGTAGAGTTCTTTCTCTATGCGGTGCCAACCTTGCAGGTCCAGTTCGCAGTCGGAGGGAGAAACTGTCTCAGAGAAGACTACGGTCAGATCCGTGACAACTGGATGAGGACCAACGGCCGTAGTATGGGGAGCGGACGATGTCGCCGCTTGGAGACACCTTTCCTGACAAGAAGAGTCGGATGCTGGCATCGTAGGCAGAGAGAGCGTTCAGAAGCGCAACGAAGCGCAACGAGACTAGACGAGACAGTGAACCGGCAAAACGCTATGTAATTAAACCCTTCGCCAAAGCGGGAATTGCAAAGGCGGGGTCAGGGCGAACTTTGGATGAGTTTATGGAGGCTATAGGGGGATTGAGTTGAGAAATCTAAACGCAACGCGCCTCTGCCGAGGTTGTTGGGAGCCCATAGGGCCGCGGGGCCCCATGGGCCTTTGCGACAACGTAAGCGCCGGCAGCCACCACAACTTGTGTGTGTTGTCGCAGGCATCGTCAATAGCATCACATTTGTAGCTCGAACGCCGCCTAATGTAGCTAATTGAAATAATCCTAGGAATCTGTAAGCTTGTGACACTACGGGCATGTGGTTTGAGTGTATTTATATGCCGTCAGACACGCCTGTAATGACGATGATTAAAGAAGAAGCCCAGCAGGGCCGACAAACTACATCACCGCCGCTGCCGCACGGCTTGGGTAATGCTGGCGCAACAACTCCACAACTACAACACCGATTGCGCCCCAAACCGTGTTCGAAGCTTGAATAGAGTAGGGGCTATATAATGGTCAAGTCAGACTACGAAATACTAAGATACTCGTAAATCTGGGTGAGTGCAAGATTGATGTGAACTTCCCCGAGAAGAATTGCCAGACGCCGCTTTCCTGGGCTTGTGCTAACGGCCATGACGCGATTGTCAAGCATTTTTGCTTGAAATCCAGATTGTTGTCGACGCTGCCGACAATAATGGTCGTACGCCGCTTCCCCTTGCTGCTGCTCATGGTCATGCTAATATCGCGCAGCTACTTCTGCTTAGAGACACAGATCTCGTGGAGTCTCGGGATGGTAATGGCTGGACTCCACTTCGCCTTGGTGTCTCAGGGGGCCATTACGCCGTTGCCGAGCTGCTGCTGAGGCTGTACCAAGCTGAAGCAGACCTACGGATAACGACGGCCGAACAGCGCTTCATCATGCTGCAGCTGAAGGCCGTCGAGATATTATAGAGCTTCTATTGGGCACGGGGAATGCTGATGTGGATGCTCAAGATAGAAAGCCCTGGACGTAGCGACTAGTGGGATTGCGGCCTAGCCAGGGGTCACGATGATGCCAGTGCCCGAGAATCCCAGAGAGACGAGGGCATGATAGAGAGCTCAAAACGAATAAATAGCGTCACGAGACATCAATGAGCGCTCGAAGGCTGTTTCAGCTCAGCGCTGATTTTTGTATTCAGAGCCGGTTTGCTAGTCAATCCATATTTGTCGCGCCCTCGACGACTCCGACAACGTTGTAGCGCTTGGAGAAGAACGTCACCCAGTCATTGAGGACCCCCTTTTCCTTGTCATCCAGGCCGCTCCAGTCGGCCTGAACGTCCTCGGCCTTGGTGGACGTCTTGCCCAGAGCTTTGGACGCGTCCTTGCCCGCGAAGACTGGTGCCAAGTGTCAGTAGAGCTGGTCCCAAAGCAACGGAGGGAGCGTTGGCGCACCGTGGTATGAGCCACCGGGCTGGTATGCCTTGTTTCCGGTCACATCATAGACCTTGCCCTACAGCGATATCGTCAGTCATCTAATGGGAAAAAACATGCCGTGACAGCATAGTGTGTACCTTGATGGCGACGTAGCATTTTCCCCCGTCGACGCCTGTTCCCAGTCAGCTTAGGCACGAGGACAGCACGCTTCATTTCGCAATGGCACGGCGACTCAACAAGTCACCAAAGGGAATTTGCCTGCCCATCAGCGCAACCAAAATGAGCTTCCATGCTTCAAAATCCATGTCTGGGAGGCAGTGCGCTCTACTGGCCTACCCATCATAAGGCGGCTCGCGAATCTCACATGGCAGCGGTGGTGGAGGCGGGGGAGAGTTGAGAACTTGAGATGCTGTGGTTGGCTCATACCGGTAGCGCTGGACAGCTCCTCCAGCGAGATGGGGTAGTCCTTGGGGGGGTTCAGGTCCACCGGGACCTTGGGCTCGAATTTGCCAGCCATGGTGCCTATTTCAACGCGTGGGATTGTTGTTGTCGAGGTGCGCGTTCATCCAGCGACCCGAGCCCTTGGATGGCCTCGGTCGTGCACCATGACGAGCCCCACCTCGGCCCGGCTGGTCTGCTCCGTGCACGGACCAACGCCGGTTTCTGGACTTGCTGGAGTCTGTCTTCGAGTTCGATGGCGCAACTCCCACTACTCGTACTCGTACGTCCCGTCAGACAGCGCACGCGTCCACACATCGCCTCGCGCCTCGCACCTCCTCTACTCAGGCTCTGACGGCATGTCGGTTTCGGCAATTGCCTCTCTGAGGCCGCTCCAAGGACGATGTCTCCGCCATGCGACCACGGGCCTCCTGTCCGTCCGAGTTCGGTCGCGAGCCGCCAACTTTGACCTCCAGGCCGTGATAGCTCTGCCCCCTGCGCAGAAGAGGCACCAATCGAGCTCGAGCGGCGGCAAGGATGAGCCCGCGAAGCCCGAGAAGCCGCAGATGACGTTTCGTCAGTTCGTCGGGCGCGCGCTCGGCGCCAGCCTGCGGAACCTGGCCGTCGCGCTGAGTCCTCGCGGCATCCGCTCAGCGTACCGCGACTCGCCCGGCACGACGACCATGAACGTGGTGCTGTAGGCGCGACCCGTCCCTCGGCTGCACGAACAAGCGCTGACCTTGCTAGGCTGTTGTTCCTCGTCGTTCTCTCCGTCGTCGCCGTGCGATCCTACGTCCTCACCTTCTACAACTCCGAGTTCAGCCGGTACCCCGAGCCCGTCGCGAACACGCTGCGGCGCGCAATCTACTACACAAACATCAAGCCGGAGCCGGAGCTGGCGCTCAGGTACTACAAGAAGGCCATGGAGCAGTGTACCGAGGTCGGGCTGGACCCTTTCTCCGAGGAGGTCCTCGGCATCCGCATCCAGGTCTCTTTCTGGTTGCAGAAGATCAACAGCTACAAGTCGGCCATTGACGTGCTCGAGTCGGTGCTGGAGGACTGCAACAAGTGGGTCGCCGTCATGGAGCAGTCGGTCAAGGATGGCAAGGTGGATGCCAAGGGCAGATACCTGGCGGAAGCACCTCAGGCTCCGGCCACGGGAGGTCCACAGAAGCCACCGTCCGGGACCGGGACTCAGGAGAAGACTGAGAAGACCGCCGCGGCTGAAGAGAAGGCCGTAGAGCCCGAGACGCTCTGGCGCAAGAGAGAGCGACTCCTGGCCAAGGCCATAGGCACGAGCGTCAAGCTGGGAGAGTTATACGCGGACGAGCACGTGCTGGACCCGGAAAAGTCGCACGCCCGCCTACTGTGGGCAGTCGAGACGTCGCTGAAGGAGTTCCGACGACGCAAGACTGAGGGCCCCAAGCCCGGAGAAGAGACGTGGCTTACGCCCGAGCAGCTGGGCGGCTCCATGGAGTCCCTCGGACGAGACTACGAGCGGCGGTCCCAGTTCCAGCTCGCCATCCCCCTGTTCTTCCAGGCCCTCCGCCTGTGCGACAGCCCCTGCCACCGCGCCGTCATCATGAACAACCTCGCCGCCTCCTTCGCCCAGCACCCCATCTACAGCCCCGGGCAGGCCGAGGCCTCCCCGGAGGCGCTCAAGGAGATGCTCGACTCGGCCATGCCCACGACGCGCGGCGAGTGCCTCGACGCCGCGCTCAACTGGGCGCAGAACGCGTACGTGCACGCGCGCGACGTCGAGGGCGAGGCCAGGACGCCCGAGTGCGACGAGGCCTGCGCCGTGGCGCTGTGCAACTGGGGCGACGTGGCGGCCATGCTGGGCAAGACGGAGCTGGCGCGCGACAAGTACAAGAAGTGCGTCGAGATGAGCCAGAAGATGGACTTTCCGCAAGGCGTCAAGCAGGCGCAGGAGGGGCTCGCGCGGTTGACGTCGACGCCGTCGGGGCAGATTTGATGGAGTCTCGCATGGACCTTGGTGGAGGCGCGGCCTATCAGGTGTACGATATTTCAACTCTGCTTCTAGCCAGAAGACATGTACAACAGAGCACTCCCGCAAGATGACGATTTGCTTACCGCCATCATGCCTTGTTCCCTTGTTCCCTTGCATGACGATGTGGCCTCGACGCATACAAAAGGAGAAATTAAGCTGGAAGAAGTCGTGTATCTACTCGCGTCATCACTTTAGATGGTCTCGTTACCGTTCCCCCTTTACTCGCCACCTCGGCGCTCCTCCTCCATGCCCTCGCGCAGAATCTTGACCTGCTTCTGCATCTCCACCCACAGCACCAAGCGATCCAAATCGGGGTCCTCCCTCGCAGCCGACCGGCCCAGCACCTCGACCCAGTCGTCCGCCGCGTCCACGGTCAAGACCTGCATGCCCCCCGCGAGCGCATCGGGGCGGCCCTTGCGCGCCAGGGCCAGCAGCGCCGCCACGAAGGCCTCCTGCATGTACGCGAAGCTGAACTTGTCCGTGATGCCCGCGATGGCCCGGCACAGCTTGTCCGGGAAGGCCACGTCCTTGTTGTCGGCGAGCTTGGCCTGCCAGAAGCGGCAGTACGCGACGCGCTCGTCGAGGTTCGGGTTGGGGAAGAGGTACTTGCGGTCGAAACGGGAGGGCCGTTTCTGATGCTTCTCTGTTAGACTGCTCTCGCGTCTCTCGCGGTCCCGGCTGGCTGGTCAGGGCTTGCTTACCGCGATTCCGGGGTCGAGGCGGTCGAGGTGGTTAGTGCTGCCAATCATGAAGATGCCATCGTTGTTCTGCAGGCCGTCGACCTCGTTCAGGAAGTAGCTCCTCACGTCGTCGGACACGATGGAGTCGAGATCCTCGAAGACGAGATAGCACGGCGCGAACTGCCTGGCCCTCTGGAAAATCTGCTGGATGGAGTACTCGGGTCCCCCGAACTGGTGTACTTGTCAGTGCCCAAGGTAGCTTCGTGTGCCGGTGGGCAGGGGCAAGATGCGGCTTACCGAGGACAGAGTGCGCACGTACAGCGTCGGGATGGGCGACTCCAGGCTGTACAGCGAGTTCATCATGGCCTTGATGGAGATTGTCTTGCCGTTCCCCGGCGGTCCGTAGTAGATGATGCCCCTCTTCCACGGCACCTTGAGCCGCGCATAGGTCTCCCTGGATTTGAAGAAGGACAAATGGTCGTCAATGAGGGTCTGCTTCATCTTGGGGTCCAGAATGACGGCGTCCCAAGAGGCCTTCCTGACGCTGCGATACAGCTCCGCGTCCTTCTGCCAATAGCCGCCGTCAAACACCCAGATCTCCTCGTGCAGCTCGTTGGCCCATCCTCCCGCCGCCCTGATGAGCGCCTCGGCGGCCGCCTCGTCCGCCGACAGGACGTAGTAGTTGAGCACCTGCGGGTAGCTCGCCGTCCCGTCGCGGCCGTCGACCAAGTACACGATGAAGTCGTGCTCCTTCCAGTAGTACATGAACTTGCCGAAGACGAGTGACTTCGCTACGACGCCGGGGCGGTCGTCGAGGCGCCGCGCGGACGGCACGTAGACGCTCCAGGACAGCGACCCCGGTGTGGCGGCCTCGGGGCGCCCGGGGTCGTCCTCGACGGGCACGGCTCGGGCGCGGCCATTGCCCGCGAAGGAGAGCAGGTCGGCCGAGTACTGCGGCACGATGGACAGCTTCAGGCCGGGGTACTGCTTCTTGAGCGCGCTGGCGACGATGCAGTCGGTGTTGACGCGCCGCGCCGTGGAGTGGGCGAAGAACTGCTCCGTGACGGATGCCGAAGCATCGCCACGGCCGCTCCGGGTTGTCGCCAGGCCATCAGGTGTCGCCATAACGTAACGCTTAGGGTTTGTTAGACGTCCAAAGGGCATCTGTAATAGAAGATGCGGCAATGGTAGTTTATACAAGATAAACGACAAATCGACTCGAAACGCACACGAGGTGCGTACTGTGCTCTAGACTGCTCGAATTGGGTATGAGAACACAGGCAACGACGATAGCCAGCATAACGTAACAGCTGCTCAACAGAATACACGCCTCCAATTGAACGCGGCTGGGGGCCTGGAGCTGACGTACTCAAGCTGATCCGAAGCAGCCAACGCCGAATGTCCCCTGGTCATCCAACCGCCCATGTTGGCTAGATGCTTTGAGGAGGCTGGTGGGACTTGGATGATGACGGCGCAGCATCCCAGTCCGTCTGTTCCTTAACCCCGCACGACCTACATGGATTGAACGTAAGCTAGCATCACCATCGTTCTGACATTGCTCCTTAGCCTTCCCTGTTGGCGTAGCTGGACACGGCGCTAAAGTTCGAGTGCGGATGGAGATTGGGAGCAAGTCATTGTGCGAGCCGTAGCATACGTCCTTGTGCCAAGGCATCAATTGTGGACTACAAGGTGGAACATCATCAAGTAGTGAAATATCGTCCTTGAATCGTCTGCTCTAAGTAGATGCTCCCATCGTTGAGGCACGCGGCTGAGATGTATCAAGTAGAATCAGTCGTGAACGGTTGTGATCGTGTGGCCCTGTCCTAATTGATTCCAAGACAAAGACAGCCTATTTGAGAACCCAAGTAACTCCATTCACCGCGCATAGAAAGAAATCTCGACTCGCTCATTACCCTGTCCTTAGCCGCTTGGAATCAACGCCATCCGCCGCGGCGACAGTGCTCTGGCCGGTCGTATTGGTAGGCATATCGAGAAGTGGTGACCGCGGCGTGTTGGTAGCATTTGCCTCTCCTGGCAGCGGTCGCTTCATTGTCAGCGGTTTGTACGACCCTCTGTTTGCCAGTGGGCTGCCGGGGCCGTTGGGCGCGCCTATCCGGCGAGCGTGGTCGAGCGACGGATTCACGATGTTGCCGCGAGAGCCCAGTCCGCCATTGGCCGGTGGTCTGACTTGTGTAAAGCCGCCGGTGCTCCCTCCTGGTCCTGCATTAGACTGGCTGCTGGCGGGTGGGACATGCTTCCCGGTTACTGAGAGAGGCTTCGACGAGTTGTGGTCGATTCCGGGAGTCTTGCGGATCGATGGACTCTCAGCCTTGGGGTTGAAGATTTGCTTCTGGGGACCGGGACCGGGACCGGGTTCAGAGTTCAAGCTGACAGATCTCGCAGAGAAGAAGGCTACCGGCTCGGATGGGTTTCCGGCCTGCAGAGGTGGCTGTTGTATTGCGTGACTGGGAGAGTCCCTGCCCTGTTGCGCCGTGGGCCGTGAACCCGCCGCAATCGGCGTCTGCGGTTGCCGCGTATTGTTGTCGCTGGGAATCACACTGCCGGATTGTCTCGCAGGCGGCGGCATCTGCGGTGGTGGACGGGGTTGAGCCGGTTGGGCCGAGTTTGGGAGAACAATCTCGTCAGGATGGCCGTCTCCCGGCACGCAAAAGTCGGCTTCGTCGAGTTCTGCACGGTTTAAGCCTCCAATTCCTCGAACCCGTCGGACGACAGCATACCTCCGAGAAAATCATCAAACGACTCGGCCGGCTCCGACTTGAGCGCCGCAACAGCCGCATTGCCCACGGGTTCAGCCTTCATCGGGTCTTTCCTGACAAAGTCTGCATGCCGATGGAGGTTGTCCTGATCGAATTTCTTGACAGGTTGCGCCTTGACCTTTGTGACCTGCTTGACGTAGTCTTGGTCATAGATGCAGTTGCCGAGGACGTTGCCAAAGCTCCTCAGCGCCCGTTTCATTCCGTCCGTCGTGCCCTCCTTCTTGGCTTTCTCGAAAGCCATAGCCTTGCCCCTGGCGTTTTCTATGGAGCCGTAGCCGATGTCCTCGTGATAGGTGCCATCGCGCAGCGTGATGCGCACAATGACAGACAGGCCGATGCTGACACGCTGAGTCTGGGGGTTCTCGTCGGCAAAGTCAACCTGGATGTTCTGGATTGACGACGACCATCCGTTAAAGCCAAAGACCTCGTTTGCGAGGCCGATGCACTTCTCGGCGGTGAGATAGTGCACCTTGGAGCCGCCGGGGCCTGATCGCGAGGAGATGTACTCGGGTCCGAGTTGCTTGTCGAGCTTGGAGGAAATCGTAGCAATCTCCTGAGCAGTCCATGTCGATACGCGCGGCTTTTCCTCCTCGAACGGATTGACCCACGACTGTTTGTGCTGGTCGCCTGGACTAGAATGCAGGCACAGGTTAGTGGCCGTGAGATCGCGAGACGCGTCGGGAAACATACGCAGGCATGGCGGCGGCCGGGCAGCCTAGTCGGTCATTTATGTCGACGCAAAGCGAAGCCAGATCCTTCAGCCTTGCAAGCGGTATGGGCGCTGTCGAGTACGTGTGTCATCCAAGGAAGAATGACGTTGCGACTGCTGCAGCGAGCAAGTCGCGTTCACGCAAGGCCGTGGCGCACGCGTCTGGAGCCAAGACGGGTGAGCACGTGATCTCCTCGGACGTGATTACGATTACGAGACGCCACGGCGCGCAACGGGATCGCCCGTCGCTAACCCCGCCGCGAATTGAGCGGGAGCTTATCTTGAACTTCCTGAGCTTTGAGTTTAAGAAGGGGTAGCTACTCTACCGTAAGTTGGGTGGCTCAAGGACTGTGCAGTCACATTTAAGGCTTCAGCATTGATCGCTCCAGGCAATGAGGGCGGCACTGGCATCTCAACTCGGTGCGAACTTCAGCTACGTATGCGCAATCCAACGCTAACAGGTCGTGTCCATGGAATGCTACCTAGAGGTAAAGTGTATACACAACAAGAACGTATCAAGTTCCACAAAAGGGCCTTCGCCGCAGATAAGACACATTTCTGCATCCCTGCCAAGTGCGAATGCCGGGAAAGGGATATCAAGAGGTGCAAACAAAACGCCGATCCACCCAGCTGTGCACAAAAAATGAGCGCCCCAGTCTATGCTGTCGTTGATGCTAAAGAAGAGTCGTCATGAAGTATGTCGTCATATGTCCAGTGATATCCCGTCGAGCCCAAAGCCGTTGTCTGGGCCCTGCTTATGCTCCGGTGCGGAGGTTTTACCATGGGCCAACGCGGACCGGCGACCCGTACGCACCGGATATTAGCTGGTTGAGGATCGAGTTCTGGTCAGCAGAAGCCGCCGGCTGGTTGGAGACCATCCACCCGACATTGCTGCCCATGGCAGACATTGCCGTTCCCAGACGCCCGCCGGATTGCTGGTTGTGTCGAGCCAGTATTTGATCCCATCCGCCAGAATGCAGATTGATGCCGCCGCCCCGCTTTCCTGCTTCGTTGATCACCAAAGCCCACGCTCTTGAAATGTCTTCATAGGCATTCTCTTTGTGGTGGCGATATGCATGCGGCTCCCAATCGGGCAGTTCGTGCACAAGTTTTGTGGCGCCATCCAGGAACTGCAACGATTTCGCAGGTTGGGCTTCGATAGGCGGGAGGAATTGGGGTGTAAAATCGGACAAGGCATCGATAAGCCCAACCAGCTGTTCCTTGACGCGGTAGTACGTATACTCCGGGCTAGATTCGCCGTATGGGGCCGCTGCCTTAAGCTTGTCTTGGTATCCTTGAAGCACTTGGAGAGCTGAATCGACAGAGGGTCGTGGGGCTCCGGCAACGACCTCTTGGCCGAGGTCTGGGTGTCTTTCGCAGATTCGTTCCAGGACCGTTCGCAGTTGGCCGGCATCGAGAGTTTCGAGAAGCCGAGGGAGAGCCAGAGGGCGGCCGGTGATCTCGTTGGCCCGAACCTTTTTCGAAGGGCGGGCAAGGGGCCTTGCCGGAACGGCGGGGGAGCTCATCGGAGACATGGCCTCGTCGCCGTCTTCGTCTGCTTTCCGCTTACGGGTCGCCATGTTACAGAAAGGGGAGACTGTCAGCCGAGGTTAGCACTGATTTTCTCCTGCTTCGCAATCGTCGGCGGAGGCACTGCGGGAGGGACGCAGCTCGGGGTGCGCAAGCTTACCAGATCTTTGAGGAGAGTGACGGCGGTTATCGTGGGGGTGAGGGAAGGCGGGCGGCTGCGGAGACAACAACACGTTCATGGTGGAAATGAGGCCGCTGGCGGTATTCGACACGCAAGCGTCGACAGCGACCTGACAGCGTCGCGACGACAAAGGCGACGAAGAAAGGCTGCGGAGGCGCTCTCTTCTGCTCTGCGATGGGAGGCCGACGAAAACAGAGATGGACACAAAGAGGCGGCGACGCTGGAGAGGATGCGAGGTGTGATGGTGTGGCGGACAAGCCGAAGACGACGGGAGGCGGTCAACGGCTCGCAGGAGGCAGAGGCGAGAGTGCAGCTGGGTGCCCGCCCGAGGCTAGGCAAGGGAAGAAAAGCTGGACAGGAGTGGAGGCGGCAGGTGGAGAGTTGCTTGTTTGGTTGATGATGCGTTGCCAAGGTGCGTGGTTGCGTTGCGGTGGGAGAAAGGGAAAATGGCAATCAGCCTCCACCCAGCTAGATTACCACGGGCAGGACTTGCTAGAATGCGGCACCTACACGTGACGATTGCCGTGGCGCCCGACCCCAATTCCCCATAGCGGCCTGTTGGGTGCCAAGGGTGCCGTTCAGAGCCTGGCGGTACGAGTTGTGTGGGGCTGGCCCGGGCGCCAACAGCGGCTCTGGTGGGGAAGGGCAGCTGTCGTTGGCGGCCTTTTCAGCTGAGGCGGCGCCCCAGAGCGGTTTCGTCGAAGGTAATTAAGGTAAGGACGTCCTCGTACCTTGGGTTTCTCTCTGTGGTTTACGACCGTGCGCGGAAGCAAGCGTGAGCGATTATCGATTGCACGGAATAGACCCTGACCCATCGCTTTTGGCCAACTCCATGAGGTATTCACGGTTCTGGCATTGGCATCTGGCATCACAGCCCCAAGCCAAAGAGGGGCCACGGCTGCGTTGCCCCGTACATGACAGCTCAGACAGTGGAGGCCAACATCAGCGCCTGCTCCCTCAAATCAGCGTTCCCTTACATGGAGTCCGATCTCGTTCATATTCTGCCTTTCTTTGAAGGATGCTATAGACAGAGTAACTACCTTACCTACATCTAGAGCAGCTAAGCCACCTGGCTGCCTGACATTGCCCTGCTTTACACAGCCATGGCGAAAGTCGTCCAATACGCGATGGCAACGGCAGCGCTCCAATCTTGGTGAGGATGTTCGGTATCAATGTAACCCAACATTTCGCCAATTATGGAGTACAAGAGGCGTCGTACTACGTCGGAGTATCACAGCCTAGCTGACACACACAAGTTGGTTGATCCGAATGCCATTGACCGAGGCGGTAAATACCAGCGTCGATGGTCTGCTGACCCTGTCCCACATGGGGTATGTCAACCACCACTGTTAGTCGATAACGTAAAGGATTTTAGAAAATGTTCAGCCCCGATTAGCTTACTGTCAATTATGCTCGACGCGCATATCTTGAAATGATCAATGATTGCACGAGCTGAATGAGCTCATCTCATGCGCGCCCCATGATTCAAATCACGTCGATGGTTCTCGTTGCTACAAGTAGGCGTAATGCAGGGTTAGACCCAGTCTTGTCTTGCCAGTGCGTTGCGGCGGGAGCCCCCACCTCATCCGCCTGGCCCAGACCCATATTCGGCAGCTTATCGCTTATCGCTGTCCAGCTGGCAGAAAAATTTCTGGCGTCCGTCTCAATCTGAGCGAGTTTGGGTAGCGCTGGGCTTCCCTTCGCCGGCTTCCATCGCAGATCCAAGCCATTGCCTGCCCCATCCACGGGCAATTTGCTACAATGTCGACCAAAGAAGATAGCCCGGCCCCGGCCGATGCCGCCGACCTTGCGACGTCGGCAAAGCGCAAGTCCACCGTCGACGAAATCGAGGTCGACGTCACGGCGCCGGAACCCCCATCCAAGCGAGCCCGCCGTGCGCTGAAGAAGGGCAAGGCCCTCCCGAAGAAAGCAGACAGCGATGACGAAAAAGAAGGCGCCGACGGTGAGAAGAAGGACAAGAAGGAAAAGGTTCGGTCGGAGCACTCGATCTGGATCGGCAACCTTGCCTTCTCAATCACAGCCGCCGACCTGCGCAAGTGGCTCATCGACAACTCGGGCGAGGTCATAACGGCAGAATCCATCACCCGGATAAAACTGCCTACAAAGAAGGAGCCTGGCCGGGACAAGACCCAGAAGCCCATCAACAGGGGGTTCGCGTACGTCGACTTTTCCGACGTTGGCGGCAAGGTCGCCGCGATTGCCCTGTCAGAAACCAGCTTCGGCGGTCGTCAGGTCCTCATCAAGGATGCCACATCCTTCGAGGGCCGCCCGGCAAAGGAGAAAGAGCCCGAAGAGCCGGAGAATGGCCCCGAGCAGAAGAAGGAGGCCGACGCGAGCCGCAAGGTTTTTGTCGGCAATTTGAGCTTCAAGATCACCGAAGACGACCTGCGCAGGAACTTTGAAAAGTGCGGCGAGATCGAATGGGTCAAGCTGGCGACCTTTGAGGACACGGGAAAGTGCAAGGGCTTCGGGTGGATCAGGTTCAAAGAGCCCGCGGCGGCGGCGTGGGCAGTCAAGGGCTTCGTCAAGATTAAGGAGCAGGTCGAGACGGAAGAGGACTTCAAGCCGGCCGACGATGACGAGTCCGGGGGTGAGGAGAGGCAAAAGCAGTTCAAGACAAGGAAGTGGTGGGTCAACAGGATGTTTGGCAGGGAGCTGAAGCTGGAGCTGGCAGAGGACGACCAGACGCGGTACAAGAAGAGATTCGGCAAGGACGCGCCCAAGCGAGAAGAAGGTGCGAAGGCGCCGCGTGAGAGGAGCGAGAGGCCAAACGATTCGCGGAAGACGAACGGTGCCGCACAGGAACCAAAGCCCCTCACAGAGTCAGATATACAGACGGCCAGGTTGATGGGTAAGGTGGTGCAGCACACAGGCACGAAGATGACGTTCGACTAGTTAATTTGTCGAATTACTATGAGATACCCTTGATATGGTTGCTCCTAACTGCGCTGCGATTGACTTTGAGACGGTGGCTTGTGACGGCTCGGCCGGAGGGAGTCGGAGCCTCATCCGGCCACGGAGCCCCGCATCGCCGCTCGTGACGTCGACCTCATACATAAACCGGCATGTTTCTGCGGATGGCACACACTGCACCTCATTCAAGTTGAATATCTGTCTCATCAACAATATCACCTTTAACCTGTCAAGTCGGCCGATTTTGCGACTTTGCGTCTCGTCGGTGATAAGATGTACGAGTCTCAGGTGTCCTTCACGCTGGACACCATCTGTCCTTGGTATGTGACGCGGAAGAGTTAGCTTGGGGCATCGAACCCTTCTCGAATATCTTCTCTAACTGCTACGCTTGCAGGACGTATATAGCAAAAAAGAGGTCAAAACTTTCACGCATCCCCCTCGCCAGTGACCCCAGCTAACACCTCGGTCAGACTCGAGCAAGCCCTCGAGCAGGTGCGCGCCTCGCCGTCGTCTTCGGGCGTCACCTTCACGCTGCACTTTGAGCCCTACCAGCTCTTCCCCTCCTTCCCCGAGTCTACGGACAAGCAGGAATGGTACCTCCACGAGAAGCACATGGACAACGCCGCCGCCCAGCAGGTCTTCCAGGCGCACATGCTGTCGCTCGCCGAGCCGCTGGGGCTGCCGCTGCGTTTCGACGGCCTCATGGGCAACACGCTGCATGCGCACCGCGTGATTCAGCTGGTTCAAGCAGAGAAAGGCGTGGACATGGCGAACAGGCTCGTGGACGGGCTGTACAGGCGTTACTTTGCCGAGGCGGCGCACCCGGCGACGCAGGACACCCTCGTCGGGGCGTGTGTGGAAGCGGGGCTGGGAAAGGACGAGGCGAAGGCCTTGGTTGAAGACACGGAGAGGGGGGAGCGGGATGTGAAGAATAGGTTGAGGGAGGTGGCGAGGGATAACGATGCAGTGCCGGTGGTGATGGTGGAGGGGAAGAGGAGGGACATTACGCTGACGGGGGCCAAGGAGGTGGCAGAGTATGTCAAGGCGCTGGAGACGGTGATTAAGGAAAGCTCGTGATTTGACCACTGACCAAGGACGAGTTTCTTGCACGTAGACGATCGTTCGTTGATCATGGGCTACATAACGAAATTATATGAGAAAAAAAAAAGACCGACGTTGTGCCTCCGTGTGTCATTACAAGTCATAAACCCATGCCTCATCCGCATGTCATCAGCCATCATCGTAATGATCATAGTCATCACCATAACCATAACCACCAGCTACGACCTGCTGAACATGAGCGGCACCAGCGCGCTCCGGCTCTCTGCCGCCCTCCTATCCTCGAGCACCTCCCTCCCGCAGCCGCCAAAATCCCTCCCTGCCATGAGCCGACAGGCCGACACGGCATCGGCGGCCACCCTGGTGCTCTTGCTGCAGAACTCCCTGCTCAGCTTGGACAGCACGGCGGCCTTGGCCTTCTGCAGGGCGCTCACGCGCGCGGCGGCGTCCTCGGCGAGCAGCCGATGGGCCTCTTCCTGCTCGATGTTGCGCTGCACGCTGGAGATGCCGTCGTCGGGGCCCTGTCGCGCCGTGGGGTCGTAGACGGTCGGCTGCAGGAGCACCGGGTGCAGGTCGCTTCTGAGGATAGGGGCGGTGATGATGGGCTGCGGGCTCGCGACATCGGACTCGAAGGAGGCTTTGAGCTTGGGGCGGGAGGGCTTGCGCCGGTGGGACGAGGACGAGGATGACGTGGAAGGACGATGCTCAGAGGCGTCGTGCTGGCCATCTTGGTCCCTGTGGTGCCTTCTGCGGCGGCGACGCTTCTTCTTGAACTTGGTGGTGATGCTCATTGCCTCCTCCCTCGCCGCAGCCACCTCCTCCGAGAGCCCCTCGATGACCTCCCTCTCCCCATCGCTGGAGGAGGAGGAGAAGGCGCCGCAGTCCCTATCCAAGAGCTGGCGACTCGCCGCCGCCACGGCCGCGCTCGGACTCGGCAGCTCCTCGCCGCTGTCGCTCGCGACGAAGCTGCCACACTCGGACGTCTCGGCCAGGACGCTGCTCCGCGCCCAGGCGTCGTCGCGGCTCAGCGGCGCCAGCGCGTCGTCCCAGCTGCCGTGGTCGCGCAGCACGACGTTCTCGAAGTCGAACTCGCGGACCGTCGCGCGGTGCGAGTTGATGAGCCCGCTCAGCTGCGGCGCGTTCATGCTCGCGTTGCGAATCTGCAGCCGCCGCAGGCAGGGGAAGTGGATGGGCGCGCGCGAGGGCGGCGTGGGCAGCGGCGACATGGGCGACGTGACCTCGTGGAACAGCTTGCGGGAGGTGCGCGGCGGCGCGAAGAGGGGGTCTGCCGCGAGAGCGACGGGACAGGGCCCCCTGGGCCCGACCCAGGAGAAGGCGAACTTCTCGAGGGACGGCGCAAAGTGGCGGATGTAGTCGTCGATGATCTTGAGGTGGTCGAGCCCCGGGGACGGGCCATAGAAGTCCCACGCCTCGACGGAGATGCTGAGCTTCCTGATCTGCCTCCAGCGGCGGCCGGCGGACGGCACGCAGCCGATGCCGGGGACGTGGCGGAGGTAGTTGAAGGCCGACGGGTGCACCGACGACAGGGACAGCTTGACCAGCTTGGTGACGGGGGCGCGCTCGACGGCGATGCGCAGGCTGATGAGGGCGTAGTCGACGATGTCGCGGCGGTAGCGCTCGCGCGGGTCCTGGCCGGGGCAGCGGACGGTCAGGTGGCGCAGGTTGGGCATCTGGCGCAGGGCGCCGATGAAGCTGGGCACGTTGGTGGCGGCGTGGAACAGCGGCGGGTACTGCTGGGTGAGGACGTCGCCGAGCTCCGTGTTGGCGTACTTGGGGCGGGTGAGGACGGAGCCGACGCTCGTGTGCGGCGAGTACAGGAAGCAGATCTCGCGGCCCGTCTCCGGGTGGACGAGCGGCGGGAGGAAGGTGGCGTCCGAGTGCGGCATGTAGAAGGTGAGGTGCTCGACGTGGTGGCCGACGCGGCCGAGAGCGGCGGCGCGGCACGGCCGCGTGAAGGCGGCGGGCGTGAAGGTGACGTGCAGCCGCGTGAAGAGGCGCTTGGTGAGGAGGTTGCAGCAGGCCGACGAGGCGGCGCGCACGGCGCACAGGGAGGCCGTGGGGAGGTGCGCAGCGAGGCGGGCCGCGACGCGCTCCTCCCTCAGGAGGGCGATGAAGAGCTGTTCCGTGGCGGCCATAGTTGTCGCATGTCGTGAGGGGTGGGGGTTGGAGGTGTGGTGTTGTTGAGGTGGTGATGCGCCGATGGTGTTGACGCTGGCGCTTGAGCTGGCGCTTGACGAGAGGCGTTGCCGGCTGCTTGACTGTGTAGCAGAGACAGCAGACAAACGATGAGAGCTGGAGTTGTATAGATGGTTATGGCGAGCTTTTGTGTGAGACGTGCTCAAGGAGGTTGGCGATGCTGATGTCGCAGTCCTGCCGTCGTCGTCTCTCTTCCCCTCCGTGTAAGTCAACTCGCTCACTCACTCACTCAATCAGTTGACACCTGAAGAGAACAACGCTGCGTCCAGTAGCCCGGCCGCAGAATCCAGGCCGCAACGGGGCCGCCGTATATATCCCCGCCCGCCTCTCGACCGCCCTCCCCATCTCCACGATTGCCCGTCCGTCCTCGACGCAGGCGCACGACTCGCCCTCGCCGCCAGCCACCGCCGCCGCCGCGAGATCGACTGGCTGGCGAGCCCCGGCGCCCGCGCAGCCGCATGCTTCCCCTCCCCCCCGCTGCAGCCGTAGCCTCGCGACCGCGTCGGGCACCGCGCCGGCGGCGCTCGTTGGCCCAGCGGCCCGCGGCCGTGCATGGCGGGCCAGTGGGAGGCCGCGAGGCCCTGCGATGCGGCGTGGCCGCGCGGGGGAGCCGCGTCCACCCACCGCCGTGCCGGGAGAGGCGGGCCAATCAGGGTGGGCGGGCGACACGCGAGACGCGCGCCGGGGCCACGCGGGGGCCGGCGATCTTACACAAGCTTCGGCTTTGATGAGTCGAGTCGAATATCTTCTTCTTTGCTGCGGTCGCCATGCCGTCGCTCTTCCCTTTCCTTACCGCATCAGTATGCAGCAAAGGCGTAAGGTACCTGTTACTCGGTATTAAAAGTTTAAAACTCTGCGAACAGGGTCCCTCCTCGGCCACGTGTACGAGCCATGTATCGGAAACTGCGCCAGCGTCGCGCGTCCCGCCAACCTCGCCGCCCGCCAACCACACCGTCTCGTAATGTACGTGTAGGCACGCCTCTGCGCCATTGACCAACACCAGCCCATCGGCGGGGAAAAGCCTCACGTCCGCCTCGCCGTTCCCCAGTTTTCGTTTCTCGTCTCCCGCACCGCCCGCCCATCAACCCCTGCCGAGCCACGCGGGATGCCTCCCTCCCGCGAGCCTGATCCGCGCAACCCAGCCTATCACGGCCACCATGTTTTGCCCGCGTCGAAACAGCCTTCCCGCGTGGCCTAATCAGATCCGTCCGACAGGGGCTCAGCTCCTTGCAGGCGGGACGCAGGCAGGGTTGTATGAGTGTCCTCATAGGCTGTTGCTCTTCGGCTCTGGTGGCCAAACGGCCGGTGCCGGCGACGAAATTCTCCTTTTGCCACGAGACTCTTGGTCGAGAGTAGTCACTCTTTTGCACATGTCTCATATGCAAGGATCGAAGCCGTTATGCACCTTGGACGACTTGGACGAGTGGTTGTCGCGGTGAGATGCAAGTAATGTCTGGCAATACGTTGCCCCATCACGATCCCTCCTTCGGGGAGTCTAGGCCTGGGTATCACAAATGCTATGTACATGCCATGATGATTCGCCGCCCCTGCACCCGAGCCATGGCCTGGCGCAATTCCGTCACAAGCAGCAATCGCCCTGAGGCATCGCCAGCTCCATCCAGCACATCCCTCCTTACTTGCCGCGTCCTCGCCCTCGGCCTCTGCCCTTGCCGCCACCACCCCTTCCGCCGCGGCCTCCACGAGCAGCGCGGCCACCACGACCCACAGGCCTGCCTCTCGCCTTTCCGTCCCCAAACTCATCCTGCGGGCGCGAGGCGGACATGTTGGGAGGTGGCGGCATACTGTGATAGCCACGGTTGGTGGGAGGGGGCTTGGCTGGAAGCGAAGAAAACCCACCGCGCTGTCCGACGGGTGGCTGGCGTCGAGGGGGTCCTCGGGGCGGCGGTCCGGGGGGCAGCGGTGGCTGCGTCTGGCGGGTAGTGTCCCGGCCGCCGTTGCCCGCTGGCATCTGGATGTTGCTGGACATCTGGATGCGGCCCACCGGATTCGGTTGCTTGACAAGCCTGTTGGCAAGGAAGTCGCCATCCGAGTCGTCGCTCTCCGAGTAGTGGATGTGAGTGCGACGGGAATGGCCACTTACCCTGAGCCCGCCGACGCGCAGCGAGTTTCCTCGCGGGTCGCTGGCGTCTTCGATGCCTGAAACGCCGCAGTTTGGATCGATGAACCGGCTGCGGTTGGCCAGAGACCAGGTAGGGTTTGCGGGATACTCGAGTTGAGCGCAGTCGGACAGGAAGTGGTCCCTGGCCCCGCAGATGGCGCAGCAGACTGGGAGATCGACGACCGTCTTGACGTTGTTGGCGTCCGGATGGAAGGATCGCCAAACTTCGGTACACTCGGCTTCGAGATGATCGGGTGACTCGCAAAAGGCACACGCAAGACCTTCGTCCTTTGTGAGCTTGAGCTTCTCGACGCAAGCCGCGGCCGCGTGGCCGAACTGGAGGCATTTCCCGCATCGCTCCTTTGTGGGACAGCAAAAGCTCCAGTGCGTTTCGTCGCCGCAGAACCGGCAGCCCGAGTACGGGCAAGCCGCTGATGCGTGTCCCTCGCGAGCGCAGACAACGCATGTGGGAGAAGAAGGGTCGGCATCGGGGAAGTACTTGAGCTGCATCGCGCGCTCCTCGTCCTCGGTCAGGACGCGATGCTTGCGACTTTCTCCGGCAGCTCCATTGACAATCATCTCGTGCTTTGACGTGGTCTGCGACGCGTCCGCCTGGTAAGTGCTTTGTTCAGAGTTGGAGGCCCTGTCAGCAGGCTTGTCGCCGGCCGCGGAACCACGTAGCTTTTCAAGCCGCTCCTTCAACAAACCGCCATCCTTGGCTTGGTTCGCGGCTTGCTTTGCAGCCTTCCTCTTGCCCGCCTTGAGGCCGCTGCTCTTGTCCAAATAGTGCACGAAAGCGGAACACGCCAGATCCGGGGTGATCAACGCGCCGTTCTCGACATTGCAGCTGTAGAAAACCCGGACCCAGTCCTGGAACCTCGAGTGCCAGGAGCCTTCTCTTTTGGGGGTAAAGGCCGGGAGCCTGAAGGCGAGGGAATCCGTGTGCCAAACAAGAGCATCAGGCGGCATGACGACGGTCGAGGCGAGTTCGCCTGCGGCACCTGCAGTTTCCATGGACATTGTGCTCTGGGCCAGTTGGGGAGCGGCATCAAGCCGATTCGAGTGGTTTGCAGTCGCTGAGTTAGCCGTAGCCGGTGCGCTGCCATTCCCCTGGGCTTCTGATTCATCAATCTCTCCTTCCTCGGAACCCTGAGATGCAGCGCTTAGCCGCGCCCTCTTGGAGCTTCGCGAGCTCCCGCTTGATGAACTGCTCGCCGCATCCTTGGACTCTTTGCCGCGTGATCGCTTGCGCTTCTTGACGGGTTTTTCGTCCTCGCTTGAATCGATGATGATGATATCCCCAAGCGACTCCTCTGGCGCAGCCATTCTGAGCGACGGGCGCCCGGTACGAGCTGGTGGGCGATGTGCTCGTCACAAACGTGAGGCCGCAGAAACAAAAAGAAAAAAGTCTCCAAAGGTGTAGACGCTTTGGAATTCCGCCCAAGGTCTCAGCGAAGTTGAGGGTGTGTCGTCCAGACGCCGTCCAAGACAGACAGGGCTGAGGAGAATAGATGCACAGGGGCCGGGCCAAGCACACAAGCAAAGAACTCGAAGGGGGTGCCCCGTCGCGCGACAGGGGCTCTGCGGAGGCTATGATGGGCTCAAATGCCTCAACGTTGACCCTCGGCAGACAGACGGCGGTTGATCGTACCGT
This sequence comes from Tolypocladium album, assembly GCA_024341135.1. Classification (NCBI taxonomy): domain Eukaryota; kingdom Fungi; phylum Ascomycota; class Sordariomycetes; order Hypocreales; family Ophiocordycipitaceae; genus Tolypocladium; species Tolypocladium album. The sequence goes on from JALHCF010000130.1 coordinate 479,090, forward strand.
GAGATACAGGTGAAGTTGAAGTCGCTGCTGAAGGATGGCCTCCCGTCTGGTAAAAAATGGCCGGCGAATCAGAGAAGCTTCTGCCGCGATTGGATTCACATCAAGCACCAGGCGGCGCAGGGGCCGTGCCGAAGGTTAGCCGGGAACCTGCAGCTGTATGTACCCCCTGGACGTAGCTCAGACGGCCTGGCAGCGCACCACGCTGTCGTTCGTCGGTGCCTGTTGACGACGATTTTGCGGCTCTCGTCCGCCGATGCCGCAGGAGCTGCAGCCTTGGGATCCACGGACTCGAATTCGTGTTCGGAACGGCTGCTGGCTTCCGCCAACCAACCACGAGGCGCCGCGCAGCGCCGTGAAGCCAGCGGAACCCACGGAGCAGCCCTCTGTTGCGTTTCTAATTATGGTATCCGTGTCCCTTGGCGAGCGTGTCCGGCATGCGTGAGTAATAAGTTACCAAGGACGAGTAGGAACCAGACGCCACCCAACGAGTGCAGCCATCCAGCAAGAGCATCGACCAATCTCCAATTTGGCGGGAGGATTTGCCGAGATGACAACGCAACGAACTACGCACCTATCCTGGCCGGGCCCGAGTCCTAAACCGGACTTGTTATTGCATCTCCACTCTGCATAGACGTCCAGTGCCACAATATGTTGATATTAGGGGTGGGACGGGGAGCATCTCCGGGCACGTGGCGCAGAATTCATGGAGTTGTGCCAGGTGTGGCTCATTTCCTTGACAGCGGGCAGTCTAAAATTGGCCCGATGCTGGCGGAAGCGACACCTGGCCCTGCACCATGATGGGACTGTCATTCGTGTGTCGTAGATGCCTCTGCGATGTGCTCGCGGAGCCAAGCCTCACGTCCACGCTGCTGGGTCGCTTCGCACCTTGGCTTGCCCTGTCCTCTGCCTGGGGCTGCCCATGCACTGTAACCGTATTACCCGGCATCCCAACAGCAGGACGGCGCTCCAGCGGTCCCTCACGAGGAGGAACCCCTAGGGTAAGGTACTCGTAGGGGTCTCCCCGCTCTGGGCGCAGGGCTGCCCGCTTCGCCGCCAGCCACAGAGTGCTGAACTGTGGAGCGCCGTCCTGTTTGGGCGGTACCTTGCTCGGCCAAGGTACTCGCGCAGTTGCTTGGCAAGCTGGCTCGTCTGCCCAGCGCCGTCCGTCCTTGCCAACGCCCGGCCTTTCACAGGCTGTGCTGGCCACTCACCATCAAGGGCCCATCGCCGACTTCCACCTCCCATCACCATCACCGCCATTCCAGCACCACCCGTTTCCAGCCGCGCTCTCGCTCTCTCCATCTTTTCTCTCTTCTCTATCCGTATCCAGCTGCTCACGCGCTGTTTCTCTCGCTCACGACCATTTCTATCGACCAGCAGTCTCTGCATCTCCCATCCGCCGGCATCCGCGCGTCGCGTCCGTGTTCCACCTGTCCTGTCGGCTTCGCCCGCCCGCCATCTACGCCGACCACCTTCTGCCGCGTGCCATCATCGGGGACCGAGAGATTCTTGCAGACATCGGCGTGTGCGCACTTCACCCGCGCGCATCTGTCCCGCTCCGCCACCCGCGAGAGGACGCCCCCGGTCTCCCGAGGGAGCCCGTTTGCCCCAGTGCCTTCCCCCGACCACCCGTCAATACCGCCAAGCTGTCTTCCCCAATCCTCCTCCAGCGCACAGTCTCCTACGACGCGGGAACTAAGCCTCCGCGCCGTGGCAGCATCTACCTCGACATGGCCGACCGCGACAACGGCACCCGTCGGAGGAGGTCTAGCAGCATCCTCCAGGTCTACCATGAGCCCCCCGAGACCCTCGAGCAGATCAGTGACCAGGCCATACTGCCCAATCTCAACGCTAACTGGACCAACGCCAAAGGTATGCTAGCTGCTCGCCGTGCCCGCCAACGGGGGGGCAGGTTCTGGGGCTGACGTGGCTGACCTACGATCCCAGGAGCATGGACCATCCACATAGTCCTGATAGCTTGCCTCAAGATCTTTTACGACGTGATCCCGGGCGTTTCGCAGGAGCTTTCATGGACGCTGACAAACATGACGTACATGTTTGGCTCCTACCTCATGTTCCACTACGTTCGCGGCGTTCCGTTCGAGTTCAACAGCGGCGCCTTCGACAATCTCAACATGTGGGAGCAAATCGACAACGGCGCCCAATACACGCCCACCAAGAAGTTCCTCCTCAGCGTGCCCATCGTGCTGTTCCTCCTGAGCACCCACTACACCCACTACGACCTGGCATATTTCATCATCAACTTCCTGGCCGTGCTGGGCGTAGTCATTCCCAAGTTGCCATTTGTGCGTGTGGACCAACCTTGCCAACTCAGCGCCGTCCGCAAGTTCAACCAGGCTAACGAATTGACAGAGTCATCGAATGCGTTTCGGCCTTTTCTCAGGCCCCCCAGAGGAGTAGCGCTCCTGTGGCTAGCAGTATCAGTTGGGAGGGGGAGAGGCCGATATTACAGCTTTGAGTTGGGACGAGGGGAAAACACAACACCAGGGAGGGCTAGGGCCAAAGGCGATGATACATACAGTAGCGAGCATAATCTGGTACGTGGCTCTCGCCGTCAGTGGTTTGTTGTTGAGCGGTAGCTTTGAGGGGGAAATATCTGGAAACCAGCAGCGATTGTCATTTTTTTGCCACGGATCCGGCGAACTCTGTCTGAATGTGATTTGCTGATGCGAGTGAACCTTGAGCCGACTGACGAGGCCGGGCTGCCAGCTCTTCGGCATTAGCAGCCGGCAATCTTATTTGGAAGGTTTGGAAAGTTGCCGGCCTCTGGAATCGGGCCCGCGCAGGGAGCGGCTCGAACCGTGAGCCAAACTGTCGTCACGGACACCAGACGGGCGAGCTGGCCCTGAGCAAATCGATCGAGTTCTTCGGCACATCGCCCGGCTGATGCCAACTCTACGCGAGGCCTAGTGGAAGGTTCCCGAACGACAGGGAGCTGTTCATTGTAAAAGTCTGCAGAAGCGTGGCGATTGATGCCCGTCATACTTTGCAGCGGCAGTTTAGTATACGGCCACACAGCACCTGGGCGCCGGGCTACAGACGACGAATTGGGGGTCTTGGTTTGCCCTCGTGAAGGCACAGAGTTGCTGCGGGACGACTGGCGTTGCTGGGTATAAAGTGAGCGTCCGGCCCTTCACCTTGGCTTGTGTTCTCTCTGTCTCCAGACCCAGATCCGAAAGGCAGAGCCTCTCCCTTCCCTTCGGCGTCATTCTTCCTTCATCCTTCTTGGACAGTCACGTCTCTGTCGTTCGTCACCATGCGCGCCAACAGTGTTGTCCTTGCGGCTGCCCTTGCCAGCGCCGCCCATGCCGCTGCAGTCAACGACCATCGTCTCTTCCGCAATGGACCTGACAAGGCCGTCGACGCGGCAGGGTTGATTCCCCCGAATATCCCGAAGGAGCCCTTTTCACCTGTGCACAGGCACCACCCTCCGGGCATGGGCTGTGACTGCACGACGATAACCACGGCTCTCACCCGTACGAAGACCCATTGCGTGCCGGCAAAACCGACCACGACGACTGCGACCACGGTGCCTGGGACCACGGTAACTGTTACTACGACCACTGGGACCACGACGACTGCGACTACGACGACTGCGACCACGGTGCCGGGGACCACGGTGCCGGGGACCGCGACCACTAGGAACACGACGACAGCGACCACGGTGCCGGGGACCACGGTGACTGTTACCACGACCACTGGGACCACGGCCATCGGGACCACGAGCACTGCACCCACGGGCACTGGGACCCTGGATGGGGGGAACACTACGACTACGATTAGTTGCGTGGTGAAGCCGGGAACGACTGAGTGCTCGCCAAAGACAAAGACAGCGACAAAGACAGCGACGACCACCGAGTGCCTGGTGAAGCCAGCGACGACCGAGTGTCCCGTACCGCCGCCGACGGGAACTCCGCAGCCGCCGCCGACGGGAACTCCACAGCCGCCACCGGCAACGGTGACGGTCACAGTTACGCCGACAACGACACACCACAAGCCGACGACACACCACACCACGACGACGCACCACAAGCCGACGACTCACCACACCACGACGACGCACCACAAGCCGACGACTCACCACACCACGACGACACAACACAAGCCCACGACTCACCACACCACGACGACACACCACAAGCCCACGACGCACCACACCACGACGACGCACCACAAGCCGACGAAGCCTCCACATCTTACTACTGAGACTTTTACTTCGACTGAAGAAATCTTGACGGTCTATACTACGACCGAGACCTTGCCGGGAAAGCCGACCCACGCTCCAACTAAACATAAGCCATGGCACCAGGCAAGGCAGCAGACTCCCGGCTGTCCCATGGCCTCGACCCTCGCGTCAACTCCGCCGCCGACCGCGTGCAATCTGCCGACCACCATGCGCACCCAGCTGCCGCCGCCGCAGCCACCCACCGGCAGCCCCCCCGGGTGTCCCCTCCCGACCACCGCCATGCCGCCGCCGCCGCCGGGTGGTGGTGGCGGCGGCAGCCCGGGCTGTCCCCCCCAACCGACCACCGCCATGCCAACCACGACCAGCACCGGCAGGCCGACGATTATCCCCGTCACCGTGTCGATGGGCAACGCGGCGCAGACCGCGCTCTCGGGCCTGTGCTGCGTGGCGGCGGCGGTCGTCGCCTTCCTCGTGTAAACTCGAGGCGCGGTACGTTCCTACTCTTGAGGGGCACTGTGAGAAATTCGGAGGATGGGGGGCTGGGAAAACGTGGCAAGAAAAGTCCAAGAGGTTCTGGGCTTGGTTTCGGGTCGACGTGGAGGTTTAATGGTGAAAAGTTTGGTGGTTTGCTGCCCCTGAGGTAATCGGATAATTAATAAAAAGCTTGTTTCTATACCACGTGGCCGGCGTGCATGATGCTTCTTGCTTCTACTGTTTCTATCAAGTACATGTAGGACCATGGCCACGTCGTGAGGTCATCGTCCAAGTCAAGTTACAAAGATGCCACACGGTACGGGGCTGCTACAATGGTTCGGCAACCTCTCATTTTTCCCTAGCCGGCCGGTATCGAATAAGCCGACGGCGTGCGAAACTGAGACGTGAGTACGCGTTCAAGCAGGCGGCGTCGTCGTCACTCGACTGATTCGGAAGTATAAGCCTCGGACTCGCGCACAAAGGCGCGGAAGCAGCCGGCCCAATCCGGGACCACGAAAGCAGGCGCCCGTGGGCTCGGAGCACGGTGAAAACTCAATCCAGGCCTTCTTTGCTGCAGCACTAGCTTTCTACGGTAGGCAGGCGCTGCTCAATTGCCTCGGGGCCGGTCGCAGTGCTGGCCGTGGGTGTCTTATTCTTCTCGGCCCACGACGGGGCCCGCATGCTGCCGGCTTACACGATGATGCCTGTGACGGAGCTCAAGCGGAAGGCCGAGTATACTACTATACATGATGACATGTAAATGATCGGCTCGCCGCCCCGCCTTCCGAGCCTGGCCTGCAGGTTACATCGGCCGTGCCGCGAAGCCGTGCGCCGTACGTATCTCCGAGTCGCCGGGGGCTCCGCTACCGGCTACCCCATGTCGGAGGGACGCAGGTGGGGGCAACGCGGGGGCCCGGAAGTCGGGCACGCGGAGCACCATTGGCGACTCGGACTCCGAGGTGACGGTGACGACGCAGGCGTTAAGATCAACGTATATAAGGACGGTGTCGATGGCATCTGGGCTGCGTCTTGATTCACCCTTTGATCCATGCAGAAAGCGAGTAGCATTTGGGCCTGTCTCGCCACCCAGCGTTGCCTTGCGATTAGCCGTCTTGACTTGATACCTTACTTGCCCCCTCCCTCCCTCGCCTCGCACTCAAGAAACATCCCACCTCGCCTCCAGCAGCAGAGCCGCAAGTTCGACCACTCACCCACCGCCAGGCGTCACGATGAAGGGCGGCAGCACCAACCTGTACAAGAACCCGCAGACGGGCGAGCGGGTGACGGCCTACGCGACCGCCCACTCCACGCCGCTGCCCAAGCACATCACCGACTACCACGCCACCGCGTCGGCCAGCCGCGACGACTCGGAGATGCTGAGCTCCAACTTCCAGTCGCAGCTGCACCTGCTGCTGGCGAATGCCATCGGCGCCAAGAGAGGCATGTTTTCTTTTTTGCCGCTGCACCAAGTCTCAGCTCGAGACGACCCTGCTTGCCTGCTTGCTTCGGCTGCGGGGCACGGCTCCTCTCGCGCAGATGAGTGAATGATGCGGCTAACAATGATGCCTTGCAGTGCTCGAGATTGGCGTCTACGTCGGCTACTCGGCCATGATGTGGTCGCACGCCGTTGGCCCCAGTGGCGTCGTCACGGGCCTGGAGTACAATCCCGAGATAGCCCAGATTGCTCGCGACGCCTTTGCGAAGCAGGGCCTGAACAACATTGAAATCGTCGTCGGCAACGGCGCCGAGACGTACGTTTCCATGCTCCTCCCCAAGCCTTTCCCTGAGCGGGACCTAGAACCCCTGGTCCCATGCTCCAACTAACACGGCGACGCCTGCCAGCCTTCCCCAGCAGAACCCCTCGGTGCCCTACGACCTCGTCTTCCTCGATGCCGACAAGACCGGCTACAGCAACTACCTGCGCATCCTCCTCGCCAAATCGCAGCCCGGGGCCGTCGGCCGGCTGCTCCGCCCGGGCGCCCTCATCATCGCCGACAACGTCCTGCGCCGCGGCCAGGTCGCCGACCCAGACGTCACCAAGCCCGAGTTCGGCACCCAGAGCGACTGGGACGCCCACATCGCTGCCGTGCGCAAGTTCAACGACGAGTGCGCGGCGGAGCCGCGGCTCGAAACCTTCATGCTCCCGCTGTGGGATGGCTTGAGCATCATGAGACTGCGCGACTAGGCGTTTGCGTGCTGTACAGTAGGAGGCGACGAGAAGCGAAGAGCCGATCGGCCGTGACGTTGTCACATCTTCATCGGCTATGAAAAGGCATACGAATGATGGACTCGTGGGAATTCTTTGAACAGTTGAATTATGTCGATTCTGCCGAATATGAACATGCATACGTAAATAACATTGGGATATCATAACTCTTCGTGAAACTCAGGCCCTGCTCCTCATGGCCAAATCGTACAGCCACGGTCCGACCGTCAGCGCCATGGCCAGTGCATAACTTTAACCCATCCCCTCATGTCGTTCATCGTGAATCAACAATATGTGACATGGGCTTAGTAGCGGGTGCGGCGCTGCCAGAAGCGGCGTCGGGTCGTCGGTGCGGGCTCGGCCCAGCCCTCCTTGGTGCGCGACACGCGCTGGTTCTTACGGCGGCCTGCGCAGCAGGTGAAGAAGACGACGACGGCGGCGGCGAGGGTCAGGATGGCCGCGACGAGCATCAGCCAGATGCCCGGGCCCCACTCGGCCTTGCTGCGCATGTTGTCGTTGACGTCGTGCTTGATGATGCTGAAGGAGACGAAGTCGCAGATCATGGCGACGACGGTGACGATGAAGGCCAGCAGCGCGGAGAAGACGGAAAGCAGCGAGCCTACAATGCCGGTGCCGACGCACAGCAGGAAGGCGATGAAGCAGAGGCCCGCGGCGACGGGGTGCAGCACCATGACGCGGGTGAGGCCCTTGGTCGTGTTCTCGGCAGCGTCGCTGAAGTTGGTGCCGTCAATGTTGTGGATGACTTGCGCCGGGTTGTAGCCGATTTTCTTGCTTGAGCACACATCGCCGTCACTGTTTGCGTGTAAGTCGGTTGGTCAAGATGTGCGTCCTTTGAGTGAGAGGGTGGGCTTACCGGAGGCCGCGCTGACACCAGCCGAATGTTCCAAATGTTACCTCTGAAGGAGAGACGCGGCCCCCGACGTTGACCTTCAGGATGGAGATGGAGTCCACGACCGGGGCAGAGACGGAGACGACGACGAGCATGATCGTCGCAACCAACAGCAGAATGCTGCCGATGTGGTGGATAAAAGTGCCGACGCCCATTGTGACTTGTTTGCTTGCTTGCCTATCTTTCGCTCGCTGCTATACGGCTCTGCTGACGGTGGGCGGCTCAAAGGTGGTCGCAAGGATTGCTACGGTGGAAAGTTGGTAGGTATGTGATGTGAAACGTCGAGTCGGGGGACGGCTTCGGCATATAAATCGACGAGTTTGGGTTGGCTCCCTCCCATCGGTCGATCGTCCATCCAGCCAGCAGGGAGTCGTAGGCTGCGCGACGTCATCATCACGAGTCGACTGCTACCATTCTCCCCGTGCCGCTCCACGGCATCCAAGCAGCTTGGCTGCGCTCTGGCCTGAGCGTGGTCTTTGAGATCTGACCAGGGGCCGAGGGCGTGACGTAGCAACTGACACGACGCGGCGAATGAGCGTGCGTCTGGGCTGTCGGTGGGTCGCCTAGCTGCCCTGATTTGGGCCGCGCCACGCTCCTTGGACAGGGGTCCGCGATATTTGGCTGCGCGGTGTCGTGTTGGGGACCGTGGCTGAGGGAGCAGGAGTCGTCGTGCGCAGCAACATCAGCCCAAGGAGTGTCGTCGTCACAGCCGTTTTTCCGGGGCCGAGAGCAAGAAAAGCAAGAAAACGTCGGGTTGACCAGCGCGCTGCTTGCCGCCTACGAGCAACGTATGCTCTGATGCGCACTGGGCCCCGGTCCCAACGGCGCCAGCCCGCCAGCGAACTTTTCCAATGCACAAGTTGTGACGTAAAGCTGTCTTGAAGCTGGCGGGCGTGACTGGGCGCACGATAGATGCCGTTCCATCGAGGTGACGCCAGCCATCATTCCGCTTCGAGGCGGAAAGCAGTGCTGGGCTCCAGGTTGAGCGCTGATCGTAACGTAGTCTCGTTCTCCAACGTCAGCTCAGTGTCTGAGTCCGGATACCAGAGCCCCGATTGGGCCACAGCCTCACGGTCCGGGCTGCGCGATGCGAAAATAGACCACAGTGGACACTCAGCACGCTCTCAGCCAGCCGGCAGTGGCTCGTTGATTGCGCCGCACCGTGGCTCAGCGCGCCATCTTACTCGGGAGCCAGCCCTTCAGCTGCAGTCGTTTAGCCTTGCTCTCCATCCTGGACGCTTTGCCCAGGTCGAACAGCCAGTGCGACAGGCCCTTGGCGGCCGTGGTCTGGGGCAGCGACTGCTTCAGTGTCGTCGCCATAAACGATTTATCCTGCTCGTACGAGTCCGGCCACGAGTGATGGAGCGGCGAGCCTGACATGGCGTATTTATGGTTGTAGTCCGGCGCAGGGAAAATTTCTAGAGTGAATTCCTTGCGCTCTCGCGGGTTCTCCACGTCCTCTCCCAAGCTGGACGCCGCCGGCTCGCCTCGTATAGTGGTCACGGAAGGGGGTTCGCGATTGAAGCTTTCGGGCTCGACAAGATCGGCGACGTAGACGTCGGGATTGGCACGCGGGGTGGCAACGCTGTACGTGAGGGGGCTGCTGGCCACGAGCTTGCTGGCCGACGCCGGCTCCTTGGTGACGGACACAAAGTTTGAATGGTAGCCCTGCGAGCGAAGGATTAGCTCTTGGTCCGCCTGGACGGCTGCGCGTCAGTACAGCCTCGGGCAAGACGTACCGGCGTCATCTTGAAGACCTCGACGGGGCCATGCTGCTCGAGCACCTGCAGAACGGAGCGCCGCTCGGCAAAGGTGATGGGGGCGGGCGAGACCAGGACGCGAATCGACCGCTGGGGCATGGAGCGCCGCGCCGCGCTTGTGACGGAGGTCATGGCGATGTTTGGCGGCAAGGGTCACGGCCGAGCAGAGGAAGATTATTGCGGTTGAAGCTTCGGCTGCCGGGCCAAGCGGGTGAGGATGGAGCTCCGTCGCCGAGATCATTGGGCAGGCGAGCTCAATTGAGCTGCAGCCCGTAAGAAGCGGGGCGCCAGCAGGCGGGTGTGCCTGGCGCGAGGCTGCACCTCTGACCTCCAACTTCCCTTGCTCTTCAGACTTCGACAATACAATTACCCCCGTACATGGTCAACTCTTCGCCCGCTGCCGAGCCTTCGCAGTCAATCTGTTCTTCCACAGGCGAGCCGAGCGACTGATGCCTTCTCTCCCGCGTCTGCGGAGCCAGTAGCCGGTGTTTTCGCGACCCTCCTCGCGACTCGAGCTCCCCCGACGCGAGCTTCGCCGACTCCAGCCTCGTTGCTGTCCAAGCCGCCTCTTCGCTCGGCCGAGTGAGCGTGTCGCGTCGCCATGTCGACTCCTACGCCCAATAAGCACGCGGCGTCGCAGCAGGGCCGCACGCCCTCGCAGCTGGCCGCGGCAACGCCCCCGGTGTCGACGCCCTTTTCCAACCCTGCTCATGCCGCCTTTTCTCCTCGTGGCCCCAAGTCGTCGCCCCAGCAGGTCAAGAAGTCCCCGGCCACGTCTATGATGGGCCAGTCCGCGCTGGGCGCTTTCAACTTTGACAGCCCGTCGACCGCTGCGGCTATGGGTGCCCTGGGTATCGGTAGCGGCTTCGACATTGGGCTGGACAATGTAGCTGTTGGGGGGCTCGATGCTCTTGGCGCCGCCCTTGCCGGCGAGGACGACAAGCTAAAGCGTCTGGACACTATACTGAAGCTTTTCAGCGTTTGTACGCCCCGTGATGAAGGGTGGTATCGCATACTGATGACTTGCAGGAGAACAAGGGTCTCGTCAGCGAAGCTGGCCTGGATCGCCTCGCCCAGCGTATCGGCCTCGAGCTTCTGTCCGAGGAACAACGAACTTCCGACGGGCGCAAGACGAGGACCCTGGCGATTGCCGGCTCAGCAATCGCCCTGGATATTGTGTTGGATAACAACGTCGTTCAGAGCACGTCACTTACATATCACGGAAATGCAGAGGCTGTGTCAAAGCACATGGACGCCGCCGGCCGCATTCTGCTCCAAGACCTACAGCTACTACCCAACCAGAGTCCCTTGACCAAGAGTTTGCAAAGCTTTGCCTCCAACTTCGAGCGGCTGGCAAGCTTGGACAAGCTCAGCATTGTCCCCGGTCTTGACTGTCATGAAGCTCTGGCCGGTATATACGTTAGCCTGGACAAATTGCATCAATGGGATCTGTCCAAACTGCGAGAAGAACAAGGCATGGCGGGCAAGTCGGATCAGTACTTGTCTAACATGGCCATGTGCACGCGCCACGGACTTCCCGTCATGCACGCGCGAGGCAAGGTCGGACTGGCCTTGCAATACTGGAAAGAGCTACGCTGCGTGCCGCCATCAACGGACCGCCTGGCTGCCTTTGCAGAGAAGGAAGAGAAGGTCTGGTCGCTTTATCTCGGCTGCGCCCCCATTGACGGCCTTGGTCTTCCTCCAGTCAGGGTGTCCGAGAATTGGATCTCCAAGGACATAATCAAAGAAGAGCCATCATCGATCGAGTCCAGTGGCGGTGTTATCTTGGACTGGCAGGAGCCAGAAAATGTTTCTTTGCCGCAATCCGAGGACAACAAGGACGCCGGCATGGAGTTGCTGCAGCCGGATCTTTCGACTACTAGGGTCCCCAGGGTCATGTTTACCGTTACCTTCGACCCTCCGGTTGTCCTTCCGCAGAATGACTGGTCGAGGTTGTACATGTGCGCCAATGTGGCGCCGCCTAATATCGAGTTGAGCCACAGGGGCTCTCCACCGACCTTCGACAGCCTGCTGTTCCCTATCCCGCCTGGCACCAAGGTGGACCCTAGTGAGCCTCGCTCCATTACGCGTCGCCGGGACGTTGACGTGGTCGGGCAGGACGGAGAGTCGTTCACCAAGCAACACAATAATACGCTCTTCATCTACAAGCCGATATATTCCCAAGCAGTTTCAGAGATGCCATTCTCCCATCCCCGGCAACTCATTGACATGCTGCCTCTTCTGAGGCAGTATGCCTTCCTCTCCATGCTGCTCGAGAACAGCTTCGGGTCCGGGACCAGGGGAGACTCGCCCGTGGCGACAAATGGGGGCGGGAAGTCGGAGATGAGGGCGGAAAAAGCACATTCGGGCACAACAACCGGAAAGGCCCAGCTAGCGGCCTTTCTGGAGCCTTCGAGCAAGCTATCGGATGAAAGCGCCGCCGAGCTGGAAAAGGGAACGAGCGTCGACGTCATCCTCTGGGTGCATCCGTCACCACACCTGCAAGTGGTGTTCCCCATGGGCGACTCGACGGCGGACATCACCCTCAAGATCCTCGAGGGCGGCCTGGTGGAAGTTGTGGAGGAGAACGTCCTCGGTACCAACAGCAAGGGCAAGCGGAAAGAGGTTACGAAGCAGAGCCTGGGCAAGGTCCTGGAGCACCTGGAAGACTTGTGCAAATGGGCTGAGTGGATCCGGACGCGATTGTCGTGATGGCTGCGTGGGGAGCCGGCGTTAGAATTACGGGACGGAGTTGGATGATACCCGGACTTTACTTTGAAGCACTACTTGCAGCCTCCTCGGTGAAACTCGACTGCGTGCAAAGTCTCTCGGCAACAGGACCTTCTTCCATCTTTCCTGCTCATGTCCTGGCTGAATCAATGCCCTCTGACGTGGGGGCACCATTCTATTATCACTGTCACGGTACCCTTTCGACAATGTTGTGTAAAGGCCTACATCATGCGGACTCCCGCGTGATAACCTTGGAGAGTCTCCATATCTTATTGCCGAGAAGCATTCTCATTACAGTTGTTTACCCGAATTCCCTACTGGTACAGGCATGGCCCCGAAGCTGAAGAAGAGCCTCCGGCGCATGGCCAGTCATGCCGTCCTGGAAGCGCGGTCCAAGTCTTTCGCCGCATTCGACGAGGCGCTCGGCATGCTCCGCCGCCGGCCTGTTTCTACGGAGCTCATACACGTGTACGTGGACATGATCTCGAGGCCGTCGCCGCCAGCTCAGGGTCCGCAGCCCGCGTCGCCGCCCGCCGAGGAATACAACGCGCCAGCCGACCCGCGCTGCACACGAGACCCAGGCTCGCTGCTCCCGCCGCCGCAGCCATCACCGCAATCGCCACGCCGTCGAACCAGACGCCCCCGGCCCGACTCGTCGACGCTGCCTCGCGAGGCCACGCGGTTCCACGCCGTCCGGCGCGGCGCGCGCACGCAGTACTGGCTGTCGACCGAGGACGTGCTGGCTGGCGTGCCGGGGAGCGAGCATGTGCCCGCGGAACAGTGGGACGGGCTGGTCCGCCTCGCGAGGGACGTGAACGTTGTGAACGCAAGGCAGACTGGGTGCGTGTGGGTGCAGCTCGTGACGGCGTGGGGCGACGACGGCGAGGCGGTCGAGGACGTGGATGGAGGCAAGGCAGAGGAGACTGGACAGGTGCACTTTAACGAGATTCACCAATGTGCCGTCCAGGACGAGGCAGTGAATGGCGATCAACATGGGAGTCGGACATGACGATTCACCGGGCGTTCAGTCCAGGGCAGGTAATTATATTCTCACCTACCCTAGCTGTACACCAAGCCACCTCACAGCAAAAGAATTCACGACCCCGAAGAAGTGAAGAAAAAATTGGGTCCTTGTATATGTAAAATAGAAATTATATCCAGGCTAAGCCTTATCCAACTCTCTATAGTTTCTCCGTCATCCGTGACACCTCATTAGGGAAAGGAAAACCCGATCGCTCGAATGATATAACAGGCAGTTCGCTTACAGCATCAGGGCGACCACGGCGCACAGCACGACGAACGCGCTGAGGCTGGTCTTGGCAGCGCCGCTCTGGACGACCTTGGGGGGGCAGTTGTCGCCGCTGCAGGCAGCGGTGGTAGCCGCGGGCTGGGCAATGGCGGTGGTCACGCCGTTGCCGTTGCCGTTGCCGTTGTTACCCTTGCCGTTGCCGTTGTTGCCGTTGCCATTGCCGTTGCCGTTGGGGTTCGGCGTGGGCTGCGGGACGACCGTCTGCTTCTCGACGACGGTGGTGTGGCCGGGGAAGAAGGGCGACGGGGCCGTGAAGCCAGAGCTGGTGGAGGCCTTGCCGGGCGCCGCGGGAGTGGCAGCGGGCGCCTGCTCGGGCACGGTCATGTAGGGGACCGTCTTGTCACCAGGGCAGTAGGTCGTGGTGAGGACCTCGGTGGTGACCTTGCCGACGGGGCAGTCGGTGACGGTGGGCGCGCAGCTGGTGATGGTGTAGATCTTGGTCACCTTGGTGGTGATGGTGACCTTGTCGTTGCCGCCGGGCGAGGGGATGTCCGTGGGCGTGGGGACGGGCTTCTCAGTGGCCGTGACGGGGCAGACGGTCGTGTACAGAGCAATAGTCTCGGTGACGACCTTGCCGACGGGGCAGTCGGTGATCCAGGGAGGGCACTTGGTGACGGTGTGCATCGAGGTGGTGTACACAGTCGAGGTGGTCATCTCGACGGACGAGGTGGACGTGACCATGGAGCCGCCAGAGGTGGTGGCGGTTGTCTCCTTGCCAGACGAGGTGGGCGTGATCTGCGAGCCAGTGGACGCGGTGTCGGTGGACGAGCCAGACGAGGTCGAGGTGTGCGTGAAGGACGAGTTGCTCCACTTGGTAGAGAACGTCAGGGTAGGGAAGGTGCTGATCGCGTCCTTGGTGCTGGTCGCATCCTTAGTGCTGGTCGCGTCCTTGGTGCTGGTCGCATCCTTGGTGCTGGTCGCATCCTTGGTGCTGGTAGCCGACGAGGTCGTGGCAGACGAGGTCGTGGTGGCAGACGACGAGGTGGTCGAGGTGCTAGTCTTGGTCGAAGAGGTAGACGAAGACGTGGCGGACGTGGTCGTCGTCTGCGTAGCGACCTTGAAGTAGCGGATGTCCTTGACCCCGAAGTAGGCCTCGGAGAAGTCGCCGGGGAAGTTGGCAACGTACTCGCCGCAAGTGTCCTGGTTGGTGACGGCTGAGCAGCTCTGGTGCCAGATCTCGGCGTGGCCGGCAGGGTTGCCGCAGAAGTCCATGTTGAGCACGAGGCGCTGCTCTGCGAAGTGGTTGTCAATGTTGCACTTCGTGTTCTTCAGGTAGATAACCGGCGTGCCCCAGGTGGCGGAGTCGGGCTCGTCGGAGCCGATGTTGGACGGCACGTTGGACCACCGCCACGAGTACAGCTTGATGAACTCGCTGGTCCACTCCATGGCGACTGAGGCTGTGTTAGCTTCACCATGCCGCTGCGCGGGGAACTCAGGGGCAGGGGTCACGTACAAACACCACCATCGCGGGTAGCCCAGGGGCCACTGTGGTCGGCGGCGACGCAGCCCTGGTTCTCCCACTGGAAGGGATGGTTGGCGTAGTGGTTGTCGCAGTTGTTAGTCAGGACGTTGCCGCTCTGGCCGGTACCGTCCATCAGACACTGGCCAGTCTTGCCCGCGTCGGCCATGTGGAGGGCGGGCTGGTTCCACTGAGCATTGTTCCACTGCTCGTAGATGTCGACCTCTCCATCGATGGGCCAGTTCTTGTTATAAGTCCAGCTACAATGCGTTAGGAAGGCAAAGCAAGAAGGGGAACCGAGCAACTTACAAGGCGGGCCAGAGACCGCACTTGTTCTCGGGCAGGTGGGTGAAGCGGGCAATGAACAGGCCATGCTTGTACTGCTTCTTGGACTCGATCCGCACACTGTCACGAGTAGCGTCGGGGCCGCTGAGGTACGTCTTGTGGTCGACGCCGATGCGGCAGGCCTCACTGTCGCAGGAGACGAGCCCCTTGTTCTCGGCGTCGGTCCTGCTCTGGTACATGGCCTGGCCCTCGTTTTTGGAGCCGCCCTATTTATGTCGTCAGCACCTCGGCACTTACACGAAAAGGACAGCAACCTTTCGGGTGGAGGGGTTGCGCCGTACCGTGATGAAGTCGAACTTGTCGAAGAAGTTGGTGGTGTCGTACGTCTCGGACAGCTGCCACTTGGTAGCGACGGCACTGCCGGCACACGCCAGGGCGGCGGTGCCTAGAGTGAGGAGAGAAGGGGCCATATTAACGGAGTGTGTTGTGGTTTCCTGGTCTTCTAGCGAGTGACTGGAGGAAGGGGATAAGCGAATGTAATGACGTTCGATACGTCAGAGGACGAGCGTGAAGCTCTTGCTGCCCGTGGAACCTAACGGTCGGTACTTGACACAGGAAGCAGACGGGAATGAGAAGAGGGAAAACAGACGGGAGCCGGCGCCGTGGCGGCAAGACGCTTTTGAGGAGGGTGCGTAGCCCGCGGGCCCCCCCTAAGGCTATCTCACGATGATCCCGGCCGGCCGGCCGGTACGTGCGATGACTGTAGCCGCAAGCCAGCAACCGTGAGGTCGCTGGCTCGCCATGGCCCACGGCCCCATGTCAATAACATGGTGGGTGCCTTGCCTTCGACCCATGGCGCCCATCAGCGTAAGGCAGTGCCAGCTGGCCGGGATGGCCCATGGGCCAAGGCTCATCTCGCGTGAAAGCCACCAATGCGTGGCCCTGATGTCGTGTCTGCCGCCAATCAGCCGCTCTCGTCCCGTCATCAGGGCCGGCGGCGGGGCCCGGGGCGTCGAACCCGGAAAGATTCCTCGAGGCAGATAACGTCCAGACTCGGGGAGCGCGTACGAGTACGAGTACAAGGGACCAGGCACGAGGGGGACCACACCGCCACCGGAGCCAATGAGCCGGTGCTCGTGCAGCGAAGCAAAGGCCTCGTGGTGCTCGTGCCTGCATGAGGTAACGCTCGGCGCATGCAAGTGATGACGGCCGAGCCAACCGCGGAGAGCCACTACTGCAGGAACCGCATGGTCGAGTCCGCAAGGGGCAGTCGGGGGGCAGCAGTCGGTGACCAGACTTGAAGAAAACTTGGTCGCCGCCGAGGACCTTTGTGCGTGCCACTGTGCTCGAGGCGACGGGAACTCGTCAGGCTTCCTCAGGCTTCGTCCGTGCTGTGCCTGGCCATGGATGACCCGAGAACAGCATCGACTTAGACAAGGCACTCC
This sequence comes from Tolypocladium album, assembly GCA_024341135.1. Classification (NCBI taxonomy): domain Eukaryota; kingdom Fungi; phylum Ascomycota; class Sordariomycetes; order Hypocreales; family Ophiocordycipitaceae; genus Tolypocladium; species Tolypocladium album. Next base: position 495,875 of record JALHCF010000130.1, read on the forward strand.
AAGGCCTTGATCTGCGAGGCGAGCGCAGCGCCGCGCTGGTCGAGCCCCCCACAACCTTCGTGATCGTCAGCAGCCGACTCGGAAGAAGACGAGCTCAGTGTGGACGGGCAGGGGTCTTGGCTTCGTCTCTTCGCACCGGCGCTCCCACCTAGGCTGGCTGACCGGGGCTTCCGTGCCAAGTCGGCAGGTCGATGCGTCTCCATCATGCTCGGGCGCTTTTACCAGAGCTCGCGATCCCCTCCAGCCGGGCTCCAATGGCGTCCCGTTCGGGCGCGCCAGCAGCGCCACCGCGGCAGGGGAGATTGAGCTTGGCCGGCGCTATTAGCTCTGGCGCCCCGGGCCCCCTGCCAGGCACAAGGCACCAGGCACCAGGCACAGGCCCGCAGCACCCGAGGACGAGCTTCGACGGCGATGGGGAAAAAGTAAAGGAGCAGCAAGAGCAGAGCCACGGCGATGCGGCTCTGCGGTGTTGTCTCACTCTCTCGCAGTGGCTCTTGCGCCTTCGAACCGTTGCAGATTCCAATGGAAGCCTCGGCCGCCCGCTCCTCCCTCCCCATAATTATCCACGGATCCCACGCTTCCCACCCACGGCAGCACGGACTGGGTCCCGTCCTCCCACTCCGTCCGTCCGATCACGTCTGTTCTCCCGCCTCGCCCCCCGGTCCCTGCTATTCTTCCAGAACAGCCTCCTCAGCCGTCGATAGACGGGTGGAGAGCCTCTGCAGCTCTTTTTCCCTATCATTTTTTTCCTCAGCCATTTTTCAGCCCCAACAACGCCATTCATGTCCACGAGTCGCTGGTCCCAACAGCGGCGCAGGACCAAAATAGCCGCAGCGGATGGTGAGCTTCGATGCACATCAGCTCAACGTCATTGCTCATCCCTTCATTATTTTGTGCACTGGCGGCTGAGGCCTCCCGGACAACCTCGGTCAAGCGAAATGGGCTCATCTGGGGCATGCGTGCTGCGGCGCCCGACTGTGACTGAGTCGGCGAGCACCCAACCAACCCGTACGAGATGGAATCCACGATGTGAAATTGCGCGGTGACGGCTCTTCCTTGCCGCGCGCTGCGCCGAATCGGAATCCTCAGCGTTGCAGTCAACCCAGCCTTGCCAGTCCACCTCCCCAATCCATCCACGATCCCTCCGTTAGCCACGCATCGCACCGCAAACGAGGGGAAGCTCCGCGCTCGGTGATTGCCGCGCTCGGGATAGCTCCGGCGTGGGATTCCTACCCACCCCAACTTTGGAAATTTGACAGTTAATATTACCAGCACTGCGCGCACTATCGCCAGGGTTCGCGTGCGGCTCTGCGGCCCACGAAGCGCATGAAAGCACCCTGTCCGCCAAGGCCTAGAACGCTCTTCCAACAGGGTACGCTTTCGCTTCACGGGAGACTCGAGACGAAAAGCCACCCAACGTGCCCATTGTTGAAATGAACGCCATGCATGTACTTGTACTCCGTACGGAGTACGTTACTCCGTACACGCCAAGAAATGATGATTCACTTGATGAGAAGCCACCGAGCAGGAGGCATGCCAAATGACTGTGTTCGGTGAAACACGTAGGTTCGGATACAGCCGAAACTGACGCCCGTTGATGGATCGCGGTTTTCTGGGCGTGCAGAGGGTCGCGACCTTCCATGACGCATGTTCTCAAGGATTCCGCATGTCCTCGAGAGTCTTGAGGCTTAAGCTCGTATACAATCGTTATATCTACCTGTATAGCCCAAATATCGTACACGTCTACGTACGTCTGTCTCTTCCCCCCTCGCGGGTGATATACAGCACCTGCCGGGCGTGAGCCCCCCCCCCCCTCTATTCCGTCGCCTTCCTGAGGAACGGCCTCAACGCCCTTGCTGCATCCTGCTCGTTCCTCCCATCCACTTTGATCCTCCTCACGCGCACCCATGCCCCCTCCGCTACGCATACTGCAACCGTGCCGTCCGCCGCATCCACCACCACCGTCTTCGCATGCCGCCGCCCGTTCTCTTGCACAAAGAGCGCCGTGGCCAGCTCCGCGCCGTCCATGTCCTCCCGCGCCACACCCTCGACGTCCTGGAAGAGCACCCGCTTCTCCTCGCCCTTGTCGGTCACGGCCCGCGTCCACACGGACGTGAACACGCGCATCCGACGGGTAAACGCCTCCGCGCTCGTCCACGTCGCCCAGTCGACCTGCGCGTCCGCCTTGGTCACCTTGGGCGCGTGCGTGAGCTCCCTGGTACCGTCGATTCCTGGCCGCACGGCAACGTGCGGTGGGACGTGGAGGCCGTCGCGCAGCCCCTGGATGAGCATCTGCGCGCCCTGGCCCGCGGCTTCGTGGATGAGATCGTTGATTGACGCGCCCGGCCGGATCGCCAGCCCCGGCGCGGGCGTCTGAGACAGGACAGTGCCGTGGTCGAAAGCCTTGTCGTCCAGCGTCTGCAGCGAGATGCCGAGATGTGTATCACCGCGTAGCATGGCGTGGTGAATCGGCGCCGGGCCGCGCAGGCTGTAGTTCACCTCGTAGTTAGCCATGTGAAACATTCCCAAGAGGGTCGTGTCCAGACATACTCTGGCAGAAGCGAAGGGTGGACGTTCAAGCCGCCATACTTTGCCGACGACAATATTCGCGGCGGCACAAACAGGCCAAAGGAGACCACGACCACCAAGTTAGTTCCTTCTGGCAGCTGCGAGACTGATCGTAAGCAGACGGCTGCGAGAGCTGGAGCTCGTTTGAGACACCCACCTCCCACTTTCTAAACGTCTCTCTCTGGTGGACTCTTAACCCCAATTCCTCCGCCACAGCCTTGCACGGCACTGCGGCTCTCATTAGCATCGCGTTTCCTCCCTGATTCGATTTCTCAACTTTATGCGTGAGCTCGCTCACCTTCTCGAATCTGCTTGAAGCCCCGGCCCGTCCTCTTCGGCGGCAGGACCATCACGTCCAGCGCCTCGACCAGACGTGGATCCCGCACATGCTCCCCGTGCAGCGCGCGCAGCGACTCGCAGCTGAAGGCGTCGGAGCCGCAGAAAAGGATGCGCAGCGGGTCGGAGACCTTGGTCGCCGGGGCGGATGAGAAGCGCTGGCGGCCGGTGGTCTGGCGCTGGCGGCAAAGGCCGCCGAAGGGCCGTGAGAGACGGCGAAGCATCACTGGCTCATCGTTCCAGGGCGACGGGCTCTTGAAGGTGCGTACCAACGAAACGGCTTCGCGAATGATTTTGAGCGAGCGGTGATGGGCTCTTTGGCGTGCACGCCCATGTGGTCCGTCGCGATGAGGTTGAGTTGTTCGCGTTTGTCGCAAGCACGCTTACGTGCATACAGGACCGAGGTCGAGATATCTCCGCGTCTATCAACAGAAACAAGGCAGTGAATATACGCTGAACCTTGTTTATCCTATGTACAATTCAGGCCACAGTCCAATCACACGCAACAGTCCATCTCTGTCCTTCCAATTCCACATCCCACACCGGCTGGCCAACCGTCACCACGCTGCCCACAGCGACGGCGGCCCTCCTCCCCAGGCCCGTCAACTTGCCCTCGCCAGCCAATATGAAATTCTGAGCCCCCTCGCCGGGTCTTGGCCGGCCTTTTGTAAGGTACATCTGACGGCCCGGCCGGATCTCTTCTATCGTGATTCTGAGTGTGGAATCCGCGGCAGCTTCGATGCCTTCCCAGCCCTTGACCTCTGACAGCCAGCCTTGGAGCTCCGCGGCGAGGCCGTTGGGGAGGTACTTTGCGCCGCGTCGCTGCGGCGAGAAGGCCGCGGGGAGTCCTTCTACAGCCTCGTCTATTTCAGCAGGCTTGAAGCGCGGCGCGGGTTGAAACGCGGGCTGTTGTGTTGCTCTGGCAGCGGCGGCAGCCTCTGCAGGTGAATAGCTATCGCTGTCTTCGTCGATCAAGGATTTCGTGTCTCCGCTGTCTTCTCTTGCAATATTGTCATGACTGGAGATTAGGGCTGTTGGCGTTTCCGAGCCCGGCCCAGGTGAGATGGAGACCTTCCGTCTCTTGGCCTCTCTATCCTCGGGCGACCACCCATCATGAGGTGCATGATCGGCTTCAAGCGAGTCGGCCACAATGTCATCCCGTGCATCGAACATTGTAGCGCTCTCCAGAGGAGACGCCTCATCTTGCTGAGATTCGCTCACAGCATCAGATTCAATCTCGATAGAGTCATGTTGCTCTCGGGCGTCATTCCTCACAGCCTCGTCTCTCGGCAGGCTATCTTGTGACTCATCGTTCTCGTCGTCGACAGCCTCAACATCGTATCCCCTCTGCGTTGGCCGCGGCACGGACGACGAGCCGAATCGCGGGGTTGACTGGAACTGCGCGTGCTGCGCCGGTGTCTGCGCAGTCTGCGTGCTTCTCTTCGAGAGCAAGAATCGGCGAGGCGTTGGCGTCTGACGGCCGCAATTAGTATTTCCACGATTGCGCTTGCAGAGCGGACAGGGTGGGAGCTCACTGAAGGAAGAGGGCCCATGGCGATGCTCAGCGGGACATGTTGAGCGTTAGGGGCACGTTGGCTCTGGAGAGAATCTGCTCATTGCATCACCGAAGATGGTCACGATCTGAGTCCGCGTGTCTCATGACAGTTCAAGAAGCCGGTGGTAAGTGAGATGAAGAAAACGACGCAAAGTGTTGCGACTCGATGAGGGAATGGGATCAACGATCGTCGTAACCTTAAATGAACGAGTGAGTGGACCGTTCAGCGACCGTCGCCCCTCGATAACGGAATAACTCTGCGAACACGAATTCACACACGCGGGAGCCAACCATTGAGAGCATCACTTTCATTTCAAGCTAACACTTTTCGACATGCGTCTCGTTCAGCCTCATGGGCCATTCTATACATCAAAAAAAAAAAAGTTTCCCACGGGCTCCAAAGCTCCGTCATGGGCCTTCCTTGCGCCAGCGACAAGTCGCAGCCTTAGAAGACAAGCAAATCCGAACAAAGAGGAAAAAACGCCGGGCCGTGCATTCCGTCTCCGGGCATCACCTTGCGGGTGATGACATGCTCCGCCATGAAATGGTTCAACAATCATAGTACAACAACCCCCAGTTAAGTCGCCGGTCGAGACACGGCAGGACATGCCCCCGACTTCGCAGAAATCGAGTCGTGCTTGTCAATGAAGGGGTGCAACAAATTGGGTATCCTTGGAACGGGGTGCAGGTCGTGACAGGAAGAAGAATCAGAAACAAAGGTGTAAAAGTCGTGGCTGTATCGACCCAGCACCCCGCAGTCGACCAAGCAGAATCTCACCCAACGTGGCGAGTCGCTCAACCGTAGGCAAGGTCGAACCCTGTCTTGTAATCGGGCTCTGTGGGTTCCGTGTTCTTGACCTGGTGCAACATGACCGACGGCAGGCAAGGGCGTCCGTTCTGGCCCTCCCACCTCTCGCCACCGAAGCCCGTGTCGGTCCATCCCATCCAGTTGTTGTACAGCCGGTTCGGAGGCTCCGCGCGATAGTACCAGGTCGTGCCTTGGTATCGTCGCTCACGTCCCCAGCCCATCGGGCTTCCGCGCCCGCCACACTCGCCGTTGGGGCCAGGGTTGAACCACTTGTTCAGGAACTCGCCTCTCCAGTCCCGGTCCATGAAGACGGGGTGTGGCGCGTAGACTGCCTTCAGGCCATGGAGCAGTGCGATGGTCTGCGGAGTCATCTCCGACGCCACGTGGTTGCCACGCATGTTCTCGACGTGCATGACGTCGAGCAGGCGCTTGGAGAGGCGTGACTGTGTGACGATGGTTGTGCGTCGCGGGAGGTCCTCCTTCTTGTGGTTGTCGTCGCTGAAGCCCCAGATATGGCTGCCGATGATCCATTGGCTGTCAATGGGGTCAAACATGGGGCCCACGGTAATGAAGTCAGCGTCCTCGCCCACGCCCCATTCGTAGTTGTCGTCCTTGTGAGACTTCACAGGCGGTTTGGGCCCGACGGGGTTAACGAACGGCAGTTCCGGAGGGCCCCATACAGTGTCGTCGCCGTGCCGTGCCGCGACGTCGTCTCGGAAGGTGGTGTCATAATCCCCGTGATACTCAGGGATGTACCACCGCTCGTTCCTCTCCCAGAGATACTTGCGAGGCTGCTTCTTGGCGAAGTTATGCAGCCTGTCCAGCAGGTCGTAGTGGTGGCCGGTGAATCGAAAGTCCATTTCCCAGTTCCAGATGAAGTCGAACTGCGGGTGGTCGTGGCTGAACTTTTGAACCGAGAGCCACTGGGCCGTGTGTACGCTCCTCTCGTCCTCGTCCTTCATCTCGGTGTAGATATTCCCCATCTGCTCGTCGTTCCACAGCACCGTGATTCCGTGGAACTCGGGCGGCACATTTTCTCGGAGGACCGCTTGGTACGTCTCGGGGTCGTCAAAGATTCGAGCGTCCTTCTTCTTGGAGTGGACGAGCAGGAAGACCTCGTACTGGCCGCCGGACTTAAGATTCAACTCGCTAATCAATGCGCGAAGTATCTGCTTGTCGTTGTCCGTATACTCCATGCCGGTATACGACCGCAGGAGGAGGGCCGTTCGAGATTCCTTGACAATCGAGCCGTCGCGCTTACTCGGCATTCTGACGGGCGAGCGGCCTTTGATCTTGGGTGGCTGTGCCAGATTGACCATGTCGACCGGCTTTTCTTGGGGGTTCGGGGCCTCTTCCTGCTGTGGCAGTCCTTCCTTCTTGGGCTGCTTCTCCTTCTCAAGCTTCTCTTTTTCCTGCTGCTCCAGCCTCTGCTTTTCCGGCGGCGGCGGGGGCTTGGCCGTCTCCGGGTAGGCGTTGAGGTACTCGTTCTTCTTCTTGCGGGTCATGTCGAATCGCTCAGCGTTCAGCTTGAGGCAGCGCTGCTGGAGGTCGCCCCAGTTGACGTTGTCCCAGTTCATCAGTTCGTATTCGCCGCCCACCTTCTTCTTCTGCTCAGTCAGACCGTACGGGCCCAGTCGCGTGTCGCGCTCCCAGCACAGGTTGGGGTCCATGCCCATCACCTCGTAGCTGCCAAATTTCGGCGCAGGCCACTGCTCCGGGCGGCCCTTGAAGACCAACAAATCCTCGACAAGCTCACCGGTGGGACCCTTGCAGGGGACGTAGGCCCCGTGACCCTGGCTCTTCCACTCGTCGCTGTTGTAGTCCGGGTACGGGTTGAAGCGGACGGGCTTGTCCTCGGTAAAATCGAATTCGGCCTTGGGGTCTTCCCTCAGCATCTGGCTTTGGTCCTCGGTGCGATTTTCCTTGAGCGCGAGCGTCTTCAGGGTGTTGCCGTAGACCAGGTTAGAGGACTTGAGGCTGCGGGTTCTCTCTGTTAGCACAGGCTACACGCCGGGAGGCCGCAGAGCGGGCGCAAAGCGGTATACTTACTTGGCCGTCGTCTTGTAGGCATAGCGCCACATCTTGCGCAGGTCCTTCTCGTGCTGAAGGCGGCCAATTTCGCCGGGCCCTCTGGCGGTGCCATCCCCCTCGAATCCCGGCAGCAAATCGTCCAGTGTCTCCTTGTCGTCGGGGTCGCTCCAGTAGCGAAGATCCTCGATGTCAATATCCCACTCCGCCTTGGTCCCTGTCTGCTCCTGCTGATGGCCGCCCGACAAGGGTTTCTCGCTGGAGGGTCCACGTTCCGGTGAGCTGGCCGGCGTCTCGTGGAGGTAGGGAACAATGTGAAGTTGCGGCGGCGGGCCGCTGAAGAGGAGGAAGTAGGTCGTGATTGAAGCCAGGGCGATGAGGAGGAGAACACGCGGCCGCGGCCGAGACAGCGTCGGGCGCCGGCCCTGCGGACTGAGATTGAGCATCTTGTCCATTCCTCCGCGATGGAATGAAGTGCTGTTGAGACCCGGCGGCGGGGAGGCGCTCGTCTCGATGTGAAATCGAGGCGGCGTGAATTAGAGGCGAGGGTTCGGCGCGCCGGTAGCTAGCTCAACTCTAAAGGAAAAAGAAAAAGTATGTGATGAGCGAGCAGCTCAGGGAAGCATGATGCGTCAAGGCAATAATAGCTGAAGGACGCGAGGAGGGGATTTGCTGGCCCCGAGTTGCGGGAAGAGGCGCGCGCAGCTGAGGTGCCGAGACGGCTCGTCTCTGCCGGTCGTTGTGAGACTCGTAGTCGATGCCCAGCTGCGCTTTCTTGGCGGCGGGCTGTCCAGGGACGCTCTAGCCGTACCGAGAGGTATATGCCGTCCCGCGGGTGGGTAAGGTAAGGAATGGAAGTGACGGCGCCCGTCTCTCGCACCCGCACGTCGTCCGTCTGGGAATCGCGAAGGAGCAGTTGTCTCTGCGGACAGGACGGATAATGAGCGGCAGCGATGAAGCGAGAGAAAAGCGAAACAATCGAGGGCGCACAGGTCAGGGAAAAGAGATGGATGACACTGACTGAGGCCCGCCACAGTCAGGGGGGGCTTGGCCTGGGGTCTCCAGCAGACAGACGGTCACTGGGCACGCCTGGGCAAACCTGGGCAAACCTGGGAGCGGATTGGCAACTGGCCAGGGCCGAAGATTAGACTGAACGGGGCGTTTGCACTGCAATTCCAACGAGCAAAAGGGGGGCAGCGGCGCCACAGAGGGAATGGAAGCCAGCGCGAACGATTCAAGGCTTCTGAGCAGCTGCGGGAATGGCTTGGGTCCGATAGTCGCGCTCGCCCAACGGGCTGCAGTCGATCAGCGCGGCGGAAGCCCATGCCGCAATTTTACTCGCTGATCTCCATATCACTGCCAGGGTCCACGGCGCCGTTCCACAGGGGCCGCCACAGTGGCGGCTGGGTTCCAGCCGTCCCAACGACGCGCGACGGCCCCTGAAAGCTTAAGGAACCGCGAGCGAGGAGCGGAGCCAACGGAGCCAGGGGCGGAGGTTACAGCGCCTCTGGGCTGTCGGATAGGCGCTACAGGATGCTGGCGGGGGCGAAGATGACGTGCTGGCGTCCCCAGCGATGAGCATTAAAGGCCGACGCTTCTGCAACTGGCGCCGTCTCACCTCGAGGGAAGCTCCCGCCCTCGTCCCCTTTCTCGGCGTCGTCGCTTCTCGCGCGCCCTCAGCCATTACTCGCAAAGCTTCCTGCGAGCAATGCAGAAACCAGCGTCCGCCCTCGCCGCATCCCACTCGTCCGTGCCGCACGCAACGCACGCAGGTATAGATTGAGCAGGTACAACGGCAGGCCGGCCTTATCATAGCGTCTCTTCCGGGAGTGGCGGGATCAGCGCACAGTGGACGGGAAAACAGGGGCTCTCGGCGTTGGCCCCCCTTTTCCTAATGCCGCGACAAGCTGCTCCAATCCGCAAGAGCCCGGCCGTGGGGCGCGCTGTTTTGATTTAATGGGCACTCTGTCGCAGAAGAAGAGGTCACCTCGTCCGTCGCCTCGCCGATCAGGTTACAGAACTCGCTCCGCTGCGACACTGCGTCGCACCGCGGCCGCTTGCCCGGGGCGCGTGACCGCACATCCATTCCTAGCCTGCGAGCGCACGGAGGCCACTTGTACGGAGTACGACGGCAGGAAACGCAAGCAAACGAAACGGCACGGCCAAGGGCCAGCCAAGGACGCCCGCGCTCTGCCAACGGAGTCGCGGACCTGAAGCTGACTTGGCTGCGTCTCAGCTTTCGCCTCTGTCCCTTGAGTGACAGGCACGTGGGGTCCACGGAAGTCAGCCAACGCCACGGTATCCACCAGGGCCAGCGCTAGCGAAAAGGTGACCGCTGAAATGCCGTTGCAGCTTTTCAGCGCTCGCGTGTCCAATCATGGCGCCCGCCGCCCGCCGCGTTCCGAGAGGTTTTTCTCTTCTAATTTTACCAGCTGGGACGGTCTGAGAGGGAGAGGCTGGCGGGGCGGGTTTATCCGTAGACTTGCCACGACAACGTCTAATGTCATCGGGATACGGAGTAATAAGTTACTCCATACTCGCGCACATTACTCCGTACTCCGTACTTATTTGACGATGCGAGTTGCTCCTTGCGGGTTATTATGGAGCACACTCGCTTGACTCGGTCTCTTCTGTCGCCACTCTGTCCTCTGTGTCTGCATGTCCGCCCAGCCTTTCGATTGAGTGCCTGACCATGTTGGCGGTGCGGTCAGATCCCCACGCGGTTCGCGCTCCTCTGCGCCAAGCTCGCCTATCATGACACCCCGCTCCGGGATGTCATCGTTACACGACATACGGAGTAATTGCCAAGTGCATAGCCGTCCACGGCGCGATGCGACCTCTTTTTGCGTTCTATGCATTGTCACACATGCAACTACGGAGTACGGTTGACCATGATAGTGTTTTGGCACCGAGCAGGCTAGAAAAATCTCGTCGGTATTAATATTGCAATACTTGCGGCTGCATCGAGCCATACACTAAGGCTTGACTTAAAAATGTTGTCCACGTGACTCTGCCCAATCGTGCCGCTGCGTGTGCATCTGCCAGCCCATTTCCAGAAAAGAGAAAATGAAAACAAAACCTCCCCGGTACATGTATTGATCTGCCGGGCAATAAAGCTCCTCTCAGCAGTCAGGGGTATCCAAAAACCAAGCAAGGGTATATGATTCTATCATCCAAGAAGAAAATCGGCTGCCTCCCCCTTTGCTTGGAATGCAGTCGAGGAATGGTGCGACGTTCAAACGTCGTGATTACAATGCTGAGTAAAAAATCGTTTCTGTTAATAACGGGTCGTGGGCATGAGTCGCTTGAATCATGTCTCGTGTCCCTCGTGTCGTCCTCACATCTGGCCAAGGCGCGTCATGCGCTTGTTCAACTGAGGTGGTCTCGGCCCCTGGCCGGGGCCGGGCCCCAGACGGCTGCCGTATTTGGCGCCGTAGGGCGGCCGAGGCATGCCCGGGCCAGCGGGGCCGGGCCGGGCTCCTGGGCGGCCGGGGAGACCGACAATTGCGGGCGCCGGCCGTGGCGGGGGCTCTGTCCGTTTCATGGCGTCTCGCTCGCAGTAGGCTTTGCCGTCGACTTCGAAATAGCCGCCCGACAAGGACATGCCGCAGTCGAGGCATCGGAAACACCCAACGTGATACTTCATCCTCGATTCGTCCTCGAGGTATTGCCCCTCGATGCCGCGTCCGCAGCTCCCGCACAGGCTTCCGTTGAGTTTGTGGTAGTGCTGCTCGCAGTACGGCTTATCGTTGAGGACGTAGAACTCGGCAGACGTAAAGGGCTCTGAGCAAGTTGTGCAAACGAAGCAGGCCTTGTGGTATTTGCCCGTCAATCTGCCATCCGCAGACGATATGCTCTTTCCCGTGATTGCAAGCCCACAGGCCTTGCAGTCGCCTCTGGATGGCAGGGTCATTGGATCTCGGGATCCCTTGCGCAGCGTCTGCGATGCCTCTTGTCTTGTCGGTGGGGATGTGCCCATCGCCCCCGGCAAGTAGTCGTTTCTTCTCTCCGGCCGCATATTACCCGGCCTGCGCTGCGGCGACGAGTCATAACGAGGGGACGAATATTGTCGACCGAGGCCTCGTGGCTGCAGATCGAACTGGCCGGACTGGATGGCTGGGTCATACCGATCCTCCCGCGGCGAGATTCTCTGTGGTGATTCCACCAGCGGCGATGGCGTGCGGCGGGGTGCCTGAGTCGCGGGGTCAACGCGCAAGTCGCGTGGTTGCAGGCTTCTCATGGATTCTTGGAGCTCGTTCATCGCTTTGTCGGCCTTGGGTGGCTCATCAAAGTCGCCTTGTGATCGGGTGGGACTCGTCTGTGAGCTCGCTTGGCTGGCACGGCTAAAAGTTGAGTATCCCGAGGACCCGGAATCCGATGGCGTATGGTACGGGTTGCCAACGCCGAATTCCGCGGCCAGATCGACAGACCCCGAATTCTTGGGCTTGTGCTGTGCAAGGAGACTGGTCCGCGGTGGCGGCTTTCTAGACATGTCGGGGGCCATCGAGTGTTTCCGATCATGGCCAAGGCTACCCCCATATATCGACCGGTCGGGTCGCGCTCCGGGGGCCGAAGTCATCCTGGAGGGTGCCTGAGGGGGTACCGAAGGCCTCGGGAACGTCTCGGAGCGGCTGATGAACCCCGGGTTGCTGGCCTTGGATTCGTCTGTTGCGCTGGACGGCGGGCCGAAGCCTCCGTACCCGTTCTTCCTCGGCATCTTTGGGGCGGACATGATGGTGCTCCCCGCCCCGGATGTGTTTGAATGGCTCGTTCCTGGTCGATCCATTGGTCGTGACAGCTCCTCCATTGACGGTGCGTCCAACTTTTCCAGGGAGTCCTTCCGCATGGGATATTGGCTTCGCGCTGGAGACGGTAGTTTCTTAGCACCGAAGGGCCCTGGTGCAATCGAATTCATCCTGTCGAGAAGACCACCGCCGCTTTGCTTGCCAGACGGGGACTCCGCCTCTTCCTTGGCTTGTTCTCCAAACCCGCCGTATCCACCAGGCCGTCGAACTTGACCAGGGGAACGCGCAAAGGGATTGTCAGTCCGACTTGGCGAGGGTCGTCCGTTGGGTGTCATTGGTGATACACTGCGAGACTCGCTGGGCTGACTTACGGGAGTCAACTGCCCGCGGTTCATGAACGGTCGGTCTGCGCGCTGTTAGCAGTGGACGAGTTCCCAACCAAAGAGTTGCGCCAACTCACTCGCAGCATCGGTGTCTACCCGGGGTGGTGGTGCGCGCCCATACTTGCCATGTGATGGCTGATTGAGTTGATTTTCGAACTCGTCGTCGGCATCGGGTGGTGGTGACACTGCAAAGCGCTCAGCGTGAAAACAAGGCCTCAGTGCGACTCAGACTCACGCTCAGCTGCCATGCCTCCACAGAGATGGTCTCCCATCATCGAAATCTCGACTTGTCGCCCGCACGAGGAGCATTTTATCGTCGGCAACATACTGGTAGACTCCCGTGGCAGCGCCATGATGGCTCACGTGTCCTCCGCGCTCGTCCTCTTCACAGCTACCGGTTACTTATGAGCCGAGGATTCGCATCGGATTCACGGGTTCGTTTGCCGTCAAGGCAGTCAGGAGTGGTGTGCGAGAGTGCTCGGTTGTGGAAAAGGAAATATAACAATGTATGAGTAGAGTACCAGGAAGGTGACGGTGCTTGATGGCGGTGCTTATGGGGCCTGACGTCTTGGCCCCGTGCCCCTCGCGTGAGATTTTCGACGTCGCGTTCCAGATACCCGATTCCCGGGCTGTGACGGGGCTCCGGCGGAGCGGTTGGAAGAAAGGTCAGGGGTGTGGTCCTGAGTAAGGCAGGCGTCGGGTCCGATGGTGATGCAGCGGTGATCGTGATGGAGTGATGGGCGGAGTCGTGTGACGTTCGATGACAGGGTGCGGCGGGTTCGCTGGCTACACGCATGAAACGGGCGCTCAAGGAAACGCCAGAAGCCGGCCACGGTGCAAGAGACTAGAGGAGCAGAGGTTTGAGAGGCGGTTAGGCGACGAGCCTGGTGTTGCGCATTATGTCTCGAATGCGGAGAGGTGGATGCGAGCTGCTGGGGGGGCGCCCCAGTCGCGGCCCCTGGCCTGGCTCCCCTGAAGTCGTGCGGTTGGCCGGTGCGCTGAGGGCGAGGGAAGGCCCCGCGGTCCCTGGCTCGGCGAGACGGTGGTGGACGCGGCCTCGTGCCCATACGAGGCACAGCGAAATAATGAGGACGGGCGCGTTGCGGTGGGTGCGGTGTGAAGAGACGGGGCGAGACTCTTGCACGCCTGCAGTCCATGTAACCGGACGGTGTGGATGGAGACGCACAAGTCCCTTGGCTACCTATGCAGGGCTGGTCGTCGCTATATGCGACAAAGGGCTATTGTTCGAACCGCAAGCACGCTTCGTATTGCCAATGTGCGCGATCGTCAGGGAGCAACAGCTACCATGAGTGCATCGCGGGCTCTTTGACGGGCAAGGGTGGCGCGGTTCCTGGTGCCCTTTGAGTGCCCTTTGACTCGTTGCGGCTCCCCCTTGGAACTGTCATTCTTCTGCTGCGCATAATTTACATGTCGCGGCGCATAGCAGTCGTCTCCTTTGGTCGGTTGAAGAGAAGCACGAGCCTCCTCGCTTGCTATCATTGGGTCCCTTGCGCTCCGTCTATCGACACTGCGATCCAGCGTCGCCCGTCAAGGACCCAACTGGTAAGCTTTTTCCATCCCTGTGACCCGGGCCAAAGTCATCACCAGACCCCGGTGAGGATCGCACGCCGGGGCTTCTGTTCAATTTGGGCGACATTGGCATCCACAGTCATTCGAGTGCGTGTCCGGATTGCTCGCAGATGGGTCCGATTCGGTCCATCCACCCGTCGTCGCGTCTGGCCCTTGATCGACCTTCATGGGGTGCCCGTAGAAGGGGCCACTGACAGCGCAGCCGTGCGCGCGGGTACCTTGCACAAGCCTTGGCCACCCGGGGCTATCCTCCCTCGGTGGCGTCCAATAACGGCTCCGGAAAGAAACAGCCATCGAGGTGGCGGCCGTTGTTTCGATTGCCTCATCAAACGTCCTTCCAGCTGGCGTCTAGTTCCATTCGGCAGCAGACGCCAGCGGTGGGAGGCATGCTCCGTTTTCGAGCGAGATAGACACACCATCAGCTATAAGCGAGTTGCCGTCGACCACGCATGAATACGGAAGAGGATCGTTCACGGACGATTCTGGGCTTACTTTGCTGCGCTTGGCAACATCATGGCAGGGTCAGTGCTTCCTCGGCCTAGCCGACTAAAACACGAGAGCCGAAAAAAGAGAGATGGCCGAAGGAACCAACGCCAGTTGCGCCAAGTACCTTGCCCTATCTACCTGAGGTATGGAGCACGAAGCACCACTTCGCAGGGTCAGAAGAAGGCCTGCGACCTGCACCTGAAGCCGCAATCAGCACCCTCAATTAATTAATCCACCGCCGCAGATAGGTGATCTTCATGCGGCTCAGCGTCCCGGAAAGTCTCGCTCTTAATATAGGTACCTTATGTACTCGTATTTGGCTGTTGAGAAGCTTCGTGTTCTCAAATGCGACGGGATGCTCCGTACTCGTAGCTTCTTGGTATCGCCAGTGCCAAGGTCAAGAGGCAAGGCCACGTGGAGGGAAAGGGAGCCTCGTGGTAAGATCCTGCGTCACTGCGTCGCGGCGATCGCTTGCCGGCAGCGTGCGATTTCGCGCGGCGCGCCCAGGCGTCTTGTACAAGTAGACGTCTACCTTACTCAGCGGAGGTGTTGCACAACCGGAGCGCACACTCGTACTCGTTGTATGTACTTCACTCCAGCCCAGGCCCACGGCGGCAGATGAGCCCATTGCGTCGTGTTCCAAGAGGCTGAACTAGCACTTGCACCAGCTGCCACAGCTGAGCCCAGATGATGATCGCAAGGCTAGTGTGAGGGACGGGGTGCAATGGGTTTGCCTTGGAATCACCGAGCTGGGACCATCCATTTTACGTACCTACGAGTACGGCATTGACATCGGTAGCGCCGTGTCTTGGCCACCTTGAATGCCGCCGGGCTCGAGTTAATCGTCACCGTCCCAAATCGTCACCGTTTTGGCGAATATCGACTTTGTCGAAGGTTCAACTCCCAGCTGACACCCTGTACGGAGTACAGAGTACAAATACTCATGACCCGCACCGGCAAAGTCCGCGCGCGCTTAAACATCGCGGTGTCAATGTCCGTGGGCGTCACCGCCCCGCCCTGTTTGGTGTTTGCAGCACGCCCCACGCCTTGGCGAAACAATGCACACGCACGTTGCGACGCTTCGTCCTTCGCCGCATTGAGCTGGATCACGAATAGAAGTAGCAGAGCTAATGATCCAGCGTTCAACTACCTTAATTTGGTTGGCTGCTGTCCTGACATACGTGGAAACGTTGCAGTTGCAGGAAGTCTCCGATCGCCCATCCATATCTTACTGTCGTACGGAGTGCTTCCTCTGCCTTATTCATATCCCTCCAAACCGCCCATGTATTCGTATTCCATCAACGATCTTCAAAGGCAAGTTGTCCACTCGTTCCAGGAGACATCGGGTTTCAGCTGTACAACGTAATAACTCGCTCGAATGATCGTCATCACGCGCCATCTTCTGTAATTAAAAAGCCTTCCGCGGTGCAAAAGTCGACGCCACCGTCCGACCTACAAGTAGAACTGCCCTCAAAGGCATCACTGGAACATGCCCCATGCGTTCTCCATTTTGTGACGTGGTATTGTCCGTTGTATTATTTAAGGGTACGAAATCACATCATTCCAACCGTTGCCTTTTGCGTTGTGATTCAGGCCACGTTTTGCGTCGACTAATTATTCCTTCCCATTTACGACTTTGGCCAGGTGACTTTCGCCATTCTTTTGGGCATCAACAACCAAGAAGCCATGCATCGTGCTTCAGTTCTACTCGTACTGCGTACAAAATTTGGCTTGACGCATTTGCCGATCCCCCAACATGATCTGCGCGGATGTAATCTGCCGTGTCCCTGAGGCCGAGACATTTCCTGCCGGTAGAGTCGTCGGCGCCGCCTCTTCAGTTCTCCAGCATGGGGTTTGACGGGACGCTGGCAGGCCTTCTACGGCCATTTCCCCAACCAGACTTGCCGGCTTCAACTATCGACGATCGTCCATCATCATTGCGCCCCTTGATTAGATGGCTGTTGTTGAGATCGACATTGTTCGATCCCGCCTAGCTACCCTAGACCCTAAACCGGGTTGAGACGGCTATAACGAAGCCGCACGCGCAAGAGGATTACGCACGAGGATATGAAACCTCTCGATATTCCGTACATAGTGGTGGATATTTATCAACTGGGTAGGAACCGTCGCCTGGGGCTGCAAGGCAAAGATGCGCTGCGCAGCGTGCCTGTGACATAAGAGGCACACGACATCAATCACACCTGGGTCCCGCCCGATGGGCGATAAGAGCATCTCGGTAGCGACCCCTCGGCCTATCAGCTTCAGGGGCGCAATGCCGCATTCACCCGGTTCAGCTAACGCGCCAGGCCAAGAGTTCATACCTAATTTGAAGAAGCGTGGGCCGAACCAATCGCTGCAACCCCTATTCGCACTGACCGGTTCATACCTAACTGAAAACTGGCGAGATGCCCCTTGCTGCCGAGGCCTCGACCCTTTGATCATGGAATTGCGTCGGCCTGAAAGGACGGTACAACTGCATCCCGATCTTATGGCATGTTTAGACATCGCCTTCCAGTTGAGGCGAAGCGGCGAGGGGACCTCAGTGTCGAGGCTGAGCAGGCCGCGTCAAGCACTCTCCCCGCCGAGGTGGCAGATGTTGCTCAGGAAGCCTCCCGGACAATGGCGTGGGGTTGAGCATCGCTATCGTAGATTGGCAATTGATGAGCGTAGGTCCAGCGTATCGGCTCTGGTGGGGGCCTCGAACGCCCAGAGGACGGCCCCTGAGAGAACGAACAGAACCAACAGCACATTGCCTCGAGGTATGAACGCTGGGTGCTGTGAGTTCAGCCACACGTGCCCCTTTGCTGTTTGCGTGTGCTGGGACGCGCAGTTCGCGCGGCCGCGTGTCCCCTTTCCGCCGTATCCGGCCTAAAAAAAAGCCTACGGTGCCGACGGAAAGGTTCTATTCGCCTGGAGGCGTAGCGAGCTGCAGGCTCATCAAGCCATTCATTATCGTGACCCCACCTGCCCCCTCACCGCCCTGCTGTCCTGCCGCGGGCACCTCCGGGGCTCCACGACTGCGGGCAAATATGAAGCCCACTCTGCCCCTCCACGACTTGTCCCTCTCCTTTTCCCTCTCCCTCAACAACTACATCTCCAGCATCGCAAAGCAAAGCCAGTCTGTACTAGACTCATTGTCAATTTTCCCCGGAACCTCGCTTCAGATTGTCGCCTGGTGTCCCTACGTTTCGCTGTTAAGCATCAAACACCCCACCAAAACAAAAAACACATAAACGCACAGATCGAGGCATTTGATCCTCGATCCTTCAGTCGTCAAGACGTTTTCCAATCTCCTTAACTCGTAAGTGCTCTTTCCGGGCGTTCAGCCCGCCAAAGGTTGCAGCCGTGCTGACGTCTGCCGCAGCGTGCACCACCCGTTCGCCGGAGCCCGTTGCTCAGCCGATTCCGGAGGAGCATCGGACTCGATCGAGACCCAGTAAAGGTCCCGAATACAGCAAGAATAACCCGTCTACCTCTCTCTAAGCAACTTGCTTTCGCGTCCGCCAACTAGTCAACCATGGCTCCTCACGCGCAAGTCAGCACGGGCTCCACGAACGGGGCGGCCTACACCAACGGCCACGCCAACGGCAATGCAGGTGCTGCACCGAGCACCTTTGTCGTCAACTCTCCCAACGTCACTTACACTGACGCCGAGATCAAGTCCAAGTACACCTACCGCACCACCAGCGTCGAGACCGACGCCAGTGGCAACTTTGTCGCCACTCCCAAGGAGGTTCTCTATGACTTCAAGGTCGACCGCAAGGTCCCCAAGGTCGGCATGATGCTGGTCGGCTGGGGCGGCAACAACGGCACCACCGTCACCGCTGGCATTCTTGCCAACCGCCGCAACCTTGTGTGGGACACCAAGGAGGGTACCCAGGAGGCCAACTACTACGGCTCCGTCGTCATGGGTTCCACCATGAAGTTGGGCACCGACGCCAAGACCAACAAGGAGATCAACATCCCTTTCCACAATGTCCTGCCCATGGTCCACCCCAACGACCTCGTCATTGGCGGTTGGGACATCAGCGGCATGAACCTGGCCAAGGCCATGGACCGCGCTCAGGTCCTCGAGCCCGCCCTCAAGGCTCATGTCAAGAAGGAGATGGCTGAGATGGTCCCTCTCCCTTCCATCTACTACCCTGACTTCATTGCCGCCAACCAGGAGGACCGCGCCGACAATGTCCTCGAGGGTACCAAGGCTTGCATGGCTCACGTCGAGAAGCTCCGCCAGGACATCCGTGACTTCAAGGCCAACAACGGCCTGGACAAGGTCATCGTCATGTGGACCGCCAACACGGAGCGATATGCCGACATCCTCGAGGGCGTCAATGACACCGCTGACAACCTTCTCAAGTCCATCGAGCAGGGCCACGAGGAGGTCTCGCCCTCGACTGTCTTCGCCGTTGCCTCGATCCTCGAGAAGGCTCCCTTCATCAACGGCTCTCCCCAGAACACGTTTGTCCCTGGCGCCATTGAGCTGGCCGAGAAGCATAGCACCTACATTGGCGGCGACGACTTCAAGTCCGGCCAGACCAAGATGAAGTCGGCCCTCGTCGACTTCCTCATCAACGCCGGCATCAAGTTGACGTCGATTGCTAGCTACAACCACCTGGGCAACAACGACGGCAAGAACCTGAGCTCCCAGAAGCAGTTCCGCTCCAAGGAGATCTCCAAGTCCAACGTTGTGGACGACATGGTCGAGGCCAACTCCGTGCTGTACAAGAAGGGCGAGCACCCCGACCACTGCGTTGTCATCAAGTACATGCCCGCTGTCGCCGACAACAAGCGTGCTCTGGATGAGTACTACGCCGAGATCTTCATGGGCGGCCACCAGACCATCTCGTGAGTAGCCCCCCGCGATTATTGATCAACGTGCCTCGTGCAATGCGCTGACTGACGAAAATAGCCTGTTCAACATCTGCGAGGACTCCCTTCTGGCATCGCCTCTCATCATCGACTTGGTCGTCATTACCGAGATGATGACGCGCATTCAGTGGAAGGCTTCGGGCGCCGACAGCGACTACAAGAAGTTCCACAGCGTCCTGAGCGTCCTCAGCTACATGCTCAAGGCTCCCATGACTCCCCCGGGCACCCCGGTCGTCAACGCTCTTGCCAAGCAGCGCGCGGCTCTGACCAACATCTTCCGCGCCTGCGTTGGCCTCGAGCCCGAGTCTGACATGACGCTTGAGCACAAGCTCTTCTAACCACCCGCGCCGTGGATCGTCTTTGAGAGTGCTTCGCAGTTGCTTTTCTGCTTGAATGAACAGGAGACGATGTCTCTGACCAGTCCTTACCGGTAGTCTACAGAAAAACCAGAAAAAAAAATTAGGTAGAGACAGCGCCAGCACTGCTCTGAGTGGCTGAATTGAACATGCTGTTTCTCTTACTTGAAATGCACTCCGTAGACCTCCTTAGACGATGAATGCGTTCCTGTGAGTGATTGTAAATGCAACCTGCAGCATCAGTGTGAGCATCTAATGAGGGGGAATGAGCCTCTCTCGACTGATACAGCTCCGTAGCGTCGGTAGCAGGCTGGGATGCCGGATTGAGGCGCTGGCCAAGGCGGTGTCCATAGCAGGCCCATCAACGCGGGTGGCTGATGCGTCGCGCTGCCAGCCAAATCGCGTCGCGCGTCAAGCTCCCCACCACACGCACTTAAACACAACCACTCCCTTATACCGAGCCGCATCATGCTGAGACCTTGGAGCATTTGAATTTTTCACGAATTTTGATCATCTTTTCCACTTCGAAGCATTTTGGCCTGTTGCTTGAGAATCAGCGTCCCTAGCCCTTCCCAATGGCCTCGTCGCGAGCGTCGTCCCCCGCGTTGAGCGGAGGGACACCCGAGCCGCTGACGCCGCGCGCCAAGATCAAGGCGCTGCTCGCGACAGTCGAAAGCAGCGACGAAGAGGATGGTGCTGAGGTGCCGTCGAAGGCATTCGGAGCATCGTCAAGCCGAGCGAATACGGCAGCCAGTCATATCTCGCAGAACGACGCGGGAAAAGAGACGAGAGAATCCGACGAATCCGACGAGTCTGACGTGGCCATCCGGCCCAGGGGCAAGCTCGCGTCTCGAATGCAGGGCGCAAGCAGAGAAGCAGAGAGCATGTCTGCAGCGCCAGAAAGCGCCAGAGAACGCGTAAGGAGGATGCTGGCACGCGAGGAAACCGAGGCGGAAGCCGAACAAACGCGTGTTCGCGACACGACAGATGTGGAGGATGAAGATGATGATCTTCCCGTAGCACCGCGCCGGCTGCAGCGACGTGTTCCGAAGGCATCCGCCCCCGAAGAGTCTGCTCGCTCTCACAGCCCCGGTCTATTTGTCTCCTCACCTATGCGGCCCTCGCCCGCGAAGAGTGTTGACACCAGCCCGGAATCAGACAACGACCTGCCCGCCATCAAGTCGGATCGGTTCAAAGCCCTCGTGGAGCGCAAACGACAGGAGCGCCTGGCGCGCGAGGCAGCTGATGAGGCTCGCAAAGCCGAGCAGAGGGCTCGACAGGAGAAACTCGCTTCCGAACTCGAGGGACTTGAGTCGGACGATGGGGAAGGATCCGGCATCACAGACGACGAAGGCGGACGCAGACTCTCACAAAAGGCCCGACCGACGCGAAAAGCCAGCAAGAAGGCCATTGAGGAGATGAACCGAGAGACGCAACGGCTAGCCAGAAACATGCAGCTTGCGCACGAGGCCAAGACAAGAAAGAAAGTCTCCACGGCCAGCCTTTTTGCCCGGTTCAACTACACACCTGCCACTGGACTGGCACCAGAACCCAAGACGCACAGCTCCAGCCGGCCAAGTACACCGCAGACCGACGCGGAGATGAAAGATGCGGACACGCCTCCGAGCTCTCCACCGGCTGCGAAGGCACAGGACCTTCCACCGGCCGCACAAAACGCAGATATTGAAATGGGAGAAGACGAAGAACTGCCGTCCCTGGATGACGTTTTGAACGAGACAGCGCGACGACTGGACAAGGGCAAGGAGAAGGCTGTAACTACCAACATCGACGAAAAGGCCCAGGCCGTCCACAAGCCCAAACGACGCGTGCGAGTTCGAATGCCAACAGCTTCGGTGAACTTGGCCACAATTGATTCAGACAACGAATTGGAGGTTATCAAGCCTAAAACGGACAAGATCCAAGCCATCTTCGACAACGTACCTGCTCAGCAAGGCCAGCAGTCGCGGTCGTTGAAAGCTCTGCAAGCTCTCGCTTTGGTCAAGTCTCCCGGAAAGGGTTCGCGTCGCAAGGACGACAATCCTGGTATCAATGCCAGCGAACTCCACGCACAATTATTCCAAAAAGCGAAGCAGCAAGCCAAGGTCGAACGTGATCGCCGGTTGGAGATGCTCAGGGCGCAGGGAATAGTCATCCAGACCGCAGATGAGCGTGAACGCCAGGAACAAGTAGTCGAGGACCTTGTGGCAAAAGCAAGGGAGGAGGCTCGGCAGATCGGGGAGTCCGAGCGCGCTGCTGCCCAGAAGGCAAAGAGGGAGAGCGGCGAAACTGACCCCTTGGCCTGGGATGACAGCGATGACGAAGAGTACGAGGATCCTGCCAACGAAGCCGATGCGGAGGCGTCTGGGCTTGAATTTTCCGGTTCCGAGGACGAAGGGATGGAGGAAGAGCAAGAGGAGGGAGAAGAAGAAGAAGATGAGGATAGGGAGGATGGCGCCTCCAACCCCCTCATCGACGAGCTTGCCGAAGACCTAGCATCCGAAGTCGAGGAGACTGAGGAAGAAGATGGCGAGGCTGACGAGCTGCCTGTCGCCAGACAAAGACGAACACGGAAGCCCGCCGCCGTTCTCTCCGATGACGAGGCCGAAGTTCAAGCTACGCCAAGGCCGACCAGACCGGCGACCCAGTCAACACCGGCAGTACCCAAGTCCATTTCTCCCACAGCGCCAACCTCCGTCTTACGCTCGGCGAAGAAATCGTTCATTCCCGGGCTTCCTGTGACCGGCCCGGCTGGTCTTGGTCTCACGCAGATATTTGCAGGGACCATGGATGACAGCCAGACAAGGCCGTCCGGCGGACCGACGCAATCTATGATGCCCGACTTCGACCACTTCCCAGACTCCAACTTCTCGGCGAGCATGGATGAGCCACCGGAGGACGTGGTCATGGACAGTCAGCGAGAGGAAGACCAAAGCGCGACGCAGGGCATTCGGCTGAATTTGTCGCAGTCTCAAATGCACGGGTTTGACAGCCTGCTCCCTGACGTATTCCAGACGCAGGTATCTGAGACTATGGAGCCATCTCAGGACGTCGGTTTGCAGCAAAACACCCCGCTCAGGATGAGGTTCATTGAGCCTCCGTTCTCCACGGTGGAGACACTGGCCGCGGACCAAGAAGATGACGCGCCTCATGAGTCTCCCCTTGTCCGTAGAGGAAGACTCCGCCGGAGGATGCAGGTGCCGACTGAGGAAGACCCGATCGAGGCCAGTGCAGAGGCAATCACTACCACGGACAACGCATTCGACGTCATGGCAGATGGCGCAAGGAAAGACAAGCGCAAGCGGCTGATCGACGAGTTCGACCGTAAGAAGACCAAGGCCAAGGAGATGGTGGAGGAGCAGGCCGACGAGTCTGAGGACGAATACGCCGGCCTTGGCGGCGCCGACGGCGAGGACAGCGATGACGAATCCACGGCGTCCCTGAAAGAAATCATTGATGATGACGCTGGCAACAATGTGGATGGCAGCAAGCTGGCCGCCTTCTATGCGTGAGTTGGCCCCCTATCCTCGGTTTCGCACATTGAGCATAGACAGCCGTACTAACTTTGACAGTGACCGCGAGCGTGCCGACGACGAGAAGGAGGTTGAGAAGCTCTTCAAGGATATTACAACTGGGCAGCTGCGCCGCAAGCGTGGCGCAGACTACGACCTCTCGGACTCTGACGACGGCGGGGAAGCGCGTCGGAAAATGAAGCGTCGCCAGTTTGCCAAGATGCAGAAGGCCCTATTTGCCGATGAGCGCGTCAAGAAGATGGCCGAAAATCCCGGAAACGAGGCTTTCCTCCGCACCATCGAGGATCGCGGCAGCGATGACGAGATAGACCTACTAGGGGACGTGGAGACGGAGGAGCAGGCCGAGTCGCAATCGCAGCCTCAGGAGCACGGCGATGCAGCCCAACCACACCCGACCATTCCAGACAGCCAGCCAGGCAATCAGCCCTTGAGCGCGTACGGTGAGAATAGAGCCCCCGCGCACATGAGACGGACCAAGGGCGCACAGAAGCCATCGAACATCGGACAAGTCCGCGAAACCCTGTCGAGCCTGCTGGAGGAGCCACAAGGCTCCGTCATCCCAGCGACAGAGGCTGGCTCTGAGAGCGACGACGACGACGGGCACCAGGAGCCACCTCACAGCGATCAGGAGAACCGGGCACCGAACCCCCGTCGCAGCAGCGCCACGGTAGTCGATCGCATCAGCCTGAAGCGCAACGCCTCGTCGACGCTGTCCAACTCCAGCGCGCGACTTGCGTTTGCCGCGGCGCAGACGGCCGGCTCGTCCTCGTTCAAGGTGCCCGCCCTGCTGCGGCGCGCGACGACCAACTCGACGTTCATGTCGGGGAGCTCGACGAGCTCCGGCGGCGTGGCCGCGACGACGGGCGCGGTGGGCAGCGCGGGCGGCTTCGGCGAGGACGCCAAGATCAAGAAGAGCGCTGGCAAGAGGAGCGGCGTGGGCGGATTCGCGAGGGAGAGCGAGGCAAAGGTCCAGATGAGGGACAGCGACCGGCGCCGGGAGGCGAAGAAGGTGAAGGGGGCGGAGAGGAGGATCGGGGCCGTGAGAGGCTTGTTTGGGATGGGGTCTTTTGCGTGATTCTTCAACCGTGGGACTTGGTACGAATGGGCATGAATGCGTTGCGGCGTTTGCATGGGCGAGGGTTTCGGGGCTGGCGCTTGGTGTTCTGAGGTTAGGGAATGTGATTGCCAGGATATTTGAGAATTGATCATGATGACTACCTCATGTACGGAGCACTCATACCCACTCTTTGAAGGTGGTCGCTGCATCTGGCGTGTAAGCGCACCCGCGTACTTATTGTTAATGATTCTATACCTGATGGCTTGCCTTGAGTCGTGCCATCGTCTTCCATGCTGGGAGTCATTGATAACCGTCCAATGTGAAAATGAATGAACGTCCAAGTCGACAATGCTGCTTTTCCATGCTCGCTGGATCAGATGATGCCCGTGCCTCCCTCCACCTCTGTCTGTCAAGTCCACCTCCGCCCCCGTTCCGTTTCCAAGTCGCTACTTCGTGGGCCGCAAGGGCTTCTGGGCCGTCACGATGAACACGTCGAACATGGCATGGACGTCCCTGCGGCGGGTGGCGGCGCGGACGCGCGAGTTCATGACCTCGACGGCCTCGCGGGACCAGCCCAGGACGTCGTGGTGCGGCACGGCGGTGAAGGCCTCGACGCCCTCGAAGAAGTTGACGCTCATGAAGGCGCCGACCTCCTTGAGG
This sequence comes from Tolypocladium album, assembly GCA_024341135.1. Taxonomy (NCBI): domain Eukaryota; kingdom Fungi; phylum Ascomycota; class Sordariomycetes; order Hypocreales; family Ophiocordycipitaceae; genus Tolypocladium; species Tolypocladium album. The sequence continues at coordinate 520,846 of JALHCF010000130.1, forward strand.
CGCGGGTCCTTGGGCCAGCTGCCCACGGGCATCTTGAAGTGCTGCTCGTGGATGCGCTCGAAGCCGGCGGCGGCGGCCCAGGCGGCGAAGTGCGGCGCCGGGTTCAAGCTTCGGCCGATCATGTCGCAGGCGCGCGACAGGTCGCGCAGCAGCTCGAGGATGGGGTAGTCGGGGGCCAAGGACCCGTCGTCCGAGTGGAGCGTGTCGGTCGACTCGTGCAGCTCGACCCAGCCGCCGGGGACTAGCGAATCGTACATCTGGGCGAACAGGCGTGGCCAGTCGGCGATGGCGGCGGCCATGTAGCGGCTGTGGATGAAGTCGTAGCTCTCGGGCGAGGCCCAGTCGAGCTCGACGTCGTCGACGAGGAAGCGCACGTTGGCGGGCACCCACGACGGCTGGATGGGGCTCAGGTCGTTGCCCACGACGTCGGCGCCGGGGAACTCGTCGCCCAGCTGGATGGGCCAGATGCCCGTGCCGGTGCCCACGTCGAGCACGCGCAGGCCGTTGGGGTCGAGGGGCGCCAGGAACAGGCGGTCGCCGAGCAGGCGGTAGCAGGCGTGGTGCACCATGTCGAGGCGGTCCTGCTCGCGCTCGTCGTTGGGGAAGTTGTACGCGCCGGCCTGGTAGCTGTGGTAGCGCCGGCCGTGCTTCCACTCGTAGTGCATGATGCTGCTGCGCAGCGAGGTGCAGCTCGACGAGTGCCCGTCGTCGCCGTAGGCCGAGTCGCCGCCGCCGTCGTCGCTGTCGACCTCGACCGCGGCCTCGGTCTCGGCCCCGGCTGGGAGACCCTCGGGCTCGACGTGGAGAGCACCCTCAGGCGTGGCCATGGTGCGGTAGGAGGCAACGGGTCTGTTGGGCGAGGCCATGTCCAGCCAGGTCCGGCACGGCGTTGGGACGCGGGCGAGAGGGTGAGAGGATGATGCCGTCTTATATGCGAACGATGCGCCTTCCCCGTCTCTCAATGACGGCCTCTGCCAAGAACGACCTCGTCATCGACATCGGAGCGGGGGAGGCACAGCCGTCGAACTCTCCTTCCCTGCTCTCGATCCCTCCTCTCTCCATGCCACGTCCCATCCAGCATCATTGTCCAAGGCCGGAAGTTCCCAGCGTGGCCGCAGACATACGTCGCAACTTGGGGCGAGGTCGACCAGGGACACCGGCTCTAAGGAGGCAGTTGGATGGCCCAATGCCACCAAGCGAGCTGCCGTCTCGCCCAATGGCCACGACGTCGCGCAGCAGGCACGCATCGGGGGCGCCTTGCGGAGACTGGGGCCCCCATCGACAAGCGGTCCGACGACAGCGCGACCAACCGCGGCACTGCATCACGGGATTGGCCGGTGGCTGCTGGCGTCGACAGGGTCCTTGCAGGCTGCTTGCAGGTGGGCGTTGGTTCGTGGTCGGGCCGTGAGCTTGTGCCACGCGAGCACGGCGCAAGTCGCGCCCTCGCACGACACAGAATGCTGTGGGAAAGCAGGACGATGGGGGAGAGAGAAAGCGATAAGGACAGACAAGCAGAAACAGCGCAGCCCGAGCCCGCCCCCTCTTCGGCCGGATCGTCGTCACTGCCGTCGCATGCTCGTACGAGCGCACCCCGATAAGCCTTCTAGATGCAGCGGCGTCCTTCGCTCACATCAGCCCGAACGTTACACTGCCGGCCCGCGGCATGCGCGCCGTCTCGCACGATGCTGCGTGCCTCGCACCCTGCAGCCGCCACCAGGTGGAGTGCATCTGCCGGCCTTGGCCTCTCCACTGCCAGCATGTTCGTGAAGCTGCTCGGTGGCGGAATACCCACCGCCGAAATGCGAGCCTTAAGTTTTGATATTATTACGCCCTTTTGAAAGGCAAAGCTGCAGCAATCGCGGGAGGAGTGGCGTCTGGATATATCTGGATATGCCACTGCCGACGTCCAAGCATTCCGGTCCACTCGGGCCCCTCCGACGCTTTGACCCTTCGCCGACTCCTCCGGCCAGCCCCACTTGTTCGGGGCCTCTCCCGGCCGAGGATGGACGTCTGCGACTGAAAAGCATAACTCGCCACTCGCATGCACAGACTCACTGAAGCACCGGGAGGGGCCGGGCTGATACAAGCGTCGCACAAGCAGGACTGCGTTTGCACAGTTGATGAACATTTCTCGCCGCTTCTTCGACTTCTCGCCGGCGCCAGCCTCAGTCTCACTGCTGGGCGGCGCCATTCTAGCCAGCCTTCGGACCACGATCCAGTCATGTTAAACATTCTTCAACTCTCGCAATACAGCGTATGACTCATTATTGCGAATGCCCAAGCAGCATGCTGTTCCCGCGCTGCTGCTTCGCATGCTCAGTTCACCAATCCGACTGGCCCCCCTGCTATGCTCTCCGGCCAATGCAAGACTTTTTTTTCGCGGATAATAAATAAAAAGGAAATTAGCTGGTCGACGCGAAGTGCTCATCGCTTTGCCATGGCCGTGTCGATGCATGCCAGGAACTACGCGGTTTCTTAGCCACTAGACTGCCGTGCGCGTCTCAATAGGGTGCAACTCACCTGTTCCGGCACAACGCCCTGGTTTCCGAGGTACCGCGCCATGCCCTTGACAAGCTCGACCTGCTCGTCCGGGCTGAGGCTCGTGATAGCGGTCTCGATCACGGATCCCAGCGTCACCTTGTAGACGGCAATGAATGTGTGGTAGTACATGTAAGCAAAGAAGCCCATGATGAACTGGCAATCCATGCGGTCCGTCATGCCGCCGTGGCCGGGGATCGAGTCGCCAAAGTCCTTGATCTTGAAGGTGCGCTTCAGCCCAGAGGCGAAGAAGCCGCCAAAGGGCGCGATCAGCGAGGCGAACGTCGCCAGCATCATTCCGTGGAGCTGCATGGGCGCGAAGGTGAGGGAGAAGGTCGTGTTGGGCGGCAGGAAGAAGAACTGCGGCATGTGGTACGTGCGAGGGACGAAGACGGGGTTCGGATCGCACTGCAGACCCGTGAAGATGTTGGCGCCGAGGTCCTATAGAAGCACGGGCCATCAGCACTCGAATCTAGCAGAGATCGCACGGCGGGACTCACATTGACCGGGCAGATGAAGTACTTGGAGCGTAGCATGAGATTGACAAGCAGCATGGAGAAGATGAGCGTCATGATCCAAGCACCGACAAAGCCCTCCACCGTCTTCTTGGGAGACAGCTTGATGAGCTGGGTGCGGCCAAAGGCGATGCCGCAAATGTACGCAAAGATGTCGTTGGTGATGACGAGGGCGGCTGGCAAGAAGAACCAGATCATGCCCTCGAAGATGTTGTTCATGACGAAGTGCGCCTGCACAACGATGAGGTACAGCGCCATGTGCGTCCAGGCAAAGTTGGTGAACTGAAACTTGTAGTGGCCGGCCTTGAGCGTGGCGACGAACGAGACGAAGCCTGCGTGGGAACCTTGATTAGCTGGCGCTCAATATCCTAGACAGAACTGTGACTGACCAAAGACGTAGAGGATGAAGCTGATGAAGCGGTGGTGCGTGGCCAGGGGCAGCAGCACCTTGTCGACGAGGACGATATGCTTGAAGTAGTAGATGACGCTCTCGCCGTAGAGAAAGTACATGGTGGTGGCAAGCCAGTACCAGTTCAGGCTCTTGGTGGAGCGGATGGAGCGGGCGCGGCTGGGGACGTTGGCGATGGCAATGACCTCCTTGAAGGACACGATCTGGACGGCGGAGATGATGGCGATGATGTAGATGTGGCCCATGAAGAGGGCGCCGAAGAAGATGGCGAGCATGCTAAAGGTCCAGAAGGTGCGCGTGTAAAAGTTTGCCTTCTTCTTCTGGTATTCCTCCTCGGGGGTGAGCTGCTTCTGTTCGACACGTCACGTTAGCCCGGTGCGCCACGGCACGAGGGGAGATGGACTGAGGCCATCCAGCATCGTACCTCTTGCACGGGAGCCAGCTGAGCCTGCGCCTTGGCCCGCGTCCTGGTCGGGGAGCCTGAGCCATCCTCGCTGCCGCTGAAGCTCGAGCGGCGGCCCTCTGAGCCGCTGGCCTGGCCGTTGACGGCGCCGCCGTGGGGGAAGCGAACGCCTCTCCGTGACCGGCCCATTGCAGCTGTGGTGCGATTGAGATGCGCGTGTGCGCGTGCAAGTCGAGGTCGAGTCTGCGGCCGCGTCTGCGCACGCAGAGAGGTCGCTGCAGGAGGTGGGCGGCGGCGGCGGGTAAGCAGCAAAGCAAGCCTCGCGCGGACTGCTCGGGACTCGTGGCCGGGGTCGCGGACTCGAACAGGGGGCCGACGAGGGGACGTAAGGAGCGCGCCCTGGAGCCGAAGATGGGGATCTTTCGGGGCGTTTGTCGGCTGTCGTGCGCGTGCGCTCGGGGGTGACGGCCGAGGGTCGAGTGGTGGACAGAGCCGGACGATGGGGTTGGTGTTGACGGAAGCAAGCCTAGGCCCTCGTTGAAGTCTGGTGGGAAGGGTTGGATGGGATTTTTCCAGAGCTGCCCTGGGCTGAAGGACGCCCAGGACGGCGCAGTGGAGGCTTTAGCGGCTCGGCGGGCGACGTCAGTGCCGGCCAGCGACTAGTTGCAGCGCTAGAACGCAAACATGCACCAAAGCCGGCGTGCTTCGCCGGCGCAGCAGCAGCCACAGCCTGGGGTTTTCTGGAGCCCCCTGCTTCGAGAATTGTTGGGCTTTGTGCGGCAAGCCGCGGTGCTTGTGGGACAGCGAGGACTGGCGGATACGGGGTTAGGGGAATTGCTACGCTCCCGGCAGTCTGGGCGCAGACGCGAGCCCATCACGGCAGTCTCGGGACTCAACTCATCACGGCGGTGCCTCCACTCGTACTCGAGATGCTCGCCCGACACTCGCATTTTTGGCAGCACTTCTCCACTTCCCCCAAGTCGCCGAGAGCTCTGAGTGTGCGCGTGCTCCCCCAAACCAGGTTTCCGTCGGCACACCACGCATCGACACCTATGCACGCCGAGCACGGTGCTCTGGCTCTGGAGCCAATTGGCGCGTTTGCAGACGATGAGACGTCGCGGTGCAATGTAGCGGTGCCAACGTCGCCTGTCACATGTTGCTGCGAAGAGCTGTGTCGATTGGATGACTCGCTCTCCCAGCTCGAAAGCAAGCTCCTGCCGGAGCGTTCTTCCGGAGTGCGAGCGCAACAGGTAGGCTACGGCAGCCACACCCTATCAGCCACAATACTTGTGCAGCCACACACCTACCTCTAGCGTACCTTAGGCCTACTCTTGGCCAAGGTCGGCACTTTACCAGGCAACGTGACTTCGCGACGCGTTCGGCGGGCAGAGCTTCCATCACCTTTGCTCACCAGGCACGCCGTGGAGCCGCAGCTCAACACCCCCACCAGATCCCCCATGCAAGACGCAGTCTCAATGCATCCGCTGTGTTGGGCCACGAGAAATGGACCTTGACGATTTCTCGGACGATGGCTTCGACGACTTGACCGACAACGCCCTCCAAGAGCTCGAGCGCAACGCCATACAGCTCACCCAGGCCCATGTTCTCAGACAAAGCCAACCCAAGCTCGTTTCCCAAGATGCTCCGCACCAATACTCCGACTATGGGCTGGAAGAAGAGGACGATGACTTGGATACCACCGAGGTGACCAATGATGTCGGTGCTCCAATTGGTCGGCCCGTCGTCGACAACACCCTGCAGCAGAGACAGCGACATCAGCAACACCAGCAGCAGCAACGCCAGGCCGCCTCGCAAGCTCCGCGACGATCCGTACCTCCCGTCCCCAACCCGAGATGGAATCCCACTATCGATCCCGCCAACCGGCCTGGCCCGGCCATGGCTCGCCCTCACGTGCCCAGCGCCAGGCCGACTATCCAACCATTTGCCGGATCCCAACGATTCCAGCCTCAGCCCCAGGGTCTCATGAACCCTCCCCAGCAGAGCCAATATCCTCGGCCGCAACCCCCTCCGAAGCGATTTACTGCGGCGTCGGAGGCGTCGCAGGCCCAGCCCGACGATGTCGCCTCGGCCCTCCAACAGCGCGTGAAGGCGCTGGAAGCCGAGCTCAACGCCGCCCGCGGCGAGGCGTCAATAATTCGTGCAAACTCCACCAAAACCCAACGAGAATACGATGCTCAGATCGCACGCCTCAAGAAGCTCAACGCAGAACAGGCGGAGAAGCAGGAGCGCATCGTCGAAGCTGCCGTCGCGGCCGAGAAGAGTGCCAGCACGGAGCTGCAGTTTCTTCAGCGAGACATGCGGGAGGTTAGCGACCGCGCCCGTAGAAAGGATACCGCAGGCGGAACAGGCTCGAGTCTTGCGACGCCCAAAAAGGCGGCCAAGTCGTGGGGGTTGGCCGATGGCTTTGACGAGTTGGACATGGCCGCGAGCCCAAGCAAGGGTCAAGGACGGGGCAGGGCCTCTGGGTCGGTGGCTGCCAACGTTGGGGAGAAGACGCCGAGCAAGGGAAAGAGGAAACGCCCGGCAATCGATAGCCCGATAGCGGCGCTAGAGATTCACACCGAAGATGTAGTCATGGGCGGTGACGAGAAGGCCACCGCACAGGTATCCCAGCCTGCGGTTGCTGTAACGGCTCCTACGGCCCCTTTCGAGGTGAGAACTGCCAGAAGCGGCCAGATCGCTCGAGTATTGGCCCTGACATGTTTCCCAGTTTCTCCAGTTGGTTCTTGATCACGGCGCCTTTCACCAGGAACCACCGACCTTTGCCACCTTGGCGCGATTCGCATTCCCCTCTGATCCCACGGCCACTTCATTTGCCTCCATGATATTCGAGAAGCTGCCGCTGATGGGAAATCCACACCGACCAATGCAGCTGCTCGTTGATTTCGCGGAACAAGTCATATCGCTGTGGGCCAGATGTGTCGAGGAGCAGTTCTGGGAGCCGGTCAAGTACCTCGTCGCCCTCATCTCCTTCACCTTCGACCTTCATACCATCTCGGTGGCGCCGCTCGTCGTCACAAACCTTGCCCCCATCGCCCAGGCGACGATTGTCACCCTTGCAGAGGGCCGACGTCGTGCTCCGGACGATAATCTTCCCAGCGGCGAGATGCAGAGCTTCCTCGAGGAACACATCGACACGACGCGGATCCTATCGCTATTGCACATTGCGGCCATGGCCTGTGCCACGACGCCGAGCGAGATCGATGGCGACTTTGATTACACGGCCACTGGATTTTGGAGGCTCATGTCCCTGGATCTGGTGCTTCTCCTTCTGACGCCGAGACAGAGATTGAGCGACATACTCGGCATGCTCGACTTGTTGACGACGTCGTCGCTGCCTGGGTCAATCGGACCCGTCAGCGAGCAGGTTGAGCAAGCCGTCATTGCGCGAGCCATCATTGACCGAGTATCGGCCAAGCTCACGGAGCACCCCTCGCGTTCTGCCGCTACGCCCCAGCAGAGGCGGCGACTGCGGCTGGCGGCCTTGCGGACGCTCATTGCGTTCGCCAGAAGCCCATTCGGTGCCGTGCAGCTCGCATCGCACGACAACGCACTGCCTCGTTTGGTCACATGCCTGAGCGCATCCATCGATGACCTGTACGACCAGCCAGTTCCTTCCAATGTTCTAGCACCGCTGCCCGACGCCCTCAAATCCTCTTCGCCGAGACCTTTCGAGTTGACAGCGTCCGCAGAGTTGTACCGCATCATCTCGCAGAGTGTGCTCCTCATACACACTCTGGTCACAGACCCCGGCACTTCCAACGTGGCCGACGTGAGCCAGAAGTTGTCCATGGCGCACGGGGGGAGTCAGCGATATCTTCTTGCACTGGGAAGACTGGCATTCGCTGAGGAGGATCTGGTCATCGAGGCAGGCATCGACGGAGAGGTGGTGGAAGCGGCGCACGAGCTGCTGGAGATGGCCGTGACGCCGGATGAGGGGCAGGCTGTGAGCGAAGCCTTCGGGGCGTGAAGGATCTGACGGCGAATACTGTGCACCAAGGCCGTGGGAAAAGGCTGGGGAAACCGGAGTTTCGGCGCAGAGATGGCGTTGGGTGATTTGGAGGGCAGGTGACGTCGCTACGGGATCTACCAGTGCAGACATAACCTGGGAATTGCGGGACTCGCCAAGAGCCCATTTAACGCCGAAAAGATCTTTTGTTGATATCAAAGCGTGAAGAATATACACTCAAAATACAGTACATCTACTATAGTAAGGTATCTATCATTCCCATCTGCTTTCCAAGGCAGGCACCGACGCATACCAAATCTTGACATTCCCCATACCTGTGAACAAGCAGCTCGACCAAGCAGTCTACTTGTACCAACGCCATGCTATGTGCCCCGAAGATTCCATCAAATCCCTGCTTCCCCTTGCAATGTCTACAGGCCCATGATCCTTCGTAGTCCCACATTCTCCACGACCCACGACGGCCCCAGCTTGAAGGCACCCCGGCCCTCGAGCTTCCCATCCACCCTCCCCATGGCCGCCTGCGTCAGAAAGTCGCCCAGCACCTCCGTCGGCGAGTGCATGCCCCTGAAGCCCGCCCGAATCGCCGGCGCAAGCGTCACGAGGCCCATCCTGTACAGCAGGCCCGGGTCAGGGATGTACGGCTTGATGGCGGCGTGGCTCGCCGCGTCCACGAACCCCGGCCGCACCGAGTCGGCCCGCAGCGTCGGCAGCTCGGCCGCCAGGTCCGCGAGGGCGCGCTCCGTCTCGCCCTTGGTGCGGGCGAAGATGGCGGAGAAGCGGCCGGGCGTCTGCGTGGCGCCCTCACCGGAGACATACACGAAACGGAAGGGCGTCGCCTCTGAGGGTGACAGCGCGGCGAAGGACCGCGCGGCGGCGAGGGCGTAGTCCTTCGTGATCTTGACGTACTCGTCGCTGCCGACCTTGAACTGGCTGATGCCCAGCGCCCAGACGCAGCCGTCGGCGCCGCGGAGCTGGTCCAGCACCGCGGCGTCGTACGTCTCGAAGTCGCGGTGGAGGATGACGCGGACGCGCGGGTCCTTGCGGTCCTCGGCCATGCGGACGGGCTTGCGGCTGAGGATGGAGATCTTGGTCACGTCCTTGGCCCTGATCATGGCGTCGAGGACGGAGGAGCCGACGAGGCCGGTTGCGCCCGTGAGGATGAGATGCATCGTGCGTTTGTGTTTGAGCTTGTGGCGGTGATGATGAGCTGGAGGAACGGACGCCGGGATGAGGTCCGATGGGGCAAGTCTGGATCCGGCAACTACTGTATCTGAGAAGGAGCTGCTTTGCTCAACCGCCGTGCGCCGTGTAGCAGAGTTTAAGAATGGATGAGATGAGCGAGACGGCCTGGCGAGCCCAGCAATTTTGTAGATGTCGTCGGCGTCGACACGAACGGCGGGGCCGCATTCCTCTCGGGGCACGGGCCGGAATTAGTGCTATTGCCGCCGACCGGCATAAGTATCCGCTCCGTGTGGGGACCGCCAACGGAACTCCGCAGCTCCGCAGCCCGAGGAACGGTGCCTCAACGAGTCAACGGGCTGATTCGCTGGGCAATACGAGCCTTCCAGGCGACGAGGGACATTGTGCCAAAGCGAAGTCGTTACTGGACTCCATTTTGCCGTCAGGTTCCAAATGCCAATGTCGGCAATGCCGCTGTGCTGTGGATGTAGATGCTCCTCTCAAGGCCGGTGGCTACGAAAGTATTTCAATAGCTCATCTCACACCATCTCTGTGGATGACCTTGTTCCTATTGAGTCGAATGGATACTCGAAACTCCTGATGCGGCGATTTGAGGACATGACGCGGCATCTCATTGAATACGATTCCCGAACAGCCTTGTACGCCAACTGCCTTGCGCTTCTATGCTCGACATACCCTATTGCTCCTTGCCAACACCGAAAACAGGACTCCATCGGACGACTGGGCGTAGGAAAGTGGATCTATACCAAAGCAGGTCTATGTAACGCCCTGGCCTCGCGACAGATGAAAGCGTAACTTTCCGTGATCTTCGGCCTCTTTTTCTAACCTCGACAACGCAGCTCAACAGAGCTGATCATGGCAACTGACGCTCGGCACGCGGTCGAGTTGCAAGACCGGCAGCCTCACAGCATCATCGCCGCGCCCACCACCAAGCACACAGCCCCCGCCGCGACCCCAAAGCTCCGCGTCCGCGACGCCTCGCTCGCAACACCCGCGTTCTGGTTCCAGGCCGCCACCGTCGGCGCGCTCGCCTTGACGTTGATGTTGTTGGCCTCGCTGTCCATGCTGGGCGTGTAGTCCAACGACGGGAAGTCGCACGTGTCCATGATGACGTGCATATCTGTACCTCGTCAGTATTACACGCCGCACAACTCGAGATTGCCACGGTGGGCTCACTGCTCTGCCCGTCATCGGCCTGCATGATGCAGCTTGCGCACAGCGCCGCGAGCCGAGCGACGTTGAAGCTGCGGTTCAGGCACACGCACTTCTCCTCGGGGTCCATGGTCGGTGGGATCGCCGGCCGGCTCGTGCTCTGCCCCGTCTGGCTCCCGCTGCTCGAGGGGCCCAGCGTTGGGGTGCTGCTCGAAGCGGCTGGGGGGCCCGCTGTGCTGGTTGTCGGTGGGCCGTGGGCTCCGAGGGCAATGCCAGTTGTCGTCGCTGGCGGTGTCGGGGGAGGGGGAGGGGGCGGGGGTGGTGGTGGTGGTGGTGGTGGTGGTGGTGGTGTTGAGGATGAGATGTCCGCTGCCGGCGGAGGAGCAGCTGGCGGAGGAGCAGCCGGTGCTTGCGGCGGGCGAGGCAGAGGAGATGTCGTTGCAGGAGGTGACTGCACAATGACGGGCGTAACGCGCGTGGGTATCCTGGGCGAAGCTTCTTCGATGGCGGGCTGGGAAACTGATGGGGAGTTCGCAGGCTCAACGCTCGGCGTCGCGGCACCAGCTGCCGGCAAATTCGGGAACGATGCCGGCGCCGGCACAAGCGTCACGAACTTCCTCTCGAGGCGGTCATCGTCGCGCACCGCCCGCCCTCCCGCGGGCAGGGCGTTGCCGCCCCCGAAACGGAGCGGCTCGTCCAGACGCCGCCGCTTCGCGAGCCTGCTGCGCGGGCTGCACATGGCCGTTAACTCGACCATGGGCCCGCAGATGGTCGCGCACTCGACGGGGATGTTGTCGGCCGGCAGGGCCTCGCCAGTCGCCAGGGCCGCGAGGCCCGAGAAGACGACGAGGCTGGCGTGCGCCGACTTCATCCCGGGGAGCGGTGGTGGTTATGCTTGACGTCGCCTGGATGGTGTGGTGATGCACCGGCTGCGTGTCGATGAATGAGCACTCGCATCCGGTAACGCGATGGGGAAACGTGATGTTGGTATATGGCAAGTCGTTCATCGACAGCGACAGCTCTGCAGATCGACCTCTGCTCACGCCAACTTCGCCACCAGGAGAAGGGCTCGCAGCCGTAGGGCGTTCGTCTCGATTATGAAACGATCAAAGGGGGGAGGGAGGGGGTCCATCTCCGCGTGTCGTTACGGAGTACGAGCCCCGTCACCCGTTCGGCTCTCACGCTTGACACTCTTCCCTTGCCCCAATCTCCAATCACCTTGACAGGAACTGGAAACAAACATTGTACGACGCTGCTGCGACTTCTCGCCCGTGCTCGCCGCACACAGCCAGTGGCCGGCGTTTCCTCCTTGCCCCTCAATCTGAGACTCAGGCGGCCGCCGGCTGAAACGCCACCGGCACGGCCTGAGCCCTGGCGCGCGGTGAGCCCCGTGTGCGCTGCGCCGTCGTCGTCGTTGCCGACTTGCTCGACGACGAACGGCGTGAAAGTTCGGTTCGCATCGTCATGGTTCCCTCGCGGATGTGGATGAGTTCGTTGAGCGTGGCTTGAGCCGCGCTAGAATGCGGGCTGAGGTAGATTATTGGACTGGGACCCTTATTGCCGTGATCCCAGATGCCGAGGTAGTTGCGACTGGTCAAAGCGTCTCGCAAGATGTGATGCGCACTGCTACGACCATGCGTTAATAGGAATTCGCTAGAAATTGGACTCTATCATGCAAAATTGCTACCACAGATGGTGCGAGATCGTGAAAATGCATCTAATCATGCTCCACCAGACAGAGTTGCCACTGCGTGTCTCCAACCATGTGTCGTCGCAGCTTGCTGCGGTTGACCCCAATCATAAACCTGTCTCTGAGCCTACCAGACTCGTGTCCACGCCTAATAAAAACAGTAGCGGTGCTCTCGGTCGGCACGACGCCACCGATGCAGCATGCAAGAATCGTAGTTTCGGCCGTTAATAATACATATGCTCCATGCCACAACCGCGCCCTTAGAACCGGTGCTGGCGGCCGACGCTCTCGACCCTGACGCCGAGCTTCTCCATCTCGCGCGAGTCGATGACGCCTCGGCCGTCAAACACCCATCGGGGCTTGGCCATGGTGTCGGCGATGCGGACCCAGTCTATCCGCTCCTTGGGCCTGTACTCCTCAGCGCTTCCCATGCCCGTGGCGTGGCCCGTCAGCTTGCTCTCCTTCTCCTGGAGGCAGTCGGGACAGTCCTCGGCGCAAGACGGTTCCGTGTTGAACCGGTCGAGCGGGTCCGACGACGTCTCGCCGGGTCGCTGCACGAGGTGCTTGTGCAGCGCAAGTAGGTCGTTCTCGGTGGGAGCCGAAGACGTGAAAGGCCGCGGGTCAGATTTGGGGTCTGGCTTGCGGCCGTTCGTCTTGGGCGTGGCTTGCGAAGGCGGCGAGGGCTTCGGCTGAGGGACGGGCTGGTTCCGGAACTCGTCGAATTCGGTCGCAATGACCACAGCAGTGCTGCCGTGGCAGGCGTCGTATGCGTTTCCGTAGACCGAGATGTTGTTGCCCGCGGCCACGGGGCCCAGGCACGCCTTGATCTCTTCCTTGATGACGAGGGGATTGCAGCAGGGGTCGAAAACGGCCACCTCACGGGGGCGCTCTTCCAGCAGCGTCTTGACCATCTCGAGGGCAGGCGCCTCGCGAGTGTCGGACGTGTTCTTCTTGAAGGCGTAGCCGAGGATGGTGACCTTCTTTCCCACCAGGGTGTTGTTGAGGCACTTGATGACGCGGTTGGTGAAGCGGTCACGCGCGTACTCGTTCATCTTGACCACCTGGCGCCAATACTCACCGACCTCGGGCAGGCCCATGGTGTCGGCCAGGTAGACAAGGTTCAGGACGTCCTTCTTGAAGCAGCTGCCTCCGAACCCGATGCCGGCCATGAGGAACTTGTTGCCGATGCGAGGATCGACACCGACGGCGCGAGCCACCTCGTCGACGTCGGCGCCGGTCTGTTCGCACACGGCCGAAATGGAGTTGATGCTCGAGATGCGCTGGGCAAGCATGGAGTTGGCGACAAGCTTGGCGAGCTCCGAGGACCAAACGTTGGTGGTCAGGATGCGATCGCGAGGCACCCAAGAAGCGTACACGCCGACCAGAGCCTCCGCGGCCCTCTTGCCCGAAGGCGTCGGCGCGGAGCCGATCAGGATGCGATCAGGGTACAGCAGGTCATTGACGGCCGTTCCGGCCGCCAAGAACTCGGGGTTGGAGAGAATCTCAAAGTGGACGCCAGGTCGGTGCATGGAGAGCTGGTAGAAACAGTATTAGAGACACAAAGACTTCAAACCTGCGGGACGCGCAGTTGGGCTTACCGTGTCGGCAACGAGCTGGGCCGTCCGGCAGGGAACAGTGCTCTTCTCGACGATAATGGCGCCCTCTCGGGCGTACTGGGCGACGACACCCGTGACAGCCTCGAAGGCAGTCATGTCGGTGGCGACTCCGGCGCCAACGCCTCGGTCCTTAGTGGGGGTATTGACGGCAACAAGGACAACGTCGGCCTCAGCGATGCTGTTGGCGACGTCGGTGGTGAAGAAGAGGTTGCCGGGGCGGCGAGGGACGGCTGTCTCGCCATCGTCGACGGAGGAGCCCTCAGAGTCAGAGGTGGGCTCGTTGGAGAAGGACGTCTCGCGGCCGCCATCACGGGCAATGCGCACAATGTCGTGCAGGCCAGGCTCGTAGATGGGCGGGTGTCGCGAGTTCCAGCGGCGGATACGGTTCTCGTCGCGGTCGACGACGGTCACCTTGATGTGCGGGTTCTGGAAAGCGATGACGGCGGCAGTGGGACCTCCTGGGAGAAGGGGAGAAGAGCAGGTCAGCCAATGGCTCGGTGGTGGTGATGCGGGTGAGTGCTTGCGGGTGCTGCGATGACGTCCGAGCAGTCTTGAATCCCCGGGCTTGGCGAAATAAAGTGGTCACGAGGGCACGGACATGTTGAAATGGAGAGAGAACAGGACGGGCCAGGACTTACCGACATAGCCAGCACCTACGCAGCAAATGGTGCGGACCTTGACCTCGCCGTGGAAGCCGCCGTTGGTTTGCTCCGAGACGCCATTGAGGCCGAGTTTCTTGACCGAGTCGACAACGGCCTCGTGGACGGAAGCCATGGTCGCGGGGACTGTGGAGGGGCCCAGAATCTCGTATGCGCAGCGACCAGTAACGGCGTGGCGCAGCAGCAGCCTGCAGCTTAGAGGGTATAAACGGAACCTTGGAACGACGAGCGGACGAGAAGAAGCGAGCGGAATGCCTTCACCCAAGCAGAACGGAATGCAGGAGAGAGCAGGATAATAAGAGGAGAGGGAAACCCGGACGGGCTGGTGGACGAAAAGGGGCGCGGCGTTCCGAGCGATCAGCCAAGAGCAGCAGAGGCCTTGGAAGGTGCGCAAACGGCAGCTGGGCGGAATTATGGGCCGGCGGTCAAGGCTGCTGCCAAGGTGGACGAGCGAGTCGCGGGCAAACAGGGCCCATGCGACGTGTCTTGTGCCGTTGATTTGGCGAGTCGACGTGCGCTCGCCTCTAGCGGCCGCCGCATGTTGAGGCGGCGCATCTGCTGTACGGGACTGTTGGCTGTCGACGATCGGGAGCCCACATGGACCTTGGATGTGCTGGAGGCACTCTTTACAGTGGAGCGCCCAGGGACGGCGGCCTTCCCAGTGGTCGAGGTACCTGCGCTGTCCACCCCGAGGTACCTCCCAGAGGGGAAGTGGCTGCAGCCAGCGGGCGCGCTGGTTGGCTGCAGCGACGTCCAGGGCCCGGCTGCTCTCTGATTGGGAGCGCCACATGTTCAGCCCGAACGGGAAGCTGCACTCGTCGCCGTTGCTGCATCTGTTTCAGATCGCAGAGAACAGCCAAAAGCACACATCTAGTCCGTACAGACGATACGTTATCTGCACTCCCCATATCCGTACTCGTACTCGTACTTTGGTCGTGCCGCTTCCCGCGGACGCGTAAGACGGTTTCGGAACGTGGTGTCAACCTGCGAGCAGCCACAGGGGGGCTGTTCTCCAACCCACTGGGCCAGCCCACTGGACCATGTGGAGTGCCACGCTGGTCCATCTCCAGGTCCTCCGCGCGCGGCTCCATCCCATCCAGGCACCGCTTCTCGCGTCTCCCGTCGTCAAGAAAAGGCAGCCGCTCGCCGATAAGCCGGAGCGGAAATGTGCCAAGGCCATAGGCCACGTATCGGCCGCCTCACGGCACTTGCGGCTGAAACTGCCAAGAGTCGGCAATGTGAGCCAATGCCGCGAACCCGAACATCTGCTGATGGGAGATGGAGCTGCTGCCCCTTGCCCTCGGCTCGCGTGTGATGGACGCCGAGGGCCAAGTCAGCGAATTCCTCGTGAGGACCATACGCCGAAGCCATCAACATGATAAACACGACGGCCGAAATCGCATCGCGTCAGCCCAAGGGATCTGCGTCGAGTGTAAGCAGACGACGCCGATGCCCGTCGTGCAATCGCACCCATGCTATGACAGCTTGGTATTAATAGCGCGGCTCCAGGACCCTGCTTGTTGCACCCGCAGCCCGCATTGATTGAGCTGAGCCGACCAGCTCGTCATCGCCCAGCTTGCCCAGTCTGCCGAGCCCGAAAAGTCCGGTTTGCCCAGCTTGCAAACTTGCCCAACTTATTTGCCTTGACTGGGCTGCTGAAGACGAAACAGGCGAGGATGGCAAAGTGGACGAGATAGGTTCTGCCTGGGAAGCCAATGTCGCGATGCAGAGGGCCCTTCTCGATATCTACTCCTACTCGTACTCCCGTTATCTGATGGGCATTGTGAGCCGTGGAGACATCTGCAACAAGGCGGCGTCATTACATGACTTCTAACAGCACGTCAACGGGGTCCACTACTGAGTAAGTGTACGCTCCACACTCCCGCACCGAAACGATCGCGCACGAAGATTTGACGGAAAGATCGACTAGTCAATTCAACAGCTTGCACAAGACGGACTTTGATCTCCGCACAAGACGGACTTTCGAGCTCCGCACAATCCGAAAAAAATTGCTGCGATAATCTTGCCGCCATGTTAGCGCGAGTGCAGGACATGGACAGTGCGAAGCCCCTCCAAAGCCTCATCCCACCATTTGTTTCTTGTTGCGCCACTGGTAAATGGTTAGTGCCCTGGTGAACATAATCGCCCACAAAGGGCGCGCAGGAGGGCGAAAAAAGCGGCAGGGCTGATGCAATATGACCTCGCAAGCGAGATACGACACATGCAGTTGCAGCAGCGCGCCAAGAAGCGCGCCTCTCGGCGAGGTCCCGATGACATTCTGTGCCCCGCCTTGCGAATGCTTCGCGGGGCCGAGGATACTCTCTCTTGGCATGCCGGCCTTCGTTTAGCATTCTCGTCTGACTTCAGTCATGAGGCCACGGCCCCCGGCGGCTGCACGCGGCACGTCAATGGCCATGCTGAGGTCTGAAGGCGACGTCTGTAGTCGTCCAGCCAGCCGGGCCACGGGTGGCACTTGGTGATGCCTATTCGTGCCATGTTTGCCATGTTCTGCCAGTCGCGAATGCCACGGGCCAAGTCGATTGGCTGGCTGGGGCAGTGTGGTTGTCATGCGGCCTGTGATTGGCTGGCTGCAATCCCAATCGACTTACACGTTGCAGCCACTTGCGAGCGCAACTTGACGCTCAAGCGACATTTGGCGAGGTTAAGGATTCGGTACGGGGCTCGCAGCGCCAGAAACGAGGGCCACCAAACCATCAGACCGAAATTGTTGCTGAAGGAAGCTCGCGTGTTGCTGAAAATGACCAGCTTGTTGGGAGACAAACGCGTAGGTCATGATGTGTCCGTGTGACTTCGCGCCACACTTGACGGTCGCAGCTCGTTCCCTCTGCCCGTTTTCCGTTTCAGTCTCATGCAACCATGAAAAAGCCTTCGAAGCTTCTGACAGCACAAGTATCTTCGGCGTCGATCCGACGTACCTCCCCTCCCCCGCCCTCAGACGCCGCTAGACCCCGATTCTGCGTGCCGACGAACGGCATCCACCCCCGAGCGCTCGTGGCGGCTTCGGCGTTCCCCATTGCCGGCTTGTGTCTTCCAAAGACAAATACTGTACTCATGTGCTCTACTGTTAATCATTCGCCCCAGCGCCCTCAACCGCTCGCTGCGGCCACGTGGGACGTTGTAGCGCTCGAGCGCTCGAGCCCGCGAGCCGAGGGAGGGCGCGACCAAGAAGAGAAAAAGGTCGTGCCCTCGATATCTTGCAGACTCGCCGCCATGAGATGCTTTCGACAACCGCAGCCTCGACGCTGGCTCGTAAGCTCGTTGCCGTCCCCATCTTGACGCCATGTCCACGAAACCGCTTCTCGCCGGCTGCGGCTCGAGGTCGTATCCCGAGCATGATCTATCTCAGTTCCCCGATTCCCTCAGAGAAAAGCGTATCCTCCTTTGCACCGAGTCGTTTGGCCCCGTCAACGGCGTCAGCCGCACGACGCTGATGCTCGTCAACCACCTGCGCCAGCACGGAGCTCAAGTCGCCGTCGTCGCGCCTCATAACCACACGAAGCACAACACTTTTTCTCCTCCACCTTCGCCGAACCTGGGGCCGGCCGACAAGCAGCCCGAAGTCCGAGTTACGGGATACCCCTTGCCATTCAATCCCGAGCTCTCCATCGTCTACCCTGTGCGCAACTCGACACTCTACTCGCGGACGTTCGGTGAGGACTCGCCGCCGGACCTTATCTACCTTGCCTCGCCCGCCAGCCTGGGCTTTCAGGTCATGCTGCAGCTCAGGCAGCAGCCTCGGGAGAACCAAATTCCCGTCATCTGCAACTTCCAGACAGACTTGGCTGGGTACTGCGAAATTCTCTTCCCTGCGCCGCTCAGCCACATTGCCGTCTTCGCCTTTGATGCTGTGCAGAGTTACCTGTTTCGCCACTCCTCCGTCAAGACCATCTTCTATCCTTCGCGCTTCGTCAAGCGGTATCTGATGAACCAGAGTGTGCAGGAGAACAAGCTGGATCTGCTCACAAGGGGAGTCAACGCCGACCTCTTCAACCCCAGCCAGAGGAGCGAGGAATTGCGCAAAGAGATTGCGCCCAACGGGGAGATTATTTTTGTCACCGTCTCTCGCATCGCGGGCGAAAAAGGGTTCGACTTCCTATCCAAGGTGGCCAAGGAGTTTGACGCGCGTGGCCTGAACTTCAAGCTCTACATCGTTGGCGGCAACAGAAACCCAGAAGTGGAAAAGGACGTTCAAGAGCTCTTTGATCCCTTGAGGGAGCAGGGCAAGGTCATTTTCGCAGGATTCAAGGTCGGACAGGACCTGGCGGCGGCATATGCCAGCGGAGACGTCTTTCTGCATTGCTCAGTTACCGAAACGTTCGGCCTCGTGGTTCTCGAATCAATGGCTAGCGGCGTTCCCGTCGTGGCCCGGGACGAGGGCGGGCCGTCTGATATCGTGCAGCATGGAGACACGGGCTTCCTCGTCCCGCCAGCCGACTTGGACGGATTCGTAACAAAGGCGATGAAGCTGGCGCAAGACAAGCAGCAGCGGCTACGCATGTCAAGGAACGCCCGGGTCGCCGCATGCGAAGCCTCGTGGGAGAAGATCGGCAACAAGGTGGCCTGGCGCATGGCCGACACCATTGCGGACCGGCACCGCGAGCAGGGCACGACGCCGCGACCGACGCAGGCTGTGTCTACGACGGCGCAGCAGCTCGTGCCGGTATACGGATGGCTCATGATGAACAAGGCGACGCGAGAGCTGCTCATGCGTCGGATGGTGGACGCACGTCTCATGGGTGGTCTGGGTGTCATCATCACCTTCTGGGCCGTGACGGGGGTCTACATGATCTTTACGGAAATCTTCCTTTGGGCAAAAGGGCGCATGCGCGCCGGTGAACGCAAGGATGCGGTGTCCATGTAAGCGCCGAGGGCTGTTCCGGAATCCTGACGCCTCTGGCGTTGGGTGTGGTGTTGAGGCGCGAGGCGTAATGTGGAGGGTGTGCCGGCGCGTCTGCGACTGGCTTTGATGATGTTTCATTTCTTATGAATGCATGTTTGCTCGCTTCGCACATGATATGCACGAAACTGCGCTCGTCACGTAGGGGCGGTTCGCTACGAGGTGCATGGGCGCATGGTTGCTGAGCTTTGATAATGACGACGATTATGATTAGACGACGACAGACTGGCATATACCCGTGATAGATTTGAAGTTGCCCTAAAGGATGGACAGAGCTACAAATTAAATGGCTATTTAAACAAGATATTTGTGTGAAGCTTTCATATGCTGAACGTCTACGCTTGAAACATGTGCTGTTAGATGTTGGGAAAAGGAGGATTCAAGTTGACCCCTGAACATCCAAACGTGGCACCAGTGCCACGAAATCATAGGGACCCCTCCCTAAGGTAGAAAGAATTCGTCTGCCATACGTGTCCCGCCGTCGACACTTTCATATCGTCCTGCCCAAACCTCCGGGAACGGGAGCCTGGCGGCGTTTGTACATCTCGGCGTAGTTGATGCGCTGCCAGGTGCCGATGCCGTAGGCCGTGAGGCCGATGAGCAGCCACACGGAAGTGATGATGAGGCCAATGGGGAAAATCATGAGCTGGACGCCGGGGAGGACGAAGGCGGCGGTGCCGTTGTGCAGGGCAGCGAGGCGGTCGTCGACGGCGGCGCGGGCGGCGGAGAATTCGGACATGACGACCTGGGAGGAGAAGACGCCGGTCAGGAAGGAGGCCTCGTTGAGGGAGACGTTCGTGCTGACGATGCCGCCGGGGCGGTTGCTGGCCGTGAGGGTGAAGGTGGGCATGACGACAGCCTCGAATGACGCCCTGAAGGTATGTCAGCGACTTGCAGATGAAAAGCGTGAGCGAGTGCGTCGACCTACAGGGACATGTTCTTCTGCATGGCCTCCTTGTCGATCTGGCCGACAAACATATAGGTCCGCAGAAGCTGGGGCCCGGCGACCTCGGCGCGCGGCGCCACGACCTTGGTCCTGTTGGCCACCATGCCCATGCCCATCATCTGGCTCATGGGCACGGCGCTGACGCTGGCGCCCCGGTACTGGACGGCGACGTTGATGTCGCTCGGGGCGACGCCGGCGAAGGAGTCGCGGGGCTCCGAGATGCGGTACAGGCGCAGGTCGGCCTCGAAGACGCCCGTGGCGGTGTCGAGCGAGGGCAGGTTGTAGCAGATGCAGTTGCCCGAGGGGTTGGAACTCCGGGACAGCGAGCGCAGGGCGTCGACGCAGGCGGCGTTGGTGGCCATGTCCCAGGCGGTGGCGTTGAGGGTGCCGTTGGGGTTGAGCTGGACGGCTTCGTTGGCGGTGACGCCGGCCATGGGGTCCATGCCCATGCCCATGCCCATGTTGGCGTTCATGTCCATGTCGCCCCGGCGGACGACGAGACTGGGCGGACGGACAGGCGAGGCGTAGGGTAGTGAGAGGACGTCGTCGGCGCGGAGGATGGTGTCTGACGGGGTGATGTAGGAGCGGGAAGCTCCTGCGGCGGAGAGGAAGGCCGCGGTGGTGAGGCCGAGGTGAAGCCTCATGATGAAGTCGTGTTGTAGTCGCAGGGGTATAAACAGAAGATCGTGTAAGCGGTTCGCGAAGTCGTTACAGAGTGAGTGAATGTTTCTCGGTCAGGCCATCGCCGACGTAAAAAACCAATGCAGCTTGACGACTTTTGCAATGAAGATTCCCGACCGGCGGTGTATCGTAGGCGCGTGCAGTGTTGTCGAGGTCAAAGCAAAAGATCGGCAGGGCCCAAGCCCGGACAGACGGACAGACAGGTAAGGCACAACGCACGCAAAAAGAACGACAGCGGGGGAGAAGCTCGGTGAGGGACAAGCGAATATTGGCACCGGCAAGATAGAAAAAGGGTGAAGAAGAGGGCAAGAGAATCGGATCATGGGCCGAGTCGCGCAGCCAAGCGGCCTTGGCAGCGGCGGGCTCGGTCGACCATGAGGCCGGGCCGGGGCCCGGCGCGCACCCGTCACAACTCGTGTCAGGGGAGGGCACACACGAGCATGCGCGATGGTCCCCCCATGTCTGGCGTCAAGACTTGGGCCGGGGTTGCGCACGGGCTACGAGTAGGAGAGAGGGGGCAAGGGAGGCGGCGGGAACGCGATGGCGCCCGCAGCGGCGGCGGCGGTGGTGAGTGGGCGGTGGGCGGTGCCGCGGGCGTGGTTGCGGCGGTGACACGGGGCGGCGGGTCGGCTGGGAGGCGGCGGTTCGCGTCTGGCCATGGCGGGTTGTTACAGCGGCGCTTCAAGCCGCCGCGGGGTCCAGGGCAGCGCATGGGCTCTGGCGCGGTGGTGCGACGTCTGGCCGCGCCGGCAGAGGACGCCTCGAAACGGCATGCGAGTCGACTTGCGAAGGTCGCCGTTTGAGCCTCTGGCATCGTTCGATGGAGGCTCGAGTGCGCGAGATTGCGGCGCAGGCGCAGCTTCGTCTGGTCTCGGGCAGCCGACACCTGCATGCATCCATCCATCCGCCACCCATATTGCGATATATTACCACAGGCACGGAACCGCACAATGCGCTCGTACGGGGGACCACAAGCACCCAAGGCCTTGGTTCGAGGGCGCAGCCGCCCAATGGAGAGACGCAGCGCAGCAGGGCGGTGCCTTGACTCTCTAGGGGTTGGCTGCCGCACGGTGGGTTGCGGGTTGCGTCTCAGGTTGGCCGTCGGCGGGACCCGTCGTTCGGTGCCCCGTCCGCCCGGCTGCCGGCGTTTCAGACGGCCCAATCGGGGCGCGCGCGCTGCACCGCTTCTGGAAACTCTGCGATGGGTGGGCGGATGACTCGACGCTGTCAGGCACACACCTCGAGCTGTCGACGGCTCTGGCGATGGAGTTGACACGCAGCGGTGCGTCGTCGTCTTGGGCGTTTTCTGACTAGAATTCCGACGTGACAGCTACAGCTACCTAAGGCTAGGTCGGCCGTTTGCGTGTTGCGCGCCTGCGGCAGCGAGGGCGGGCTCTTCACAGACGGCCGCCATGCAAGCATTGCATGATAATCGCTGCATTGCACCCGCAGCGACGGGGCCGGCTTGGCGCGCGCGACAGGCCGAGTCCTGCGTCGAAGCCGTCAGGCTCGGCCTAACGGCGAGGGCGTCCTGCGCCCACAGAGTCGGTTCGCTGCATAATTTGATGCGTGCCCTGCCGAGACTGCGGCAGAGTTTGCTGGTAGCAGCCGTTTTTCATGCGCTCGGACGGGCGGGTAGATCGCCGTCTTGGCGTGCCAATGTCCATGGCAGTTTTGAGGCTGTGTTTCGCTGGGTTCGACTGTACGAGTAATACTCGTTGGTGGTCCAGTGCGACAACAACTAAGGTCAGGTATGTATGGTATGTGCGCGTACTCGTGCTCGTATTACCTTGGGTCCCAGCGGGGCCATAGGGTAAAGTAAGCACTCGGCGAGAAGTAGACTGGCGCGGGCAACGACCGAGAAAAGGTCTGATGAACTCGTCATGCACACTGCAAACCAGAAATTGCCTTGGGCTAAAGGGGAATTGCATCCGTCCATTGCTCTGCGTGGTAGATATCGCCAAGGTTGCTGACTGGCTATATTTCGGGCAATATAAAGCAGCCGGACTTGGCCAGCAGCAACGTGGGTGCCTGGATCAAGGCTCGATGCCTTCGTCCCCCTGCACCCAAAGAAGGCTCGAGTCTAGAACATCGGCCATATCCACCACCCGTCCAAAGACAGCCCTGTCAGACAGATGTCGAATTCTTCAAGTATTTGCCCCGAACCCCCACGAATTGAACCACAACACCGTCAGGATTACGGGTGCGCCAAGTCAACGTAGCCACTGGCTGAGGAATCAGCGATGACGTGCTGCGCGGCGCCCTTCCCCCTGCTCGCAACCAAGCCACCAAGCTAGCGAGCCAAGCTTCGGCCGCCCGCCCAATGATCGCGCCTTGCCGGCTTTATTTGCCTTTGCGGGCGCAAGCTTGAATTGCCCGGCTCGAGTTTTCTCGACGACGACGCCGCCGCGAACGGCAGTAGCCGTCATGTGGCAGGAGCTGTGCGCGTCCGGCACCTGCAGCGCGGCAGACGAGGGAACCTTGGCGCTGCAACAGGGAAAGCTGCTCGCCGCAACGGCTGCGCGCCGTGCGAACCCTATCCACCATTTGTCCTGTCACCCAAGCCCTCGCTGCATCCTTCGCTCCCCGGCCAGCCAGCCAGCCCCGAGCCGGGCAGATCGCCGCCTCTCCACACCATCGCGAGCCTGCTTGGCGCAGATGCACCCGCCGCCATGCAGTCCGCGCCCAATCACCAAGATCGCTGGAGCGATGGCGCCATCTGCGCGCCCTGCTAGGCGGGCGAACCTCAGTAAAAGCCGCTGCGTCGGGTTCCACCGCGCTGCCGGCCTGTGATGCCAGCCGACGACCGCAGTGCTCGCACATACATATAACACCTACTGCAACCCTGCCTGCCGTGCGAGCAGCTCGAGTTGCAAACCCTGCGCTTCCACCTCAGCAGGATCCAGCGCCACGACGCGACGTTTTGCACCCGCGACGGCATCATGGGCGTCGACGCGGCTCCCGACCTCGAGGGCGCGGCGTCTCGCACGCCGCCGCCCGCGTACAGCTCCAGCGTCGAGCTGAGCGACGACGACGCCATCATTCCCAAGGGCGCTCTCGATCCCGTCTACGAGGCCAAGGCCCGCGTGCTCAACCGTGCCGTATGTCGTCACCTCCCCTTGGCGCACCCCTTAGCTTCGCCCGCACCTCGGAGGCTGTGCAGTTTGGCTGACTTGCGGTCGCGTGCCCCGCCCTGACAGATCAAGGACATTGGCATGGGCTGGTACCAGTGGCAGCTCTTCATCGTCGTCGGCTTCGGCTGGGCCAGCGACAACCTCTGGCCCATCGTCACGTCGCTCATCTTCACCCCCATCGCCAACGAGTTCGACCCGGCGCGCCCGCCGCTCTTCACCCTCGCGCAGAACATCGGCCTGCTTGCCGGCGCCGTCTTTTGGGGCTTCGGCTGCGACGTCTTTGGCCGCAAATGGGGGTTTAACCTGACCCTCGGCCTCACGGCCGTCTGGGGTCTGGTGGCCGCCAGCGCCCCCAACTTCGCCGCAGCCGGTGTATTTGCTGCGCTTTGGTCGTTTGGTGTCGGCGGCAACCTCCCCGTCGACTCGGCCATCTTCCTCGAGTTTCTGCCGCAATCGCATCAGTACCTGTTGACGGTCTTGTCCGTCGACTGGGCTTTTGCCCAGGTCGTGGCCAATCTCGTCGCCTGGCCGCTGCTGGGGAACCTCACGTGCTCGCAGGAGGAGAAGCCGTGCCCCAAGAGCGACAACATGGGCTGGAGGTATTTCGTCATTACCATGGGCGGCCTCACCCTGCTCATGTTCCTTGCCCGATTCCTGCTCTTTTCCATCTTCGAGTCGCCCAAGTACCTCATGGGCAAGGGCCGCGATCAGGAGGCCGTCCGCATCGTGCACGAGGTTGCCCGACGCAACGGCAAAACGAGCAACCTGACCCTCGAGGACCTCCAGGCGTGCGAGCCCGACGGCTACGTTGCCCAGACGAATACGTCGGCGGCTGTCAAGAGGCACCTCGAGAAGCTCGATGCCAAGCACGTCAAGGTCCTGTTCTCGACGAGGCGTCTGGCGCTGAGCACTGGCCTCATCATGGCCATCTGGGCGCTGATCGGGCTCGGGTACCCGCTGTACAACGCCTTCTTGCCGTACATCCAGGCCACCAGGGGCGCCGAGTTCCAGGACGGGAGTACTTACATTACCTACCGCAACAGCTTGATTATCGCTGTCCTGGGAATTCCGGGTGCGCTGCTTGGGGGCGTCATGGTGGAGCTTCCTCGCATCGGTCGCAAGGGCACGCTCTCGGTGTTTACGGTCCTCACCGGCGTGTTCCTCTACTGCTCGACGACTGCGTTGAACAGCACCCAGCTCCTGGGGTGGAACTGCGCCTTCAGCTTCTGTAGCAACGTCATGTACGCTGTGCTCTACGGCTACACGCCCGAGATCTTCCCGACTCCCCAGCGTGGAACAGGCAATGCGCTCGCAGCGACGTGCAACCGAATCTTCGGTGTCATGGCCGTGAGTACCCCGTCTCTTCCCGACACAGTCGGTCATTGGCTAACCCTGGTCGCAGCCCATCATCGCCATGTTTGCAAATCTCCAGACGTCGGCTCCCGTCTACACCAGCGGCGCCCTGTTCATTCTCGCCGGTGTTCTTGTTTTGCTTCTGCCATTTGAGTCGAGGGGAAGAGAAGCTCTGTAATTCGTCGCGGCGATGCTTGCGAGCAGCCAATTTTTCACATCATTCTGACATTTTTCAATCGGTACATCATGGCAGGAGACTTGAACAAGTTCAAGGACTCAAGCGAGAAACACGGACACCGTCGCGGAGCATATACAACGAAGGGCTTGGAGGCGCAAGTACGGCGCGTGCATAGTTCTTGGACATTTTTGCGAGATAATTCACTGTTGACGTCGCCGCTCGCCAGCCCCCGTGCTGCGAGCGGCATGAGCTGCGTTCGACTTGCCCATTGGCAACCGACTTTCACGACTCTTGGAACAGGACGCGACGACGATGTTGAATACTTGGGCTGACTGCGATGTTTTCCAGCAGTTTGCTGCCACGGCACAAGTGGTCCGCCGGCCTGCACGAGATGAACGCGATCCTCGGCGTGAATCATGACATGGCCCCCAAAACCCGAAATGGTGGCCGCGGTGAGAGGCCAAGCTGCCAACACGAACCGTAATTTTGCCTGCGAGTCTTGACCGTGCCTCTTCAATGGGCCTCATCGTCTATGCGCATTGGATCAACCATGACTCCGGAATCTGGACCTTTTCAACTCGACTCCATAGCCTAGAAACCGCCGGCCACAGCAGACCATCGTAGCACGTAGAGACCGTGGCGGTCACCGTAAGCCATTCCAATTGAAATCGTATTTGCATCACAGAGGATCGAGCCAAGGCCCAGGGATGGTGATCGGCAGCATTACGTGCGACGTTTCCCGTTGTTGCGCAAGGTGGAGGCGGCCTGTGCCAAGGACCACCGAACACTGCGCCACGACTGGCCCAACGCCCGCCTCGGCAACACCAAGGTGAAGGTGTCGGTGTGGGCGACACCACCAACGTCCGCGACGCTGAACAGGGCCTCCTCTGCCCAACTCTTCATCCCCGCCATCACGACACGGGGCAAAGGCAAAAGATGGCCCGGGAACAGAACAAGCCCACGTCGGAGCCGCAGGCCATCTTCGCCTCGGGGCGAGTGAAGCACGATGACGCGGCGGATGCCCCGGACCTGCGCCTCATCCACTACAACGACGTCTATCACGTCGACGGCGCGAGCGCGGAGCCCGTCGGCGGCATCGCGCGGTTCATGACCCTGATCAAGGAGTACCAGGAGGGCGCGCAGTTCCAGGACCAGCCGAAGCCTCTGACGCTATTCTCCGGCGACGCCTTCAACCCCAGCCTCGAGAGCAGCGTCACCAAGGGTCGGTCAACCGTCAACCCCCCGGCTTCCAGGTATTGGTGCGGCATCTCACTGACGGAACGCTAGGGAGGCACATGGTCGCGGCGCTCAACGCGATTGGGACCGACTGCGCCTGTGTCGGGGTGAGTTGGAATTGTCCTGCGCAACGTTTAGTGAGATGAGTTTGATGAGCTGAGCTGAGCCCGGTATTAGAACCACGACTTTGACTTTGGCGTCAAGCAGTTCGAGTACCTCGCCAACAAGTGCAGCTTCCCGTGGCTCATCGCCAACGTCCTCGACCCGGCGCTGGGTGAGGACGTGCCGCTGGGCAACGCCAAGCGGACGCACATGCTCACCACCTCCAACGGCATCAAGGTCGGCCTCATCGGCCTCGGCGAGCGCGAGTGGCTCGCCACCATCAACAGCCTGCCGCCCAACCTCGTCTACAAGTCGGCCAGCGCGACGGCCAGGGAGCTCGTGCCGCAGCTGCGCGCGCAGGGCGCCGACGTCGTCGTCTGCCTCAGCCACATGCGCGAGCCCAACGACAACAAGCTCGCCGAGCAGACCGACGGCCTCATCGACATCATCCTCGGCGGCCACGACCACTACTACAGCCACAGCCTCATCCGCGGCACGCACGTCCTGCGCTCGGGCACCGACTTCAAGCAGCTGAGCTACATCGAGGCGCGGCGCCGGCGCGACGGCTCGCCGCGGTGGGACTTTGACATCCTGCGCCGCGACGTCACCTCGGACGTGCCCGAGCACGAGCCCACGGCCAAGCTCGTCCGCGACCTCACGTCCAAGCTTCAGAAGTCGCTGTCGCGGCCCATCGGCTGGACGGCCACGCCGCTCGACGCGCGCTTCAGCACCGTGCGCCTCCGGGAGAGCAACATCGGCAACTTCGTCTGCGACGTCATGCGGCGCTACCACAACGCCGACTGCACCATCATGGCCTCCGGCACCATCCGTGGCGACCAGATCTACCCGCCGGGCGCCGTCCGCATCAAGGACATCACCACCTGCTTCCCGTTCGAGGACCCCGTGGTGCTCCTGCGCGTCACGGGCCAGGCTATCTGGGACGCGCTGGAGAACGGCGTGTCCACGTACCCCGCCCTGGAGGGCCGGTTCCCGCAGGTCTCGCACATCAGGTTCGAGTTCGACCCGCGCAGGGAGAGCGGGCGCAGGGTCCTGTCGCTGTCCATCGGCGGCGAGCCCTGCGACCTGACGAGGAAGTACCTGCTCGCCACGAGGGGCTACATGGGCCGCGGGAAAGGTGAGTCCCCCCGAGCGCGTCGTCCCCGCGCACACTGACGAGTCGAGGCTGACTGACGGCTGGCTGCTGCAGACGGCTTCGCGAGCCTGCTGGTCGCGTCCGAGGGCGGCGAGGCCGAGGAGCTCGTCGACGAGGAGAACGGCATCCTCATCTCCGCCATGCTGCGGCAGTACTTCATGGGCCTGCGCACCATCGGCCAGTGGAAGAGGCTGTCGGACCACTGGGTCGGCGTCGCCGAGGACGCCGAGGTGCCCCTGTCGCCGACGTGCTCGACCGACGGCTGCAGCATGCTGGGCATGCACAGGCCGCCCCGGGGCCAGGAGGAGGCGAGGACGTGGCGCGGCTTCCTGCGCCGGCGGCTCGGCATCAGCAAGGAGCCCCTCAACGACGACGACGACGACGCCCACTTCGACCCACACCGGGAGAACGGCGACAACGGCAGCGGCGCCGACGCCGAGGACAGGATGGACCTTGAGATCCTGCTCATGCGCAAGTTCTGGGCGCGCTGGGCGTGCAAGGCGGGCGTCAAGGGGGGCAGCGTGTGCGACTCCCTCAAGGAGGGCGAGTTTACCGTCGACTGGACGCGCGTCATTGCGCCGTGCCTCGAGGGCAGGATAAAGATGGTCGGGGGAGCACCGTAGAGAGATGGGCCTATTCTCACGGCACGGTAGACGGGCAATGAATGAAAAATGAATTAAAGAAGTGGGAGCACTTGAGCCCCCCGGGAATGGATATTCATAATCTCATGCAACGAAGTCAACCATTCGCCGTGGCCATTCATACATGTTGCCAGAGTGAATAAAAGTCGTCAGTCTCTCGCGCAGCAGCTAGTCGCCTGCTTGTCCCAGCGCCACGCCATAACGATCAAATGAATCTCGTATCCAACGCTCACGCTGCGCCCAACACCAACCAGCACGGCACGCAAGCACTTGGGGCTGATGAAACGTCAAATCAACATGGCCGCGTCCGGTCCCCCATCACATCTTGGACAGCGCGTCATTCTCAATGACCCTGTCCTTCCACCCATCACAAGCCACCTTGACCATGGCCCTGCCGACCTGGCTCGTCTCGATGGTGGCCGGCGCCACGTGATGCCCGCCGACCAATTTCTTCGACGTCACCGTGGGCGGCGGAGACGGCGGTGTCACGTCCGCAGACGCGAAGCTCACGGGACGCAGGATGTACGTCTCGAACGTGCTCTTGTGGGCGTCTGCGACCTCGCACAGGCCCTTCTCGGCCTCGCCAACGGACCGGCGGGGGTCGCCGAGGAACAGGAGCGACTTTTTGGTCTTGTCAGCCTGTTTGCTGCTGCAGAAGACGAAGCGGAACTTGGTGCCGTCGGGTGTCTTGTCAGATAATTGCTTGCAAAAGGCCTTGGCGGCGGCGATGGGCAGCTCTATGCCGACTTTGCGATATGTCTCCTTGTCGTTTTTGAACTGGTTCATCCGCCCGCCAATGGCCCTGGTCTGAATCAGCCGCATTCTCCTCGCATCGTGTCTTGTGAAACAGGGGCCAAGCCTTACCATATGCAGGCCTGGGCGCCGTCTAACCGGCGCAGCAGCGCCTCTGGGTACTGAGTGAAGTCTTGGTGCATCACCACCTCAACCTTGGGATGGCTCTCAACGTCCATTGAGACGGCTCTCCGCGTCAGAATGACCAGTTTTGTGATGCGCGGTTCCTCAAGGCAATGCTTGACGACTTCCCGGCCGGCGCTGCCGGTAGCGCCGGTGACGATGACTTTCATGGAACCCGTCGCCGGCTGTGACTGGGAATGAGAGGCAGCACACTGTCACAAAGGCGCAATTTGGAGGCAGCAGGTGATGGCCAGCAACTGCGGTAGTGGTAGTGTCAGCTTCTGAGATGTATGGAGAGGGTTGAAGAGTATATCGGTGTCGGTATCGTCTTTGAATGAGACGGAGCAGACGGAAAGTGAAGTTATTTTATGTGCGCGCAAGGCATTTACATGTAAAATGTCCCTCTATTCGATGGCTTGGCTGAAGAGGCAGAGAGTTGCGCTCGCTGTGAAGCGCCTTGGCTTTGCCGTACAATGCCGCGCTTGGTATCTCACGGCTGCGATCCAGCCAGACTTGCCGAGATTCTGATGCACGCCTCGAGGGGCGGTGATTGGATATAGGAGTGTTATGTCCCTTACCTCGGTCTTTGTCCTCTTCTGCTCAGCTCCCGTTTCCTGGCAGGTTTGGCTTGGTCCAGACTCTGAAGAAAGATGTGATGGCCGATGCCGGGACCAAGGTTGAGGCGACCCTGACGACGTCACTGCCGTCCCCACGCCCCGATCCGGAAAGGTTGACAGGAAGGAATGCCAAAGAGACGTAATCTAAATTGGATGGAGCAGCGACGAGGAACTCTCAGAGCCGCGAAAAGGAGGCGGAGATGAGACTGGGCGACTCTTGTTTGCAAACTGCTTTCCCGGGTCTGCTGGCGACTGTGCGATCAATATGTAGCCCGGAGTGACGAGCAGGGCGCGTGTGTGGAGTGCGCGCCGGGCCAGTCGCGGGAATAAGCCCGTGCCAAAAACGCCTGGACTTGCAGGCCTAATTTCTAAACCTCGCAAGGAACCCTTCGAACTGAGTTAGTTGAGTTTACTGTGCTCGTGCCAGCAGCGAGCGGGGTGAAACAGAGAGGATCTTGTCAACGTCAATGCCGCCCTCTGCTTGATCGCGAGTCGTGCTATTCTCACCAGGCCTTCGCCAACCCCAGCGACGAGTCAGGAAAACAATGTTCTCGAAGCCGTCCGTCAAAGTAAGCAGGCAGGTTTGCGGAGCCGCCAGGGCGCAGTGGGGACGCGGCGAACGGGAAGCCTGGACAGGGGATCGCTGGCGACGGCGACGGAGCAGCGGCGCGGCGCGGCGGGCGGGCAGGCGATTGAGCACCTACGGTGATGAAGACGTCCGAGATGTCATGTGCGACCGCAGATGCCGCAGCTGTGGTGTTTCGGGACGTGCATCACCTCGCATCGCGCCGGGACCCAGCCCGCGCCAGAGCACATCGTGATACCCCCGCGGTGCTATTTGTAGACCTGGGGCTGCGTCCGGGATCCGTACCCTCCGTTCCCCGAATAGCGCGCCGCTCGACACTGGGACCAAGGGCTCGCCATCGCCAGCCGTCATGTGACGGGCTATGTGACGAGCGGCAACTGGGTTCATGCCGTCTATCCGTCCGGCGGCTCCGTTGCTGACATGAAGTGCGTGGCACAGGCCACGATGCTTGCAGCAACACATCTACTGTGCAGGCTGCCAGGCAGACGTGGAGCGTGGCTCGATCCCTTCGCATGGACGGCACCGTTGCGTCGGTCACCACGTCATGCCGATGGTAGTGTACAGTACGGGCCACATGTCATCTTGCCAGCACAGCATCCAGACTTGCTCGGCACCGGGAGCCGAGAAAGAGCTCAAGCATTGCATTGGGCGCTCCAGCGAAGCCCCTCGACCATTCTGCCACCGAGTGCGAGACCTTGACGTGGCAGAGCGCGCGACAAGGGCCCCCTATCATGATAATAGAACCTGGAAGTGCCTGACGCGTGACGATATGTCTTCTAGAGTATTGGCATATGTGAGTGGTTCAGGCTCTGATTTGCCCGCCGGCATCGCCTTCCGAAGGCGGGCTGCAGCTTGGCTGCCTAAAGGCGCATATCGACCTTTGACGTTGCCGAGAAGGGTGTGTGTGGTGCTTGAAGAGACGCGAGAGGGTGGGTCGGATGGGTGCGTGATGCGGCCGTCTTCTCCGTAAGCTATGAGCAGGATTCGAAGCGTAAAGTCCTCGCTTCTTGGGGTTCGTTCGTTGGGGTTGCTGCCTCCCCCGGCCTGCTTGGCGCGAAATCCGTCACCCCGGACTGGGAACGTTGCGTCGCGATAAGAGGGTGCCGAGGTGTTCGACAAAAACACCCTACCCCTGCTCGCATTGGCGCATCGCGATGTGGACAGCGCTGCGCTTAAACATGGCCATGTGAGAGTACCCATGTCGAGAGGCATCATCAGCCCATGGATGTTTGGTGTTTTAAACAGTCGCTGCCGTCGTCAGAGGCAAGAAACACGCCCTGTGCGACGCTGACAAGGGGCGCAGGTGCAATTTCCTATTCAGTCGTTCAGGGCCCCAATGGACGCCTCTCACTGGCAGCCAGCGGGGGAGAAGGGGTCCAGCGGGGCAGGGGCCGCGCGCTTCGGTGGTGGCGGAGCACTTCCCCCACGGCGGCATCTCCTGCAAGCGCGAGCAGCGCAGCTGTGTCACTGGACGTGAAGTCGCGTGGCGAAGCTGATGTTCAGATTAAATATCAATCAAGATACCGTATTCCTTGTCATGTTCGTCGGAGCCTTCCGATACTTCGGAATGAGCGCCTGCTAAGGGTCAATGGCGTGACGCGACGAAGACCTCCCATCCCGCGTCGATCATCCTGGCCCTTGCCCCGACCAAGTCAACGATGATGCCAATGGCTGTATTCAATATCTAGTCTTTGGGAAGAACCAAAGCAGAATCAGTCAAAATCTTGTTCATGCAGCTGTTAAGCTCGCCACGTGCCAGTAGACGGCGTGACATCTGAGGTCTTCCCTGCAACGGCGAGCGGCTGCTCGTCACGTTAGATTCACAATATCCAGCCTGAGCTCACATTCCTCGTTACAAAGGTAGGTAAACAGCCGAGGCCGTGCGTCGGCTCTCTATTCATTCGTCGAAAGCACCAAATTAAATCTAATCATATTGCCCATTAAACTCCCGATTCCTTTTTTCTCTTGATCCATTCATAAGCCGTCATCAACCCGTCCAGCTGAGCACCGTCTGGTTGAACTTCTCGAGCTGCGCGATGTCCGTCGCCCACGTCGTCAGCAGCCGCACCACGGCCCAGTCGGCGCCCACCTTCTCCCACACGTAGAAGACGAAGTCCTGCTGCAGCTGCTTGACCAGCCCCAGCGGCAGCACCGCGAACACCTGGTTCGTCTCCGTCGCGGCGCGCAGCGCGTAGCCGGCGCCCACGATGGACCGCGACAGCTTCTCGGCCGCCGCGTTGCCGCGCCGCGCCAGGTCGAAGTACAGGCTGCCGCGGAACAGCTCGGCGAACTCGACGCCCATGATGCGGCTCTTGGCCAGCAGCGAGCCGTGCTGCTTGACGTAGAACTCAAAGTCCTCGGCCAGCTTGGGGTGCTTGACCACGACGGCCTCGCCCAGCAGCGCGCCGTTCTTGGTGCCGCCGATCCAGAAGATGTCCGTCAGCTCCACGATGTCGCCCAGCGTCATGTCGTTGGTGGACGACGTCAGCGCCGCGCCGATGCGTGCGCCGTCCATGAAGAGCAGCAGGCCCTTGTCCTCGCACAGCAGCTTGATGGCCGTCAGCTCCTCCTTGGAGTAGACGGTGCCCACCTCGGTCGCGTTGGAGATGTACACGAGGCGCGGCTTCGCCATGTGCGGGTAGTGCCAGTTGTCGTCGAGCGCCTTGCCGATGCTCTCGGGCGTCAGCTTGCCGTTCTCGGGCGCCACGTTGATGATCTTGTGGCCGCTGGCCTCGACGGCGCCCGTCTCGCGCGTCACGATGTGGCCCGAGCTGGCGGCGATGACGGCCTCGTGCGGCCGCAGGCAGGCCGCGATGGAGATGGCGTTGGCCGAGGTGCCGCTGGGCACGAAGAAGATGCCGACATCGTCGCGGCCGAGGTGCTCGCGGATGTGCTGTCGAGCCGCGGCGCTGTAGCGGTCGTTGCCGTAGCCCGTCTCCTGCGTCGTGTTGCTGGCGATGAGGGCCTCGAGCACCTGCGGGTGGGCGCCCTCGCTGTAGTCGTCCAGGAAGCTGTACTTTTCCTTGGGCGCAAAGATGTTTGCGTCGGGCATGGTGCTGAGTCCCTGACTTTCCGTACTAGTGTAGATGGTGAAGTGATGCAAAACGTCGACGTGCAAACTCAATTCGCGCTCGAAAGACCAGTCTAGTGAATCCAGAAGCGCTGCCCAACAGAAAC
Organism: Tolypocladium album; assembly: GCA_024341135.1. Taxonomy (NCBI): domain Eukaryota; kingdom Fungi; phylum Ascomycota; class Sordariomycetes; order Hypocreales; family Ophiocordycipitaceae; genus Tolypocladium; species Tolypocladium album. The sequence continues at coordinate 554,656 of JALHCF010000130.1, forward strand.
AGACGACAATAATAAAGGGCACGATGTAAAGGTCTAGGCGCAAACAGTTGTTGAGGATTTGAGACACGAGAAAGGTTGGCTCCGGCCGGTCTCGCAGATAATAAACTCTGCGGCGGGGGACAGGACATCCATCGCCAAATTCGCCCCCTGGCCCGCCGCGTGCCGACGCAGGCCGGCTCAATTACCGGGCGAATGTCGAGAAGAATTTCGACGGGCAAAAGTGGGCTTCGGGGATGACCCTTTTGCCTGTTACGGGATGTCGTAAGACGATGGATCTTTTAGTCAAGTATTGCCCACAATGGCGACTTAAGTTTCGCCAGCCGATCCGCTAAACACGTGTGGTGACGGCGTGGCAGCGCCAAGATGGCAAACTGGTTGCTCGAACCGGGTGACGAGTCTCCTCGTGTGCTCGCGAACGCATCGCTCGTAAAACTCGGTGAGGGCGGCCATCGTGAGATGCGCCAGTGATGTTGAGGGATGCGGTACCGATGTCGGTGGGGATGTCGGCGGGTGCAGCGTGGGAAGGGTTGCTCTGCAGCTTCCCCAAACATGCAAGCCCGCCCCGTGATGCCACACCGACACGGGCCAGGCATTTTGCGGGGTCTCCGGGATGCAGCGGGGAGATCATGGAGACAACAACGGGACAACATGCCGAGCCGCGTCGTTTGCTGCGATGTGCCTCGTTAGGGCTGGGCAGATCGCGCGACACTGCAGGGCCGTTTGATCGACCAATGCAAGACTCGAGGGCGGCTCTCGCAAGGCGGTGGTACCGTGAGCTGCAGCAGCGCCAGCTGCAACGTCCACGGGGAGCTATCCGAGTCGCGGAATCCGAGAGGCACCTCGTGCGCCAAGCTTTGCCAAACGGTCCACTCACATTGGGTTCGAGAACACGCAGCTTGCGACCCTCCTTCTGCTGACACACTCAAGCCTGAGAGATGGATGGTCAGCTACTATGCCTAAGAGGGCGGACGCCCGCCGCCGACCGGTAGTGAGACAGAAGAAGGATCTTAGTACGACCATCAACATCTTGATGTAGTGAATGCCACATCGTTGGGTTTCCCAACAAGGCCCTGATGCGGGGTCGGTTGAATGGTCGCCTGACCAACTCTACCGAAACAATTTGATATCTAGAGCATGGCGCGGAATGCGTTTACCGTTTAGCAAGACAGCGACGTACGATTTGCCATAGTCAGTCTGTCCCCTGCACCAACTCAAGGCCCAGCCTGGGCAATCGCCCCCTGAGCCTCAAGTTCGCAATCAAGCAAGGCGCTCCTTCAGCCGCCCCCTGAGCTCGACCACTGACCGCGCGAACCTCATATCCTCGTGAGTCGCGACAAAGTCCTCCAGCTGCTCCAAAGCCATCGCAGTGCGGGTCTGCGAGGGATTCTGCAGCATTAGGCGCACGTACTCGGCGTTGATGACCGGGTTACGCAGCGACATCTCGAGGAACTGGCGGTCAAACGAGGTGGTCAGCATGTCCGTGATCATGCCGCCGAAGACGTCCATGTGCGTGATTGCTTCAAAGAAATACTCCTTGTCGTCCGAAAAGTCCATGCCCTCGGGGGCGTCAGTGTTCCATCCTGGGATGCCTGCAATGAAGAGCGGCGCATGGATGGCTGCGGGGCCAGGGACCAGGCGAGCATCGTCCCAATCCACGACACTGCAACCCACGAGTTAGCTCTGCTGGGCTGCTGGAGCAATGTTTTCAGCAGTAGGCTTACCCCGAGAGTTCATTGTCTTTGACGACTAGGTCGGACGACTCCATGAAGCCGTAGCTGACTGACGCGTATCCGAGTTCCACCTCGGGCAGTATGTCGTACTTCAAGTTGCGACGGTAGAGGTAGTGAATCGGGTCACCCCAGCCGGACTGGCCCTCATTGAGGGCGCGGATGAAGGCGCGGTCGACCTCGTCCTGAAGCCACTTCTCGTAGTCCATTGGTTTATCTGATAGTCCCAGTCAGCCTGTGAGGAACACAACAGCGACGTAGAACCACTCACACGTGCCAGCGGGAGCGCGAAGAGACACCGTCCAATTCGCATACAAGATCTTGGCCAGGTCACCTATAATCGCTCTGCGGTGCTCGTCACTTATCTTTTGGGTGTCCCAGACAGGCACCACCTCGCCAGGGATGTAGCTGAGAACGTTGTATTCGTCTGTCTGGCGGATGACAGTCGGAAGCTTCGTCGAGGGGCCCAGCTCCTGGACACGCTTCAGCTGCTCCAAGCCCTTGTCGGCGTACTTGGAGAAACCAGCTGCCTTGTGGATGCGGAGGGCGAATCGATCGTTGTTGGATGACGCGATCTCGAAGACGTGGTTGTGCCAGCCGGAAATGGGACCGCGGACGATGGTGAAGGTCTCGCCCATGGCTGAAGAAAGATCGGCCAGGGCGGCGACAACAGCGGGAGAGGTTGCGGATGCCATGGTGATCACAAATTACGCTTCAGAGGGTGATGATGCTGAGTGTACAGGAGAAGCCTCGTGAACAGGTCGAAGACCTATTTGCACCCGCCGTTGCTGGGCGACCTGGCAGCTGGCGCCAGTAACTTTTCCACTGTTTTGGCCATTGATTCCTATTCACCGCATGTAAAGCCTGGCACGATGGCTGGGGAAGGCAAATACTGTTTCCATTTTGTGAAGAACGACTTCGCCCGCGAAAAGCGAGATGTAGGGAACAATAGTTGAACAGCATTCATACAACTTCTGGTGATGTCCCCCATTGGTTTGCTCGAGCACAGCTTCGGTGCTTAACGACGGTCCTGCTGAACTCGGGTGCTCTGTGATTTCATTTCCTTGCAGAGAAACGGCTTTCAAGGCCCCCGGAGGGAGTGCAGCTGTTCATACCCTCATAACCCCCAACAGCAGCACTCCTCCCAACAGCCAGCCGACTGAGGTCAAGGGCCGATTTGGCCCAGTCGGCTGGCTCCTCGCCGCACCTCCTCCCGGCAGGTGCCAAGGTCTCAGGTTCGATCCCCGGTCTTGGATCCAAAAATCTGCCGGAGTCGGGTTAGCATCACGAGGCGGGTGCAATGACTACAAGACAAGTGTCTTCTCGGGGGTGACGCATCCTCGGGTCCTGAGGTCGGATGTGGTGAGGTTCTTTTTTTGCAATTATTTTTCTTTTTGGATGGTGCGCGAGGGGAGAGGCGTGAGAGGAGATGCGTGGTGTGTGGTGGTTGTATATTGCTCCTTGATAGCCGTTGGCAGAGCCTCATTCACCCAAGCGCCCCAGCCAAACTCCAACTACCCGTGTATACGACTATTGAGCGGCCACAGGGACTTGCAGCTCACAAGGCCGCGCGACAGTCAGCCACGTGAAGCTCATCGACCCCGTACTTGACATGGACTGGTTTCCTCAAGTCGAAGGGGAGCATGGCGGCCGAGATTTGAGACCGTTTAGGCTCAAGCGTCATGGCGTCGGGTTCGTTTCGCCTGGAGACCGGGACGATGAGGTTCTCGGCTTGGGCAGCGCCGCTGGCGTTCGAGACAAATGGGGCGGTGCAGATCACTGTCGGGGTGCAAGTACACGTAGCGATGGCCATGGCGTCAGTCGTTACTCAGCTTTCGAGGTGACTGCTTGAGTCGGCCGTAGACTATATGACTATATAGTATCTATTTGGATCATGGATTCCTCAATCGGGTTGAAATTGTCGCCTTGCTTTTGACCTCCATTCAAGAGCCCTTGTAGCCGTCGACGTTTGCTCGCCAAGTTCCGTGGCTGCGAGTTGGACATATGTTATCGGCCCCCACGGTATTTTGTTGCCAGGTGACCTTCAAAAAGATCGCGTAGATAACTCAGGTGTTGTTTGCCACGCCGAATGCGTTGCATTGAGCTCATTGCGTGCTCGCAACTACCATGCCCTTTCAACACACAGCAAGCCGTATCATCAAATGTGATTGTTCTCAGCGCTGCCGCCAGGGCATTTGACGATGCAAATCCACGAGCCATCATTGCCGGTTTCATGCCTTTCTGCAAGGGATGACAGCCGAGGTCTGGTGTCTATTGTTAGGTCGCCGGCGCGCCTCGTTGGACACGAGGATTGGCCAACAATCGAAACACCCTGAAAATGTGAATGTTTGATGCCTCATGAAGCAAGCCCAGATCTGCGGCTTTCTGCTGTACCTCCTGCCAGTCTTGGGACGGCATTTGGTCATGAGATATTCGCGGCCGGTGCTCTGCCCGTTAAAGACGAGTGGCAGACGCTCCGGCTCATCGCCAATCGACTGTTCGATGGCATATCCTCTGCAACCCCTGCACCAGCACTCGCATGCATCAATGCAAGCCTTGTCAAACGTCAAGGACGTGAGACTCGCAACACATGATCGTCAGCCTGCCCGGATACCCATAAATAGCGTGTACCCCCGTCAGATGACTGCAGAGAGCGCATCGCCAGATATTCTCCCCCCAAGTTCGGTCACAAACATCCACGCCGCGCGTGTTAGATCGCTTGTGACATCACCGAGTTTGACAATCTTGAGCCGAGATTGCGCCAACACAAACGCGCCGCAAGAGATCTGGATGACTCGAACGCTAGGGTGGAAGAGGTTCAGCGCCAAGTGATGATCAAGATATCGCGCCAGGGCTTCGGTAAAGGGATGTTTCGGAGCATTGTCGCCCCTCCGCCAGCCCCATCCATCGTCGGCGTTGCCGCCGGCGAGCCTTCGCCGCTCACGCGGGTCATTTTCCCAACTTGCAGCCGAGGAATCCCTCGAATATTCGCCATTCTGTTCTCCAGATCGAAGAAAACGTCGCAGGTCGGACGCTGATATTGTAATCTCCAGTGTCTTCAGGCCGGGCTCAGCAGAGTCCCTGTCCTCAGCCAGCTCGCCATCCGAGTCTGATGGGCTGGTGCTTCGTCGTTCCCCGGCAGGCGTATTAAATGAGAGTGTCAAGACAAAGTCTGGGCCCTTGCTGGAGAGCCCATTTGTTCGGATCCAGCCCTCCCATATGTTGACGAGTGTCTTGGTTCCCAGCGTGAGCTTGCTCACGCGGCAGTCAAACGTCGTGGATAGCCATTCGCTGATGACGGTTTTAAGCGCCTGTGGCATCCGCAACAGCAAAAGGGGGAGGTGAGCGAACTGGCTCTTGTCGACATGGGCGTCTGGTGTTTGCGTGGCCCATGAAGGCTGTCTGGGTGCAGCGTTGTCGGCGGAGCTCGAGAAACCCGGCAGCAACAGTGCAACATACGTCGCATTTTCATGGCGGATCTCAATCCAAAGACCTCGCCCCTGTTCTCCTGAAACTCTCTCCCAGAACTCCTCGCTGCCGTCATCAGCCGGCGGTTCGCCCAGGATGCTCAACGCGCTGAACCAGCGAATAGTAACTGCTCGCAGCGGCCCGACCTGGCCCATGGGCGTGTCGGTTGCCTCCAGGCCGACTTGAATACCGCGGACGACATCTCCAACCAACGTATCGCGAAGTCTATGCGCCAGATGCTCCAGGCGAGGGGTCGGTAGTCCCTGCGGGCCGACGTACAACGTGGACACACGGTGGGTTGAGAAGGTCGTGTTGAAAAATGGTGGAACAATTTCCTCATCAGCGCCGGCGTCGGCGTCATGTGGTGAGCCCACCGGGCCAGCACTCCGAGCTTGGTTTTTGCGCGGTGCCATGGAGGAGGAGCAAGGTTGGCGATGGCTTCGACGCGTCTTGGTAGTCCCACCTTTTGAGAAATCGGGGTTATCGACCCCCAGACACGACTCCTCTAAAGGAATGACACGTTCTTGAGGGGAGTACCTGTCATTTACAGACCAATTGTTGAGGGTGTCTTCGAGCCGTCGCGTCATGGCTTCTCATCTGAGATGCCGACTGACGCACCTAAAAATCTGACTAAGCCATTGTGACACCGTACAGCTACGAGTATGAGCCGGCAAGTCACAATCGCAGGATAATTCATCAGCTTGACAAGAATACATTTCAATTACTTTCGTATCCAGTTGTCCAAAAGCAAACATTGGTCCAGCCCAAACCAAGAAATTTTGAAAACTTGACCAGCTGTAAGTCACGAATGCCTTGCGCCCCGAATCATCCCAAGGGTATAAGTCAGTATGAGTACAAACGGCTTGAAGAAACCTTCAGTCTCAAAACACCGCGCAAAACGCCCAAGTGGATGGCACCCTTTCTCTATGCACCGACACAGAATCCGAAAGATCCATCAAAGACGTCGAGGTTCTTGACATCGTTCCCACCGCGAAGGGCGAGCAGGATGTCTATTGACGGGACCTTATTAGAGGGATAGAAGAGCAGCAGGTTGTCCATGTCCTCTTGCGTGAAGTTGCACATCTCCTCCCACTTATAGGTATCGCTAACCTTGGACATCCTGGCGACGTCGTCAGCAAATTCAAAGAGCAAGCTCCAAAGCCTAATTTGCCACGTACCAACGCATCCGCTTGGGGCCGTCCTCGGGCTTCGGGGCGATCTTGCGGAGCTTTGTCCTCAGCTCGCCGATGGATTCGATTGCATTCCCTGCGTTCTTGGGCAACGCGTCCCCGATGAAGCGCCGTATGGCGGCCGCCAGACGCGGCCCCTTTCCATTCGTGCTGACCATGATCTGCAGGGGCCCATCGCGGTAGATGCTCCCAAAGTAGAAATCGCACTCGGGAGGCACGTCTGCGATGTTCGCTGGGACCTTCTTCTCCTTGCACAGCTTCCAGATAACGGTTGACGCAGCGGGGTCATCGATGGCGACCAACGCCATATCCGCCGAGTCTAGGTCTGACGGCTCGAAGACTCGGTCGATGTGGGTAACTTGCTTCTCCGACACTCGGTGGGCAACTTCTTCGTTTAGGCCAGAGGCTGGGCAGACGACGGTGACTTTGGCATCGGCGTTGAGGCAGTGTAGGATTCGTCCGGCCGCCACCTGCGAAGCATCTGGTTAGCTCTTGGAAGCTTATGGTTCGCGCGTAGCTGCGATCTCATGCATACCTCGCCGCCGCCGACTACGAGGACATTCTTGTCCTTGACTTGCCACGCAAGGATGAGGCTGCCGCCGGGCTGCACCTCTGGGAATGTCTTGGCCATGGCGTTTGGGCTTTGGTGTGCAGCAGGGAAGTCGAGTCCGGTTGTCGGCGAAGCTAAGGAGCTGCCTAGAGCACTAAAGACGGCGGAGCCTAGGAAAGTGTCGTCCGCAACTGTTTAGAGTTGTCGCAGTGCGATAATGCACTGATAAGGTAAGCTGGGCAGCCAGCCGAAAGCGCATCGGATAGAGCGGCACCCTGATTCGCACACACGTCGGGCGCCAACTGGGGTATCCCGTTAACGGTGGTGGGGGCCCGCGGGGGGTCACCACGTCAGGCGCTGAGCACCAACGCCAGCCTCAGTGCCTCCAGCTCCTTACTCGGACACAGCTTCACTTCCGCTTTCTCGCTCAGAGGTATGCACATCGGCCTCTCGGTGCAGCTCGAGGCGCAGCTCGACCAGCAGCGGTCGTCTCGTCCTTTCGAGTTGCTCTAATCAAAATCCTGTCCCTGCCCCTGCCTCTCGCTGCCATGTCTGGTCGGAAGCTGGGGGGCGGCCGCATCCTCGGCAGCGGCAAAGGCCTGGCGCCGCCGACGCCGACGGCAGCTTCTCGAGCCAGAGCCAGCAGCCCCTGTGCTCCGTCAGAAAGCACCGTGTCGCTTGGTTCGACTTCGTTATCGCCGCCGGCGAGTGCGAGCCTGACGGATCTGGGTCGGGACATTGGCGCCAGCATCAGCGTCGGGGCACAGGCAAAGCGCAACGCGGCTGAAGTGACAGATCTCGTCTGCCCCATCTGCACGGAGGAGATGGTAAGTTGCAGAACTGTTTGCGGCGGTGCACAAATCCATGGCCTGGTTTCTGACCGCGATAGGTAACGTTGTTGCAACTGAATCGGCACATCGACGACATGCACCAAGAGCTGCCGGTCGAAGCGCAAGACGAGGTCAAGACATGGTTTGACAAGCAGGTTCTAAAGGCCAAGCGCTTTCAGCCTCTATCCCTCATAAACCAGAAGCTTCGAGGGCTGGAAGTTTTCGAATCCAACGAGTCGAATTCCATTCCTCCACAAGTCGCGGCGCCCGGCAAGCTCAACCTCGACGGCCCGGTCGACCCGGAAGAGCTCATAACGCGGAGTCACTGGCAACGGCCATCGGGGTACGATGTATGTACGGACCCTGCCTGTGGAAAAGGCCTCGGCCCCATGAACGGCAACATCAATTGCAGAAAATGCGGTAGACTGTTTTGCGAGGAGCATACCATGTATCAGATGAAGCTCAGCCGGAGCGCGAACCACGAGCCAGTTCGTGGCTACTGGGCGAGAGTCTGCGAGACGTGCTATAAGTCTCGGGACGGCTACAACGACCACACCGGCGTATCCATCGATCATATGAGCATGTTCTCGGAGATACGAAGAAAAAAGGTTGAGAGACACAACCTGGAGGTGTCTAGGCTGGAAAAGCGATTGACTAAGCTGACGAAACTTCTGGCGAACCCCCCAGAGACCATGAGTGCGTCCAACGGGTCCTTGCTGGCCCCTGTGTCGTCCTTCATGGGACAAAAGGATACGCGGAAGCTGCTGGAGCAATCCGTCGTGACGTGGGAGGAAGACGACAACGTGGCCAAGTGCCCATTTTGTCAACAAGAGTTTGGATCTTGGACTTTCAGGCGACACCACTGCCGCATATGCGGCCGGGTGGTATGCGCGGACCCTCAAACCGGTTGCTCCTCTGACGTGAGCTTAGACATTGCCGCCTGTAAGTGCTGCGCTCCTGTGTAGGATTTCACCACTGAACTAACACGAACCAGCTACGAGCCAACCTGCCGAGAAGATTCAGGCTAACGGAGGATCCAATTTGTTGAGCGTTGACATCAGAATGTGCAGGGAATGCAACCACACCATCTTTTCCAGCCGCGACTTCACATCGTCCCTGCTGCACAAACCACCTGACCAGAAAGCATTCGAGACTCTTCGCCAGTTTGAACGCGGAATACGCCAACTACTGCCCTCGTTCCATCGCGTCCTTTTGACTCTGCAACCCGAGAAGCTGAGCAATGGGGAGATCGATCTGTCCAAGCCTCCGCCCTCGCACGCGCAGATCCAAGAGGCCGGCAAAATACGAAAGCGACTCATCGACAGCTTTGGCAAATACGGAACGGCGGCGAAGAGGATGCGCGATCTCAAGACGGATAACCCGACGCAGCAGAGGTTGCAGCAGGCGGTTTATACCTACGCGAGCGGCTTCCTACATACCAATATGCTACCGCTCAAGAGCCTACCTCAAATGCTACGGGCGAGCTCCACGGCATCAGCGTCCCCACGCTTCCTGTCAACGCCCGTGCAGTCCACCTCCAGCCTGAGGCACACGGAACTGGCGGGATCCGATGCCGGCTCGCAAGCCCCAAGCGAGGCGAGCACGGTGGTCAGCCAGCTGGAGGTGGAGGAGAAGGACGTCAAGGAGCGGCTCGCGGTGCTGGAGGAGCAGAAGTTCATGGTGGAGGACATGATCAGGACGGCCACGGGCGCGCGGCGCTTCGAGGAGGTCGGCGCCCTGTCGAGGAACGTCGAGGAGCTCGAGGGCGAGATCCAACAACTGAGGAAGAAGGTCGGGGACGTCGAGGCGAGGTGGGAGGGCGTGTACCGCGAGAACGCCCAGGCCTAGACGGTGCAGGAGCGCCTGCGGCTTTCTTTGGCTTTATCTGCATTGCATTGCGTGGCGTTGGACGGGAATCACAGCACAAGCAGCCTCGATAGAGTTGGCGACGCCATTGTCAATAGTAAGGACGCGCGCCTACGTTTGAAGCTAGCTGGTAAAGTTGGCATCTAGCACAATCACATGAATCACGACAAGAACACGGTATTGAAACGATGGACCACGATGTTTTCGAACACTAGTGACGTTCGGGCGTAAAGAACGGATGAATGCATTCCTCAAGAGCCCACACGCCAACGTCCACAGATCAAAAGATGTCCACAGAGCATGCCAAACAGACCCAGACGCCAGTCCTACCTGGGAGGACGGGAGGACGCTATATACATCAGTTGTAACCTGAAGAGATATATCAAAAGAAGACCGCCCGCCGAAGCTCACAGTGGATGTGACAGGCACAAAAGAAGAAAAGGGGTATTACACACGCCTCGACAAAGCGGCGGCAGATGGAGGCGGAGCCGTCACTAGTGAACCACGCCCTCCACGCCGCCGAGGAACCTCCTTACTCGTCCAATGTCGAGCTCGTCACGCTCGCTTTCCACGGCTTTTAGGAGGCCGTCGACGACGGCGTCCACATCGTCCTCCTGCACGCCGGTGCACAGCGCCACGACGCGGCGGTACTTGATCTCGACGTCGCGGCTGCGGCCCTTGAGCGCCTGCACCATCTTGCGGGTGACCTCGCGGCGGCCCTCGATGGCGCGGATGCGAGCGCGCAGGACGGCCGCCGATGGCAGCATTCCCTCGCTCCCGAACCCGCCGCCGGCGGCCGAGGACTCCTCGGCGGCCTCGAGCATGGCCGCGAGCTCCGTTTCCCACGAAGAGGAAGGGTTGGGCTGCGACGACCTGGACTGCTCGTTCATGAGTCGGATCTGCTCGTCTTCGCGCGCGTGGGCGAGGTTGGCGACTTTCTGGCGGGCGAGCTGCTGCTTCTTGAGGGTGGCGGTGAGATGTTCGAGGTTGCGGCGGGCCTCGCCGAGCTGAGTCGACGTGGTCCGAAGCGTAGCGTGGAGAGTATCTAGGGAGGTCTGTTTGGACTTCATCTCCTGCTGGAAGGCGGTTCCCGTTTCATTCAGCAGATGTGTGATTGCTTCAATACTCGTCAGCATGCAGGGACATATCGCTAAGGCGCACAGGGTCAACTCACAAGCTATGATCTCATCACTGCTTTCCCGAGTGCGTTGGCTAGATCCAGGAGCACCAGTCTTATCGGCCGTGGCATCGCCGTTCGTCTTCTCTTCTGAATTCTCACCTCCGATGCCGAAATCCAGGGGTCGCAGGCCGACACGATTGGCGATGTTGGGGTCCGCGCCGACTTCCAGTAGCTGCGATATAATGCTTCTGTTCCCAATCCGGGCCGCGATATTCAGAGCCGTGTCGCCTGAGCTGTCTTGAGCGTTGACGATCTCGCACATGAAGCGCGCAATGCCCATCTTTGGGATCACGGACTGCGAGCTGCTCGGCACGTGGCCGTTGGTCTGCACGTTCTGGCTGCTAGGAACGCTGCCTTGCCGCACCACCCACTCGAGCAGGCTTTCAAGATAGTAGCGGCTGGCTGCGTTGCGCCCCTTGACGGCACTGGTCACGGCAATGTGATGCAGCACGGTGCGTCCCTTCTGATCACGGGCTTCAATCGTCGCACCAAGAACTTCCAAGAGATCAGGGAACGATCCTTGGTCCATAGAGTTGGTAACCAGGCAGGCACGCATCAGGGCGGTTTCGCCTGAGGCGTTGACACGGTACGGAGATGCTCCGGCGGCTATGAGCGCGCGAAGAAGCGGCATCCGCGCCAGGGTGGCTGCCCAGTGCAGAGCCGTGTGGCTTTGGGGGTCGATGGGCATGTCGAGCTCAGCAGGCAAAAAGGTCCGGAGCATGTCGTGCTTGGACGTGTCAGCCGTTGTCGAGTCCATGAAGAGGCCCATGAGCATGCTGCGCTTCGTTTCCACGTCGGGTGACATCTCGTAGGGCAGCGGAGGGAGGGGGTTCGCGCCTTCGTCGCACGGGGTATGGTCGTGGACGGCGCTCTGGTTGTAGATGAAGGATTCATTGGGCTCCGTGGGCGAGCCGGGAAACGTCGTGGCGTACACGTCCATGTTCGAGGGGTAACCTCCGAAGCTGTCGGCCGGCGTCATGGTGACCCGCTGTCGCTTTCGGGGAGGCTCGTTGTCAGGTGCAACGTGGCCGTGGCCGCCGTTCTGCTGGGTGGAGTATGCCGAATCAACCTGCTGGCCATAGTCGGAGGCGTAGCTCTGCTGCGAGTGGCCGGGGAACTCGTCGCCATTCTGCATCGAGGGTTGTCGGCTGAAGCTGGGCGCCCGTGTCGGCCCGTTGCGGCTCCTGGGAGCGGGAGAATCGAAGCGAGCCTTGCTGATGGCGGCGACGGCGTGCGAAGCGGTGCTGGAAATGTTCTTAAAAAAAGTTCCCGACAAGCCGTTCGGTCTGCCGTCGGCGTTTGAGTTGTACATGCGCTTCCGCTGGGCGGCCATGGCTTGCTCCTTGGTCGGGGTGTTGAAGTCGCCGCGGCCGGCGATGCCGCCGTCCTGGCCCATGTCGTAGGTCAACAAGGGCCGCAGCAGCTCCTCGACGCCATACTGGCGGCAGACCTCGACTCCGCGCTCAAACTTGATCCAGGTGCCCTGGTACTTGCCGTAGCCGCCCTGGACCTTTTCGTGCTCGCCCGTCTGGATCTCCTTCTCGAGTATCTTGGTGCGCTTGCCCTTGTCGACGCCGGCAACCTTGAGGATCTGGGTGGCATTGAGCCACGAGTCCTGCCGGCGGCGCATGACGGCGACGTTGTTGACTTCCATTTCGTAGACGTCGACGCCAGAGTACGAGGCCTGCACGCAAACAAGTCTGTCAGCACCGTGATTTCATTACGTCTCTCGTGCCCCTTCACCGCGACGGCACGTCATCGGCTGCGGGTGACGTACCGAGTAGATCTGCGACCCGTCGGCGGTGCCATTGTAGCTTTGATGGAACGAGGCCGAGTGCCTCGGCTGCGATTGCTGGCTCATGGAGAAGGACTGCTGCGAGGACTGCGATGCAGAAGGCATCTCGCGGGCGTGGGATGCGAAGGCGCGGGAGGAGAGACGGAGGACAGTCGGAGCAGCCACGGATTGGGCGCAGGCAAAGCGCTACGACGACGCAGGCGATGCGCGAGACTCGGGCCTTGGCTTGGGGATCAAACCAAGTCGAACCTCATGCACGTGCGGAATGCCGCGCAATATGCGGCTGCGCGTTTCGCTTGTCGGCGTCGCGAGCGGCGGTGGAGGCGGCGGATGCGGCGTTGGTGAAGGAGAGAAATGGCGGAGGAGGTGGGTTGCAGGGGCGTCAAGTAGGCGGTCCGGTCGGCGCCTCTGGGAAACGAGGGGAGGGGGCCGACAAGTCACGGACGACGCCTCCGCTCAGCTTCCGAAATGTAGGTACCTTGAGGTAGGGAAAAAAATATTAAAGCAACCAGCGAGCAGTTGTCCGAAGTCAAAGCTCTGAGTTCAACCGCATCCAAACGGCGAAATCTCTGTCACCGCAAGGATAAGCAGCCGCCGAGGGAACGGGGAGGACGCGCAGCTCCCGCGTGAACGGCTCAGTCTAGGCAGGGTGCAGCAGACGACGGGGGAAGCAAGGCAGACGTGCGCCTGCGGGCGGGACGAACGATGCGGTGCGATGCGGTGCGGCGACGGTGCTGAGGCGCGTGACGGAATGTCCTGACTTCAATTAACCAAGACGTGTCGGTTTCGCGGTGTCTTCGTGTCAGGCCGTGTCGCGGCGGCCGTGCGTGCTGGGTGCGTGCGTGCCCCTCCCAAGGCACGGCAAGGCACGGGTACCCTTCAGTGGGGCCGCGTTTAAGTGCGTGCGTGCTTCAGCGCGGCTGCTGCACATCCCTTCGTTCCAGCAAGCGCCGCGCCGCCGCTCTTCGCCCATTCAATGGTCGGCTCTGCGGCAAGCCGTCCCGGGTTTACCTTGAGTCGTAGAAAAGAGCAATCAGGGTTATCGTGCGGATAGAGTTGCGTCTTGCTGATGCCGTATGTAGCTATACTCGTAGCCCTGCCTCATCCCTGTCAAGCTCCCACTACCGAGGTTTGGCCGGCCAAGTTTCAGACGGCTCTGCTCCGACTTCCACGTCCACATCGAAGCTGCGAAAGCTCACACACTCCGAGCCCACCCAACCGATATCCCCCAAATCAAATCAAGCATGAGGGAACTCTGAGCTTGTCCAGCTTAATCCCCCGCCCTCCCCGACCGCCGCAATGCCTGCGCCGGCATATCCCCTGCCGGCCTCCCTCCCGCCTCTCCATCTCTACCGCCATCTCCTCCGCGAGTCCTCTTACCTACCTCCCGCGTTCCGAGCCACCATCACCCGCACCATCAGCGACCGGTTCCATCGAAACCGCAAGCATGACCCTCGCCCCAAGGCCCATCTCTCGAGGGCGCGCCGTGCCCTGCGCAACCTGCGAGCCGCCAACAGCGGAGACAAGATCGCCATGGCAGGCCTGATCGCCAAAGGCTTCGCGCGGACCGGCAGCCGAAGGCGAGAGCTCATGTCCAAGTTTGTCAAGCCGCAAGGGCCCAATGACTCGCAGGCCCTGGAGGCGCTCTTGGACAAGGCTGGAGCCGGCAAGCAGCAGCCTCCTGCCGCGCCCAAGGGCGCCGCGGCCTCCGCGACGACGTCCGATGCGGCGCAATCCCCCAAGAGGCACAAGAACGACTTCTTCCAGAAATGGGACCAGCCCAAGCTGCTGCAGATTCTCAAGTCCCAAAAGAACCAGCAGAAGGACACCAAGGGGACCACCAGCTGGCCAGGCACCTCCGTCAAGAACACCGACCAGGATCAGTTCGTTCCGCCGCTGAACATTTGGGGCAAGCCGCCGGCCGAGAGCCTCGTCCGAGCAAAGCGAGCTCACTGGTGGAGGCGGAGCGCCGACAAGATCATGCCGCCTCTGGGCAAGGGCGAATGGGAATTGCTAGGTCGCTTGGGCAGTGGTGCCCAAGAGCGAGGGGAGTGGGCCGTCCCCAATAGACGACAATCTGCGAAGCCCCTTCTTGCATCCGAAGATGGCTCGCCAGGTGCTTCTGATTGGGAGGGTTACGCTACGAATCCAACAGCTGCAGTCGACAAGGAGCTATCTCGCTCTCGGCAACGACGCTCGGGACGCAAGGACACAGGACCGTACGGCGGCTCGGAACTCAGCCAAGTCTTGTCCCCGAGGTGGTTCCGAAGGGCTTACAACAGGACGTGGCAGCTGACGCCGAGCATGAGCCAGGACCCGAATAGCCTTCGCTACTCCTTCGCCTGGGGTACGGCCCCATCGAGAGTTCCGACGGCGACGAAGGCACAACTGGAGATTTTCGAGGGCGTGGACAAAAGAGGCCACAAGCAGAGCAAGGGTTCGGCATCTTGAGTTCTATTTTTGGATTCAATTTTGGGCAACTCCGTGGTCATCTAGTCCAGGAGATGAGCCAGCTTCTCCAGGCCAGGCCCGTCAACACGCATCCCCACCCACTCGTTCATCGCCTTGGCTCCGATGCTCTCATAGAACTTGATGCTCGGCTCGTTCCACTTGAGGACGGACCAGTCCAGGCGGCCGCCATTCATGGCGACGACCTGCTTGGCCAGCTCGACGAGCAGGCGCTTGCCGTAGCCCTTGCCTCGCTCCGACGGCTGGACGAAGAGGTCCTCGAGGTAGACGCCCGCCTTGGACCTCCAGGTGCTGTAGTTGTAAAAGTACAGCGCCATGGCCACCGGCTTGCCCTCGGGCGTGAAGAGCAGCAGGCAGCGCGCGGGTCGGGTTGGCGATATCGGCTCCGTGTTGGGGACCGTGGCCGAGCTGGGCATCGTGGCCGAGCTGTTGCCGTCGGTGGACGGCGCAAAGGCAATGGTGTTCCGTATGGTCTCTACGGTCGCCTCGACGGCGTCGGGCTCCTTCTCGTAATCGGCCAGCTCCTGGATGAGCCTCAGGATCGTGGGCGCGTCTGCGCCTGGGTCAGTCTCGCGGGGAAGCCGAGGTCGGTCCGTCAGAACTCATACCTTCGCGACGGGCGTGCCGGACAGTCGCCTCGGAAGCCATTGTGTCTGCGTAGTGATAGATTTGGCGACAATGTTGGGTATAGACAGTCACTCGCAACCGGGAAGCTGGCAGAGGCGAGGAATTGGCTCAAGAATATGGAATAGAGAAAGTCTTTTAACTGATGACAGAAGTGTTCGGACTCGTACGGAGTACAAGGAAGGTAGACGCCCTTGGGCCGATGCGACAGGTGGAAACGTGGGGCAGCCCCAGGGAAAGGGCGCGCAGATGGGTCCCTGGCGGGGTTGGTGGTGGGGAAAACGCCTGCGGTGGCTCCCTGCTAGTACGAGTACGGGTGCGCAGACGCTGGCAGGCTAGGATACCTTACCCTGCACTCCTTCAAGATCTCGAAGCCCCTTCCAACCACCGCGACCTTGCTTGTCGGCAAGATGCAACGCACCTTTTCCAAGAGCAGGCTTATATACGGTTTAATGTACAGAAACTCTCTCTATCTAGAATGCAAATTTCGCAGCGTCGCATACAAGGGCTGAAGCGGCGTTGGCAGATCCTCCGGCTAGTCGGCGACACCTTGGCACGAAGCGGCCCGAAAACTTGCTCTGGCCAAGTTTCCGACGACTCCAGATCCGTTCACATAGTAATATTGCCTCTGCCAACAGTTCCGCCTTTACCGAGTCTGACATCATTAGAGGACGTTACTCTCATGCGACCTCTTCTATCTAGGTATCCTTGTCGGCACCTCGTTGCGGATGCAACACGTTCATCCTTCTAACAAGGAGGAACAAGGCCTCAAGGTGGCCCTCGTCGTCATGCCTTTGCAGAACATGAAGCAGCTGCTTCCTTTTACCTCCGTCGTCGAGACGGGGCTATCTGCTTTCGTTTTCTCGGCGACCGTGATCTCATGACCCCGCGTTTGTTCATGTTCTGACCTCAGCCGCACCCGGGTTGCGTCGGTGCCTGCGCCTCACGCGACGGCCCGTCATTGTGCATGCTGATGACGCAGGGATTTGAGGTCCTGGGATGCAGCCCCCTCGGACCATTGTCGCGCAATGCATCTTACTGTCAGCCTCGCCGAGACATCGAGCTACGTCTGCTCTCTTCAGTGCTCACTTAGAGATCATTCCCTCTCACGTGGCCTTCACATCTGGAACCAGCAGCTTGCGTCATCGATCTTTAATTGAGGAGTAAGCTGCGTCTTTGCCCAGCGATATATATCCTCCTGTATGCTCGCCTGGCCGCAATCGGCCAACTGCCCCGTTGTTAACAGGGACCATCTCCCCGGTGCATCCTCCTGACCTCCCGGTGTAGATATATACAAAGCAAAAACACTCGCACATGAGCACTGGGTCTGATACTCTCCAACGCCGTTGACATCGTGGACGCCGTCTTGCCTCCCGGCAACAAAACCGTAAAATGAAAGGAAAATCGAAACGCAATGTAAAGGTGTATGCTTGAGTATGACTACGCCAAGACGTGTTGTCGAGCTCGCGTGGCTCATCCAAGTCAGCCACCGAAGCCAAAATGCAGCCGGCCCGCGCACCAAATGCAGCCCCAACCGAATCGCTCGTCGTTACTCAATTTAGTGCTCGTAGCCTGCCCCACGCTGCCATGGACTATAACACGCGTCAGCTTCACTCGAAATGTGCCCTGTCTGGAGCTTCATACCTAGCGTTGTTTTGCTGGCGGTATCCCGCTGGGCTTGCGTTGTTCTGCTGGCGGTATCCCGCTGGGCTTGCGTTGTTGTGTGACCGCTGCTGGGAGAGATTGGACGCTTGGGGAGTGTACAGGCTCGGGGAGGCCGATCGGAACGGGCTCTGGGCTCGCTGTCCGCCGGCTGGGAAGAGGGGCATCGAAGGGTTGACGGGAGATCTGGGCCCGCCCTGGTGGAAGGAGTGCTGCGACGCCGCTGCCGAGTGGTTGGGGTCCGTCCGTCGGCGCAGGTCCTCGGATGTCAGCGACTCGTTGTCGTCGTCAAGGTCCAGGTGCGACTTGTAGCCTGCCTTGTCGCCGCGGGCGGTGGCGGCCAGGGCGTCCAGCTCCGTGGTGGTGTTGAGCTGCGTCTGCGACTTCATAAAGGATGCTCGGTCGTCGGCCATGACCTGGTAGCGGGCGTCAGGGTTCTTGCGGAAGAAGGTGACGGTGGTCGACACGATGACCATGATGAGCAGGATGAGGGCGAAGGCGGCGTTGAGGACGAAGAGGACGACGCCGACGACGCCGACCACAATGGTTGGCGCGCCGAAGACGTTGGAGAAGATGAGGAGGAAGATGCCGTTGAGGAAGTTGATGACGCAGATGGCGATGTTGAACGAGTTGGTGCTCTTGTCCATCCACGGGCGCAGGACCGAGGCGCCGATGAGGGCGGCCGCCTCGATAATGACAAAGCCGATGGCCTGGGCTACGCCGCTCTTCTGGGCAAACGCGACAAGCATAGCCTTGACGAGGGTGTAGGCCAGCACGGGGACAATGAAGTAGTAGGCCGAGGCGCGGAACTGAATGTAGAGGAAGCCCCACTTGTTAAGGGCCTGGGGGTCCGAGAAGAGAATGTAAGCCGGGTTGCGGTGCATGGCGACGGAGCGGCGGGCAATGCGGATGACCTTGCTTGCGCCCCAGCCCAGGGTGAGGACCAGGCCGAAGAAGAAAAAGACGGCGAGGACGACCTCGGCCGGCGAGTCGACCTGGGTGAACTCCCAAAGGCAGAGGATAGCCATCTGGGGGAAGCCGATGAGGGCCACGCGGAAGAGGATGCCCTTCAGCACGGTAAGCCAGCCGTTGCGGAAGTCGAGGAACCTGTCCGAGTCCATCCACTTCTGCTTGGCAAAGAGCTCGCAAAGGCCCTTGAAAGCGGCGACGGAGAGGATGGTGGCGACGACGAAGAGGCAGAAAAAGGTGAGACCCGTCATGAAAAGGTTAGTCGTCTCGATTTTCGAGCGGAAGGCAACTCGCTGAATGCCAAAGACAATGTAGGAGCCGGAGCCGGTTTGGACATTGGCTCGCTTCATCAAGCCTCTGGCGGCGTGGACGGCCGTCTTGGGCATCATGGCCACGCCGCGGTTGAAGAGACTCATGCCCGTGTCGCTGGCAAAGTCGAGCGAGCGCTTGGTAACCTGTACGGAGACGGAGGTGAGGGAGTCGAGGAGAACCGATGGCGTTCCTCCGGTGGAACGCTGATACCAGGTGAAGATGTCCTGCATGAAGCCGACGCGGATGATGCCCATGGACCACTGGAAGTCCTGGGTCCACGCCTGCACAATGGGCGGCAGGTGGACGCCAGTGAGGCCGATGATGGCCTGGGCCTGGAAGTAGCCGAAGAGCGAGAGCGAGTTGGCGGCAACGTGAGCGGCGGCGTTGGAGTGTCCGAGCCCGTTGACGACGGCCGACGAGACGAGTGCGAGGCCAGCGATGATGGCCGTGGCCCATTTAACGCCAACCAGGTCAACAGTCTT
Organism: Tolypocladium album; assembly: GCA_024341135.1. NCBI lineage: Eukaryota > Fungi > Ascomycota > Sordariomycetes > Hypocreales > Ophiocordycipitaceae > Tolypocladium > Tolypocladium album. Next base: position 573,780 of record JALHCF010000130.1, read on the forward strand.
GCCGTTGGAGATGTCGGCCTCGACGCAGGCCACGCTCTCGCCAGTTGCCGTCAGGTTGACGAAGACGCGCACGGTGGCGTCGAGGTCAGGAATGTTGTAGGCAATGCCAGGGATCTGGCTGGCGGCGTCCTTGCCGACGGGCAGGTTGAAGCCAAAGGGAATCTTGCCGGCGACCATGGGGCACAGACCGGGGAGGTTCATGTCGCAGGGGTTCAGAGTGCGGCGGATAAATTGGTAGCCGTAGGCGGAGATGGCCACGTCGAAGATGACCTTGCCCTGGACCGACGAGGTGGCGACCATCTCGATGCTGGCCGAGTTGTTGGCGGGCGTGTAGACGACGTTGAAGAGCGAGGCCGAGAAGCTCGAGTCCTGCTGGCAGGTGTTGAGCGAGTTGGACATGAGCAGCTGCTCGGCCGACGATGGCGCCGTCAGGGCCACCATCGAGGCGAGGAGCGCCAGCGGCGCCTTGAGGAACGACCGCATCGTAGCTCGGGCGGGCGTGAGCCTGCTTCGTGTTCAAATCTGCAGTCTTCGGCTCGGCGGAGCGTCGTCCTGCGAAACGCTTCGCTTCAATCGACGCAGTCGGGCGGGCGTTCGCGTGCGTCGAGCGGTGCGTGCGACTCCTCCGAAGCGCAGTTCAATCCGCAGACGGATGCGACCAGGGTATGCGGGAGCGAAAACTCGATCGTTCGAAAGGGGCTTTCGTATGCTGCTGGCAATTAGAGTTTCGGGCGCGAACGACAGCTGAGCTTATGACGGATCGATTGAGCCTGTTGTCGGGTGGTTGCAAGCGAGGGAAATCTGCCGGAGAGAAGTGCCGCAACGAGAGGCAAAATAGAAGTGTCTTGTAAAAAAAAAGAACCACGGGTGTGGAAATGAAAAAAAGACGAGGAACGGAGGTAGCGAGCGATGTGAGATGCTGGTGTCTGTCGACGAGGCCCTCGATGCGATGGCGTTGAGAGGCGACGAGGTTGGTGGATGGAGGAGGGAGGGAGGGAGGGAGGGAGCGTCCAGACGTCGCAGCAGTGGTGACGGCAAGGAGGACGAGAGGACGTGGAGGGAGGACACTGAACACACCCTCTGAGCGACCCAGTTTGGCTGGCTGGCTGGACGGATGCAGCGTGAAAGGGGACGCCGGAGAACCTGGGTGGCGGGACTGGGGGGAGGCCCCCATGGGTGGCCATCCTGGTTTAGCGCCCAGCAGCATCTTGCTGGAAGCGGGCCTCGGACAGCTGATAGCGCAGCTTGGTGCGAGACGGACGAGTGGGCCCTCGCGGGCTGTGCAGGACCTGCAGGCCGCGCAACCTGTGCGGGGCGCCCCAGGTACCGCGCACGATTCGCGGCCCTGGCGGGATGGGCGTCTCGTATCCGCACTAACAGGAGTACATGCAGCCCCCCCTTCTGTTTATGTACACGACCTTTCGAGCATGTATTACGAGCACGTTCGGGGTGGGCAATACGATGATGCGTCAGGCGCCCGCCGGTCACTCATCAACGAACCCTCGGATCCGGGGCGCAGCGGGCACGAGAGTGCGGAAGATGGCTTCCGTGCCGTGGTCTTGGCACAGCTGCGAGTGCGCCAAGTTACGAGGCCTCGTGTGTGGAATCACAATCCAATGCTGGCGCGTCCCGCCAGCAATGCCAGCCGCTCGCTCGGCATGAATACCTCACCCAGCCGCCAGAGCACGCGCAGCCCAACTGCCCCCCGTCGACGGCACTTGGCACGCAGGCCCGGCGAACGCAGTGCCAGCCTGCGGCGGGCGGGCAGCTGCGCGGGATTCGTACAAGTAGTTCGGACGGCCGAGCCGCCGTATGTACGAGTACTCGTAATTGTCCCTCGCGCGGATCCTCCTCCTCGTACCTTACAGATTGGATGCAAAGGAGCGTCCGGAGATTGCAAGTGCACCGCCCCCGTGCCGCCGCTTCAGGCCGGCCGCTGTGCCCACCGCCAGGGAACCTGACCGCGCGGCGCCGTGTCTGCCGTCGAAGCCCCTTCGACCAGGCCAGTCGTGCGCTGGAATGTGCCGGCGGCCGCTTGTTGTTTTTGGAGGAACCGTATGCCGCAGAGGCATGTAGGCACGCCGCGTTTGCGTAGGTACGAGGAAGCACCCGTCTGGTGCGCTGAGCACCGAGTACCCATTCGATAGTTCGTGTTGAGCTGAAGCCTTGTGCCCGCTCGTAAAATCCACGCTGACGAGCTGCATGGGAGCAATCTCGCGGCCCCTCGGCGCAGGCCAGCCCAGACTCACCGTCCCCAGCCTCTCTCTTGGCCCTTCACCGTCCCTTCAAACCTTGGCGTCGGCCTTCATGAGCTTCGAGGATCGCAGAGGCTGCGCCTGCGACGCGCGCCGCATGGCCCGCCTTGCCGCCCCAGACGTGTTTCGCACGGCAGCGAGGGATCAGCACGACGCCTCCCGTCTCGCCATGAGCTACCCGGTTTGAGATCAAACTGACGCCCCCGTTTGCTTCGGGTCGGGCTCCACCGATTGTCCGTCTCTGCGTTTGTGCATGATCCTGGGAGTGCTCAAGCAGCTGTACAACTGTGCTCCGGGTGTTGTGATTCACTGAGTCAATCATCCATCTGCTCATTACTCAATGCTATTGTTTCGTCAGAGAACATGTTTCAATCCCGTCCCATTGCCCCCTCCCTCGCCGTCTATATGCTCTGTAATAAATGCTCCCTTCTTTCTACCTTGTAAACCCTGGCATTTTGCGCAATACGAGTCACAGAACAAGCCCGCCAACATCACGCAGTCGCCAATTATAGAACGTCCCACTGCATGTTCCACGGCTGGTTCTGCTGCGAATAGTCCACGCCGTGCTTGTAGTTGCTCGTCAGCTCCTCGTGGTCCACGCCGCAGTGCATCTGCCCGTCGCGCCCGCGGAACCACCCCAGCCCGTACGTCGTCCCGTCCTCGAGCTTGCGCGCCATCTCCGCGCTGCTGAACTTGGCTGTGCCCACGAAGTCGTACAGCATCTTGCTCTGGTGGATAAAGGCCAGCACCGACGCGATCGTGTTGGGCTGCCGTGGTAGGAACGGGTGCCGCCGCCGGAAGAAGACGACGCACGCCGTCACGCTCATGTACAGCAGGATGAAGAGCGAGGCCGCGAGCGACACGTAAAACGACGCGACGGTTTCCTGCCCCGAGTCGATGAGCCGATCCTTCTCACGGTCACGGTCGTGGTCGCTGAGCCTGCCCTCCCGCAGAAAGACCTGCCCGTCGACCGTCGCCAGGCCGGTGACCAGGATCGTCAGGAACTCGGCCATGACGCTCCCGAACCCGACGGCGAACACGAGGAGGTGCCCGTTGAAAAGCGCCCGCAGCGGGAGGTACCCGAAGGGCAGCGCCGTATAGTCCAGCATCAGCGTCTTCGCCGGCGCGTGCCGCCTAGACAGGATGTAAAACGGCTCCATCATACGCACCGCCGTCTCCGTCGCGTTCCACGACAGCTTCAGACAGACGGCCATGGCCGTTATGACCCACGGAGCTTTATCCGTCACAATGTCGGCCGGCGTGAACAGGAACGTTGGGATGAAGCCCGTAAACGCCAGCAGCCCGAGGATGAACGGGACCCAGCCCGCGGTGCGCAGCATCAGCGGATGGGGGTTCTCGGACAGGTGCGTCTCTTGGTATCTGTCCCTCTCCTGCGTAGAGACGGGGTTCTCGTTATCCGGCGCCAGAGCCGAATTTCGCAGCATATATCGATTATGCTTCAGTTTAAGGTGAATGTCCTTGTGCTTGGCCGTGTCCATGTCTTTGAAGTCCATCAAGATGTGGCTCGCGACGGCCATCGAGGCCAGGCCGGTGATGCCCCGAACGTCCGCCAGCAGCCCAGAACGCCGCGACTGCAGGAGACAGAACAAGGCGCAGCAAAGAACCGCGCATATAATCAGCGTTGCTGTCAGCAACCGCGACCACGTCGCCGAGAAGTTGAGGAACTTCTCCGCGTTGGGGTTGTCCATGCGCGCCTGGCGATCTGGGCTCAGCACCACTGACGCGGCCGCAAAGGTCGGCACCAGCGAGACGGCAAGAAGCGTCGCGACCGATGACACGGCCACGGCGTAGTGCCCCAATCGAAGCGCGCGAAACGGGCGGAAGAAGTTGAAGCTCGTGACGTAGTCGACGTTGATGGACTCGGCCGCGAGGGCGCCTCCGTTTTTGGACAGCTGGTAGAAAGCCTCGAGGCGGCGGACTTCGAAGTCGACAAACTGCCACAGCACGCCGTAGACGACGGCCGACAGCGTCGGGGCGAACTTGACGACGAAGTAAAAGCCCGGATCTACGTCCTCGGGCGACGTGAACTTTAGTATCGGATCCGTTCTGTACCGCTGATACAGAACCTCCTGCATGGCAGCCAGGGCGATGGAGACGAGACTCAGCACGGTTAGATAGGGCCATCGCATGGAGAACGGCTTCCAGTTGGGTTGCGGGTAGAAGACTTGAGTGGCCGGCTCCTTGCTGGCAAACGTGGGCCGCCGCGACGCCGAGTCAATCAGCACGTCGGACCCTTCAATGTTACTGATGTCGGCGCCGGTGACGGGGTCCTCGTGGATCACTTCGACGACTTCACCTCGTCGATTCGCCTCGTCCTGACCAACGTCACGTATCGCCTCGGCCCAGCCGACACTTTGAAAGGATGATCGACGTCTGGTCCTCGTGAAAGATCTCGCTAGGCTTCGCTGTGTCGTTGGAGAAGAAAGCAAGTCGGCGTCTCTCACTCGAACCCTCGACATCGAATCTCGCTCAAACCCATGACCCAGACCGCCGGTGAGCGTTCCCATTGCCTCTTGCTCTTGCAACTTCTTGATGAACTCTTCGTCATGCGAATTCATCGGCCCCAAAGCCGAGGTGATGTCGAACGCTACCACCGCGGGCTCTTCCTTGGGGATCGCGTTGTATCTTGCGTCCGCTCCCATCGGTGCCGCCGAGCGTAGAAGCGACAGGTCGTACTCTTCCTCGTGTATACTGGTGGGGATCTGTGTATGCCTTAGGGAGGCGTAGCTCGACTTGTGGCTGCTCTGGGGAAACGTCTGGGCTGGCGTAGGTCCTGCCCGGGCGGGCACCGGCGTATATCCCGAGGCGCCTGAGTACGAGTAGGAGCCGGGCCACGCCGGCGGGCCTGGCGCATAAGGATGCCCGCCGCCATGATCTCGCTCTGGGGCTGCAGGATGGCCATGGTTGGACTGTAACGAGAGGATCGACTCGCGCCCGCGCAATTGCCGTATACGAGTATCTGCGGTGGGTGCGTCGAGAGGTGCGTACTCGGTGTCGCTGAGGGCGGACACATCGGAGGCGACATGACGGAGAGAATGATCAAACGGAGATGGGCGCAAAGGTCCTCCGCGCGGATCGCTACAATAGTCCATGACGCAGGTGACAGACCATGGTGAGGCCTGGGCGACGCTGGCGTATGCTCTGCAAGAGCTGTCAGTGGCCGGGAGTGGTGAGCCACACGCGGGTATCGGCGCCGTCACCAGAGTCGACCTGGCACGTTCTAAACGGCACGAAGCGGCAGAAACGAGTGAATGAAGCGGAAAGGCCAGCCGCGGCAGCGGAGAGCGAGCTGGAGGCGGGCGTCGACGGCGCCGACTCTTGGCTGTAAGCGGGTGGTGGATGCCGCCGATGTAGGATCGCTGGTAGGGCTGCCAGGGGCCGTCCCGGCCGCGAAGTCTCGCCCAATCACCGCGCTCGCTCGACGATCCAGGTCCCAGCGGCAGTGGCCAGCCGCAGAGCGTGGTGCGGTTCAGCTGCGCAGACTGGAGCCGGAGGCAGCCGCCGGAGGCCCTGATTGGGCTGCCGGCGTTGCACTCTCCTGAGACCGGCCTCCACGGGCGTCGACGGGTGACGACGCCTGTGGCTCGATAAAAGGGTGGCGGCGGCAGCACCCTCCAGCGAGGTGCCCCTTTAAATAGGGCGCGCTTCTGGCCCGTCAGCGCGTGTAACCGGGTTTCACCGTCTTACTCGTTCGTATTCTTCGAAATAGAAACCATGGTTGTAAGTGCAGCCGTTTATGTACCAGCTGTGCAGCTTGTCCATCAGTATAAAAATGCCCCCCCAACTCCATAGATATGAACTGACCATACAGACTCCGGAACCATCTATCCAACCAGCCGGCTACATGTAATGACGCTTTGAAATTTCCATCCCTCCACCAGAGAAGAAACCAGGTCTAGAGCACCGAGAAGATAGCCACCGCAGACACCGCCAGAACCATCCACGCGCCTCGCTCCACCGCCGGCGCCAGGGACACCTTTCCGCAGCACGGCCGGTTGTAGGTGACGTTGTTGACCCTCGCCGCCGCCTCGAAGACGGAGCCGGGCGGCGACCCGTAGTTGTAGTAGTCGACGTTGAGGAAGTTGGGGGCCCGCCCCCAGTCGGAGCGGCAGTTGTTTGCCGCCAAGCCGACGCTGCCGGTGCCGTTGGCCGCGTTCGTCTCGTTCAGCAGCGCGACGGCGGGCACGAGGACGCTGGCACCAAAGACGTTGAACTCGACGTTGAGGTTGTGGTTCATCAGGTACAGCCGGTCCCGGGCGGCCTGCGGGCTCAGGTCCGGCGGACGCTGCACGGTGCATGGGAATTTGCGGTCCTGCGGGTCGAATGGCGTCTCCCACATCTGCGAGAACTCGTCGAGAAGCCAGGGGTACTTCTTCTGGTCGGCAACGTAGTCGAGGAACATGACGACGCGCTTGCCGCGGATGATCATGTCCTCGAGGGTTGGCCAGTCTTCGAGGGCCATGGGCAGGTAAGGCGCCTCGTACACGTACTTGAGGATGCCCGTCTGCTCGATGAAGGGCACGTAGAGCTCCGGCTTGGAGTAGTTGCCGTTGCCCAACAGGATGGTGACGACGTCGTAGGGGTGCGTGTCCACCCACTCCCGCACACTGGTCAGCCACTCGGTGATGGGCCCGGCGTCGAGGAGGTCGCACGAGGTGTGGCAGAAGTGCGGGACGGATCCGTTGACGGGCCATTGAATCTGGGCCTGGAGGAAGCGGACCCCGTCGTCGAGCTGCGTCTTCACCGGCAGCTCCTGGTTGGAGCCCGAGTTGCCCGGCCGCACAAAGGGCGAGTTGTGCACGGCCACGTTGGTGATGTTGCTGTACTTCCTCGTGCAGAACTCGACGTAGTTGTTGCAGGGCTGCGTATTCTTTGGCGCGTCCAAAGTCGACGTTTGGGTGAAGTTGGCGCCCGTGGTCAGGGTACCAGAGGAGGTTGTCGTGCCTGAGGCCGAGGCCGAGGCCGAGCCCGTGGTCGAGCTGCTGGCCCCGGTGAGGGTGATCTTGGACATGTATGTCGCATAAGCACCGCTTGGGGGGCCAGTCGGCTGCGCGATCTGTTCTGACCGGGTGCCGGTAACAAAAGTCAGATCCCCCGTACCCGTCAAGACGACGGACTGAGCCAGCACCACGGGGACGAGCAGCCCGAGGCTGGCCAGGGAGCTGGAGAGCTTCATGACAGCGGTGTTCGGTTGGGCTTGTGTCCTGGAGTAATGCTGAGTAAGGTATGGAGTAGTACCGTAGTAATACTGCAAGTCTCAGAGCGGGATGATGCTGTGTCCTCGCTCGATGTAGATGCAGCTTGATCGAGCGGCCGAAACGAGGCGAACTCGGCGTCACAGCTCTAAGCTTCTCGGCTAGAAACAGCAAGAACACTCAGGCACGTCCGCGGTGCCAATGCCTCTTTGGCGAGCCCAAACAAGAAGACTTTGAGTTGCGCAAATGCTGCCGTCGAGAATTGGGACGCTCGGACGCCCGGGCGAGTATTGGTGATGGATGCTGCAAGTATGACTGACGTAGCGGAGGCCCACCAGCGCAACTTCCTGATATCAGATCGACGACTGCCGAACCTGTGCGGCGCAGAGTTTTGCCGCAACGATGCGCCTCCCGAGACAAGTGATCAGCAAATTGCACGAAGATCGAAGGGCGAGAGGAAAATAAGCAACGCCGGCGATGGCTCGAGCTGCGAGATCTGCGGCGCGCGAACGGGGCGGCGGTGGAGCGCTCGACGGAGCCGCGCCAGATGGACGGACAGGGGATGCCGAGTCGGGCGGAACATTGGCATCGTTGGCGCCAATGTTTGGCAGCACTGCCCGGCTCGGCACGCCCAGAGGCCCCTGGTTATTGGCCGCATGAGAGATACAAGTATTGCGCATGGAAGCTTTGTTTCCTCACCTTTTGTGGGCCGTGCCGTCGTCCTTGTCGTTCTCATTTGAGGCAGGCAAGGGGAGGGCGTCATGGGCCGTTTGTTTGGGCAGCACCAACAAAGGAGCAGCATCGACGTCTCCACGACACGTGGGTCTCACCAGCATTGCGGTTCCCACCCTTTCAAGACATGCCTCGTCGATATCCATGAACAGCGAGGCCAAGGCGAAGCTTGGCCACTGAGCCAATTTGATGGCCCACCGCCAGGCAGCCTTGTCCTGGCTCGCCAGCCAGCTCTCGTTGCGCTCGTCGTTGGATCTCGTACTGTACTCGTACGTACATGGCATGTGCTCGCAGATCATGCCGCGTAATCGCCCTGCGGTGCGGAAACGGCGCCGTCAAACGGGCCTCGCCTCGGATGCTTCTGCCGCGCTGCGCCATATCATCGGCTGCGAAGCCGCGTGGGCGTCTCGTATCTCTGCGGGGTGGGCAGCGCGAGCCACGAATAGCCACGAATAGAGTTGACGGCGGGCCGGACGATTGCCGCATTTCTCGGCACGCCGGCAGGCCACTCCTTAAGTTAGTCGCTGCGGTGATGGGATTCCATTGTCTCGACCGGAGGCTTGCCGCCGTTTGGAGCGGCCGAGGAGGGCTGTGCTGCCCAAGAAACCAATGTCGTCCAATCCATTCGTGCCTCTCCATCCCAACCACCCCCGAATCGCATCCGCATCGGGGCGCCCACCACGCACTGCCGATGCGGCCCATCAACCCATGCCCGCCTGAAATTGTGCCCCTGGCCGGACCCGCCAAGGACGTGTGCCGCTGAGGTCACTGCCCCGGAAGTGGGCCCGCCACAGAGCTTGCAGCGCTCCACCGGCCGTTGGACGCCCGGAAGCCCAGTGACGCCTCACCTACACCTCGATGGAGTACTCGTAGTTTCGTACCTTGCTTCGCACCACACCTTGCAATGACCCAAGGTGCTCGTTAGACAGACAGTACACTTTCGTCCGGGCCACCACCGTCGTCGAGGTTCGCAGTCGACGCCGCGATCTGGATGGCCGCTGCGACCTGCTCCAGTCTCGAGGACCTCCCGATGCTGCTGCACGACTAAGACAATAAACGAATCGCCATGTCCAACACTCGCCGCAACACGGCCATTGCCGCGTCCGTCTGCTACTTCCTCACCATCCCCTTTCTCATCCTCGTCCTCGTCGGCAACACCCACATCAACCCCGTCCTCAACGACATCTACTTCTTCAAGCTCGACGTCTCCCAGATCATCCCCATCGCCGTCGGCAACTCCAACCTGCTCAACTCGGTCGCCCGCAGCCTCGGCCTCCATGACTTCTACCAGGTCGGCGTGTGGAACTTTTGCGAGGGCTACAATGACGAGTGCGTCCCTTCGTCTCTGCCGTCTTTTGCGGTCCGTGGTTGCTGACCGTCTGTAGGGGCGTGACATTTTGCTCCCCGCCGGAGCAGTTCTACTGGTTCGATCCTGTCAAGATCCTCGTCGGCGAGCTGCTCGCCGGCGCCAAGATCGCCCTGCCCTCGCAGGTCGTCACCGTCCTGACGCTCCTGCGCATCGGCTCGCAGGTCATGTACGGCTGCTTCATGGCCGGCACCGTCGTCAACTTCGTCCTTCTCTTCGCCTCGCCCCTCGTCATCCGTACCCGCTGGTTTACCCTGCTGGTCGGATCTGTTGCCTTTGGCTCGGGCATTGTGCTCACCTTGGCCGCCATCATCGCCACTGTCATCAGCGTCGCGGCCAAGATCGCCCTGACGGCCCAGGATCAGCTCAACATCCGCGCCTACATTGGCATCAAGATGTTTGTCTTTATGTGGATTGGCGCTCTGCTGACTGACCTCGCTTTCCTGCTGCATTCTGCCATGGCGTGCTGCTGTAAGCCGAACCGCGCTCCGCGGGAGGTCAAGACATCCAGAAGCAGCTCTGAGGAGAAGAAACCGACCAGGTTGGCTTTGCCCACCTTCGTGCGCCGAAGGCGGGGAGCCGCGTCCTAGGGCCAAACCAGGCCTTTGCTTGGCTTGGATGGATTTCTTGGCGTACTGGGCAATATTTTATAGATTGCATCGTGATGGCTAAGGCTCTCAGCGTTGTGGAATATCTGGCGACAGCAACAGCGAATCATGGAATGAGTGTGCCGGATTTACAAGGGCCATTATTATCAAGGCTGGCTTGGCATAGAGGTTGCCGTGGTACAATGGACACTGGCATTGCATTGGAAAACGTAGACGTAAATAGTTCATCTGCAAGCATCTGCTGCCTTCTCAAGGCGAAATTGTGTCCATTGTCGCAGGGTGAAACCCCCCTCTGAGTGGTATTCCCAAACGACCTCCGTCAGCCTCGACAGCAGCACGGTCATGTGAATTTTTTTTTATGCAGCCTAGGTAGGGAGTCTACATTCTGCGCAGCGAATACGGTCCTGCTGGCGTTGCGTATGGCGCTTCCGCTCTGAGCCGGAAGCTCGAGGCTTGCATGGATAAGCAGACACAGCCATCACATCGCACCTAATCACTGTTCAGAACCATTTGTCTTCAAGTCATCTCGTCATTACCGTGATGCGCATGAGTTGCTCATCTTCATCCGTGTAGACAGCCCCCGCACTCGTCATTGATGTACCACTCAATGGCGCTGCTTCCTGCTGGGAATGCCTTCCTCAGTCTTTCTAGTCCGCAAGGTCAAGCATGCGCCAAAACACCCGTCATGAGGTCCTCGTCCTCTATCTGCTCTTCGAAGCCAACGGCGGCGTCCGCCTCTCTGTCCATCTCGGCTCGCCTCTGCTCTCGGAAGAGATGCCGCGCGTAGTCCTTGCTGCCGCTTAGCCGTTCGTTGGTGAGGCGGTACTGCTCGCTTAGCGCCTGAATGTTTCGATGACTGCGGGCCACTTCCTCCGCAAATTCCATCTCCGACATTGTGCCTTGTGCGTCTGTGAAAGCGAGGTAGCACTCGCCCTCTGTTTCTCCCGTCTGAATCTCCCCGTTCAGCATGCCCGACTCGATCATGCCCCGCACCAAAGCAACAACGGCCCCGTCGTCGGCCAAGGGCTCGCCTGTTTCCGCATTCAAGGTTGTCCTCCGTACCTCGGCGATGGAGACTCGCTGGTATACTTGCCGCAGGTTCATTATTTGCCATTTCTGGTACGTTGCCATGACCTCGGCTACGAGCGCCGCATTGCCGTCGTCTTCCCACACTTGACGGTTCGTCTCGACTTCAGCCTTCAGGTCGGCTGTCCTCTCCGTGCTGAACAAGCCGGCAATTGTGTTGTACGGTGCGCTCAGAGCCTGGTAGCTGCCTTGAGCCACGGAGCTGGTGTATGGCGGGAGGCTAGGTGCCGTTCCCTGGTGCATCAGCCCGACCAGGACCCATTTCTTGTGAGCTTCCGTCATCATCTTGCTCACGCCCCTGTCCTTCGAAGGATGGGTAATGACTTGTTCCAGCGCTTCCCGAGCCTTGGGCCAGTCTCGTCTCGAAATGTAGATCAAACCACGAAGGACATTGTACTCCAGGATCGAGGCACTCCTTACATGCTCGCCAAGTCCAGCGCTTGCCGGCATGAATGCCGACGGCGGAAGATCAGGATCGCACAGCGGCTTTGCTTCCTTGGAGCCAGACATGTTCGGATAGACCAGAATGTCGGCGTCGAGAGCTTTCAGAGCCGGGTCCACGCTGTTAGCTGTGTATGCAAGTCTGGCCAAGGCGAGATGCGCCGGCGTGAACATTGAACCGCTGGGATCGAGACGTAGGATCGCTGTGGCAAGCAGCTCGGTCGCGACAAGAGGCTGCGTCGGGGTCAGCGAAGTAGGGGAGTTGGATCATTTCATGAGCCTGCTTACCGAGAATATGTAGCCGGCCCCGATCTTCTCGAGCAGTGAAAAAAAGCCTGTCACCACATATCGTACCTGGCAGGGATCGAACCTGACCAGGAATTCTATCGTCTTGTCGAGTAGTTCACGCTGCTGAGCCGCTGCGCCGTCACTGTCCTTGGCTTCGAGAGCCATGTCGAGAATGGTAAGATATCCAATGGAATTGGTAGCTGGATCCAGTCCCTGTCGAACATGAGCAATCAAATTTGAGTCAAAAGAAGCCTTCAGTTGCAATCACCTTGAGGATCGCGACCGGGTTACTGAGGACCGCCACCCTCTCCTCCTCCGACAGCTTGCTCAAGGCGGCGAGGTACTGCTTGATGGAAGCATCGTACGCTTTTGTTGATCTGGAAACACCAGAAGCTGCTGAGCAGCTCGCAAAGATAGCTTTCGCTTGGTCCATCTTCCGCAACCGACGTAATCCGATCGACTCGTGTTATCAATCGCCAAGGAGCTTTGGTCGTCGGTCGTTGGCAACCTAGGGGTCCGCTGTCCAGTCTATCGTGGTCCTGCTGCCTTCATGCTCGATCGGACGTCCACCCTTTGTATTTGGGAGCAAAAATTGAGTCGCAACGCGAAAGAGATAAAATTACAAGGCACTGGTTGGGAAGATGCGTAGTAGGCAGCTGCTGGAGCTCGTCGTTGGAGCTTGGGAGGTGGTGGGGGAGGGGGATGACGAGACGAGCCGACATTGAGCCGGCGATAAAGTGACGCCGTTCTGATAAGCGAATGCCCCGCCATTGACCGCGGGGTCCTGGCGCGAGCTTGACCTTTGACCTCATCGCGAAATTATTGGTCTGGCAACGGAGCCTGTGAGTGAGACAGAGACACGCGTGACGCAACACTCAATTGAAAGGGCGCCGAAGCTCCTAAAAGCAGAAACGAAAACACTTCCGTTTGGCCCATTCTGTCTGTCACTGTGAACACCAAAGAGCGAGGTATGTATCACACTCACAGACATGCTTCGATCTTGTTCTGCAGCTTGCTTACATGCTCTCATGCACAGAATCACCTCAACATGACTCTGGGTCCTTTTGAGCTACCCGCTGCGGCGGATTTCCATGTCCACTTGCGCGATGGCCCCATGTCTGCGGCCGTGGTACCAACCATTCGACGTGGAGGCGTCAACATTGCCTATGTGATGCCCAACCTCGTCCCTCCTGTCACCAGCGTCTCCCAGGCCCTGGAGTACAAGAAACGGCTGGAAGCCATCGACCCGTCCGTGAATTATCTGATGACTCTGTATCTGCACGAGTCTATCACCCCAGAGGTCGTCCGCGAGGCCAAGAAAGCTGGCATCAGCGGCATCAAGAGCTACCCTGCCGGCGTTACGACCAACTCCTCCTCGGGCGTGCTTTCCTACGAGCCATTCTACCCCGTCTTCGCCGCCATGGAAGAGTGCGGCCTGGTCCTGAACTTGCACGGTGAAATTCCGAGTGATCAGAAGCAGGGCGTCACCATCTTGAACGCCGAGAGCAGGTTTCTGCCTACTCTGAAGTCGCTTCACACCAAGTTTCCAAAGCTGAGGATCGTCCTGGAGCACTGCTCAACCAAGGACGCGATCGAAGCAGTCAAGGCTTGCGGAGACACTGTCGTGGGGACGCTAACATGCCACCACCTCTTCCTCACAGTTGATGACTGGGCCGGCGAAGTTGTGAGTCTAAATCCAGGGTTGGATGCCAGGAAGCATGCTGACCACCCTCCAGTTCTCGTTCTGCAAGCCAGTCGCCAAAGTAAGCAAACAATTTTTCACAAGATTGCGAAGGCCTGCGCGCTAATGAGTAACAGACTCCCGAGGACCGCACGGCTCTCCTACAAGCCCTCGTATCCAGCAAAGGCAAGTTCTTCCTCGGCACCGACAGCGCGCCTCACGATATCAGCGCCAAAAAGGGCAAGGGCAAGACGGCTGCGGGTGTTTTTACGCAACCGTACGCCTGCCAGCTGATCATGAATGCCCTCGAAGAAGGCATCGAGCGGGGCGAAATCAAGGAGTCAGACGTCACCCAGGAGCTGCTGGAGGGGTTCCTCGGCGGCTATGGCAGGAAATTCTATGGCGTTGACGACAAGTCAGGCCAAAGAATCCGGTTGTCCAAAGGCCAGGAGGTCGTGTCTGGAAACATTGTTGGTGAGGGCGTCGAGGTCGTTCCCTTCCGAAGCGGCCAGCAGACCTGGACAGTTGAGTGGATCTGATATTGTCCAATTCATTTTATAAGTGCAAACAAAAAAAGCAATCTACTTCGTCTTCCCCTATTCCGCTCTAGTCTTGCTACGCCTCGAATGCCAATTCAGCACACTCCTGACTACTTCGGTTTCATCCTACCCAGTCTGAATTGTCTCGGATATACATGTTCATGTATCTTTGTTTTGCGTTGTCATTCCAAAAGCGAAGTCCCCTGGCATCCTGCGTGCAGGTGTGCCCCGCATAAATGGACAAGGTCGCTTTCAAAGACAAGGTCTCGCTTTTGTCTGATGAAAAGCCCGCCGGCACTCATCCGGGAGCCAGTCGGAAATCACTAGCCATCCTTTTGCTCGCGGCCTAAATGGAGAGTCACCGGCTATTGAAAGTTGGTAGTGCCCTTTGGTGACTCAACCTGCAACGGAGCAGGCACTGCCATTCCCACGATCAGCCTCTCACTCCGAGATCTCACTCAGGGTCTGCAGCATATCCGGCAGTAACAGCCCCGACAGTGGTCCATTACCCCGGTTCAAGCAATACGCAGAGGAGTCAGCGGTCTCATTGCCACGGCGAGCACTCACAGTGTCGTTATCGTTGGTCGCACAGTCTAGCAAGGTGGCCATTTAAAGATTCAAGCCAACACCTAGACGCCACATTTGTTCAGCTCGGTGCCAAATAGTCAAAACTACGTCTGCCATGGTCTGCCAGATTGGGAGTCATATGGAGAGCTAGATACAGCAATCCAGGCTCTCCCCAGTGGTCCAACTATTCCACGACTGTTCCCTCCATCTCCAATACACGACGATAAGTTGTAGCTAGGGCTATCACACTAATGGGGTTCTATCTGTTGTTTTCGAGTACGATCAGCAACTTGTTTTTCGATAAACTGCTCTCACAAGGCACTTACGGGTTCCTAGGACTAACATTAGTATACAGTCAATCATACTCCTTGAGTGAACTTACACATATGCGACCTCCACAGTCTGTGACACAACAGACGTAACCAGGGCGGCACTGGTTATGCGGACAAGCGATAATGCACTCAGAAGACGGCTGGTGAAACCATGAGACACCATAATCAACCAATATGTAGGGTAAACTCACCCTTCTACATCTTGGAAATTCGATTGCCGCGCCGAAACTGGCGAGAATAGTTATGATAATAGTACTTGGTTTCATTATGATAGTATATGGGGCGAAATTTTATGAAATAAACATGTAGCCGAGCAGCCTGGGACAGAGAGGGGCATTTTATAGTTCACCTCCCACCCGCTCGCGCATTACCTCGAATAAAACATAACGGGCTTGGCTCGGTTTGAGAAGCTGATCTTGAAGTAAATAGCCGAAGTTCAGCTTCAAACTCAGCAACAGCCACAGACAAAACGTATTAGGTCCGGATGCTCTCATTGGGATATTGCGCCGCTGAGTGAATGCCGAGTCCGCCAATGGCAAACCTTATTACAATGATCGGTTGCGCACTCGGCGCTGGTGGGGGGCACCTGGAATCGCCACACCATCGCTCACTTAGCGAAAACTTTATTAAAAGCATCTCCGCACCTGGAAACTATGTAGTCTAATGGTTTGCTATGCCTATCTCGAGGAGTACGAGGTTGGTTGGCCGTTGTATTTATCCCGCGATCTCTACACTTACCTTCCACTAAAACTCTTGTCTTTCAAACCCTCCTGTTTTTCACATCTACCTCTGTGTTTCTATACAACCTTCTTAACAAAAGAAAAGGGATAGGAAGCGGAAAAGCTTAATATGGCAAAGGAGCTACCGATTATGAAATGGGAGCCTGTGGACAAACCACCCAAGCTGCCGGAGCCTCGGGCTTGCAAAACCCTAGGAAGGATTGAAGCTGCTGAGCTCAAGGAGCTGAAACCAAATGTGTGTCACCAGGCTGCAAATGCATACAAGCCTCCTGGCATGGACAATGTGCAAAAACCGGGGGACTTGAAGCCAGATTTCGTTGTCGAACGCGGCCGCCTTAATCCGCCAGGTGTTGGTGGCGGGGACACTGGGGGTTTCAACTACCGAGCTATCGTCCCAGATCCGACCGCCTATCCCTGGTGCACGGTGGGCAAGCTGTTCGTTGGATGGAACAGCAACTTTGCCAGTCCCGTGTGGACTGCGTCGGCTGTTCTTGTTGGGCCGAACCTCATCCTCACTGCGAGCCATTCAATTCCGTGGAACAAGCCAGGCCCATGGCTGTGTTTCGTTCCGGCGTTCCAAAATGCGGCTGAGCCACTCGGGTCATCATTCATCGAGCATGTTCGCGGTATTGTAAACTCTGTAAATGTCGACGGGCTAGATTATGCCATCTGCAGCCTTTTCGATAAGTCACTCGGCACGAAAACTGGCTGGATGGGTTGGCAGTGGTGGGGCGATGGGGACCAGTACGAAGATGATCGAGCATGGACCAGCGCTGGCTATCCTGGTGACATTCTGAACGGCCAGGTCCAGGTTTTTGACGACTTTGTCACCATCCAGGAAGTGGATGATATTGGAGACGGCAAAGCATTGCACAGTAACAATCTTCCTTATGCGTCGCCAGGCTGGTCTGGCGGGCCGCTGTGGGGCTTGTTTCCAGTAGGAGACTTCATCAATCCGAGGGTGCTCGGCATAATGAGCGGTATGGAGTCTTGGTCTGACGGTCGATATGATAATTTGAATGCTGGAGGGGAGTATATGGCCACGCTGGTGGTGTATGGAGAGACAAACTGGCCCTCAAGTTGACCTTGTCACGGTGTTCATTGGAGGTGCCTGTGGGTGCGGGTTGGGCCGTTGGGTCGTCGAGCTGTTAGTTCATCCAGTGGCCACTGTCGGAATGGCTCGATCGATTGACGTCGACCCTCATTTACACAGTCCTTCCTCCTTCCAGGCAATTCACAGCCACTATTGATGCTGCCGGTGCTCCTTTCACAAGCTTGACAACTACCTATCAGACGATATCCAGCATTCGATAATGCCGAAAAGCCAATAATGCCCGGGTGCGCAAGTTACGCAAGCCTCTTAACTCTCCTGTCCTAACTTGCGCTTGGGTACCACCAACTTTGCGTTATCGTTAACCCACGGCGATCTCTTACATTTCAGCAAAGGACGTCTCATGGTAGCAACGCTCATCGCTAGGCAATGGTATAACTTTTTCCTGCTTGTTCGCGGCGAGCGGAACCCGTAGCATAGAATCGCAGCGGTGGCAAGCGCATTAGCCAGCTCCCTTGCATTAACGTCACGACCAAGATTAACCCAGTAAATGGCCAGTACGCCTAAAGCTCAGATAATCAGCAGGCGGGGACTGGCCTTACTGTTGGTACTACCTAGGTAGTTTGGGCCTGTACAAGTGTTCTATAGCTGCACGCACGACTCCGTCGCGTCCCGGACGCGTTCGCCGTGCCAGGGATGGGCCATGGCCGACTGATGTCGTAGCTCGGCGTTGGCCAGCCTCTTGACGAAAAGCCAGCATCGTTAATAGACACCGATCAAACATATCGACCACGTAGTTGGAATCTGGATCCGAGGTGCAATGGCCTATGTTCTTCACCCACGCTGACGATTTTTAGACAGGGACGCGCCACATGCCGAAGACATACGGGATAGCTGCCAGCCGGCGCGGGATCTCCCATTTCTGTCTGCACATCTCACGCTCAAAACGGCCGTTTACATCGAAGACCTCTCCCGTTGCTGTTGACCACTGTCAAAAGGCCGTATATATTCTTTATCCTTATTTTGAAGGATCTAAGCTACTTTCATGGTTCGTTATGCCCAGCAATGAGATTGCAGCAAGATCAGCATTTCGTTGGTATTTTGAGCAGCGAATTTTGCCACTACTTCTGAGTCCCATCCTGCATCCCCAACACTCTCAGTTGATGATGCAGCATGGATAATCTCTGCTGCTTTTTGCTGGCATTGAACGAGGAATGCTGCACTTCGTCTATCGCAAGTCGTATCTGAGCCTCGGAAAGGCGGTGTCCTGTGGACAAGTATGGCGGTGTATTTGGTGAAGGCACCGACTGATGTAAGAACTGAGTAGGAGGGAAAGGGGGGGCGGCATTGGGGTGAGAAGATGGTACCCAGTGCCTCGCTAAAGGCCCGACGGGGAGGTTCATGCCTTGGAAGGGCTGTGGCTGCCCGTCCCGTCTGGCAAGGTTATGGTGGACGCCGGGGATGCCATTGCCGAGGCTGCCGTTGACGCTGTATCCCGAGGGGTAGCCGATTGGCTGGAAGGAAGAGTTGGCTGGACCACCGCGGAAGGCGTAGGATCCGGCTTGTCTTGCTCCGGAGTGGCCGTTTCGACGGTGGCCGTTGGACCCTTTGGCTGACATGAGGTCTTGATAGGTAAAGAGAGGGCTTTGATGAGCCAGTGGGTTTGGGATTTCGGCTGCTGGTTTGGATTCTTGGTGTCTTGGGGGCTTGCTTTGGGGTTTTTTTGAATACTCTGCTTGGGATTTGCTTTTCCGCTTTGCTTCTGTCTTGGCTGGCTTCGAGCCGGGGATGTGGGTTTTTGGATCGACTTTCGAGTAGGGGTTCGGGGGGTTGCTCGTTGGGATGTCTTTGAGCTCGCCGTCTGTTTAGACTTGGTGTCAACGCTGCCTTTGGTTTGTTTCTTCTTGCTTGGAGTTTTGATGGGGGTTGCTGCTGGGGATTTTAGCTGAACGTTTGATAACTTGCGCCGTTTACCTTTTGCATCCTGTTTCTCGTCCTCCGATTCATCTGGGGATTCCTCGCCACCCGCGAATTCAGAGGATTCGGATGATTCAGGCTCTAAGCCCCCGGACAGGATAGACTTGTCCATTTTGTTCTTGTCCTTGTAATTGATTGCCTGCAGGAATGGGTCAGTCCTGAGCAGCGTGACGGAAGGGAAGAGAAACTTACGTTCCGTCGTCTACCACCTCGCCCCAGCACCTCCTTGTTTGCCTCTGCTTCGCGGCGTGCCTCTTCCTCTCTTTCTGCAAGAATCTTGTCCCAAACGCTCGAGCTGATGGGCTCCGGTGCTTTGTCTTCGACTGCGTCTAATCCCTCACTGAACCCACTCTTCTCATTGGCCCATACTCGGGCGTACGAGAACTGTGTGTCGGCGGAGCCTTCCACATCAGCTTTTGTCTGCTCCATATCTGAACGATCCAGGAGCTCGTCAACTGAACGGCCATCGTAGTGGATAGCAGTCTTCTGATAGTCGTCGCTGAACAAGGCTTGAGCGCCGTGCTTCAGGATCGACTCCAAGTCGTCGCCAGCCAGGTCATCATCGTCCATGCTCTCAATGAGCGCGTGGTCCAGGGCCATCTTCTTCCGTCCCACCTGCATGATTCGTTCCTCAACCGTGTCCTTGGTCATCAGCTGAAAGCAGAGAACCTTTTTCTTCTGCCCAATCCGATGAGCTCGGGAGAGTGCTTGGATGTCTTGATGGGGATTGAAGTCGGGATCCATGATGATGACAGTGTCTGCCGTCGCAAGGTTGATGCCAACACCGCCTGCACGAGTGGAAAGGAGGAATGCGAAGATAGTAGAGCCTGGAGCGTTGAACGCATCAATCCGTCGCTGCTTCTCCAGGCTGGACATGCTGCCGTCAAGTCTTCTGAACTCGAACCCCAGGCCTGCGAGGAAGTCTTCCAGGATGTCCAACTGTTGAAGAAACTGGCTGAATATGAGAACCCGATGGCCGCGCTCGCGAAGCTTGGGAAGCATGATCTCGAGCAGGAGCAGCTTCGCCGAGGCCTCGACGAGGTTCCGGTGTAGGACTGAAGGATCGTGGTGACGCTCTTCAATGGCCTCGGAATACATGAAAGGGTGGCAAAGGCACTTCCGTAATTGCATCAATATGTTACTGAGGCTGCTTCGATCTTTGCTCTTCATCTTGTCGTTTGCGAACATGGCCTTGATGAGCTGCGGGTTCTTCGCCATGATGCTCTTCGACAGCTTTTCCTGGATGCTCGTCATGGTCACTGGCAGTATAATTTGCGCCATTGGTGGGAGAAACTTGAGCACGCCGGCTTTGGTTCGTCGCAGGAAGTAGGGGCGAATTCTTTCATGCAGCTTGGGCAGAGTCTCCTTGTCGAGAACTGCATACTCGGCGTCCAAGCTAGCTGCATTCTGGGTTTCGTCGATGAATTGCAGCAGGTTGAAGAGCTCCCGCTTATTGTTCTGCAGAGGAGTGCCTGTTAGCAGCAGGCGGAATGGTATCTTCATGGCCCGGAGCGCAAGGTAGAGTAAATTCTGGTCATTCTTGAGCCGCTGTCCTTCGTCGACAACCAGGCCCACCCAGTGCACAGTTTTGAAGAGTACGCTCGTCCTCGGGTCTTGCGCAGAGTCGTAAGACATGATGACGACGTGCGCCTTCATATCTGTCGAACCATTGGGGAAGAGCTCGTATTTGTAGGCCAGGTCCTGAGACTCTTTTCCGCCGTGATACGTGACGACTCGCAAGCCCGGGGCCCATTGCTTGAATTCTCGACGCCAGTTTGGGCACGTTGCATTTGGCACGACGACGAGGAACGGCCAGCACTGTGAAGCTGTTAGCACGAATCTGAGAAGAACGCAGCATATGGCACGCACCTTGGGTTCATCCTGTACCAACGAGGTGACGAGACTAACGACTTGAACCGTCTTGCCTAGGCCCATTTCGTCTGCCAATACGACGCTTCTCCCCGCGTGGTAGTTGCCCAAGAGCCAGTTCAGGCCTTCCAGCTGATATCCCATGAGCTTACCCCTCTTGATGCCGACTGGCTGAGAGTCAGCCTTTTCCAATTCTGAGGCTTTGAAAGACCTGATGCGATCTCGAATCCTGCTCTGGGGTTCATTGCGGAAGTGTTTCCCCGCGACGTATTCGTTGTATGAATCCTCAAAGGCGGCATACAGTTCGCCCATGTCTCTGCCCGGTGGCGAGTCCCACACAACGTCGTCGTATCCCAAACCTTGGAACTTGACCAGCATCTTGTCGACATTGGCGATATTTGCCAAATCAGCATCCTTTGACTTGGACACCGAGGTGCTCTTCCACTTAATGTTGAAGACTATGTCTGCCATGAGATACTCGTCCGGAATTGCTTCCTTCTCGGTGGACTTCAAGAGACTGAGCTGAGCCGCACGCTTTCCGAACGAATTTCGCATCGTGCCGGCCGCAACGCCAAAAGCCCAAGCGCCAGGCATCCACGTGCAATGAAAGTACGACATCGAATCCCACTTGATGAGATATTCCTTGTCGTCGTCGCTAACGTCCCCGAACAATGGGCTGGAAGTGGGATCCTGAAAAGGGCGCCAGCCAACTAAGCGGTGAATCTTGTGCTTTACCGAGGTGCATTCGTTGCATTGCCAGTCGACCATGTAGTCCTTGAGCCGCTCCGACTTCACATCAGCCCCGCTTGACTCACTGCCAGCGCGAGGAAGATGGTCGAGGTGCCAGCCTCTGTGGCAGGTGACGCACCGAAAGAGGATGATGTCGGGGTTGTTCAGGAGCTCTGACGAGACCAACGTGATGGGGTCAACGCCACCGTTCTCCTCGCGCAACTTTTCTTCCTGGCGCGCCGTCTTCTTTTTGGCGAAGGGCAAGCAGGCCTGGCCGCCATCCTTGCACGACTGGCATGCGCTGTGCTTGGGGGCGGTCCTGTCCTTGTTATTGTAGACGTCGATGCAGAATCTGCACTGCAGGACAAAGTCTTCGTCCCCTACCTTGGTGACGAGATGATCTCGCACACTCCGGACTCCGAGGCAGTGCTTGTGATATGAAAGGCTGCATCCCTGACAGTGCACAAGCTGACCGCGCTGCCTGGAGCCACCGCACGTGTGACATTTGGAAATGTGCACACTGCCGAACCCGGACTCTGGCGACACCGGTTGGAATATTTCTCTGACTGAGATGGCCTTGGGGTTGAGGGTTGCGGCTGCTCTGTCGTCCACGACGTAGAACGAGTCATCATCCATAAGAACATCGTCTCGCATATCGACCATATTCCTAGTGGCTCTGGATGATCGACGGGGGGGCTCGAACTCAATGTCAGAGCCGTCAGACCTTTTTTGCTTTGTCGCTTGCAGCGGGCCGAGAGAACGGGCCCGTCGGGCATGAGCCCGCTGGGATTGTAGCGCCCTGGCGCGTTGGAGGGCGCCGGTTCGGCGTGGCTTTTTGACAGCAAGATCTGAAATAACGGGCAGGAAGTCGCCGTCTTCTCCATCCGAAGACACGTGAGGCTCATCGGCCAGCTCGTCGTGCTCCATGTCGGCCTGACTACTCTTAGTAGAGATGCCGTAGAGCGTCAACTGCTGCTGCTGCTTGGGCTGCGGCTGCCGCTTGCGCAGATTGTGTCTGGGACGCAACGATGAAGTTTTGACGGCATCACTTTCGTCCTCGTCGGAATTGGCAGACTGAGTGACAGAATTCTGAAGCGCTGCTACCCTGGTGCGCACCGTACGGCCAGCGCGTGTGGTAGGGCGACGGGGAATAATGTCTTCTTCTTCTTCGTCGCCGTCATCGAGATCCATGGGGTCGGAGCCGGAATCCTCCACCTCAGAATCCCACTCATCGTCTGGAATGTATTTGCGTTTGAGGCTTGTCCCAGCCATGGCGTTGAACCGATGAAGTGCTCTTCTGCCGTTCTCGAGAAGTCTCAGCTCATCCAAGGAAACCTTTTAAAGAGTAAGTTTGCGTTTGGCCGGCTAGGAAAATGAGGAACCGATAAAGAGATAGGGTGCGGAAATAAGGCAGAAGAAGATGAAGAGTAAAACAGGTGCAGATGCAAGACGAGAGTGGCAGCCTAAGGTAGAAAGAGCGGATGATTCCTAGGCGGGAGTTTGGGCTTTGGCGAGAGCACTACCTTAAGGTAGTAGGGACCAGAGAAAGGCGTGCCGTGTAGAAGGTGCTGCACGGGATGCCAAACCGGAAGCACGCTAACTGGCGCGAGGATTCGGAGGCCCGAGCTACGGCGTGCAAGCGCGAACAATGTGCGTGAATGGCGTGGGCAATACTTTCAAGCTGCTCGAGTGACTTACCAGGTCCTCTCTTCCGTCCGTGAACTCGACCTTGTACTGGGCCTGACTTCGTCCACCCACGGCCTTCGTGATGCGCTCGACGACGTCGCTGTAGACCGCAACGTACTCGTCGCGCGTGACTTGGGAGATCTCGGGGATTGCGACTTCGAACCGAGCTTCACGGGGCTGTCCCCGTGGAGCAGTCGCTCTGGCATCGGCTCCATCATCGGACTTGGGAGTGGTCGCCGTGGATCGATCCGGGCTGCTGTCGCGCCAATCGCCGGCATACTGCACGCCGCCGTCCGTGGCAAAGTCGAATGAGATTTCAGGCGCCTGCATGGGCCCGAGGCCATCGCTCTCGGGAGCTTCAGGGGAGCCGGCGACCGTCCCGTCGTCCATCTGTCGCAAGTCAGCGCGAGTCCAGGGAGGGAAGCAGATGCCACCCGGTCGATCGGCGGAAGACTTGTCGGGTCTCGGATGCTGGCACGTACCTTGACCGGCTATTTTATGGTGCTGTTGTCTGCCATGAAGGGCTGTCGATGAGACGAAAGCGCAGGGAAGAGTCGAATCAAGTCATGGTCGCCGGTCACGTCAAGCACTGTAATAGCTTACAACTGCGCTGCCAGCTGGAGACGCGGTTGCAGCCAGCACGCGTTAAGTCTACCTAACCTTGCTAACCTTACCTGTGCATGGGTGGGGCCGTCGGGCGATTTGGCGTGGCCATCGTGGCCAATAAAGGCAGAGTGCGCTGTGGACAGTGATCACCGCCTGCCCTGAACAAGATCCAGCAGCCGGCAAAAAATGCCCCGATGGCGCCCAGCAAAGAACTCTTGTAATTAGCGGCTACTCGTACTGTCCCTCAGCCAAAAAGTAATTTGGCGTCTGCAACCGGCCTCACAGTATGCGATGATAAGCACAAGACACTCGACAGCCGCTGGCTCGTGCCGGCCTCTTGTTTGCTTGGTCGCCAGGTCCAGCGCGACGCCCCTTGTGCCGACTCGTTCAGCCAGTCTCTCGGCGATCCACCGGGGCCTCCGAAGATCAGAAAACGCCCAGTTCGGGGAGGATCGCTTCAAGAACGCATTCGCCAGCGCCCGGGGCCGGAGCGCCCGCGATAACGGCCGAACGTCGAGAGCCCTCGATGGTGCTGGATCTTTTCGCCAGCAGCAAAAACTGAGAAAGAAGCTGGACCGCAAGGCAACGGAAGACGACGAAGACGGCGGCAGGCAGACCAGACGGAAACGCTTCCTCGACCCCGACTCGTCGTTCGGGAAAAGGAGCATCGTATACCAGCTCAAGCACGGGTCCCTCAAGGACAAAGCTGCGTCTCTGGACTTGCAAGAGCCCGTGAGACCGCGGCAAAACCAGTCCGCTGATGACGCCTGGAAGCCTCGTCGAGCAAATCACGACTCTCGCCCCCATACACACCTGACAAACAATCGCCAGTCTACTCCGGGCCCGTTCTCGCGCCAGTCATATAATGACCAGTCGAGTGGTCGCTCATTTGCACGTCAGGCGGACGACCACCAACCAAGTGGCCGCTCATCCCCACGTCGATTCGATGATGGCCGACCAGGAAGCGCTGAGAGCCCGTCAGAGAGGCAAGAGTTCAGGAGCCCAAGGAAGATGATGCCCATGACCGTCAAGTACACCACTGCAGCGTCCCAGTTCCTCTACGGAAAATCCGTCGTCAAGGCCGCACTGGAGCAAGGACGACGGAAGCTATACCAACTCTACATTTACGGCGGCGAGAATCGCAGAGACTCAAAGGACAATGATGTCATGACAAGACTGGCTGAAAGAAACGGAGTCCCAGTCAAGATAGTCCCCAACGATGAGCAACGAATTATGGACAAGATGAGCATGGGCCGGCCACACAATGGCTTTGTGCTCGAAGCATCGCCCCTGCCTCAACTGCCCGTCACGGCTCTTGGAAAACTGGAAGAGTCGCCGACCAGGTTGGGCTTCCAGATCCGCTTGGGACATCAGACCAAGGAGGAGGAAGCAATCAACGGCACGAGTACTTTTGTCCCTCGATCCAACGACGTCACTCCAAAACCATTTGTGTTGCTGCTGAATGAGATTCTCGACCCGGGAAATCTTGGGGCGTTGCTTCGAACAGCCAGCTACCTGGGCGTTGATGCCGTCGGCATCACGGAGCGCGGTTCATCCGCCCTAACCCCGGTTGTCCTGAAGTCTGCCGCCGGCGCGGCAGAAGAAATCACCATCTTCACCGTCGACTCTCCTGTTGAGTTCCTAGGAGAGTCGAGGAAGGCTGGCTGGAAAACTTACGCAGCCGTTGCGCCGCCAGAAAAGAAGCTGGTGAAGAAACACGGGGACAAATTCATCTCAACCGAAGCCATCGAGCAAGATAGTCCGCTGGAGCGGGACGCTTGTATCCTCGTGCTCGGCAACGAGGGTTATGGCCTGTCCAAGGACATCAAGGTGGCGGCGGACTATGAGCTATCGGTGCCGCGCTTTGTCCAGGGCAGCAGCATCGACAGCCTGAACGTCAGCGTGGCCGCTGGATTGCTGTGCCATGCATTCGTCAAGAGCTCCACGACTGAAAAGACGGGCGCGACGGCCAAGAAGGCCAGCGCTGGCGTGCCGAGACAGAGTGCTGAGCCAGAGGGCGAGAGCATGTTCTGAACGAATTGCTCCGGTCGTCACTCAAGCCCTTGTAAAACATGTACAAATATGTCCTCGCAATAGAGCGTGTAATAATATTAGCAGCACATGATGAACTCGATTTGGCAGTGTGCATCCAAGACAACGCTGGGATGCAAACTTGGCGCACATAGCGGACCCGTTCTGCGGGCCGCGTCGATTTGCTGTGGGCCCCGCCATGCTGCTTCTAGAACGCCGACACGGGAATGCGTCATTGTTCCTGAGCCGCTCCATTGTGATACCCTAGAGGGCATTCCAACGAACAGGGCGCTACGAAATACAGCGCATATATAATTCAGGCCGAGAAGGTATGGATTCGTTTTCCAGATGCTTACTGGGCCTCGATGGATACGACAGCGATGCCCGTGCCAGATGGGGCTTGCCAGCCTAAGCGTTGGCAAATTCTGTTCCCAGCCACCGATTTCTGCGAATAAAACGGCTGCAACGGCGGCCTCGTATTGCGACCACCGGCCCTCTGCGACTCAACCACTCGACTCAAACGCAACGAGGAACGATTTCAAAGCGTTGCATTACTCGAATACCTTATTTGTCTCCACATATTGCAGCCGAGGATTTAGTGCCCCTTGGAGCTCGTCAAAGCGCTGTAGCCGGAGGTCGCGATGGCGCCGCTCTCCTTGGTGTTCCTCCTCCCGACCTCGCTCCTGGCGCTCGTGACGCAAGCCACGGCCAACCAAGCACACGCCACGGCAATCAAGAAGCTCTCCCCCGACTCGAGCGAGAAGATCTTCCCCGAACACCTCGCCTTCGCGCCGCTGCAATTCTCCCTCGACAAGCAGGATGCGGACCGTAACGCCACGGAGCGGTTCTACAGCCCTGCATTCGCGCGACACTACGATGACAGCGAGGACAGCACGCTGCGGCGGGCTGCGGCGGCGCTGGCCCTGCTTCGCAAGCGCGCGTCTTGCCCCGCGGGGATGAACAGCTGCGCAGACCAGGGTTCGCCGAACAAGTGCTGCCAGCAGGGGACGTATTGCACTGACGTGCCGGACACGACGGTTGGGCATGTAGCGTGCTGTCCGCAAGGGTCCAAGTGCGGCGGCGGAGTCGGTAACTGCCCTTCTGATGCCGCGAGCTGTCCGGCAGAGCTCGGGGGCGGGTGCTGCATCCCGGGTTACGTATGCCAGGGCGTCGGGTGTAAGTTGAGACTCGGCCCTCGGACGTGAAGACGACATCTGGCACTAGGCTAACAGCTGCAGGTGTTCCAAGCGCTTCGGCAACGCCGACGACGACGGCAGTGCAGAGCGCTAGTTCTCAAGATACAATCACCTCGACACAGACGACCGTTGTTGGGGGCAATCCCTCTACTGTCATCGTCACCCTGACCGTCACACACACCTCAGCTCCTCAACCTACCACAAAAACCGAGACAAAGACCATCGCACCCACCGGCACATACTCTGCAACTGGCATTCCTCCCTGGCGGCCAACCGGATCTTCGGATACGACGTCCGCGCCAGCGTCGACGAGCGAGTCGAGCTCTCAGTCAGGCTGTCCCACAGGCTTCTACGGCTGTCTGGCCACACACGGAGGCGGCTGCTGCCGCACCGACCGGGACTGTCAGACGCACTCGTGCCCGCCACAGGCGTCGACCACGATCGTCTCCAACGGCGCCACCATTGTCGTGCCCGTGACGGATGTGCCCAAGTCGACGGCGACGGCGACGTGCGCGGACGGCTGGTTCATGTGTGGTGCTGCAGCGGGTCCGGTGGCGGGATGCTGTCCGAGCGGGTACGACTGCGGTACGGCCAGCTGCTTCTCGGCCCAGGCAAGTCAGACCGGGAGCGTGCAGAAGCAGGCGCCGGAAAAAGGATCCGCGGATGGCCGAATCGGTGCTCCCAACGTAATGTTGGGCGGCGGAGTGGTTGGCGCGTGTCTGCTGCTTCTCGCGGCATGAGCCGGGCTTTGGGATGATTTCATGATTTTTGGATGCAGGCTACGAGCTACGAGCATGGCGTTTAGACGGTTGCATATATTTGCGAGAAACGTTGGCGCGAGTCGACATGGGCAGGGCCAGACGACCCTTGGAAGACATGTACGTAGGACATGGAGCTGAATACTGCGCCTTTGGTGCACAAGGCGAGACGCCGATGACGATCTTGAGAAGGTAGACGCAAATTCTTTTAACGGCATCTACAGCAGACAATGAACAGGGAATGCTGTGATCTTGGATACCAAACTTCCTGAAACTCTGGGGACGCCGTAAACGAGTCGGCTAAGGTAAGGTAGTCACAGCTCTGCAACAAACAGCATCATACCTCACTAAGGTAGGCAGGTAATTAGGTACCTACGAGAGACTGACTGATGACTCCCATGACAACACCGGCGCCGGCAGCCATGCTGCAAGCGGTTGCAAAGCGCAATTGTAGTTCGCCCCGAGCGACCTTGCTGCGACGCTCACGACGGCTACCTGTGCAGCTAAGACCCCACGTTCCTGGCTCATTATTACTCGCGTGCTGGCGTGACATGACGCCAAGCAACACCATCATCCAACAAGCCCCTGCCTTGCAGCAAGCAATCAGCAGGAACGCAAACTTTAACCAGACACGGAAAGCGCCAAGCCAGACTCCTCGCGTACGAGTACGTCTGTTCGCTCTTGCGCGGGATTTGCCCACGCGCGTTAGTCGCAGGAGGCGCGGGCAATCGTGCCTCTTCGCTCGCTTCACACACCGGCGCCTCGTTGACGATGCCTCATTTACAGCCGCCACTCACCCAAGGTTGGAAGCGGCTCGTTGGACCGGGGGCAGTCGCGAATTGGCCCGACAGAGAAGGTGCCGAGCCGCCCTCGCATCTTACCTTATTACTTCTTCCTCATGCCGGCTCGATGACTGTTTTTTCCCCCCTTCATCAATTCTTGTTTTCTTGGCGAGCATCCCATCTAGGTATCCATCCTTCTCGGCCCGCTTGCTTTCCTCTTGAGCCACGATTGGTCTGCTCTCGGCAATTCTTCAGCATCTCTTGACACTTTGCTCTTACACCACTTCGAGACCCGCTGTTCGCCATGAAGCCCACTGCATTCTTGGCTGTATCCGCCAGCCTGGCTCTCCGCGTCTCAGCGTCTCATCTCCTTGTCCGCGACGACAGCAGTGGAGGCGACGGAGTCGACGAGAACAAGGCCAAGGTCTGCTATCCGGCCAGCAACGGTGGCGTCACGGCTCCATGCGTGGAAATCGGCATCATTGAGGCGGCCTGCCAACCCAACGGCACCGAGCCCATTGACTACGCGGCTCACGCCCAATGCATGTGCAATGGCAGCTACTTTGTCGACTGGCGCGCCTGTCAGAACTGCCTGCGCGTCCATGGCCTCCGCAGCGAGCGCGACAACGTCTACTGGGACGGGGTCCTTTCCGTGGCCTCCAAGGCGTTCTGCACGGGCACGCCCACTGCCCAATTCCGCTCCGTCTTTGCGTCGGCTCAGGGCAACACTAAGGACGCGCCCCCGGCCACGACCGGCGACACCCAGAGCTCTGATCAGTATCCCGGCAAGACGGAAATCTCCCTCTACTACACTGCTTCAGGCACGCAGGGACCCGGGGCCATTACTGGTGCCGCGGCATCGGCCACGAAGCAGCAACAGACCGGCACTGCCACCGGCTCGGCCGTCATATCTTCTGCTGTCAAGGGTAGCAAGACGAACTTGACTGCGATGCCCACCACCGCAGCGACGACTGCTGCTACCACCCGCACCTCCAATGGCGGCGCTCCAACGGACGGGGCAGGGCCCGGACTGGCGATGGCTCTTGCGGGGGCTGCCTTGGTGGTAGCGTTGTGATCGGCGTGAGGGAGGAGGATTGAACGGTGGCCCGGCGAGGCTTACGGCGTCATGCGTAACGCGTAATGGTAGTGGCATGGATAGGAACTAATGACTACGATTCATAATTGGCGAAACTTTTCGCTCGGCTCAATGCAACTCCTGTGTGCAGAAAGTGTGCAGGTGGTGGACGAGAGGCGTTGTTATCAAACGACTTTTCATTATTGCCTCGATTGGAGGCAATCACCTAAGAATTTGCTTTTCCCCATGGCGCACTTGAGCTGCGGTGCTATCTCAACCTGACAGCTGCGAGATGGGTCGTCATCGTCATCATCAACAGATACCTTACCCTGCACCTTGCATTCAATTATTCGGGCATGTGCTTGAAGGGCTTGGCAAGGTGCTCCTGGCAGAACGGCAGCTTGCCGACGGTCCAGATCTCCGTGTCCTGCGGCAGGTTAGTCTATGGACACGGACCAATTGGATCCGAAGAGAGGGCACTCACAGGCTTGAGGTTCTTCTTGAGCTCCGTGTCAAGGGTGCCGGCTTTGAGGGCGATGATCTCGGGGGCGGCGTCCGGGTCGTGGGCGATGGGGGAGCCGCACTCGGAGCAGAACAGGCGGTGGACGTTGTTGCCCGAGGAGCCCTTGCCCGTCCACTTCTTGACGGGGCCGTTGATGGTGAGCTTGTCCTTGGGGACGACGGCGACGAGGGCTGCGTCGGAGTAAGCTAGAGGCCGCCGTGAGGAGGGAGAGGGGTAGCGGTACAGTAGGTCGAGCCGGACTGGCGCTGGCAGTCGTCGCAGTGGTCGTAGCCTGTGAGGAGGGGGGCTTCGACGTCGACCGAGTAGGTGACGGCCTTGCAAAGGCAGTGTCCGGTGAGAGGCATGGTGATGAGGGCGTTTACGAGGGTCAATGTGGTTGTCCCGGCGAGGTTGATGCGGTGGTCGTCGTCGCGAGTTGTTGCTGGCGGGGAAGTGAACAAATACGAGTGTCGTAGCTGGCGTGGAGGGAAGCTCTGGTGGGGCAGACGAACTTATGACGTGGAGCGCGGAATGTGCAGGCGAGGTCTCCCAGGTGCAGCGTGGAGAGGCAACGGTGAGCTCTTTAATAGATGTGTTGACGGCCCGGCTCCAACGGTTCTCTCTCCCGACCCAAACCGGACAGCTGGAAAGACTTGCTATTTGTCATGACGTCGACGCGCACGGTCCGGACGGAAAGGATTCATGTTAAGTGCTATCGATCTCGCCTCCCGTCAACAGCTGCGAAAGGAGATCAGCGGGGCAGCTCCTCTGCGACTCGCTTTGGAAGATTTGGAATTCGAAGCGGCCCACCCAATTGCAGCGCCGCGTTGCATGTCACACTTGCATCAGCAGGGTCGTGATCCTCCAGCCCCCTCTGCAGCTGTTCTAGACTGCACGGAATATGCCAAAGTGGAAGCCCGGTATCTTTGGATTTCCGCGGGACGGCTTTGGGTGGCCCGCCGTTTCGCTGAGTAACTGCTGATCGAATCGCGGAAGTGGACGCGACGGGCCAGTTCCGGTCGAGCAACAAAACGCCTCCGCCGCCGCGGCACACCTTTCGGGCTCATCAAAATACCATTGGTGAATGGCCTGGGCTTGTATTTATGGGACATTGGTCAGCATTGCCGCCAATGTCCAAGCGAAGCCGATGTGCCCGGTGATCTCGATAATTCTGAGAAGCTGAGCGCTGCCCATGAAGAAGTGGTCGGCTATGAAGAGACGAAGCACAGCAGCCCGATAAGACGCCATCAAGTCCCTGTCAGAGTGTTCCAAGACGTAGGCATCCATTGACGAAATGCGAAAGTCTCGGATGTCGATGGCTGGCACAGGGGGCAGCGCGGGTTCAGCCGAGGTCTGTACCCGCGGGATCTTCTCTGGGCGCCGGCGGAGGTTCTGTATCAATTTGAAACAGGCAAAATCTCTAAGACTGGAGGCATGCAACGGTGGCGATGCTTTCTTCAAGAATATGTCGGGGAGGACGTGCGGCTTGTCCACCCATATTGTCCCATTCTCCGTCAGCTCGCAAAAGATGCCCTCGAAGTCGTGAGCGTAGTGAACGAATCGGGAGTAAAAGACTGGCGTTAGTACTCTGATTTCCACTTCCTCGAGTATGTCGGGCTGCTCGCTGGCTGACGGCGATATGTAGGTCTCATCGGCAACATCAGTGACGCCACTGGGAATGTATCTGACAGAAAGTGGCTTGCGAGATTGCTCAACGAGAAAGCGCAGGTACTTGCGAAACACGTTCTCCAGATTCTGTTCGATGCCATCTGCATGCCTGCCGATGCTCTGCTTCAGGGGTTCTGGCCGATACCAGACATGCAGCTTGCGTTTGAAGAAGAGAGCGGCAGCCTCCTTGACAATCCTAGGAAACGTGACAAACCCGACCCAGAACCAGCTCACTAGGAACCGTAGCTTTTGCAGTCGACTCATGCTGGAAGGATCGACGGCCTCGCGGTCAGAGAAAAGCCGAGCCACGAGCTTCGGATGTCCTTTCGACGATCTCAGGTTGATCGTGACGTCGATGCCACGGAAGCCTTCCCTGTCAGCGCAGAGTGGATCGCTTGCCAGCAGAGAATAGGATCCCTTGCGAGAATTGAATGGCGAGACATGAAAGTCTTTCGGCCAAGAACCTTTCACCCTCGCCGGCGCTGCGTTCGAAGATGCCTCCAAGACTTGTCGGGCTTCTTCTTCAAAGTCTCGCAGCACGAGATAAGGCCGTCTTTCGCCAAAGGTGTTGTTGACCTCCAGAACAATGGCAGACAGAACCTTCTCAGAAGAGTAGAGGTACCAGAATGAGACGGGGTTGAAGTGGTATCCCAAGAACCTAGCAGCTGTGACCAGATAGGCGTGGGGATAGTCGGAAGGGTCGACATCCTACAGAAGTCAGCACTGCGCACGCATAAACATTGAAGGCAACTCACCTGAGACCTGAGAAAGTTGTCCAGCTTGCCACGCAGCCCAAGGATGCCGTGGCCCCTCTGTAGATAGTCCAATGCGCTAACATCATACCAGCCTTTGCTTCTCGATCCTGCGAGCGGCCAAAAGGCGGAGTCCCTCGGTTCTTCATCTATAGAAACAAGACCATTGACAGTCCCTTTATAGCCCACGGGAACGCCCACAACCAGGTAAGAGTATGTGAAGGAGTGCTTCCTGGGGAAGACCCGCGTATGTGATGTCCGGCAAGGGATCAGGTACGGCCGGCCGATACCCTCCCAAGCCACAATGCCTTCGGAGAACAAGGCTGGCCATACGAGTTTGAAGACGAGCCAGCTCGCCAGCGCAACGAGAAAAGAGCTTACTGCGGTTTGCAATGTTGCCGAGTTGCGTGCCCAGGAAACAAGGAGAGCGCTGTTTCTAAGTGCGAGAAACGTTAAGGTGAGAAGCAGGTCCAGCCAGCTTCTCATAAAAGCAAAGCATGCGAAAGTGACGCCGAGAACCAAGACTGAGAGCGCATCGCGACGCATGAGCCGGTCGGCAAAGTCGCTTGCGAGAATCAAGGGGAGCCACGGCGAATCATCCGACAGCTCGTCCATGGTCCCTGGGGGGACGGGATCTCACGAACGACCCCGAGGGGAAGTTGAGGAGAGAGGGACGGCCGCAGCACAACTTCACCAATCCAGTGCTATGAGTTCAGCGACTGTGCCATCAAGGTGCTCGCTCGGCTCATGGAGTGCCTGTAACATACTATCGCGGCAGGCCCCCTTAGTCATCGCCCACGGCCGTTTCGTGTGAACTCGTCGCATGCCGTCATTGATGATGTTTGGGGCTGGTGGGGCCATTATGCCAGCCTGATTGGAGAGAGGCCTCCCCGTACCAGTCCTCGTCTAGCACATTCCACGGTGCGACGACAGCCACTGTGGCTCCGAGTCAGCTCTGCGTGGCACAGCCTTAACCCCACGAAGGCTTTTATGTCCGTCCCGCCGGTTGACTCAGTTACCACAAGCCACCCTCCTCCCAGTATATATCCGCCCCCATCAACGGTTCGAACACATCCCTATCACGACGACGCATCTGTTGCAACCTTCGCGCCTAGCAATCTAACTCGACGTCCGACCATTGCTGTGCGACGCCGCAATTCCCTCCCGTCTACCGTCCACTTCACCGCTCCACTACCCCGCCACAACCATCCAAGATGTCTGACTGGGACACCGCCGTCAAGATCGGCAGCAAGGCCCGCGGGAATGGCGCCTCTCAGCGAGAGACTGTCATCCGAGGCAACGCTGCTCTGAACGCTGCTCAACGAAGCGGTGGCGTCATCGGCACGGAGAAGAAGTACGCCTCGGCGAATGCGGTACGACTCGAGCCCCATGCCGTGTCCGCCATCTGGCCGGACACGTGCCATCGCACCAAAGCCAAGATGCGATCGCTAACAAATGCGCAATAGTCCGGCAGTGGAGGCGGCGAGGGCCAGCGCCTGACCAAGGTCGACCGCTCCGACGACATCATCAAGCCCAACACGGTTGGCAAGCAGGTCGGCGACGCCATCTCCGCCGCGCGCCAGAAGATGGAGCCCAAGATGACCCAGAAGGACCTCGCCACCCGCTGCAACACCACCCAGTCCATCGTGGCCGAGTTCGAGCGCGGCTCCGCGGCCCCCGACCAGAAGGTGCTTTCCGCCATGGAGCGCATCCTCAAGGTCAAGCTGCGCGGCAGCGACATCGGCGCCCCCAAATTCCCGGGCAAGAAATAAAAAGAACGCCTGGTGAGATCGAGTTTGGGAAATTGCATAACGACAGAGGATCCATCGCGGCCACGTCTGGGGACAAGGGCGGTTCGGCGAAGGGGGACGAGCGACATTTTTTTCGACGCGTGAACCGGATGCCCGCGACAGGATGTAAAAAGTCGGTGGATGGGGGGCCATTAGACGGAGTTCTTTGAAGTTGCCAAATTTGGCAAAGGAATTGAATGCTTCTCTCTATGGCATGTTAACACGGTCAATTTCTTATTCTGATGTGCGCGGAACAGAATGTCTGCCATTGCTGTTCACTATGTGTTCAGGCAAACCCCCGAACAGCTGTAATTCACGGCTTGAGCATGCGATTTCAAAGCGCCAGTTATACCACCAACCGTGCATTCCGCCAGCTGCAATTCTCCTCCCCCAAACCAAAGTCTCTTAAGATCGACTGATGCCCGTCACATACTTCCTTTCGTCTTGGCTCTTCGTATTCCCAACTCTCGGGAGAAGCCTAATCCTACCACGTGCATTTCGGCCCTCGTCTTCTTCTTAGGGACCACCCCTCTCTCAGATTTTACCATGGGATCCTCTGACCTTGTTGAGGGGGACGTGGGTTCTCACGAGAGCCCCACGAAGGGCGTCGGCACACCCCAAAGCTCCATCATGAGCCGCCAACGAGCAGCAAAGATGCCAAGCAGCTTCTCTTCCAACCTCGGTAACCGGAACTCGCCGACTTCTTCTCGCTCCTCTCGCAACCAGTTTACTCTGGAATGCAAGGGCATCAGCACCAACGGTGGCCGCTCGGTCAAGTCGATCGTGGGTTGGATTGAGGCTTCGAATCCAGTCGCCCCGGCATCGCCAAAGAAAGTCCTGTCCAAAGTGAATCGGAATCCATCGACCAACTCGGCGAGGACGACCAGAGAGCCTCTCCTGACGAAATGTACCATCCCGCACGCTCCTGGAGTTGAGGACCACTCGTTGGCCTTCCTCAATTATTCCAAGTTCTTTACCGAGACCCCTCTCGGCAGGTGTTTGGATGGGGTGACAGAGGATTTAAGCAAGACTCCCCTCGAAAGCATTTTCAATAACGCCGGCAGGGGCCTTCCCTTCGAGGAGACGCGCGTC
Source organism: Tolypocladium album (assembly GCA_024341135.1). Taxonomy (NCBI): domain Eukaryota; kingdom Fungi; phylum Ascomycota; class Sordariomycetes; order Hypocreales; family Ophiocordycipitaceae; genus Tolypocladium; species Tolypocladium album. Next base: position 609,195 of record JALHCF010000130.1, read on the forward strand.
AGTCTTCTTGGCTCTGCCAATAGTATCGGAGACCTGTCTTCCACTGCGATGGAGGACATCGAGGCTGATATTGAGGAGTCTGGAGCCGCAGCGGAGAAGGTTGTTGAGACCCATGGCCAAGAAAATTTCCGTGTGGATTCTGCAGAAATGAATGCTAAAAACCTGGGCGCCCAGGAGGTCACTACCACCTCTGCTGATCATGCGCCTACGTCGATGGCAGATGAAGGTCCTCAAGTCTCTCATCGAGGTCCTCATGACGTCAACAAGTTCTGGAACCATGTCCGCTCGAAGCTGCGCATATCTGATGACGAACTCGAATACGAGTCTGCCGCGAGCGAACCAATTAAGCAAGTGGCCAGCCCGAGGTTCGTATGAAGCTCACAGCAAATCTCCCCTATTTCCAAATAGCGCAACGAATTGATACCTCCTCTTTTCTCAGCCTTCGCCGTACAAACCTCAAGCCAGATCTCTCAGCTCTGTCAATCATGCCCACTGCACAACAGGAACACGACTCCCGCGACAAAGGAGGGAAGTGCACTCTCTGCAAGACTCCGTTGCTGAAGTAGCTGAGTTCTTGAATAAGATGAAGACAAGCCTCTGATACTGCGGAAAGGGCACAACGATGAGATTACAAAAAGGCGAGAACTAGATTCCTTGAGGCTTACGTAGCGAAGTGTAGATGCGCTACGTCGCGACAGAAGAAAGAAATTGGTGCACAGGTGGCCTTTTGCCTGGCCCAAGGGATGGGTAAGGGTTTGTCTTGCTTCACCGTTTGGCGCAGGGCGCAAGGTCAAGGTGCATGAGGTCGACCAGATGAAAGCCAATTATTCAGACCTCATTTATCTTTGTTCAACCAGGAGACATCGGGATATGATCAGTGAATTTCAGTATATCCGACTCTGATTATCATGCGCCTATCATTATGCTCGTGTAAAGATCTTGCCAACGCTTTTATGAAGCCACCTTGGGGCTGTACTTTGTCGCGGCCGCGTCAAACAAAGCGCTCTTGTCCTGCAGGTCGACCAGGAACTGATGATTGGGGTCAACCTTTGCGAGTGACCTGTGGACGGTCAGCAATGTGTCATCTTGACAGAGAAAGCAGTACTCACTGGGTGAGCTCTGTTGGGTCGCTCCCCGAAATGACTGTCAGGACCAACGTGTTGGCGATGGCCTCGACATACTGGGGGTCCTTCTTCAGCGCCTGCTCCAGCGCGGCCTGCGCCTCCTCAATGCGACCTAGGTGCAGCTCGCAGACGGCTTGCGAGACGAGACTCCGTATCGACGCCGTGGAGGGAGCTTGCGCGAGCTCCTCATACACATAGAACGCTTGCTGGTACTTGTCACCGCCCTGTGGAGAGTCAGCATGGACTTGCCCAAGGAGAAAGGCGGGCTGCTTACCACTCTGAGTCCGACCCAGGACTCTGCCAGGTTGACTAGCAGGCTGTCCTGCGCCCATCTCCTCGCGGCAGTGACCTCCTTGACGGCGAGGTCGGTTCTGTTCTGTTGCAGTTGGATCTGCACGATTAGGGCGACGGCCTCCACTGCTCCCGCGTGTCAGTCCGGCATGAGTCTGAGAGATGCGCAATTGTACTCACGGCTCGCTTGGTGCTGCGACAGCAATGCCAGGGCGTCGTCCGACTTGCCAGCGCCTTGCAGGACCGTCCCGCCCAGGATCTGAACCGTGACGTTATCGGCGGCCGTCGAGGCCAGCTTCTCAACCGTCTTCACTGCAGCATCGGTGTTCCCCAGAGTGTACTCGGCGAAGGCGCTGACGGCCTCCAGGTCGGGCTCTGTCTCTCCCTTCACCTCGGCGGCGACATCGTCGGCCTGGCCAAGGGCAATGCGAGCTCGGAGCTTGAGGATGCGCGCGGGCAGGGCGTTCTCGGGCGAGAAGGACGACGTGTCGAAGTCGACAACTTCCTGGTACTGGCCCTGGTGGAAGTGGTTGTGGATGTTGATCAATTCGCCCTCAGCAGAGTATGGATCCATGGTGGGCAGCTGTTGCGACTGTGTCGTGTCGTGTCGTCTTCCAGATTCCTGAGAACAGAGACGTGTTGGCACTCGCAACCAAGGTGGGGCCCCCTCACAGGGGCTGGCTGGCTGGCAAGTTGAGCCGCCGTGGCTGCTCTGCGATTGCTCGTAAAGTGGCCGTTTTGTGCACCCGTTATGCGTGCATAATTGCCCCTCATTGGGGCAGGCGGTGACAGTTCATTAGCTAATCACGCTGCAAGCTCCTTTCGCTGGAGCCCTGGATTTGAGGCAGGACTCTGGCCGTAGCGGGACCCACACCAGTCGCGTCTTCCAATCAGGAATGGCGGCTACCCTAGTTTCCCACAAAGCGAGAAATCACCAAAACCTCCCAAATTTCGCTCTCACCTGGGAACTTTGCATCACCAAACACAAAGTCACGACACCGCACAACGTCGTCAAGATGGTACGTCTCTGTCGCATTTCCCATGCTGGTTGAACCCCTCGACAAAACGACCACTGTATTCTACGAAGCACGCGAGCGGTTGCCGGCCCACGATGACAGTCTTTGGAGGAAACGAACTTCTTGAGAAGCGGGGGCTGCGAATGGCACGGTATTTCACGATCACGACGTCGCGCATCGAGGAGGGCACCGCCAACACGTTCGTCTTGGAATCTCTCGTGTCGGGCTGCCAAAGACTGTCTCGTGCGAACCGACGGCCGCTCGCGACTTCGACAAATACTGCATGGCTTCGCGCAATCCGTCCAGCAGGAGACTGACTTGGAGGAACAGGTCAACATCCCGAAGACCCGAAACACCTACTGCAAGGGCAAGGAGTGCCGCAAGCACACCCAGCACAAGGTCACCCAGTACAAGGCTGGCAAGGCCTCCCTGTTCGCCCAGGGTAAGCGACGATACGACCGAAAGCAGTCCGGTTACGGTGGTCAGACCAAGCCCGTCTTCCACAAGAAGGCCAAGACCACCAAGAAGGTTGTCCTGAGACTGGAGTGCGTCAAGTGCAAGGCCAAGTCCCAGCTGGCGCTGAAGCGATGCAAGCACTTCGAGCTGGGGTACGTGCAACGCCACATCCGACGACGCGCGCGACGTGTGCTAACAAGACGCTCAGTGGTGACAAGAAGACGAAGGGTGCTGCTCTGGTGTTCTAAGTGCATTGTGTGTTTGGGTCACTCCATTTCTCGTGCTTCTCGCAGCTTATGGGCATCATGGACACTGGCGAAGGGGGTACAAGTCCTCAATGGGAGGATGGTTCATAGGGAATCAATAAAAGAGATCTCTGTGTCAACTTCACGACGAACCTGCGTACAGTCACGGCGACGAGGTGCCGAATCGAAGGGTGTATGTGCGATGTGGTCAGCGAGCGACCGACGATATTTGACGAAGGCGGCGGCAGGCAGCGGCAAAGGCTTCCGTGCAATTTGATGCCGGTGATGTAGAGTGATACGGCGCGGCAGCTTCCCAGCAAAGCCTGAAGTCGGAAGATGACAATGGAACCGCCGACGAACTATTGCACGCCCTCGCCCGATGTCGCTTGCAAATAAGCATGCCACCACCTTTACCAACTGCCGCGCCCCGGATGTCAGTGTTCATAGACCTAATCGGACTTCCGCAGGAGCGACGAGACGAAGGCGAGTCCCTTGGCTAAGGCTAGCGTAACAGACGCTGGCCGTATTCATCACCAGAAAAGGACAGGGCTTTCACAGAGTTGCAGCCAAAGGTTTATCACATGTCAATCGCTTACCTCCAACAATTGTCTTGCATTCTCACCATCACTCGGGGTGCATTGAATTGGGCCCTTTCTTGACACAACCAACCCCTTCTCTCTCTGCCAATTTCCACCTTATCAGGGCCGAGCACTTTTCCGACATCACGGAAGCTCACGATAAATTCACCGCTCTGCAGAGATGCCGTGACGTGCATGTCACTCATCACGGCTGCTGACCTCTGGCCCAAGGTCCGTCTATCCCTGCTCTTGAATTACAACCACAGTCCGGTCCCACTGCGGATCCAATACACCCAGGCGAGGCTTCCTGGGCCAGTGTTGGCCCCCTCTTGCTGAGAACAGAGGCTCTGGGGACGGAGTCATGCACGATGAACACATGCCCGTCTGGTGCCCCTTTAAGACGAACCGACTCTTGATGTGAAGCCCGCGAGCATTATTTAGGCGAAACGCTCTTGAGCTGTTCCCATACAACCCCGGGGAAGCGGACTATTCTCTGCGTGTTCATCACAGTCAGTCCAAACATGCGAATAGCAAGAGCAAAAAGGGCGAATGTACAAAAACAACTGACCATTCCAAACTCAGCCAGTGGTTAGCCAGCCGTAGGTCACGGGGCTAAAACATGTCTTCAGCCGCGATGATGTTTTTAAGGCTTGCCTCACCGCACACATTTAATTGAGTTGCGATCATCTATTGGTGTTCAAAGTCTTTGCATTGAGAGCCGTCTATCCTACTTTATATTCTCTTTCCACCCCTAGGACCCCTCGGCCATGGCCACCACCCCCCTAACGGCTTGTTATCATAAATTGCGTTATAGTCCTGTCCAGGGTCAAGAGCATCAAAGCTATATATCATTCGGCCCTTCCGATCAGTAGCCCAAGCCATGGCTATGCTATTAACGGATAGATAACGTACTCTAAAGTTTGAGAGCACGGAGGGCATGCGGGCGAAAACTAAAAGAACTGCAAACCACTCCGGGGTTCCCTCCTTTGGATTATCGGCAAGATGATAGACACGAGCGACTTCCCAACCACAAGATTCAGCCGTAGCTGATTCCGTCATGAAATATGCCTCCTGTAGAGGTTGTTCTTCCGTAATGAAATATCCCTTACGGCTTTGGACATTAGCCTCAGTCCAATAGAAGCTTTGCTTCATGAGACGTGGAACGTCTCTGGCATGAACCTCTAGTCGGGCTTCCCAGTCCACAGAATCTATGGATTGGGCCTTAGCATTTGGGAGAAACATCATTTCTAGATTATGCTCCCCAGTCTGCCAACCGCTGGTGGTGTAGTCGACTTTTGCATCGGTGTCTTGTTCTGAGTTCGAATCTGTGTCCCAGTTCGAATCTGTGTCCCAGTTCGAATCTGTCTCCCAGTTCGAATCTATGCCCGAGTTTGGGTTTGGGGTGAGACACATGCTTTTGTTGAAGTCGTATGCTAGTAGAGGTTTATCTAGCTGCGCCAAGTCCTGCCGCGCGCGCTGCTGCTGCAAAATCTCAAGTTTTATGATGTAGTCTTTGGTCGAGATAATTATTATAAGTATCCGGGAGGTATTGCTAGCTGAGGTTGTAAAATTCAAGAATTGGGGGACGACGCTGGCCAAGGCTCTGCTTATATATATATTACTTACGCTTTCTTTTATGCTTTGCGGTGGGTGCTATAGAACTCTGCGGGCTGAAAGCTAAAATACTCTCGATACAAATCATCGGTGCCTTAGGTAACTTTACGGCTAGCAGCACTAAGCTGCTTCGTATGGCGATAAGGAGAGAGAGCCAACAAGCTCATCATGAGCTACAGTGGGCCCTGCGTGTGCGCGCGTGGTCGGAGCTTTCCGGTGGCAGTGTCGAAGTCTCGCTTTGGTGGTGGCCGCGAGGCACTGATAGTACCAGCGCCGGTGCCGATGAAAATGCATCGTGGGATACGTAGACCTCTTGAGGCGGCACCGATAGAAGCAACAAGGTTCGAGTCGCGCAGGCAAAAAAGGCTTATTGAATCCAAGTTCTCGCCCTGAAAGCCACACTTGCCCATCAGGCCGCCAACGGCTGCCTTCCCTGTGCTGTCTCCACAGCCCACCATCAGACGGGGTGATGTTCGTAGTGGCGCGGAGGGCTTGGATAGCTAATTACTTGACGCATGACCAACCTGTTACGGACATTGCTATGGCGTTGGTTTGCACTACCGCAGGCAGAAGGCGGATCACCAAGGTCCCGTGAAGAGATGGTAATCGAAAATCCGGCAATAACGGGTAGGTGGGTCCTTCTACTGAGAGCAGGAAACGCCGGGGCCCGGGTAAGGGACCTCTAAGTGCAGAGAGATCGTAATTACTATGCGACATATTAAAGCTGTGAAAATATTGCAGCTTTTCTATGCGTGCGTTGCGCATTAAGATTTTGCTGCGATACCCGGACTGAGCCAGTTTTTGTGGAGTAAGGATCGTACAAGAATCGAAATTGGACAATGGCAAAGAAGCCTCTGGGGAGGAGCGGAGGCTATCCCACATGGTGCCGTCAGCCGTCAGCCGTCAGCTCTTCAATCTCCACGGAAGGCGGTCAATTACCAAGATGCCACGCTAGGGCCCATAAGCAGTGAATGATGACAAAAGTATACGATTGGTAAGCTATTGGCCTTGACCTCAGAGAAAGAGCCATGTTGTCACGTATTTAAGGTGTTTCGACGTTCAGAGCTAGGGAAATGAAAGACCTTGCCAAGATAGCACGATTCATCGTTGTATGTCCCACCATCGCAGCCATGCCGTCCGACTCTTATTCACTACCGGCGCTACGTCGAATTGTACTATCCAACAAAATAGCGGAGTTCCTTCCCACAGAAACGATCACGGAACCAGGAGTCTCTGTGCGATCTGGGACTTTACAACCAGAAGAAATATTTGGTGGTGTTATGAAGAGAGCGGTTGTCGGAGCAGCTACTTTACCGGCGAACAATGACATCGAGTAGGACATTTGCCCCAGCAAAAGCGACATACAGACTGACACTATAATTGCCAGTGTTTCCCACAACGCTGTCAATGCTCCAGGAGCGGGCATTGTCTTACCCGGTGGCGTGAACATTTACTTTCTGGAATTGGCCCCAGGTTACACGACTCCCATGGTACGGTATCTCCTTAATCCAGACCACGTATCTCTCGGGACGATTGATGTGATCGAGTATGGGCTTACACTGTATGTACTTGACAGCACCGGACCGTCTCACAAGACTACCTTCTTGTTCAAAACGGATCCCCAGTTCTGATCACACCCGCTGAGCCCTTCACGGTCAACGACGGCAAAGCGGCATACAACGGCACCACAGAGACGACTTGCCATCCAGGAGAAATGATTGTCCAGCAAGGTGCGATGCATGCGTAAGTGGATCAGATCTGTTTGTGAATTTATGTGCCACGAGATATGCGTCTAATGCCTATTGCAACGACAGATGGTCGAATAGAAGCGAGGAATGGATACGCATACTCTGTGTGGTTTCGCATGCTGAGACTCAAGAAGTCTCAGGACATGGCGAGCCAAATTTGAGGAACCCTCTTTTGGAGTCCTGGCTTTGATTAGCGCAGAATAACACAACGGGCAGTCCATATTAATCTCTGCCGATTTATATGATATTTTACCGCGAATGTAAGACCCACTCCAGGACGTATCTCTTTCTAGAGTGAGGATTTCTCTTGACGAAGAGTGAGCCTATCTTTAGTCTAATATGAGTGCCGATATTTTCATTCCTGCCTACATATATACACCTCTGAGTTCGAGACCTTACGACTTAGTATCTAATATTAATGTGGAAGTCTAGTCGAAGTCGTGGTAGATGAAGTTTAAGCCGCTGCTTAGATGCACGATAGTATTGATGCGCGTTGAAAGTATCCTCCAATCCGGAAAGCCGAGCATCTGTTCCGCGTCCTGAGACTTGCCTATGTCACCTAAGACACAGATTAATGATAGAAAGCGCTATTATACCCAGCGAATTGGATGCGACGTGCCGCCGCTTTTAGCGGTCTCGAGTTTGAGGATACTGCCATCTCAGGAACAGGGCTTCACTGGTAACGGCAGACATCCCGAACGAACGCTGCGCCATTGATGCGTGCCGTCTAAAGCTGTCTATCCAATCGTCAATCTATCGTGTCTATGCGTCTAGAAACCCTCGCCCATTGTGATGGTTCTGCCACCTCCATACCACAGAGTCCCGCTCCTCGCATCCAGGCCCCTCTCCTGCCCGACGACCCATTCCCCGATGAAGTCGGCGTCAGGTCTGTCCCAGACTTCCTTCTCCAGCCACTCATTGATGTCATCAATGGCCGTGACCCAGCGCTCGCGCTTCTCGGGCGTGTCGTGGTCCGCGTCGTCCAAGTAGCGTCCAAGGGTGATGTGCGCGCTGGGGACCTGGTACCGAGAGCCGACCTCGAGTCCGCCGTCCCGGACCTGCTCAAAGATGTCGCGCCGCAGGTGGTGGTACGTGTAGGCGTCACCTTGCGTGACACCTTGTTTAGGTTCCGGCCCCGTGGGAGACGGGGACAGCGGCGCTTCGCCAGAAGCGGGGAGGAATGAGAGGGCAAAGGCGGAGAGGTCATAGGAGATGGTGGGCTTGACGAGACGGGAGCGGTGAGAGTATGTGTGAGAGGTGATGGCAGGGATGGCCGGGCGCAGGACAGACACGAGGGATGCAATCTCATCGGGAGTCTTTGAAAAGGCGACCTCCAGCGTCGTCATGTGCATGTTGTACGTCGGCATCAACCACACGCCTGCCGTTGGCCAGTCAGCCGCTGCGTGACACTGCATATCAGATATCGAGATGCAACATACCCGGCGCCGCCGCTTTGAGCATGTCTTGCACCTTGGCCGCCAAGCGGAGGACATGGATTGGAGGCCGCGCCCAGAAGACGAAGCAGTTTCTCTCATCGCGGAACCCGGGCTCGACGTCTGGCCGCTCCAGCTTCAGCAGGTGCTGGTCGATGGCCAGGACGGCAAAGTCCGCGGCCAGGAACTTGGCTTTCTGCTGGGCATTTCGCTTGGTGCGATGCACTTCGTAGAGCCTCTGTATCTCTGCCTGCGCCGAACGGTCAGCTCGAGAGATGCAAGAAGAGGTGTGAGTTGGGGTGTGTTCTTACATGGCCGTCGTTGCAGGCGCTGATCAAGGCCTTGTAAGGGTTCTCGCCAGGCTTGAGGACCAGGCCGGAGAGGTCCTCGAGCTTGTTCACGGCCGAGGCGGGAGCGGGCGTGACGGTCATTGCGGTCTGGCAACCGTTCACCCGGAAGCAAGAATTAGAATTAGAAAGGGTATTGACAAGGGTGCGCGCAAAGTCCCCTGTGCGAGGACATTCAGCGCCAGGGTCTCGGGAGTCGCCGCGCCTTTATTTAGACACGTTTACGATGACTAATCTCTCAGCGACACCGCCAAGAAGTCGTTTCCACGGTTGACAGGAATGAAGCGGTATGAGAGAGTGGACGAGGACTTGAGGAGTTGGGTGTGTTGAGGGAGATATCTTGAATACCATGTGAGACGTGGTGGTGGGCGTTGTGCGGGTGTTAAAGACCGCTGGTGTGTGAACGACCATACTGTACTGAGGCCGTGCCTAACTGTAAACGCATCTTAATTATGGCTTTAGGTTCCTTCCGTAGTTTAATATATGTATGGCGGATAATTGAGCAAGAGGCTTCCTCTCGTGTAATTACAGCTTCTCTAATCGTGTCACCTTGGGTATCCTGACTTCGATTCTCGGCTCCGCGACGCCCTCCGACTCAAACTCCACCAGCTGGCAGTCCTCGTCGCCCACACCGCTCATCCACTGCGACACCACAAAGTCGAGCGTCGTACCGGCCTCACCGAGCGCGACCATGGGCGCGTGCCACGTCCCCGCGCCGTACGTGACGGCCTGCGCAGCGCTCGCGACGAATGCCCGGAGGCCGCGCAGGTCCGGCAGACCCCTCCCGGGTAGGTCGAGCCCGCGCGGCACGGGCAGCTCCGCGTCGGCAGCGGCGGGCGAGAGGCTGGGCGCGACGACGACGAGGTACGCCGCGGCGGAGGAGGCGAGCGGCGCGAACATCTGCGTGGTGAAGGGGTGGCGCTCGAGGACGCGCACGGCGAAGGTCTCGTGCGCGGCGTCGGCGGCGGGGCGGAGCGCGCGGGCGGCGCAGACGAAGACGCTCGTCACGGCGTCGGCGCGGCCGCTGGGCGCCTCGCCGTAGAGGTTGCGCGGGCGGCTGACGGCGCGGTACTGGATCGCGGAGCCCTGGTTCGCGGACACGGCGTTGGCGGGGAGCGTCGAGGAGGCGGATGACGAGGAGAAGGCGGAGGGGTGGACGTCCGGGCGGGGGTTGGCGACGACGGCGCCGAAGGGGGCGAAAGCCTCGGCGGACAGGGGCTGCGCGGTGACCTGGACCCTGCGCTCGCCGATGTTGACGGTGATGGCCATGGCGGGCGATGCAGGCTGCGGCGTCGAGAGAAGCGAGGCGGTGATGAGTCCGGGAGGAGTGAAGGTGAGTTGAGTTGCTGCCCGGACCACCTAAGCGTCACTGCAATCCTCTCCTGTAACTGCAATTGACGGAACAAGGAAACGGAAGCAGAAACAGAAACCAACAGAAGCTAACCGGTGTTCAAGAGCAGCAGAACATGAAAGAGTTGGCAAGTGCATGCCACGTTCAAGTATCGAAACGATGCCCGACGTCTGAGTGGCCACAGGACGGGGCCGGCTCGCTGCGGGGCCCGCCGGTCCCGGACCCCTCCGGCGGGACCCTCCGACTGCTCAGCCAAATCCCACGTCTTCAACTCAACCCAACCCCGGCCGCCCGGGCAGGGACGAGAGCGCAGTCGCCATCTCGACGGCAAGTCACACAATCCGTCCTAGCAGCAGCAGAAACGGGGCCGTGATTGGCGATGCGCGGGAGGATGGGCCGCCAGTGGGGGCGCTGCATCGCGTCAACGGGCCGCTGGGAGGCGCGGGCTCGGCAGTGCGGCACCGATTCGGCGTTCCGCTTTCGCTCCGAACTGCTGCCTCTCTTCAGGCTTCTTCTCGCCTCGTCTTTGTAGATCTTGTGTAGTTCGCTCACCTTTCTTGGCCCAGTGAATGCGTCGTTGCGCCTGTGATGGATCGCTGCGGCTCTGGCTCCTCTCTCGCGTTGATACACACTTCGCCACCAGACATCGCCGCCTGCGCTGCCTCTCACCGCGCCGCTCCCGCCACCGGAATAGATGGGGCATGACGGTCCTCACGGCCATGACGAACCCGACCGCGTCCTCGACGTGGAGGCGGACGCCCTGCTCGCCGCGGAAAGCGCCGAGCGACGAGGAGAAAGCTATGCGACTCCCCTGATGGAGCGAAACGGCGTCGTTGCCGGTGGCACTCCGGCTGCCGGCTCTGCTCAGGTACAGACGCGGAGGAGCAAGGAGCCCGTCGCGTGGAGAGACCTCCCGCGAAAGGACCAGCTGGTCATCCTCACGCTGGCGCGGATGAGCGAGCCCCTGGTGCAGACATCGCTGCAGGTGCGTTCCCCCCGTCCGAGTCCACCACCATCCACCCCATATCAAGAGTGGTGTCAGCTCGCTGACAACGGCACGTCCAGGCGTACATGTTCTACCAGCTCAAGTGGTTCGACCCGTCGCTGCCCGACGCCACCATCGCCAGCCAGGCCGGCGTCCTGCACGCCAGCTTCACGGCCGCGCAGTTCCTCACGGCGCTGCTCTGGGGCCGCGTCGCCGACTCGAGCCGCGCCGGCCGCAAGACGGTCCTGCTCATCGGCCTGCTCGGCACCGCCGCCTCGTGCGTCGGCTTCGGCTTCTCGACCAGCTTCTGGCAGGCGCTCGTGTTCCGCACGCTCGGGGGCATGGCCAACGGCAACATCGGCGTCATGCGTACCATGTACGTCTCTCCGTGATGCCACCAAGAGATGATGAAGGTGGATAGACGAAAGAAGCGAAAAGGCATGCATGCTCACGCTGTGCGCAGGATCAGCGAGATCATCCGCGAGAAGAGGTTCCAGCCCCGGGCCTTCCTCCTCCTCCCCATGACCTTCAACATCGGTGTCATCGTCGGCCCCGTCCTCGGCGGCGTCCTCTCCGACCCGGCCGGCAGCTACCCGGAGCTCTTCGGCGCCGTGCCCTTCTTCGTGCGTTTCCCCTACGCGACGCCCAACCTCGTCAGCGCCGCGTTCCTGCTCTGCGCCGCCGCCGCCGTCTGGCTCGGCCTCGAGGAGACGCTCGACGGCCTGCGCGGCGCGACCGACCTGGGCACCCGCGCCGGCGCCAGGCTGGCCGCGCTGCTGCGGAGGCGCTTCTCGAGGGCCGCGGCGGGCTACGAGGCCCTCCGGACGGCCGACGTCGTCGAGCTCGCGGCCGAGGGCGCGCCGTCGTCCGCGCCCGTCACCAAGCGGTACACGCAGCACCTGGCCTTCCGGCGCATCTTTACGCGCAACGTCGCCCTCACGCTCTTCGCCCAGTTCTTTCTCACGTTCCACGTCGGAACCTTCAACTCGCTGTGGTTCGTCTTCCTCTCGACGCCCGTCTGGGACCCGCGTACCTCGGAGCATACCCGTCACCTCCCCTTTCGCTTCACTGGCGGCCTCGGCCTGCAGCCGCGCTCCGTCGGCCTCGCCATGGCCGTCCTCGGCGTCATAGGAATCACCATGCAGCTCCTCCTGTACCCACGCATGTCCGCGCGCCTCGGCACCATCCGCTCCTGGCGCCTCGCGCTGCTCTTCTTCCCTGTTGCCTACGTCCTCGTGCCTTACCTGGCCGTCGTGCCCAGCACGGCCGCGCCACCCGCGGCCAAGGCCGGTGCCGCCGTCTGGCTCGCCCTCGTCGGAGTGCTGCTGTTGCAGGTGACGGGGCGCACCTTTGCGCTGCCCAGCCAAGCCATCTTAGTGAACAACTGCTCTCCGCACCCGAGCGTCCTCGGCACAGTTCACGGCTTGGGCCAAAGCGTCAGCAGTGCGGCGCGGACCATCGGACCCATGGTTGGGGGCGTCGTGTACGGTTTCGGGCTCAGCAGAGGCGTTGTTGGAGCCGTGTGGTGGGCGCTCGGTGGCATCGCCGTTTGTGCTTGCTTGGCCAGCTTGTTGGTCAGGGAGGGAGACGGACATGAGATTTGGCTCGACGGCGACAAGGAAGAGCCCGGAGAGGTAAATTCGTAGCGAAGGTGGGCTTTCATCTAACCAACACTTTAGAGCACGGCTCCTGCCTGTTCAAGCGCGCATGCCTCACAGTCCACGTTGTGCATCGTGCATATGGGTTTATCGAAGTCTCTCTCCCCTCACGACATGGTAGCCGCGCGACTTATCACTTCTTCTGCGCCGTTGCTTGATGAGACAATCGTCCGTGCCTGTTGTTGTTGGCCTCCATCGTCGACCTGCAGAGACTGAAACACACACAACCTGGCAGATGAGGCATTTGCACTATATAAAGCATCTTGAGAACTACGGTTCATGAGCCAACAGTGTGTCACATTGCAATCCAAGCTCCACATTGTACTGAAGGACCATGCCAAATTCACTCAAACCATCCAAGTGTATATATTCTGCCCGTCTGCTATCCGTGTATGTAAATTTTCCAAGAAAGCTGTTTAGAAGATATCGTTTACTCTAATGGCATCAACGCGCTGTTCAGTGCCACCGCCATGTATCGTTTCCTTCTTTGCGCTCTCCTGGCATTGATTCCAACCACCTCCGGGGAGCCGGTGCCGGCACTCAATAAGTTTGGAGTGCGTGGAGCGGTCGAGACGCCCGTCGAATGGGACGTTCGGGCGTTCCCAGATGGGCCGCTTCTGACGCTCAATGGAACTGTGCAGCAGGTACACTCGCGGCTTCTGGAGATCAACCCAAACTATGACACAGACTTTCCCCTCAAGGATTTAGAGAGTCGAAAACCGCCCTCTAAGTGGGACCACCTCGACTTTTCCCATGAGAAAGTGATTTGCGACAAGAACAGGTGGGGAAAGGTTGATGAGCACGCGCTCGTCGATGGCATGAATCGCCTTTTCTTTTTAGGAGGCCAACCTCGCAACCGAGGCGGACCAGCTGCGTGCGGGCGGGTCAGCTGTTCGTACAACACCGCTATCTGGTGGTGTAACGATGTGAGTGAGCAACGTGCGGTATCGGAATGGTAATGTGATCTTCATTAACACCGGCTCAAAAGTCGCCGGAGCCGAGGACCCTACGCCATTGGCGTTGGATCGCAGATGGCGCGTCTGTAGTTTGGAAAACATGTGTTCAACACGGTGGCTCTGGAGGGCAAGCCTTCAACGAGACAGGGTGGAACGTCGTGGTCTGCTCCGATCACTGCTAAGCCAATGCTCGGGATCTGCACTCATAAGACCGATCTGTTGCTGATGATCGGTTAATCTTCTTCACGATGCAACAACCCGAATTTCCCTTCGGGACCCTGGCTTGAGGGAGGTTGGAGGTAGATGAGGAGCAAAAGATGTCAATTCTGGAATAGCAAAGAACTCCGTTCCCAGCTCCGGCTGCGGTCCCAGACATGGACGATTCTCAACGCCGAACAGATCTCCTGGACAATATTGTACATCCCATGATAAGTTTAACGGTCCTGATTCAAACATGCGGCCTCCCTGCCATATCGCTGCCATCTTTTCCCGCCTAGCTCGAACCTCGATGCATCTCGCTTCTCATGCAAATTCCCTCGGGCGTTGCGCACCGCCAAGGGCGGGCTCGTCTTCGTAGTCTCTAGCGCCCGAGCTCTTCCACGGCGTGGGTGAGACGGGCTGCAAGCCAATCTGATGCGACGGGGCCTCGTAGCCCGGCGGCGGATCGGGAGAATAGCCAGACCCCGAAGGCTGAGGGTTCTCCCGCCACGGTTGCGGTTGGTAGCCCGTGTTGGCGCCATTGAGGGGACCACCGATGGCCTGGAGGCGCCTCCTCCTCTCCAGCCGCTGTCGCCAGATCAAGACGAAGAGACTGGCAGCGAGGCCGATGACGATGAGGCCGGCAAGCACCATGCCGTACCTGCGGTCGAGGGCAAACGTGAAGCCGCTGCTTTCTTGTTAGCGCAGGTATCCTAAAGGTGACGCGAGGACGGGGAACCGTACAAGAAGCAATTCAGCACGCCGAGGAAAATAACGAGGCGACCCAGCCACAGGTGAACCCGGCCATACTTGGTTGGCGCCTGCGTCTTGCGATACTGCGTGTGGTGGAGAAAGCCAAGCGAGAACTGGACCAGAACAAAGGCGACGATGATGAAGCCGAAGATCTGGTGGTAGGAGCGGAAGCCGCGAGACTGGCAGGCGTTAGCGACAGAAGTCGATTCTCATCTGGCACGGCAGGGAAACGCACCCTTTGGTAGTTGAAACTGGCGGCGACGCCGAGGCCGAGGCCGGCAAAGACGCCGACCATGGCCAGCGTCTGGTTCAGGCCGTGCCAGCGCGCCCAGCGGCCGAGGCGCAGGACGACGACGCCGACGGGGAACAGGCCGACAAAGGCCAGGACCATGAAGGTGGCGTGGAGGGCGGCCTTGACGTCGGAGACGCCGGTCCTGCTGTAGTCGAGGGTGGTGCCCTCGTTGACCGAGTCCTTGTCGAGGACGGGGGCGTCGGGGCTGCCCTGGGTGCGCTTCATGTCGATGGTGAAGGTGCCATACTCGCGGTGCATCTTGATGGCGGCGTCGGGGCTGTCGCTGGCGAAGGACTCGCGCGGCCCGACGGCATAGATGGCCTTCTGGCTGGGGGAGCTGACGTCGATGTAGCCGCTGTTGGAGTCGGCGGCGGGCCAGCTGCGGCAGTGGGCGGTGCACTTGGCGTTGAAGAGCATGTAGCCGTCGCTGACGCCGGTGCCGTTGAGCACCTCGAGGCGCAGGTCCGGGTAGAACTGGGGCTCGTAGTTGCCGTAGGCGACGCGCGGCGAGAAGGTGACGCCGTCGCCCTTGGTGTTGCGGTAGACCATGAGGAAGAGGGCGCCCTTCATGTCGTCGCTGCCGATGCCGACGGCGCCCCACGAGTTCTCGACGGGCACGCGCAGGCTGAAGTAGATGTCCGAGTTGTCATTGTCGGGCACGGTGAAGGCGAAGCCGACGTCGCCGCCGGGCGACACGAAGGTGGACTGGCCGGGGGGGTTGTCCTTGTCGGCGGCGAGGACGCACGCGGGTGCGAGCGCTGCGGCGGCGGCAGCCAGGGCCGCGCGCCACATCGTCTTGTGCAGCATGCTGTCGAGGCGAGTCGATGCCGCGACTTGGTGCAGGAGGCAGAAACGGCCCTCTGCGGCGGTTGTGGTGGTGCAAAGCGCGTGACGATATATTACGAGGAACAACGCATCGAGGTCTTTACAGCAGCCCCCTGGACTCGACCCCTGGCGGCGCGCGTGGCTCAGTGGGCCGTGGTGCCAATTTCGTTAGCTCCCTCCGCAGCGCCGAATAAGAATTAGGCTGTAGCCGTCATCTGGCATGCGGCGCCGCCCTCCCTTTGCTGGCATACATGTAATGACGACACGAGCAGCCGGGGGGTGGCAGTGGGTTTCGCGCCGCGTGGGCGTTTGATTGACGGGCTTGTGCTGGTTGGCGAGCGCAGCACAAGGCGAGCGGCCCCGAGATCGTGCAACGACGACGCGGCCTGCCTTGCCGTGGTGCGTCGCATCGGTGCGCGTTGGTGTAATGCAACGGCCTTGATTCGCCAGCCAGGCTGGGGACGGCTGCCGCCCTGCATCCGCACTAACGTAAGATCGGTACGGGGGCATGCAACCGTGCCGCAGAGCAGCATCGCAGCTCAGAACTATATCTCAAGAGAGCAGCGTCGCAGGTGCAAGCATGTAAGTTATTTACGAGTAGGTACGGAGTACATGAGGTGGTCTTGGGACCACGTCGAGTCATGGCCGTATCCGCGGCTCTCTCACAGAGACAGCGCTCTCTGCCAACCATTCAAAGTGCTATGCACGAAACCCAAGTCTATCTAAGCAGCTTTCATTGTCCGTCGTAATTCGTCTACCGTTTCCAAAAGCATCACGCCGAGCATCCCCAGCACATATTCATTCAATGCTCAATCCAAATATCCATCACGACAGCCCGTTCAGGACCAGCTGCGCCTTTTGCGCCTCGCCAATGTTGACCCAATCCAGCTGACAGCCCGCTGAGTTAGCTTCTCGCAACGACGACGGCACATCAACGCGCGCGTGCGGAGACTCACCAGCACGACGTTCGGCTGCGGCCGCCCCTGGCTCTTGCACAGGTCGACCTGCCGCTGGATCGACGCCAGCGAGTTGGTGGTGCCCGCGTCCAGCATGTCGGGGAACACGATGTCGCCGATCCGGAAGTTGAGCATGTGGTTCATGATGCCCATGAGCCGCCCCGGGTCGCCGCCCGACGGCCGGTCCACGGCGCACGTCGGGAAGCTCTTGTCCGTGATGCCGTACGGCGTCTCCCAGAAGTGGTCGAACTCGCTGAGGATGTAGTCGACCCTGCGCGGGTCCGCGTGGTAGTCTGCAGTCCCCGTCTCGTCAGAGCCCGTCCCGTCCCGTCCCGTCTCGCGCATGCCCACGAGGACAGACAATCAAACGTCGGACTCACCCATGAAGACAATCAGCCGCGTGCCGGCGTCGATGAGCTCCTGCAGCGTCGGCCACTGGTCCCTGGCCAGGACGCCGCTCGGACGGAAGACGTACTGCGTGAGCCCCGAGCTGGCAAACGCCGCGTCGAACTTGTCCACGCCCAGGTCGTCGCTGTTGGTCAGCAGCAGCGTCACCACCTCGTCCGCGTGGCCGCCCATCCAGGCGGCGACCTCGTCCAGGTACGCGGCCAGAGGCCCGACGTCGAGCTCCCAGCAGTACGTGTGGCACATCTCGATGTCGCCGTCCTTGTCGCGCGTCTGCGCCTGCAGGAAGCGCACGCCGTTGTCGAGCTGCTCCGTCACCGACACGAGCTGGTTGTGCGCGAGCGTCTGGCCCACGAAGACGCTGTTGTGCGAGCCGACGAGCGTCACGTCCGAGTACCGCCGCCCGCACAGCTCGGCCCGCCCGTTGCACGTCGCCGCGAGCGCCGTCGTCGCCGCGAGGGGGAGCGCCAGGGGCAGCTGCATCTCGGGACCGCCCGCTGCGAGGCCGATGGCTGCCGCGCCTGCTCGCGCCGCCACGAGGCCGCCCGCGAGGGTCAGGCCGCGCTTTATACGGGCACGGGAACGGGCGGCTGGCATGGCTGGATGGGTGGCTGGCTGGCCGCTCTGCTAGTCTGCGACAAGGCAAGGGGAAGGCATCCGCTGCGTGCCATCGCCGGCCCCCGTGCCGTCGTCGGGTCTTAGGTTGGCGAGGGAGTGGAGTGTGTGCGTGCGTGGGCGTGAGATCGAGGGCCTGCAGGGGTCGTCCCGGGACATTTCTACGAGTAAGCTCTAACCCCTCAGCCTGCAACGCCAGTGACGGCTGCCGACAGCCTGATTGGTTTGCTGCGAGATCTCGAAACGCGGCCACGCAACGCCACTGGCCGGCACCCGTGCGGGGGACCACTGCGCTCAACGATGACTTCAGCGGCATTTGAGAAACAAGTGCTTACTGCATGCAGCTTGCAGCGGAGGGCTTGGACAGCTAATTACTTGTAAATCCACAGAGTACTCCGTAATAACGAATGCTTTATAACATTATTGAAGCGCCGGTGCGCACCCCACCACGACCACCAAGGCTATACCACCACGAAGACCCCCCAGGCCCCCGATGTGATGGTCAGGGACCAACCCGCCCTCCCGGGCCCAGGGCCGCCTCCCTAGGCTATCGCCCCGCCGTCGCGGCCTGGCAAACGGTAAGCCGGCATGGGCGAATCGCTAAGCAAAGGGGACAACTATCAGTTCGTGCCTTTTCCAAGGAGAAGGATCAAAACATACCCAGCGACGGCGGGCGGCGGAGCCTGGGGGCGGGTTGGTCCCTGACCATCAATTCGGGGGCCTGGGGGGTCTTCGTGGTGGTAGCCCTGGTGGCGGAGTGGCTGGCGCTGGTGGTCGTGGTGGGGTGCGCACCGGCGCTTCAATAATGTTATAAAGCATTGGTTATTAACTTACGTTCTTTAATAAACAGCGTCCAGCGTCCCAAATGCCCCAAAACCCCCACGTAGAACTCGTCCAGCGGAAGGACTTGGTCACTAGCGAAAGGACAAAGCACGGTGGCGTCGCCCATATTCTCGCTCCAGGAGTTTCCCGACAGCGACTTCGACGAGGTAGGCCCGCTGACGTGCGTGCATGCGCCCAGTGGGCAGTCGACCTTTGCGATACCCTTGCGACGGATGTCTAGGGTTCTTGTGGTCTATGCGAAGATCTGAGCCGGAATTTCGACCCAGGCTGATAATCGCTCATTCGATGATGATACACCTCGCACATCGCGACGCGAACATCAGTATTTGGACGCTTTAGGCATTCAAGTTATGTGTAAAAGCCCGGGTAGTACTACTCTGATGGGTAGTTACAAGCTATATCTTACATGCTGGTGGTTTCATGCGGCCATCCAGCCACGCCGCCCGCTACTAGTCCCGCCATGATAACAGACGGTCCACACACCGAGCCCGTTCGCGGGCGCTCTTGACTGTTGAGATTCTGATTGCTTTCAGGTGCTTGGAGCAGGGGGGCTCTCTCGTCCACCTCTGCGTCATCCTCGACATCCTGTCCGAAGATGCTATGTCCGAAGATTCTCGCCCTAGCGAGCCCTGAGATTTCGGATCGAAGACGTTGTATCCTTGAGCAACGCGTCTGCCTGATGGTGAGAAGCTCGCTGCGAACACGACGCAGAGCAGTAGACCAGGCGGTCCCCTCTATTTGAGTCGAAGCGCTCTCTCTTCTCCGCAGCCTCTTAAAACTAAACATACGCTCGATTAACTTATCCGGCACGAAGCGTATCGCTACGGCCACGGGCATGCAGAGCACTCCGAGAGTCAGGGATATCGCCCATTCCTCGGCGGAGAGCTTCGTCGCCGTGAGAGCGCTTTCACCAAATGTGATGATGAGCACTTGGCCCGTGATTATGGCCAAATTAACAGCGATGAAGAAGGGGTTTTTGTGAATGCCCTCAAACACGTTGAGTTTGTTGTCGAGGCGGCGATGGCTGTTCTTGAATAAGCATGAAGATTCCGAGTCGAGTACATGGAAACTTACTTGTAGAGGTTGAAGAATTGCATCCAGACATACGTATTGAAGATGAGTGTTTCGAGCGACTCCATGTCCTCTGGCCGCTCAAACCCCAGAATACGAGCCCCCCAAAAGTTTAGAACCATGATGACGACAAATTGGTATATGGACTGCCCAATAATGAGCTTCCACGCGGTCGTGGATATCAGCGACGATGATTTCCTCTCGGGCTCTCTGTCGAGAACGGTCCTGGTCGGAGGGTCCGTCGCGAGCGCCAGGGCTGCAAACGTGTCCATGATGAGGTTGACCCAGAGTAGCTGGACAGGCGTCAAGATCGACTCCCCCTTGTCACTGGCGATTGCCGACACTACGGTCAGAGTGACTGCTGTGATGTTGACTGTGAGTTGGAACTTCATGGTTCACCCAGTTAGCGATCTGGTTCCCCGTGTTCCTTGCGAAGGAGACTCACATTGAGAAATTTCTTGATTTCGTCATTCACAGTCCGCCCCCATTCTATCGCTTTGACAATCGACGAGAAGTTGTCGTCCATCAGGACGATTGACGAGGCCTCCTTGGCAATCTCGGTGCCAGATAAACCCATTGAGAACCCGACGTCGGCGGCTCTCAGGGCCGGCCCGTCGTTGGTGCCATCGCCCGTCACGGCCACCGTCTCGCCGAGCTCTTTGAGGCGTTTCACCAGCCTCCTCTTGTCCTCCGGGCTTGATCTCGCCAGCACTTGCAGACGCGGCAACATTCTGTCCATCTCTGCGTCAGACATTTTTCTGAATGCTGGGCCTTCGACGACGACACCAGAGTCAGTCAGGATGCCGCACTGTTTTGCAATAGTTTCGGCTGTTCGGACGTTGTCGCCCGTTACCATCCTCACGACCACCCCGGCGCGTAGGCACTTGGCAACAGCGTCCGCGACACCAGGTCTGAGAGGGTCCTGAGTCCCCAAGACCCCCAAGAAGGTCATATCGGTCAATACTTGATCCATAGGGATCTCATCTGCGGAATCTCCTAAAAGCGGCCAGGAGAACGTGTCTTTGTATGCAAAGCCAAGTGTTCGCAACGATTCGGAGCCGTACTTTGCAACGACATTCATCAGTATATTGTAGCGCTCCGAAGTCAATTTCACGTCTTCGCCGAGCGGAGATGACGCCGGTTGTATGACTCGACTGCAACGTTCCAGAAGCACCTCGGGGGCTCCTTTCACATATATGCGGTACTTGCCACCTTGGAGCTTCGTCACAGTGGCCATGAGTTTTCTGCTGGACTTGAACGGGTAAATCTCCAGGACCTCGGCATTCGCACGTTCCTCGTGAAGTGGTTGCATGCCCAGCCAATCCTTTGCGAATGTCAAGAGGGCGGCCTCGGTTTTGGAGCCAATAAATGCAGGTTTGCCATCTTCCTCGCCCTCGAATGCGGTAGAGTTGATGGCGATCGATTTCACCATGATATCCCGCAGATCTGGGCCAAGTGACGAACAAAACTTCCCCGTTGAGGAAATGCCCTCATCTGGAAGCCATGCAGCGTCCATGTTTGGGCGAACGGTGGGATCTAGTGTCTCCTGCGAAGATGGACTGCCGGGTCCCTGATCTGCATGGTCCGAGAAGAGGCTGTTTACGCCCAAGACTCCTGCAGTCACTCTCATCTTGTTCATCGTGAGCGTCCCGGTTTTATCGCAGCACACTGTTGTCGCATTTCCCATAGTCTCGCATGCTGCTAGAATCCTCACAAGGTTGTTATCCTTGAGCATCCGTGTCACCGTGATTGCTAGAGCCAGTGTGACGGCCAGTGGCAGCCCCTCCGGAACCGCTATAACGACAATGGCAATTGACACGATGAATATTCGGAGGAACGTCTGGACCAACTCGAACGGCGAGTCGTCGCTCCCGGGGATCTGGACGAGAAACCTGATGACGAGTGCCACAAACAAGAGCGTCGCAATTGCCACTCCGGCTATGGCAATCTTGTCGGCGATCACGCTGAGCTTCTGCTGTAGCGGTGTTGCTTCAGTCCTCTCTGTTACGCCCATCTTGATCTGGCCTTGGGTGCTGTGTGTGCCGACGCCGGTGACAAGGTAAGTGCCGATTCCTTCAAGAATCTTGCTGCCCGAAACCATGAAAGGGTCTAGGCCGTCGACGTTCCCCTCTGTCTTGGCTTTGATCAGGGCCTCAGCCGCCGGGATTTTCTTGATCTGGTCAGATTCGCCCGTTATGGAAGATTCATCACACCAAATGCTGTACCCCGATATCAGAAGTCCGTCTGCCGGGACCAGGTCGCCAGGACTCAGATGGAGTACATCTCCTACTAGGACATCGAAGACCGAGACCTCGACAGACCTGCCGGACCGAATCGCTTTGACCATCCGATCCTCTTTCTAGAGAAGGGTCAGCACATTGTTGATCTACAAAGGATGCAGAATAATGATTCGAGATCACTCTTGCCGTACCTTCTTGTTCAGTCGAGCAAACTGCCGCTCCTTCTGATAATCGTTCAAGGCCCCGGCAACAACAACAATCATGACGGCTGTCATGATGGTAACACCATCCACCCACTCGACCCGTGGTTGCCCGGGAGCATGGGGCTGGCCAAAGGATTGATACAAGCCCAGCGACAGCGAGACGGTGGCAACCACAGAGAGTAAAATGAGCACCTTGTCGCTCAACGCCAGTATCATCAGCTCAAGTATGCCCCTGATCTTCCGATCCGGCGTGCGATTCGTCCCGAACACTTCTTCCCTGGCCTGTGAAATGAGGAACTCGTCTTGCGACTGAGATCGCGGGTCGGCAGAAACCAAGCCCTCGAGGAGATCCGTCCGCAGGCCGCGAGCCAGCTCGTCGAGCCCACCCAGCGCCTCGAGCTCGGCAATGCTTTTCGAGCTGACGATATCCGCGAGCATCTCGCAAGTAAAGGTAAACAGGCCACCGTCTCTGTCTGCTTGAGGACTCGACATGTTATCATGGCTTTGGTGTCTTGACAGCGTCATCCCAGAGGACCCGTCGCGCGACCCTGAGACGGAGAAGACGGGAGTCATGGTGCTGGCGGATGAGCCGTCGCACAGGCACCGCGACGCGACAGTAGAGCCTGAAGGGCCTTCAGAAGACGCTGCACTAGGCATGTCGAGAAGCATTCAGTAGACCGAATGGGCGAAGCGAGTAGGCCTGTAAGCGAGTTGCACCCTCGAGGTGCGCCGTATTCCGTCAAAGATCGGGCGGCATCGTCCCTGGCTGGCGACAAACAGAACGTGAGAAGCAGCTGTACTCGACGCGCCGTTGTTCCGGCGCATGTGAGATGGTCCGTCGCTCAAAGGGAAGGCGAGCTTGCTCAAGAGCAACTGGCTGCTGCATCGACGGTCCCAGTCAGAGCGCTGCCGTGGCGCGAAATCAATGCCGATTGACGCGTGCGACAACCCGAGCTCGGATAAAGCTTTAGATGGGAAGGATTACTATGGTCATGCGCAGTGAGAGCAGCTGATGAGGTTGTGGCGGCTCGATATGGTCACCATTGCTAGTCCCCCTCCGGAGCTGGTTGGTGGCAGGTGCTCATTTTGTATTAGCTCGCCTCATGAAGCGAAGGTGGCGCGGTGCGCCAGCTGATGGCATGAAATAGAATTTACCACTGCCTCACTCACATACCTAGCGCCGGATCGAGACTTGCTGGCCGATTTCGTGGCATTGGCCGCCGAAATTCGTCTTTGCAGCGAAACGAAATGTCAATTACCTTTTGCCAAGGGTGGGTCCAGTTTGGTCTTTTGATTGTCTATACTCCGTACTTGATGGTGCTACTCGTTGTTCCATGCATTGACAAGGGCCACCGCCGATGTTCCTGCATGGAATTTGCTTTCCGAATCCAACTGAATGCTCGGAACAGACGAGATTCGCGGTGTTGCCATCGGTTCGGTGGTGCATCTCTTGCATCTTTTGTGTACTTGCCCTCGGCGACAAGTCATTCACTTCGCGCCTCGGAACAAGGCGGTGCGTGGTCCACTTCATACTCGTATAGAAAAAAGATTGGCAACTCGCATGTTTTTGGCACAGCACAGCCACTATGCTTGGCCAAAGGTTTTCGCTTATGTCGGACGATGATTCTTCCATTTGACCAAGATGAAATGAAAATAAAGAGAGCGCCCTATTTATCGCTTTGCAGTTATACGAACGTGCTTCAAGGTACCCGACTGTGGAGTGCTTTGCGGCGTCGGCCTATTCGTCCCCGAGCCGTGACAAGTAAGTTAACGGACTCGGTGTGAACGAGGTTGTACAGGGATATACTAGGAGGAACGACTCATTACTATTAGTAATACCACGGACAAGATTAAGCCAAAGTTTGCGCATCATAGGCCAACGAGTTCGATTCGCCGTTTGCTAGGTAGGAAGCTGTCACAAGTGCCTTGTCCCTGCCGCTGTGCTGACGCCAACGGATCATTGCGAGCTATCCTCGGCTAGATGTCCGCGTCTCTGGAACTACGGGCCAGACTGAAAGATTTTAGAAACACATAATCTCATTGTTTGGATGGATATCTTCAAGACTTTTCGATTGTAAGATGTTCGACGACACTTCAAGCCGTGCCATGGCTGCATTTGCCTGCTTGCCTGCCTCATGCATGTAGGATGCCGCTAGCCGCCAGGGACGGGGCGCAGGGACCAGCCGCTTTGTCCAGGCACCACAGTGGGCCCCCCGTATCTTATCTCGTCGGCGACACTTTGTCCTTCTGCTAGAGCTGCCAACAACGTCACCTCTTCATTCCTCGACATTGCTTCGCTGGCATCTGGCCATGCACCGCCGCCTGCCATGTCGCACCTCCTCTCCATCATAGGCTGGTCCTTTCTCCCCGGCGTGCGTCCACCCCGTGATAGCGTCTACCGTCCCCAAACACGTCGTGTCCCAGCTAACAAGCCTCCCAGCTCGCAACGTCGTGGATCCAGACCATCTACTACGGCATCACCATCCGCGCGGGCGACCCCAAGCCTGCACCCGGCTCTCCACGCCACGCCTCCCACCGCCGCATCATCTACATCTTCGTCGTCGCGGCGTACCTCGCCTACACCATCTACGAAGCCGATCACGACCTGCGCGCCGCTTCGTCCTTCTATGAGGATCTCGGCGTGCGCTTCGACGCTACCGACCGCGACATCAAGTCGCGCTTCCGCCGTCTGGCCGCCCTACACCATCCGGATAAGGCTGGCGCCGACGCCAATGGGGATATTGCCAACTATTTCATCCACCTCAAACTGGCCAGCGACACTCTGACCGACGCTGCCCGTCGCTTTGCATACGAGCGCTTTGGCCCGGACGCGGTGACCTGGCAAAAGTGCGTCACCGTTAGAGACTTTATCAGCAGGGGCGTCTTGTCTGGCATTCTCCCGCACTATGGCGTAGCGGCCGCCACGATATACATCTTGGGCCTTTTTGGCTACATGGATTTTGGCAGATTTTACCGCTGGCTGATCCTCATCACCCTCTGCATCTTTGAGGTACACGCCGTCACGCGGCCGGCGTTCCCGCCCGTCGTCAACTTCCTCAACGCAACTATGACGCGTATCACGTTCCACCCGCCCTACCTCCCGTTCCAGGTGATACAGCTCACTCGGAAGCTCACCCTCACCGTCTACATTGCTCTATCTCAGATTGGCCCGGTCCTGGTGGAACAGACGCAGTCACGGCAACGATCTGCACAAGACGATGAGAAGGCCCTGCAGGAGGGACTCCAGCGCCTGGAGGCGACTGCAGGCCAGCTGGATGTCGATACGGCGCGGCTGATGGAAATGGAGATGGCACCGTTCAAGGGTGACCCCGAGGCTGTCAGTAATTTGCAGGGAAAGATGCGGGAGTGGCTGATACAGAACACGATACGCGCTGATCCAATGGTGAGGGATGCGCTTGGAACGTCTTTTCGAAAGCGACGCATAGACGCGCCTGTCGGTGCGAAAGGGAACAGATAGACATAGAAACGTGGCACTGTTACTCTTGTATTTGTATAGAGGAGCATGTAGACTTTTTTCTTTCCTGACCTATTATAGAAAATTGGCTGTTCTAGTCGTATCGTGCATTAAGATGCCTGGGATTGAGCCATATTGATGGCTGCTTTGTCGTGTAAAAGTACAATATCTGCTGGAAAGCACTGGCCTGTGAGCTGCTGGCCGGCACTGTTATCAACCGTACGAGGGACGGTTAGTATCCAAAACCCTCTAGAGCATGAAGCTCATAGCCTTTGTGTCCCTCTCGTTTCAATGGGAATCAGACACATTCCCACAAATGCAGCCAGGATCAAAATCGCCGACATGTAAATGGGCGTCGTCGCCCCGTCTCCAGGGATGGAGGCTGCCAATACAGGCGCCATCAGCCCCGTCAGTCTATTCAGGAAGCTCGCCACGCCCGTGCCCGCGCCCCTCACTGGCGCAGGGAAGATTTCGGGCGTAAAAGCGTACAAGACGCCGTACATGATATTCTGGGAAAATGCCTCGACGCAAGAAAAGACAAGCTGGGAGGTAGGCGTTGTGCCGTACGTGACGAAGAGGAAGAGGAAGATGGCGGAGACGAGGGTCGAGCCGGCGAGGGTGCCGCGACGGCCGAGGAAGGGCGATGGGTGGTCGACGAGGTAGGCGGCGAGGAGGCTGCCCGGGACGCCGAGGATGGATGTGATGGCATAGTTGCGGTATGTTTCGTTGGATATGGGCGTCGTCTCGGACTGCAGCTGGCCTGCTTCGGCGTTGCCGCCGTGGCGTGCAAAGTACTGCGGAAGAAAAGCATTGA
Organism: Tolypocladium album; assembly: GCA_024341135.1. Taxonomy (NCBI): domain Eukaryota; kingdom Fungi; phylum Ascomycota; class Sordariomycetes; order Hypocreales; family Ophiocordycipitaceae; genus Tolypocladium; species Tolypocladium album. The sequence goes on from JALHCF010000130.1 coordinate 635,687, forward strand.
ACAGCGGGTAGCCCATGCCAATGCTCGCCCAGCAAAACCAGATGAGGCTTGTTGCAAGACCCAGCGTCTTGGTCCGGAAGAGCGGTCGAATTCTATCTCCGGACAAGCTCTTCAGCTTATCCTTTAGGAAACTCGAAGTCGAGACAGTTGAGAATCGCTGTGCAGCATGTGCCGACTCCGCGACATCCTCAGCGGCCACCTTGTCGAGAATATCCGAGGTGAGCCACGTCTTGGCGTTGTTGCGGTAGGCAATTCCGTGCACCACGGCGACAGCTTCGGCCTGCCTGCCCTTGTGAAGGAGGAACTTGGGCGACTCGAAAAGGTGGAAGATGAAAAAGCGGACGACAAACATGGCAAAGGTGATGATGCCAATGGTGACGATGAAGTAACGCCAGCCCTGCTCCACAGGCCAGTGCGTCATGCAGTACCAAGCCACAAGCGAAGACGCAAGCTGTCCAATGGGCCACCATACGGAAAGGAGCGTGAGAAGTGCGCTCGAGGCGTCCGGGAGGAACTCGAGGAAAAGGGCGCCGTCCACGGGCAGGTTGCCGCCGACGCCGAAGCCAAAAGCGGCAAAGAAGAAGCAGACTCCGCCCCAGCTCTGCGCGTAGGCAGCCATGATGCCGAAGACGCTCGTGATGAGGAGGGTGAGGTTGAAGGCAATGCGGCGGCCGAGAACGTCGGACCCGATGCCCCAGATGAAGCTTCCCGCGGAAAGGCCCACGAAGCAGGCGCTGGTCGTATATCTGACAGTCTTTTCAGAGACGTCAAATTCTGCCGATAAAGAGGGCAGACACAAGGAAACGCCCTGCGATGTGTCAGCACGCACAACCTATGCCGTGTCATTTATGAATCTCATACTTGCAACCAGAGGCTGTGAAGTAGGTTAGCAAGGCAATCAAGAAGAGAGGCATGGGGAACTCACTTATCTGCGAACCATCCAAAACCGCAGAGGACGAATAATTGCCAGTTGTAACTCCCCATGCCAATGTCCTGGATGGCCTTGTTAATGAGCTTCGATTTGACTGTCGCCAGATTAGCAAGGTTCAGCTAACAGTAGCACTTTGCGAAACTCACTCTCGTACTCTGACCATTGGCCTCGCCGCCCTTCCCTGGTCTCTTTTCGCAGCCCCTCGATGGTGTACTCGGCGGCGTCCATCATGAGCATGCCCTGGCTCTCGCTCTCCTCACCCTTGCCGTGCTCGTCGTCATCGGCATCCTCATGCCGCGGCTCGAACTCTGTGCGCCCCGTCCTCGCAGAGTGGCTGTGGAGATGCGCCTCTTGCAGCGGCACCAGGACACCGGCGTAGTCGTGCACCGACTCGACCCGCCCCATGCCCAGCCGCCAGGAGATCCTCATTGTGCGAGTCGTAGCCGGGCGGGATGATTCCAGTCGGAAATGCCAAACGAACCCATCAAAAGGTCGCTTCAACGCACGCCAACGTTGATGCTCGTGACAACGAAGGGCGTGTCCGGCACTGTCGCGTGACCCGAGCGATGTGACCTGAAACCGTCTTGCGCGGCTTCACAATGTGGCTTCTCGCAGTCAGTTTACTCGCCGGATGCAGTCCCCAGCACACGTCACAAGTCGTCGGTCCGTATTCAAACAAGTGAAGTGTCGGAAAGCGAAATTATTCCCCGCAAAAGCGAATGTCAAGCGTCGTTGATGAGCGGCAAGCGAAGGTGAGTGCGAGAGGACAAGTCATCTGTCGAGTTTAGCAGCCCCATCGCTACAGGCAGATTGGGGGTGCCACAGGCGGGCCCCTGTCTTCTGGTTCAGGGGTCTGGGGCATCCACGTTGCCGTTTCTGGAACTGAATGACTGGCTGAGCACGCACCCAAAAATACCAAATCGCCGAAAACGGGTCTGCGAACGAAAGCACTGCACTTGAGGTGGAGGCGACTGAAAATCATTTTCTGCCTGTCGCATCTTTACTGATTACGTTATTGTTGCCTGGCTTCAACGGTCGCGCTGTCGAAGCCATCCTACAGGTGTCTATGACGCGGTCTGCCAGCACGCCAAGCGTGGCGCAACGCCAAGATGCCCAAACAGCAATTAAGGTATCTATTTGTAAGAGCCCACTGTCCTGGCATGGAAATCAATCAATCATCTCGGGATGAAACAAAAGGCCGTGCCGCGGTTGTCTTGTCCGCGCTCCATCCGCGGGCCATATCCTGTCCAGGTCCTCGTATCGCGTCACGTGGGCGACTGGATGTCGCGAAACTCCCAAACTCCGTGCAAATGTCTCATCCATGGGTTGTAATTTCAGTCTTTCGTCGAGACCTGCCCGACTTGCCCTTGGCCGATTTGTGACGATGGCGATGGGTCTCCTAGCCCTCGTCCTCGTCGCTCGTCGCTTCGATGTTGGCCCTGGTGGGCTTAGACTTCTTCTTAACCGGTTTCGCCGTCGTCGCTGCGGCGGTCTCACCAGAGTCGTCGGCACCGACGAGATGTCCCGCCTTTCGCAGCGTCTCGTTAATAGCGGGGACGGCGGCAAGCAGCGCTTTGTACTGGTCGATGGACAGAGAAATGCCCTGAATGTATTGTCAGTTTGCGTCTCGGAGCTGGAGGCCGAGGCTCGTACCTTCTTGCCCGGGAGAGTCTTGCCGTCCTTCTCGTAGAACTCGCGAATGTTGACCATCCACATGTCCTTGAACTGCGAGACCCCGACGCGACGCTTGTTGGATAGCTGCATGCAGTGTCAGCAGCGCAATCGCAAAGTTGCAGCACATAGCGACTAACCTCCCAGAAAGGATGCCCATCGTCATCCTTGCCATCTGGGGCGCCGGTCGACGTCGCGTTCTTGCTCTTCTTGGCCGCGTTTGGGACAACACAGGGCTCGCTGCCGTCCTCGTCGTCGACCGTGCTGGCGCTGCGTTTCTTGGAGTATGAAGACATTTTGCGATGGTTGCGCGGGACGACGTTTGACTTGTCCACGTATCGACGTGTGAGGCTCGTGTCAACAACTTGCAGAGCTGTTGCCGGTCTGCTTGCAGGTGGATCCTTTCCGAAAACTACGGGAAGACGCGTTCGAGACAATCCAGGTGTTCCCGGCACGGCGCTGCAGTGGGGGCATAGTCGCCAACTCACGTGACGTCAGAACAGCTGCTCATCTTCCTGCATCTACGGTCCGTACTTCGAATTGCGTTTCTAAGATGCTTGCGAAGCTTCAGGAAGCCTGCCTGTGCCAACTCCAAGTCTTTCAATATTTCTCGTGATTTTCGTGGATTTTCCAAGTTCCAATCAGCCGCAGACGAACACGTCCAGGCTTCCCATTATTACATTCCAGTGCCTAAACTTAGAGGCGCGAACAGGGGCGAGGGGCTAAAAGCCACGGTTTAGTGGCCCGGCTCCGCTCTGCTCCCCTGACCCAAGGACTGGGGCAGCTCCAGGTCAATCCAAAACCCGGAGCGAACGGCAGCGAACCCTCGTGTCACAGCAACTCGCAACTCGGAACATCTCGCCCTACCGTCTGTCGCAGCGCGTTACCTGGTATCACTTGTCCCGACACTTCCGCAGCTGCGAGGGTACAGCTTGCTATGGTGTCGTTCTATCGCAACATATCGATACGCTTGCGTTGAGGCAACCTTTGGCCTTGGTCCGGAGCGAGCATTGCCAATGGCTTCAGACAACGCCCAACAACCGAGCACCCCTCCCAACCGCGCGCCTGGGGCCGAGGTTGCTGCTCTGAATGGTGCGCCGACTTCAGATTGCCATGAGAAAACGAGCGACCTCCCCGAGGGCACGCCCAGGGCGTCGCCGATAGACTCGTTGCCTCCAGCGCCTCCTGCAGCCCCTGCAACTCTTGCCACGAAAGCTCTCGAATTCATCTCGACTGCGACACCGAGCACGCTCGCGGGGATCGCAGTCGTCTTCTCTGGAATCACATATGCCGTGCTCGGCAAGGTGGGCCTTCTGGTCATCGGTGCTTTTGGCGGCGTGGTCGCATTCGTGTCCCTGGAGGCTAGGCATCCAGAGATTGCGAGAGCAGTCAGAGGCGAGAAGGGGCCAGAGGTTTTGGATCGAATATGGCTCGACCTGCAAGGCGCCAGATCGCAAGACTTGGCCGACTCCAAGGACGACGAGTCCGCCGTCAAAGCCTTCGACGACTTCCGTCCCGACACTCGAGAGGCCCTCACCGGCCTTGTCGACGCCGTCATCCGAGACTACGTCAAGTGGTGGTACAGTCCCATCATACCGACGGACCATTCGTTCCCTCTTGCCTGCCGGAAGACGCTCAACTCGTACCTCCTATCCATCTCGAATCGAATGTCCCGCAAGCGACCCGCCGATGCTTTCCTGGACCTCTTGACCAATTGCTCGTCCATCATCATTGTCGTCATGTCGGAGCTCGCTGCTGCGTTCGCAGACCTTCCGCCCGACTCTAACATGACGGCGGCGGATGCCGTGTACAACTACCTGGCCTCGAACCCTGACTCGCGATTGGCAAATCTCCTCAACCAGAGGCAGCAGGCCGCGAAATTCAAGATGGTCGCTGAGGACTTGCTTGGGTTTCTCGATCAGAGCTCGCAAAATTGCGACCCTGCGCGAATCTTTCTGCGAGAGATACTGGCCAACTCGGTGCTCGAGACTACTCTGCAAACATGCAGCAAGGCGGAGTGGATAAACGGGTGGATCGTATATCTTCTTGAAGCAGGCGAGCCCGATATCAATCAGGCCATCGACGTTGGCATGCAAACAGGCCGTGACGCTGGCAGCAACGTCTTCGCAGACATGGATGGAAACGTCGGGAACATTGGTATCGCCAAACCCAGCCGCCCCAGCGCAGAAGTGGATCGAAACCGGCGAAAGGAGTCTTTGGGCCACAAGAAGAAGCTCAGCAAGGCAGACGAGAAGCTGGAAGAAGCAATGGAAGAAATGAAGAGGATGAACGAAATGATCGCGAAAGGCGATGCGCGGCGAAAGAGAGTTTCTGCCTCTATTGATACTACTGCCCGCTCGGACCAAACTAGGGAAGAGACGCCCACTAAGGAGTCAAAGCCTTTGGAGAGAGACAATGCTGTCGTTCAAGAGTCACCTGAGCGTTGGCAATCATTTGACAACACCTCGCCTCGGGGCACGTCATTTGGGGAGGCCTCCGCCGGAAGAGAAGCCGAATTCACTCCCCTTACGCCAAACTCGACCAGAGAGTCCTCGAGCCTAAACTCATCTCCGCAGAGGCCAGGCAGACAACAGTTTACCAGCTTCGATCAGATCGTGCCCCAACCACAAGACGATGGGACAGAAGAAGACCCGCCCAAGAAAGCGCCACTAACACTGCACAATGCGTCGTTCACGCTGCACGACGATGCCACCGGTGATGGTAGCAAGATTCGCAACAAGCCAAATTGGGACTACTTGATCCAGGTTGAACCGTCGTCTACGGCATATCCCGGATGGATGATTGTCAGGAGATATTCGGATTTTCAGACGCTGCACGAGATCCTGAGGCGCATCGCGGCGATTTCTGGCGCTACCGCGTTTACCGAGCTACACAAGGAGCTGCCGAACTGGAAGGTTCATACACGAGAGTCTCTTCGCGGCGAGCTCGAGAGATATCTGCGGGACGGGTGCTGGTACCAGTCCCTGGCAGAGAGCGAGGGCATGAAGAGGTTCTTGGAAAAGTCACAAGGACACACCCACGGGAATTCAAAGTCATTCGGCTGGGAGACGGTCGGCAAGAACATGCTAGACGTGCTCACCATCGCACCAAAGGGGGCCATGGAGAGCGGGAAGACTCTGGTTGACGGCGTCAGTGGCGTCTTTGGCAACTTTCCCGGCTTGAATAGGAAATCGACAAGCCAGTCGGTGGACTTGACTCTCACGTCCAGCTCAAGCCGCCTCTCCATATCCGGCCCATCGCCAATTGCCAGTGCCAGGTCGCCGGCCAGGTCCGACCGCGCCAGTATGGACAGCCAGCGATCGTCCGTCGTCTCCACCCAGCCTGGGAGGGTGCCGCCCATGGAGAGGCGGCCGAGCTACCAGGCTCTGGCCGACGGCGACGGCGACATCGGTCGAGTTGGCCGACCGGAGCGGATGGAGCCAGGCTCGGCCTCGGCCAGCGCTCGACCTAGCAGGGAGCACAGCCGGGCATCGAGCTTGGCGGCGCTGCGTTCGCCGTCGGCGGTGAGCCTCGACTTCATGAAGCTACCTCCGCCCCCCGACGAGATCAGCGACGACTACGATGCGTCTCTGAACGGGGACGAGGCAGGGCCCAAGGCCAAAGAGCTAGCGGCCTCTCTCCACGTTCGTCGCAGCAGCACTCAGAGCACCACAGCCTCGGCAGCGGCCACGCAGCCAGCAACAAATGGCGTGAAGAAGGTTGCAGCGAAGCCCGCAAAGCAGTACTCGCAGATGTCGGAGCAGGAGACTCGGGTAGCCGTAGAGCTCTTATTCGCCATCATCAACGAGATGTACACCCTCTCTTCTGCGTGGAACATCCGTCGCACCCTCCTGGCGGCGGCAAAGTCGTTCCTCCTGCGTCCCGGGAACCCCTCCCTGCTGACGGTGCAGTCGCTGATCCAGTCATCGGTCCTGGACGCCAACTCGTCGGACGCGGGCATCGCGGCGTCGCTGCGCAAGCTGCGGGAGAACACCATGCCCACGGACCAGGAGCGGGCGGCGTGGCCTTCGGAGATGACTGCGGACGAGAAGGAGAAGCTGGCGGTCAAAGCTCGAAAGCTGCTCATCCAGAGCGGGGTGCCGGCAGCGCTGATGGGCGTCATGGGTCAGGCGGCGACGGGCGAGGCACTGGGCAGGGTGTTCGACTGCCTGCAGATCGAGGAGGTGGCCAGGGGCCTGATATTCGGGCTACTGCTGCAGGCAGTGAGGATTGTAACGCACTGATACCGTGGCAAGCTTCGGAATCATGAATGATGGCGCCCCCCCTCTGTTTCGTCCACAGCTTCGTGCTGCGACCAGTGTCGGGGGCAACGTGATAGATTATGTATGACGGGAATGCCGCTCGAGCTTTGCTAGGATTTTGATGGAACGGGTACTCGATACACAATTACGACGTTATACTTACATACCTTAATAATACAAAGATGGAGCACTGGGCTGCTCGACGTCGCGCAGACGCTCCTTCGGGGGCCCCATGGCACGGGATCCGTCGGGTCGCCTCACGGCCAGCCAGACGGAAGGCGGTCCCAGAAAGGCATGTGCGTCGTGGTGCGGATGGATGGAGAATCGTCCGACAGACTCCTGCAGCGGTGGCTGATATCGGTGGCTGATATCGGCGACATGCCATCCATTATCCAACGCGCCTTCGTACCCCGTCCAGTGAATGATTCAGCATGCGTCTGGGGCTCTCGTTCGGCGCACGCGATTCCGGTCAGGACCCCCGTCGACGCAGAACACCAGACGGACACACGCTAACGTACGGAGCAGCTCGACAGCTTGTCCCTGCCTGTCTGCCTGCCACCACGGCCGGCCCGACTAGATGGCACGTCCCAGCGATGATCGCGTCCCACCCGCGCCTCCCACTCCCTCAACCCACGAACGGCTTCCCGCGAAACAGCCCCGTGCCCCGAACGCGCAACGTGGCCGGCCCGGAAATTGAACGGGGCCCAATTGGTAAGTATTACTTACAGCAGCGCGGAAGCCAAGCCGTCCTCTCCCCGCGATCTGCTGGCAGGTCCTTCTGCTGGGCGGCCGGCTGCGGCAGGTCAGGGTTCCAGCGCGCGCGAAGATCGTCAGCGCGCTCCGCCGGGGCGGCGGGCTGAGTAGGCGTCTGAGTGTCGCCCGCCGCGCGGGCATTCCGTCGGTGTCGAGTTCCCCGATCTGCAGATTTTTTTTTTTAGTTGGCCGTGCTCGTGATGCGCGCGAAACGCGGCGTTGGCTGCCCGTCTAAGAAGGTATGTGTGGGAGGCAGGGCTAGAGGATGAGCCGGGCCGTTGCGCCGTGTCGTTGCACCTTGTCGCAGTCGACCAGACGACAGGATGGGATGGCAGGCACCCCGCAGATAAAGCACGCGACACGGCAAGCCATCCATTGGGTGCTCTTACGAGAATCCCGTCTGCCGCGGGTGCCCAGGCAGGGGGGCCGCCCAGAGACTGGCTAGCCATGATACGCCTCTTCCCAGTACGTCACCGAGGGTGGCAGCGACGGGGTAGCACTGCTCGTGGATGATCAAGCCACGCCTATGCAGCTTGGTATCAAGGGGCATTCAACATGTGGTGCCCATTCGTATGTAGGCTATGCAAATGAACTGCCGTATTAAATGTATGTTGGAGTATATGTTACATGCATGACCAGGTCCCGCGATGTCAGAGCAGCGGGCGCTGTCAACGTCACCCCCATGGAGAGCGTCATGCCCTGCAAGGCTATGCAATGTCATGCCCATGCCCCATGCCCTCTGCAGCGAAGAAATTGAACCGTGTGGGGTGTCGTCTGCGGAGGTCGCATTTTGACGGTGGAGCGTTCCGTAGTCCCGGCCTGATGTTCCCGTTTCAGGCTCGGCTGCCAGCCACGCTGCCTCCGTCTCTGGGCCCCCCATGTCCGTCGTGCCCCTAGTCCCCGGGAGCTTCAGCGGCGTGTTCCAGAAGCATGTCCCACCCTTGCCACAGGTCCCGGCTGACAACGCCACTGGGGTCCATGGCTCCATGAGGCGCACGTCAAATGTCGAACTGCGCAGGACACAGACCTGCAAACGACGCAAACCGGCCTGCCAGACAGCCGAGACGGCAGGGCTGAGCTTCGTTGAAGTGCCACAGACCCGTAAAAATTAGTAAGAAACTTGATTGCGTGTGAGAAAAATTGTGAGGCGGAATGGAGCATTATCCGCGTGGGGAAGGTCGTCTGTATCGAATGACGACATTGCGTGGTCGTACACGGGTATTCAACAGGGAAAAAATTAGGGAATGTAGGCGTATTTGTAAATGAATGGCACCGTGTGAACTGTGTTTCGTAACGGGTATCGGGAAATTGCTGGCCGTTGTAAAGAGAGCTGAAAGCTGAATGCGTTGAGCTTGTTGGTAGTGGCAGTGGTCATGATATTCGTCGTTGGGTAAATCGGGTGAATTGCATCGTGCGTCGATCAGCCAAGCCTCTTGGCTGACTCACGGCTTGAAAACGGCGCTTGTGAGGAGCATTTCGCTTTCAGCTGGCTTGTCCTTCATTGGCGGTGTGGGTGCAGACGGTGACAGCGGCGAGACGGTGGCGGAATCTGCCAAGGGAGCCGGAGCAACGGCCGTGTTAGGGGACGGGGTGGTGGCCGTTTTGAGAGCAGCAACGACTGGGGCAGCGTTACTCGTCGGGGTTTGGTTTTGACCATTGAGCTTCTCGTGGCTCTTCTGCCTCTCGTGCTCCGTTCTCTGGCGCTCCGGCCGCGTCGTGGGAGCCTGCTCGCTCACGTTGCTGCTCATCTTGGAGATTTCATTCTCGACATCCGCCAGCAAGGCATAGACGTCGTCTCCGGCGTAGATTCGGATGCTCTCCACGTCAGCGCGCTTCAATGTGACTGTGCTGACTGCTCGACCGTCGTTGCCCGTCTCCGCAGCCTCCTCGACAACGACGGGGTGCTCCAGGATGGTGCTAGGCACCTGCGCCACTACCCGTTGGGGCGAAGGCGAGCTGCTGCCGGTCCGGTTGGAAAACGTCTGCTTTGAAGGGCTCCGGGGAGGTGTGGAGATGTCGCCCGGAAGGGGTGATCGCATCCCCGTGGCTTGCTGCAGAGACTCGTCCGTCGGAGCAGCAGCGGGGTTGCCAGGGACAGGTAGGATGGCCGCAGCTGCGACATGCTCCAGTAGTTTTTGGCGAACACGCGTGCGTCGGTTCTCGGCTTGTTCGAGCTTGGTGACCCAGTCGTCAATGGAAGCATCAAGCTCTCCTAATGCCTCCTCTTGCTTCAGCATTGACTCGTGGCTGAACCGGGCTACGCGGGGAGAGCGAAGATATTGGCAGATGCGGGAGTGGAGATTGCGGCGTCCGGCTCGCAGGGATGTATAGGTGCGTCGGAGATACTCTGTCCTTTCGTCGAGATGGCGAAGCTCCTGTTGGACCCTGGTGAGCTCTCGAACCTTTCAGGTGCTCGGAAGGCTGCACTTACCTTTGACAAAGCCTCAACATCCTCCACCTTGAGGACCTCAAACCTCTCGGCTTGGCCAAATGCCTGCTTATGAAGGCTCGCCAGGTCGTTGGCATTGAGTTTGCTCACGGCATCGCTCGCCTTCCAACCCCGAGGCAATTCCTCAAATGCTCTTCGCTCGGAGCTCTTGGCCCGCCTAGTCTCGCCGCACTTCAGAAGCGGGCCGTTATTGTTCCTCACTTCAACACGCTTCCTTGGCCTGCCTCTGTCCAGGATGCTTGAAGACTCGGAGGCTCCTCTTCGGTGACCGCAGACAAGCCCTCGCTGTCCGTCTTCTGGGTGCGGCATGCCCCCCCGCTCACTGGCGGCACCCCCATCCCATGGTTTGGGGGAGGCACGATGAGATTCCATGAGAGGGGCAGAGATCGGAGTTGGTAGTGTCGTGACCGATGCGCCATCTGAGATGGCGGATCGTGGGTAAGTGAGATCCGGCGTAGAGGCACTGGGTGTGAAACGGCCCCGGCTCATGGGCGAGGCGTCAAGGCGGGCCGATCGTGAGGTTTCGGATGGCGGGACACTGTCAGACCTGAGCTTTGCTGTCGTCACCTTGACTTGCAAGAGAGGTGCTGGGGCGTTAGTGGCTGGGATAACGAGTGGAGCGAGGTGTTTAGGAGAGAGCGGCCGCTGAGCCGTCGGAGCAGCCGCCATGAATGCCTCCTCGATTGCCTTGGCAAAATCATCCTCCCTGACATCTACTCCCGCCGCCGCGATCGGGCCGACAGGTAAATATCGACTGGGCTTGGAGGCATCTTCTGGGGCGCTACTGGAGCGCTCATGAAGAGGCGGCCTCCCAGGGATGGTTGCTGGTTTACCGTTAGCCAGAGTGCTGCAGCAGAGCGTCAAGGTCACACCGTACGTGAATCCATGGGGACTTCCTGCACCGTTGTCATGGGGCCCAGCTCGGGCACGGAGACTTTGCGTCTGCGCACGAGATTGTGCTGGTTGATCCTGAGCCGTAAATTCGCCGCTGCGCCGGTCTTGTCGCTCTTCTCGCCGCCCTGGCCCATTGCGGCAGCAAACGCCTTTTCCGGATCCAAAGCCTTGTTGCTGTTCAAAACCGGTAGCTGCTTCTCTTTGGGGAAGAGCTGGTATTTTCTTTGCTGGTCAGGTTGCAGCATCCTCCAGGCAAATGGTTTCTCGGAAGCAGACGTGGGCGGCGTCGTCTGGGTGAGAAGATGTAAGTTGTGGGAGCTGTTAGGCAAGTTTCAGAGCAGGTGCGTACCGAGAGCGTCGATGTTGCCGCCGAGGGGGGTTTTGATATAGAGCCCGGCTCCAAGTTGGCGATGCAGCTGGCGATGTGAGCCATTGCGCCGGCAGAGTGTAGCTTGCCAACTTTGGCCAGCCGTCTTGTTTGGAAACAGTCTGAGGTATATGAAGAGGCTCTAGTAACGCCACGGGTGTTGAGCTATAAGCTGGCTAAAAGAAAAGCAACTTCAGCCGTGTGGACTCGACAGCCAACGGGGACGGGGCCCCGGGCAACGGCGTGCGTGGTATATATTTGGAGGCGGCGGGAACAGGCACAGACGCCCACAGAGCAAGACCTGACGGGCAAACATGGATGTCGCCCTCGCTTGCATCGCCGGCGGGGAGGGCGAGGATCCACCGCCGGGGCCTCAGGGCCCATCGAGGCCATGAGGGTCCCGAGTATCACAGTCGTCGTCGAGGAGCCAAAACAGGCCAAACCTCTGAGACGGTGCTTGCATTGGTATGAGATGGGCCGGGCAGACCGGGGGAAGGGTTGGTGGCTGGTGGTGTAGGTGGTGGGGAGCCCAAGGGAGGAGCTGGGCGGACGGTGTGTGGACGAAGCCAAGCGCCTCAGGGCGCGCAGGAGGGAGGCGGCGCGCGGGTACATAGAGTTGAAACCTGCAGCAGGCACAACACGAGGTACCTGCGCCCTGGGTCACGGATAGAGGCTCCAAAGCGGAATGGGCGGGCGGGCGACAGGGATGCCGCGAGGAAGGCCGGGGTCAGACAGCGCCGGCCCCTTGCTGGCTGACCCGGTTGTTCCTGGAAAGCTGGGTCCTGGGCGCGGGCGAGGGATGAGAGGCATGGGGGCCCCCAGCGACCCCTGCGACCCCTGCGCGGCCCCTGCGAACCTGCTGCCGATTCTCGCACGGCAAGATCTGGCTGGCACGCAATGCCACCCGGGCTCTCTGGCTGCCACGCTGGGGGAGCCCGGGCAGCTGGGAGACGCAGCCGGGCGAACGGTCCTCGATGAGACAGCGCCGCCGAATATTGAGACCCGGGAGCGCACCTGGCGCAGAGTCGGCGTCTCGACTGCGAGGTGGCGGTTTGGCGGCATCTCGGTCCCAGATGCACGACCTGGCAGACTCGTCCCCGTACCGTCCGCACGGGTGCGTGTATGAGTACTCGCACACGTACGAGTACGGGGCGCAGAGCACGCTTCAGTCATTCACCCAGCCTTGGCGGGCGCGCATCGAGCGGGCTGCCGTGCAAGGCTACGGCGAGCCCGCCTCCACTGCTTCAGTTGAAGCGGAGGCCAAAATGGGCCGTCGCGGGTTGGGCTCTGATGCCGTGGCTTGCGGGTAGCCTCAGCAAGCCTCACCTGCGGACCATTTCCGACAGCCGGCCGCTGCAAGACTCGTGGCATTCCGTCGCAGTCCGCCTGTGCCATTTTCGTGCTCGACTCGCTGCCTCTGCACGGTCGCGGAGACGAGCCGCAGCCCGATGTTGCGGTCAGGGAATAGGCTCCGTGGAGATTGCCCAAGGACCGACCGCTTCCGATTACTACAGAAGCAACGCTGCTCGAGCCGCGAATCCCTCATTTGGCCCGTATGAGTACAGTTACTTCATGCGCCCGTAGTATACATGTACTCGTACCTGCGTCTGAAGGTCGAATGGCTTGCCCACTCGTTCGCTCTAGGATGGGGCTCCGCTATTGGACAGAGAACGGCCGACTGATATTGATGCACGCCCCGTGCGAGTATGACGGTGATGTGGTCGGAACCCGTGAAGAAGCCAGTGGATGGCGCTCTGGGTAAAGACGCCGTCCGTCGATGTGCATCCAGCCATCTGGCACGAAATGCGCCACAGGTACCCGAACTGCTTGGGCTCTGGCTGGCGGAGCTACAAAACGAAGTTGTACAGTAGCTGCGACCCCGCCAATAAACAAAGTCGCGATAATTTCTTCCGACGCATCGCCGTCGGTCCCTGTATTTGCGTTCCGATTCTGATTTGCCTGCTTTCTTTGGCCTGCCCTCAGCTGTCACTCGCAAGCTCCGTGTCTCCTCAGCGCCTGTCTTATTGCCGATTGGCCCCCGAAAGTGAGCCTGAACTTGGCGTCGACTGTCCTTTGCAAAAGCTGCCCTGTGCTGTGCCGCTGCATGCTCCCGCCCAGGGTCCGGGCGGGCCATGCTGCGTCAATGCTCTCGCCGCTCATCTGTGTGACGGCCTTGGGTACTTTGGGCCTAGTCCGTACATGGGATTTGCCATCGGCAAGGCAATGCAAGGACAATGCGCCGCCACGTCCGCGAGTACGAGCAGACTCCAAGTAAGAAGTACGAGCACAGCCATTCTCGACGGCTATCGGCTTGGCAGCATCATAGGTGCCGCATGAACGTGCCGCGACGCCTCGCACGATGGATTTGCAGATCATTGGGAATCTGTGATAAAGTTTTGCCTTTTTCACGCCACGGATGCCGCGGACGGCCCCTTGGATCTGCGGCCGCCTCTGACGTTGAGCCCCTATTGACTCAGCATCCGACAAGGCGAAATTTAATACCATTACTTGTACGGAGTGCTGGCCCCAAGTTTCACCCACCGCGGTGCGGCATTCACTGCCGGCCATGAGTCGAGAGACACAGTAGGGTTGCAATCACCCCTCCGCCGGTAACAGGACTCGGTGCAGATCAGCGTCGCCTGAGAAGCGGCCTGAGAAGACCCGTCGGGTCTTACTCGTGCAATGCAGGAGGCCGGGTTGTCAGGCCGCAAGCGCGAGGGCCGCGGTGGGGAGGAGTGGCAGCAGGAGGTATTGCAGCCTCCCATCCTCCCCGCGTCGGGATGCTGGCTCAAAAGTTCAACTTCGAGTCCGGCCAAGCAAGCCACCCGGCAAAGATCTCTTGACAGCCGTCTGCGCCCCTCATTTCCACGGCCCAGCCGCCGCGTGCGGTTCGATGTTCCGGGCCAGCACCCAGGTCGCCGCTATGCGTCACCCTTGGCTCAAAGCGTCCATACGTCCGCCGGCCAGTGTCAGTGCGCGCATCCCGTGATTCCCGTGACGGCCTCGACGGGCAGCCCAGAGAGAGGGCCGGGCTTGACGCTGGTGGACTTCTGCAGAGAACGCGCCATTTCCAAGGCCAATCCACTTCCACGCCGTGGTCCGAGGCACCGTGCGGCCGGCTGCGACGCCGAAAAGAGTAAGAAATGTTTCTACGCGACGACGTTGAGTCTGCCACCATTGGTTCGCCTTGACAAACACGGCCTGCCAAGTCCTCGAAACGGAAGCTGGCTGAAGGTTGCATCCTCCAAACCACGTGCAACGGCCGTCCTTCTCGCTGCCCTGCTTCGCTTCGGAGACTGACTTCCCCAGCCGCGGCGTACATTGCGCGGATGGAAGGACGGGCATAGCCTTCTATGCGGCATTCCGCGGCTGCTATAATATCTTTGCTATAGGCTATTATTAATAGTGACAGGCAAGGCATCCCATGCCGTCGATCATACTGGCACCTGCTATCCTGCCCTGACCCTGGCCGTTTTCAATCTGATTGTCGATGGATGGACGGATCCCCGGCGGAGCCGGCCGTCTTGGGATGTGAATCCGTACTTGTAGTCTGGACTCGCGAGAGACAGCAAACCCCGGTTCCTGACTAGACTCGGGCGCTATACTCGTGCAGCTGCATCGCTCACAGCCCACGAGGAGACACACGACACGTTCAAGGCTGCGGCGAGTGACGACAGCCGGCGAAGTGCAAACCTGTGCATTTGCCGCCGGCCATCCCACGTGACGCGATGCTCCTGTGAGGGCCAAATCGCTGCCCCTTTCCCCCGGCCTGCATATCCAACAAGACGCTTCTCAACAGCCCCTGACCATGCCACCGCCCGAGGAGTCCAAGCCATTGCAGGCAGCTGCACAGTGATCGCAGTCGAAGGTCTTACTCACCCGCTGTCACCACCTATCAGCCAAGAGCTGTCAACATGGGACCTGGTCACACCGCCGCAATGTGATTACCACGATCACATCGCGTCCTACTCAATCCGGGGCCCAATGCGCGGAGAGCATCGTGCGGGCGCCGTCAGATGTCACCCTTCTGCATTTGTATGTCGTCACGGCAACATCGCGCGCATAGCCGCCGCTATACCGTCACTGCACTGCCGCCTGCTGCAGATGCAGAGTGCGGACCTCGCCGCTTCGGCACGACCGAAAATCGGCCCCGGTGAATCATTCATTACCCTGTTACGACTCGCGCGGCACAGCGAAAGGAGAGAGCCGAGTGCTTTTTACGAGTATGCGCGCTATCCGCATATGCATCCTCCGCTGCATGCAACCCCCCTCATGCGGCTGACAGCCTTGTTTCCGACTGGCAATGGCAACGACGTCCTGCAGCATGCGTGATTTCTCTGGCACTCGAAGTTGCAACACGAGGTAATTCGCAGGCAACCGTACCAATGCCCTCGCTCAATCAGTCAATAACATCTTTGCTACCTGGTCATACACCTACGAGTACGAAGAGTTCGTCTAGGCGTTGGCTTGACTCCTCGTTGCCCTCGGCGATCGTCAAATGCGGCCTGTGAGCTCAGTCCTGTCACGTCAAAGCGGCAGCAGGTAGGTGGATGCCGCGAGGAACTTCTAACCCAAACGACCCAAGATCTACCCAGTGCGACGCCCGACCTGCCTTGAGCTAGCAGGTTGTAAACCGGCCCCCAGGAGTCAGTCTTTCCTTCGTCAAGGGCCTTTTATTTTTTCCTGCGCCGGTTTCGCTCCTTGTTTCCTCGGCAATTGTCTTACAGGGCCTCCACAAGTCTGACGCCGGATGGGCTCGGCTGCTAGCGTCTCAGACGCTTTGGCGACAGGTAGGCGAGACTCAAGAACACTGTTCGATGGTCAGTGCCGAGGTGGTCCGCCGTCATGTACTGGATAATGAGTGAATGGACTCCATACGGAGTACTCCGTACGAAGTTTCGCTCAGCGCTTTAGGCGTCGACACGCCAGGGTCCAAGTGTATTCCGTACTGATACATGCATTTACGCCCAAAAACAAAAGCATTTCTATCAGGACAGCTTACGAGTACTGCTTCGGCCGGCAGTATCGCGGCGGTTGCATTGCGCCATTCGCTACTTGATGTCTCAGAGAGTTGACCACCCTGAACAAGGCGCATCTGGAAAGGCAAACGGCGCACACAAATCGACGGCGTAATGCCGTTCATGTACCGAGTTGTCCGTAATTATTGATCGACCACACGACAAACTCGGGAACGCAGCACCAACGGTGGTCGACCAGGGTGTGCAGCGGTTAAAGCTTGCTTTCCAGAATAGAAGAGCCAAGGCGGCGACGCCGCGAGTCCCCGATTTCGCAATCAGGGTATGCTGTATCCGCTCAAACGCCAAGTGTCGTTGCGCCCAGCGCTTTTGCCGTCCTGAGACGAAAGCTATTTCTCCGACGAGCTTCGCGAGTCCAGATCGACGCCTGTTTGCGACGTAAACACAGCCTTGGACAACTCTTTTGTTCTCGCCCGCCCACAAACACCCGCCACCGAAGGGTCGGTACGGAGTCTACGATTACAGCTAAATGACAGACTTTGCACGCTTGTCTAAGCCCTTTGCAGAGACCGGGCAAGGATTCTCCATCGGCGCGTCAATGTTAGCATAAGCGAGGGCCGAGAGCGGAATTGTCCTTTTTCTCTCAGGATTGCCTCAGGACGTTGCAGGTGAGACGCCTGTAACCAAGATGAGTTCCTTTTCCGTTAAGCAGTCTTTCGTAAGGTGCACTTCGGCTTGTGTTCTCAGGCACTACCGGCTGCGGAATGATTCTTTGTGTACGGAGTACTCCGTACTCGTCTGAAGGCTGCGAGCGCACGCTTCCTCCCATGGCATGCATGCATAAGTCTTGAAAACACTGTTCCGTACGTACGGAGTACTCAATGCCCGACTTAATGCATCAAGGGGTCCGTGCGGTTGACTTGGATATCCCAGCCCAGATGCTAAGCTTAGCCCAGGGCTGAAACATTGTTTCAACTCCGCACTTTGCCGGGGACCCTTGCCGCCAGGGCGCCAGGCTCGCCAGGGTGCCAGGCTGGCATGCTGACTCCGGGCCGTCGTGGGACGACAGTTACAAAGCCTTCAAGCGGACGCCTGCTTCGTAAGGAGTACGTTAGTCCGAAGAAGAGGACGAATGGGTTCTCTGCGCGCATGGCTCGTAACCACCCCGTCTCCGCTAGTTCATCATCTAATCAGTGGCGGCCACGTCCAGAGCCCCCGTCGGTTCTACAGCATCACACGTACATCGTCAGCCTCCCAAGTGTCCCGTGGTTCAGGTGGGGGTTGCTGAACCTTGTCGCCGTCAACGTTTGGTGAGGCGGCCAAGGGCTTTCCGGCGCACGGGCTTTCAACCACGAGTGCCTGCCCTGAGGCGGGTCCAGTCGAGCGTGGGGACAAAACTTTGCGCACTGCCCAGACTTACACGTACACGTACAGCTCCTCGTGGTCTAAACTTGGCGCCAAAGCGACAAAACGGTTGAAAGGGTACGATGTAACCGGCCTTGTGATGACGACTGGTGGATGAGGCGGATTCGGCCGAGATGTCACACACCGGGATTCGGCCAGCCAGCAGAAGCCGGTGACCACTGACCTCCGGCTCGGTAAGTGGGGCCGACTTCTCGCAGACCGAGTCTCGACTTGGTCTCTGATGCCGCTCCGGCGAAAGACAGTTGGAAGTGTGCGGCGCAGTTCACAAGAGGCCCATTAGAACGCCAATCGCGGCATGCAATAATTGACAGAGTCCGAGAATTATATGCCTGTTTCGCCTGTTCGTTTCTTGTCGTTTCAACTGAGTCGTTCCCTGTCTTCCCTTCCTTGCCGGATATTTTTAACAGCACCGCGAGCCTTCGGTCGCGATTCAATTGGAGACGCCCAGACCGCCGCTGCAGATGACGGCATCGGGCCGGAGAGGGCGTAATATGCCCTTGCCTCCAACATGAGCCCCATCAGACTAGGCAGAAGGCTTCGCATTTTGCGCGTGGACGGTGAGCCGACGAATGGATGCGTGGTGGGCACGGACTTCAAACCAACCCAAGGCAATAGCACCAAGACTCATGCTTGTGCGGTACGCGCCCCACGAGGACGTCGAGAAGCCAATGGCACGTCTCGATCGTTCATCGTTCCCTCCATCATCTCGCGTTTGCGTGCGAGCGGGCTTTGGGTCATCCGTGGTTCATCAACGGGGCACGGGAGAAGGCGTCACGAACTATTGACATTGTTTCCGTTCCCTAAGAGAAACAGGGAGCGCTGCATGCCGTGGCCTCTTTTTGGCTTGTGGACCAATCGCACGTTGCCAGTGTGCCTGTTCGTCCAGCTGATCCGGCCGATGCCGTCTCGAATCCGTGCGCAGAATTAGTCCATGAGGGGTCGGCTCATTGTACGGCATCCTCGTCTTCGAGATCTCGCGTTTGGCCATCGGGACTATCAGCAGCATATGCTGCCGGGGATGATGCGGTTATCCGAGACAGTCCTCACGTTTCGAGATAGTTGGGCCTCAGAAAGATGCGGCAATCGCCGTCGTAGGACAGCAGCGAGCACTTCAGGAAGATGGGGAAAGCCCGATGGCCGCCACCATCTGGGGCACCCGGCATCGGGCGACGCCAGTCTTGAGACATTGATCAGTGATATCACAGCCCATCATGATTGCCGCACTGCCGGCCAGCACGAGATATTAAGCCCCGCACCTGGCCGGCAGAATCTAAACCCGTCGTCTCAAATGCGGCGTACTCTATCGCTTTCGCGGCTCCGGTAGCGTCAATCTCAAACGCTCCATCAAGGAGCGTTATCCTGGCGGAGGCTTGCGTAAAGCCGACGCTCGCCCTCCTGTGCCCCTCATCCACATCATGCGATCCGCGGCCGTGTCCGCGTCCGTGTCCTCGGGGCTTCCCGGGAGCTGTGGTTGAGCGTAAGGCTGGCGGAGAGAAGGCGGGGTAAGTGACCCTCGAACTAGGATTTATCTCTTGCGACGAGCTGTCGGCAATATCGAAGCTGGTTCCTTGCAGTCCCACATCCGTGCCCTCGGCGATATGCACATGTGCCTGTGCTTTACGGCCGGACATCACAGTCCAATTGAGCATGAACTTGCGGCATCGGTGTTGAGTATAACCGGCGGCGTAGGTAGACAACTTATCGTAAACTGACGAAACAGTCGTTTTACACGCGGCATCGGATCTAAGATGCCGTCGGCCTAAACATTCTTCTGCCCGAAATTCTTGCTCCCGGTCCTGATGGTAATGACGTCCTCCTCGCCTGCAATTGAACGTTGTGGTCCAGCGGTGGGGCTGCTTCAGACTGGGTTTGGAGCTGTTTCTGCCTACAAAGCCACAGAAAGTGGGAAATTGAGATGCTATACCTTGTTGAGGCTCTAAGACCGAGATTTAGCTTGCTGTAAACATGGATACGGTCGCCGTTGCACAGGATCGTTCAGGGCTTCCGATGCTTGGCGAGACGCTGCGCGAGACCTGCCTGGGCTGTGGGAAAACCATGGTGAAGGATGGTGCTCAAGGATGGTGCTCAACGATGATGAATATCACCATGGCGTCGTTGCTCTTCTTGCTGCCATGTTTCTCACCCAGCGTAGAGCTGTTAATCGGCAGCCCCAAAGCCCCCTCGGACTATAGATCATTTCTGGAAATTCTGCAGAAGACTCGAATTTCCCAAGGACTTGCGGCAGCAGCATTTGAGAATTTGATGCATAAAGCCAGTCATTCTCCCTGATCCCAGAGTCCCTATCGACCTGCCGCGCCAGAGGTGAACAGCTCGCAGCAACTCGACGAATCGGGCAACTTAGGCCCACCCTACAGCATGACGCAGTGTGACGGCTATACCACGAAGCCATATCGTAAAAAGGACTACGCACGAGAATATCGAATCCGTTAATGCTTTGTACATAGTGATATATATTTATCAACTGGTAGGGGCATTCTATAACGCATTGCAGTCTTAAGCGGACCAAATCATGAAATATCACGGACGCAATATCTTGGAAGCAGACGTTTACAGTGTTGAGTATTCTGTTACGCGCCGCTCGCTTTTTTACTTTTGCGATCTTTCGCTTCGTGGAAATCGCATCGCTGCCCAATGCTGCAGGTCGGCCTCGGCTGCCATATCGTAGAGCTTGGTTTCATTTTCGTCTTCCAAACTCACTAGCGTTCCCATCTGTCCAACGAATCCATCCGTGCTCACGATGGCCAGTGGCACAGAGTCGAGCTCAATAGGTAACCTCGTTGTCACTCCGCAGTACACTGGTAAAGTCAAACCCCAACGGTGATAGCCTCTGTGGGCCATCATTATCTTGTCCTGAAGGCGCCAAGAGTGCCCTGGACAAGCCCCAGCGAAGAAAATGCTAGGATCAGCTCTCGTTGGACTGCTCCTTGAAATAATTTATGATGCAGTGAGGCTATTAATGCTCACAAGGACAGCCAGAGATGAATACCAACCCAGCCGGGTGTCGTACGAACTGCTGCCAAGCTGTTGGCAGGCTGCAGGAATCTGGATATGGTGTCTGGGCCTGGGGCTGGCGTCGGAGAACGTGGTATCACACACTCTGCCACCGTCAAGGACCTGATTTGTAATGATGTGGACAGGCGCACATCCATGCGGACTCCATATCCGTGCTTTCGACTGAAAGTCCGGGAGATGCCCGGTCGCGTAGAGTGGCTCTGGTTGTCTGTAGACCAGGTACTATTTGGAGGCAATTGTAGCGGCCTGCTGTAACCAGCTAACGAGGCTTTCCATCTCACGAAACATTCTGCTTGGCCTTCAAAGAGATCTCAATTGCCATAATAACCCTCATTTCCGACATTTCGTTGGGGTTTTCATCCATTGTAATATAAGGTAGCTTGGCTAGTCTCATGGTACATACGACCATACCTACTAGAGACCACGGCATCCCGTGACATCAATATCATGCTACTGTTATACATCTCTAAATGGTTTTCCCACTCTACAATTTGACCCAATCGCATAATGCCCGGGGTTTTCCAGCACTCTATAACAAAAATGATGCCCTCGCCGCTATTTTTCCAGCTTGTCTGCACCCCTCCCAAATAAGAGGCTATCGCTTATGGCTCGGGATTTCGCTTGCAAAGTTATAAATACTGGAAGCAACATGTTAGTACTGACTAAAGCGTATTAAAAGCGGCGACAAACCTGATATCCTCTTGGTACTCTGGGCCCGGAACGTTCACAGGTCCGCTGTTCGTTACCACCACCGAGTTCTCTGATGATTCCGTTGGGGCAACTACCGTCAAGCCAGCCGCAGCAGCTTTGCGCTTCTTTCCTTGCCGCAGCGAGCTAAGATGCTCGAAGTAGCCCTCTGGCACGCCGGTCACGTATTCGCCGTTGAACACGCCGACCTCGAAGTCCTCCACCTTGCTGTCCTTGTCAGCCGCATCCCTACAAGCAGCCTTTAAGCCGTCTAGACTCAAGTAGACAAGGTGGTCTGCCTGGATATACTTGGCGATTTCCTCTGTTGTCCGGCCATGGGCGGCAAGTTCTGAGGCAAGTTAGTATATGATATCCGGCTACGTTGATAAAAAAGGGTATCTCACCAGCCGGATCAGCCAAATCAATGCCGTACTGCCCGAGTTAGTCCGATAATATCCTAACATATGGAGCACTTAGCTTCGACTTACAATGTGCTGATTCGTGATCTCTGGCGAGCAGCTCGCAAAGATAACCTTTTTTGCTTTGCATTCGCGGACCATTTGCACCTACACAATCCAAACAAGGTTAGACTTTCCCCATGTTAGATCCCAAGCATTATGACACAGAGTAGCGTACAATTTCTCGAGAAGTGGTGCTAGGATACGGTTAGCAATGAGCACTCCAAATGCAAATATTCGAATTCCACGAACCCCCGAACGAGGCTGTCATCAACAACCAAAACATTACGCCCTTCGAATTCGCACTGGATGGGCGAGAGCTTTCGACGGACGCTCTTTTCGCGTAGTCCTTGGTTAGGAACTAGGTGCAAAGAAAGGTTTAGTTAGCTATTCGTTGAACTCCAAGCCGGGAAAGTAGGGAATCTAAAACGACTCACGGATAAACGTCCGGAAAACATATCTATCATGTATTGTTAGCTTCAAAAGCTTAAATAGATGTAATGGTGCATGCTTGGTGCGAAAGTAACGAGGTTCAGTGGGAACATGTGCAAGCCATAGGAGCCTCCAGGTCGGGACCACCCCGTTCCATTGTCTGCGTTTTGCCCTTGATTACAAACATGAGGTTAGGAATTGACATACCGATTTTTCACGAATGCGTTTGAGTATGGCTTGTTGAGTTGCTCGGCAAGTGCTGCCGCTGAAGTGTTGCTAGTCTGTACATTCAGGTTGCGTGGTCAGCCAGCTGTCGCAAATCGTGAGGTGTGGATGAAGGTTTACCTCAGGGACCGGAACAACTATAAATAATAAGGTCAGTACAATCGAGGGATAAGGGCGTGAAAAATGCTCATACCAACGTCAATCTCGTCAATAACTTTGTCGCCCAAAGCTTCCCTCATCCTCTTTGCCAGCTCGATTCCCATGTTCTGCCGGCTACGATAAACGGAAATGCCATCCATCACAGAGTCGGGCCTAGCAAAATAACAAAATTCAAAAACGTCGGGGCTATAGGTTCTCTGCTCGACGATTTGGCGGAAGATGGGAGCGCATCCCTTTTGGATGAAGACGGCCTCGCCCGGCTTGATGTCGCGAATGTTGCTGAAGCCGAGCTGCGTCAGAGCAACAGACTCAGAAGCCATGAAGTAGTCGGTGGCTCCTTCTAATGTAAGAGAGGGTCGGGACCCCATGCAAAGAGGTCGAATGCCGTTCGCGTCTCTATGCGAACAGTTAGACAGAGAGGCTATGTCAACAGCCTCACTATCTGCAGTAAACTCACCGGAACCCAAGAATACCAAAACCAGCAATCATTACAGTGCAAGCATAAGCTCCCTGGCACTTCTCGTATACGGCTCGGAGAGCGGTGAAGATGTCTTCGGAATTCACTCGAGACTTGCCGAGTTCAGTGAGAGCATGGGCGTACACGTTGAGCCTAAAGACCCAGGTCAGGAAACGTGCATATTGGCTCGTGATTTCTCGTAACCCACAGAAGCTCTGAGTCGGAATCTGAATTGACGTGTCGGTGGGCCTCGACGTCGAGGAACTCGCGGAGTTCGTCCGTGTTGATTAGGTTTCCATTAACGCCCATGCAGAGGCCAAATGGAGTGTTCACTTCGAGGGTCAGCTGAATTGCCAAACGGACAATGGGATTCGTTCGTCGGAGTACCATAAAAGGGCTGCGCCTCGGATCTGTGATGGGGGAACACGGTCAGAAAATGCAAAAGAGCTTTCGAGAGTCCTCGACATGCTACATACGCAGAGGAGCTTCCAGCAGTCGGGTATCTCAGGTGGCCGATGCCGAAATTTCCAGGCAATTGTTGAAGCACGGCTCCGTCACTCATGACCCTAAACTCGGTTCGTTAGCTACAGATTCGATGAGTATTGCGAAGGTCGTTACTTGCTTCGAGACTAAACCGTTTCCTTTGGCTTGGTACACTCGTCCGCCCTGGGACACGGTGATTCCCGCAGCATCCTGACCACGCTGCTCGGCTTGTCAGCGCCCAAACTTGCGGGATGCTTCGTTGCGGTCTGCACAGACATGTTGGAGGTAATACAACGACTCATGGCTGTTATAAGATACATTAGATAGCTGCCTCTGTCGGTATCATTCCAAAACTAGAACTGACATGTCGATGGCGGCTGTGGTAGCCTTTGGATCGCCGAGCTGTATGGAGAAGGCCAGGGTCAGCAGCTTTATCGCGGATCGCGAGTCGCCGGGCGGGGCGAGGAGGGACGGACAAGAAGAGCGGCAATACCACACATTGCAGCTTCGGTCGTCCCGTACCGAGGACGAGCGGCTCAGGGATGGATACGTTCGTTCTTGTCGGTTGATCGAATTGGTCGCGGTTGAGGGAACAAATTTCTTCTTGTTGTCCGCCGGTTCCTGCGGCAAATTTTTTGGACTACGGGCGGTTGGCGGGGTCAGATTGCGGGGTGGCGCTTATCGATAAAAACCTTGGGGACCCTTGGGGCCCAAGGTGCCATCCCGCCCTGCCCGCCTCACTTCGCTGTAAGGACTCCACCAGTGGGCATCTTTCCACTTCTCATCTTCTTCAACAAAGGCCCTGCCAGAATGAGGTAACGAGCCATTGTGTCTTCACAAATCATAAACATGGGAGGTCATGAAGCCGATTCCGTATCCACGGCCGAAATCCTGCTTCCTCTCCGTCCTCATTGCGCTCCATAGTAGTCCGTACTCGTCTTCCGCTAAATAATTCATACCCATGTATTGTCGGCTGCGGACATACCACTGGAACCACCTCCCAAGACGTCTAATGCCGTCGGTAAAACGGGGATCCGAGTTGCCACCAACAAAACAGCGCGGTAAATTGTATAAGCCCAACCACAGGGAAAGTATGACTTAGACGCGAATGCGCAAGGAAACCAAGGATCATTAATAGCGCACGCCTCAACTCGGTGGGCTCCTTGGCGGTAGGGGGATCCGGTGTCTCGAGCAGTTCCTGTGGTATTATAGCGGCCGAAAGTGGGCCGCCGGACGGAATTCGCCATCAATTCGGGGAGCCTCGTGTTGTTGACACTGGGGCGTGGATGCTGTACCCGAAGTGGCCCGCTTATCATCGGGTACGGTGAGAAAAGAGATTCACAACAGACGAGGATGAGAGAGTTTCAAAAAGGTGAGACTCCGTGAAAACTGACCGGGAAAGCATCGCAACGGCTCTGACGAATAAGAAAATCGCGGCAAATAGGATATCCGAAGCCGCTGTGCATAAACATCTGTATGTACTCCGTACGAGTAACAGTAACAGAGCCACCAGTCGGTCGCGGGTGAGCGGGGCGGCCACGTGATGCCCTCAATTAGGAATGTGACGGCAGGGCACGATTGGCACTGCCGCCGTAGGTTTCTTGTGCCGTAAGTGGCCTTAGGTGACATTTATTCTTCTCTTCTGTCGGACATATGTCGTGGTTGTCGGCCTTGAAGCGAATCAGCCTTCCTCGGTCCTCCCAGATTGTCAACATCACAGCGAGGCGGGGTTTCGCATCAGTCAACATGGCGAATCGCGATCCCACCACTCTGTCCAACTACAGCGCGTGGCGCACCAAGCACACGACGGTTGACTTCAAGCTCGACTTCGAGGAGAAATGCCTCAAGGGATCTGTCCTTCTGCAGCTGGAGAGCCAGACTGACAGGGAGAGCAAGGAGGTCGTTTTGGACACAAGATTTGTCGACGTCTCGTCCGTCAACGTCAACTCCCATGAATCCAAGTGGGAGCTGAAGCCGCACTCTAACCCCTTCGGCGCGCCTTTGCATATCCCAGTTCCCGACGGCGCTTCCAAGGGCGAGATCATTGACCTGCTCATTCATCTGCAGACGACGGACAAGTGCACGGCCTTGCAGTGGCTCACCCCGGCTCAAACCTCGAACAAGAAGCACCCGTACATGTTTTCGCAATGCCAGGCTATCAACGCCCGCTCAATCTTCCCCTGCCAGGACACCCCGGATGTCAAGTCGACCGTTACCTTCAAGCTCACCTCCACCCTCCCTGTGGTTGCTTCTGGCGTCCCTGTCGGCGACCACACCGCGACCCCTGGCACGGAGAAGCTCTACGAGTTTGAGCAAAAGGTCCCCATTCCCTCCTATCTGTTTGCCGTCGCCTCTGGAGACATTGTCACTGCACCCATCGGGCCCCGCAGCGTCGTGGCGAGTGGCCCCAACGAGATTGAGGACTGCAAGTGGGAGCTGGAGCAGGACATGGAAAAGTTCATGAACGTGGCCGACAAGCTCATCTTCCCGTACAAATGGGGAGAATACAATGTCCTGGTTCTTCCACCTAGTTTCCCCTATGGAGGTGAGTTTGGTTAGGGTGAGATATGGTGAAGCTTGCTGACGGCCGCCTTAGGGATGGAGAACCCGGTCTATACCTTCGCCACTCCGACCATCATCAGCGGCGACCGTCAGAACGTTGACGTTATCGCCCATGAGCTGGCCCATAGCTGGAGTGGAAACCTGGTCTCCAACGCCAGCTGGGAGCATTTGTAGGTCGCCCGATCACAGCGCCGGGGCGGCACCTCGAACTGACAAAATGTACAGCTGGTTGAACGAAGGCTGGACTGTGTATCTCGAGCGCCGAATTCAGTCGGCCATCCACGGCGAGCCGGAGTTTGACTTTTCTTCAATCCTTGGTTGGAAGGGCCTCGGTAAGTATGCCCCTGTCAGACACCTCAAGGGACCTCGGCTGACTATCACCAGAGGACGCTGTCGAAATGTTTGGAAAGGATCATGAGTACACCAAGTTGATTGTCAACCACGACAATGCCGATCCCGAAGATGTCTACAGTCAGGTCGCCTACGAGAAAGGCTTCCATTTCATCTACTACCTGGATCGGCTGGTTGGCCGGGAGAACTTCGACAAGTTCATCCCTCATTACTTCACCAAGTGGTCGGGCAAGTCCCTGGATTCTTTTGAGTTCCGTGACACCTTCATGGACTTTTTCAACGGCCTCGGCGATGAGAGCTTAAAGAGCAAGATTGCTACCATCGACTGGGAGGACAGATTATACAGTCCTGGTCTGCCGCCGAAGCCTGACTTCGACACCACCATGGTGACCGTGTGCTACGACCTGGCGGAGAAGTGGAAGGATGCTGTAAGCCCTCAATCACGGGACTGCTCATTAAGGCAACGTATACTGACCAATCCGCAGTCATATGAGCCAAGTGCCAAGGACGTCGAGTCATTTACCGCCAACCAGAAGCTCGTTTTCCTCGACAGAGTTTCGCAAGCAGAGCCGCTGAGCCCGGAGCGGGCTCAGCTCCTGGGAAAGGTGTACGACTTCATCTCGTCGAGAAACGTAGAGCTTAAGTCCTCGTACTACCTCGTTGCTCTCAAGGCCAGAAACCCGACCTGCTTCAACGGAGCTGCCGAGCTGCTTGGCCAGGTCGGTCGGATGAAGTTCGTGCGGCCCCTCTTCCGCGCACTCTTCAAGGTGGACAAGGAGCTTGCGCTGGATACATTTGCGAAGAACAGAGACTTCTACCACCCCATCTGCCGCGGCATGGTTCAGAAGGACTTGGGCATTCAGGACTAGATACAGGCTATTCAAAAGCAATCCTACGTAGACAATAAGCCAGGAGATGCGAAGTCCTCCGTACAGACCTGCGCTCATCTACTCCAGCCACGATGAGGCACCCATGCTCTCGACCCATGATTGGTTCTCTGCGCGCTCAAACTTCTGAATGGATTCGACGTCTTTTGCGCCGAAGTTGCCGTACAAATGCGGAAACCCGCCCTCCCACTTGATCGGATCCACAAACATGGCGAGCTCAAACTTGATCAGCCACAGGCTAGAAGCGGTGCTGAAGAACCTGTCGGCGGTGAGAGGCACCTGTGAAGCGTCAGCATGGAATTGACTCAACTGATTACTGCCGCGACCCAATTACCTGGGTGCTCGTGCTGAGATGAACGAAGCCGTCATTCTTGTCCAGCTCAGAGAGAGGATATTCCGCCGGGATTGGCTCTGGTGGAACTGATGGCACAATCTTGTACACATATGTCGGCGAACTTTTTGATTCCATGTTTGTAATCAGTCTGCGAGCCACAAATTCAATTATTGTGTCTGTTTTTCTTGGCCAGTCAATTGTACGCAGACGCAGACTCGAGAGCACTTGTTGTGGTGATGGTGCTTAGGGTAGGTTGGATAGTTGATGCGGAGACGCGAAATTGCCCTCTTACCGCGTCGCCGGCTCATCTTCGCGAGAGGTCCAGCTTTCACCCTTCACCAGCTGTCGCGCCTTAACGTCAGCGACAGCGACATGATGTCGGAATGCTACAAAGCCATCCCATAGCACCATCCGATGCACAATGTCGCGCGGACCAGTCCCATCGCAGCTCTGCCTGCTCTCGTCGCTGCCTGACCGCCGCCCTGGCGAAAAGGTCCGATTCCTGGCATGGTGCGTCCCTTGTCCATTAGAGCAAGACTCCTACCAGAATACTGGCGCAGCCTGCACCTCTCGGCCGAGACTCTGCGCCGCGTGCTGATTGTTCTGCAGTGTCACCTCATATTCCACAGCATCGGCGTCGCTGATGGTCGGCCATCTGCACCCAAAGGGAACTAATGTCGCGGTGTCGATCAATGTCGAGCTGGTGCTTGAAACGCTCCCGTTCGAGCTGACACGTGTCGGTGAATGGGTCAACGTCATTGGATACGTGATGTCCAGGCCCGAGCCTCCAGCTAGCATTGCTGGCTCCGTGGACATCCCGTCAGCATATGTTCAGGCGTTGCTGCTCTGGCCAGCCGGGCCCCTGGATATTCAACGCTACGAGAAGAGCTTCGAGGATCGCTGAAGTGTCGTGCCCTCAAAAGAAACGTCTCTGGAAAGTGGTGGCATTCGTGCACTCGGCGAATGTGTTACATTGCCCCTCTGTGATGCCACATCCTCCTTCGGAGAACACCAATGGGGGCACAACATATGCCAAGGGGATGTCTAGCTATACGCCGCAGCCATCCTATGATGTTTGTGCCGAGATGCATCACCAAGTGCAGCCACACATGTCGTTCGAGGCAATGGCCGTTCATTGGGTTGAAGCCTTGCCACATGGCCCTACGCTGCCGGACCACGGGGCTCGGCAGCACGGATTGCCACGGCATAAGAGCAACAATCTTCACCGCTGGCAAGAAAGAACTGCTGTGGATCTCACTGCAAGTCTCGCACGATGTCAAGGCTGTTCACTTCTAGTGTGTTCATGTGACGGACAGGCGGTGCAACAAATCTCCGCCTCTTACCAAAGCTGTTTTAAGCATGATGCGCGGTTGGAGTGCAAGTGCTCTTGAGGTAGCTTGATTTCGAACTATGCCTTCTGCTGCGGACTCCGGCCCTGGGGATATCGTTCTTGATATTGACGTCTGGCTCTGCTGATCGTCATTGGACCGCAGTCCGTCGGCGGTTAGCCTGCTGCCCTGGTGCATCTCCTCTGCCGCTTCCTGCGCCGGATGCTCGAGATATGATGACTGGCTGATGCAGCGGTCTCTTGAGCGCCTTTGACGGATTTTCTCGAATCTTGGCCGCCACTTGTCTATCCCAATGCTCTTTCGACTTTCGACATATGTCATCAATTTGCTCCTGGGGTAGCAACCGTTTTTTTTAGCCGGAAAGCGGCACATTCACGGAAATGCTGGAGCTCACATCAGTCAGGCAAGCACCCGGTGTTGTAATGAGGAATCCATCTTCCCCCTGAATGCTCAAGCCTGTTAGCAATGTCAAGCTCTGCAAATGCCGATGCAGCACGCACCTCGAAGGTATATGGGCGAACCGTTGCTTGTGGCCCGAGGTGATACTGGAGCTCTTGAGTGATGATCCTCTTGTGGATATCTAGATGGGGTATCCAATATCGATTCATCGAGGACGACATGGCGATGAGCTTCACGCTTGGAGAAAGCCACTCAGCAAAGGGAAGGACTGCACGATGCAGACCAGCTTCCTTTCCGCTAGGAGACGAACGTGGGCGGCTCAGGCCGGAATTTATGGCAACGCTTGGGGCAACAAATTCGAATGATATGGAATTCTTGTCTAGGCTCATGCCGTCACACAGACGAGGGCGAGAAGGCAGCATGCCGTTGGCCCAATCACAACACCATGCGACCCAGCTTCACCGCCCTCGACCAAGACGACCACTCCCGAGGCGTGCCCAAATATGATTCTGCGCAGGAGCTGGCATACAAATAAGGGTTCTGATGCGTCCACGCGAATCAGCGGGCTCCTCGACCGAAGGACCCCGTGTTGAATGGCGCAATGGGACTTTGGCGAAAGTGAGGCGGACAGGCTACAGAATAACATTCCGCTTCATCATTGGCGGGCCGCCTCGGTCGTCCTCCAAACATATTGGCGCAAATGTCAATACCTTACAACTCAGTCCAAGTTCCCAGGGCTTCGCTATGGCTTATCCGAGTGTGAGCTAATGCCTTCGGGCTGCGGCCATATCAGGTGATCTAGATACTAACTTGGTCCAGGGTCAACTGAACGCTTGCATACTGTCACAAGTGATGCCGAGATGGAGAGATGAGGAGAAACCTATCCGGGTAAATGCGGGCTTATGTTTTGGCTCAATCCATGCGCTCCTAGGCGTTGACGTTGGGCTCCAAGGCCCGACGCATGTTCTCCGCTCATGCAGCTGCCATCCTGGGCGGACTGCGTGCTGCAGCCTGCTGGGACGCGTTTGAACAAATGAAATGGGCTGCGTGAGGCAGTCGGGGCGGTTTGGTATGCACGCATATCTGCACTAATGCAGTGAAATGGCAAACGAATCACCCATGCCCGTTCCCAGATGTTGCCATGCGTGTAAGTGGTGACAGGACGCCCACTATGATATGGCGCGCCGAACAGGTTTGTAGGCAGGCGGCATGCGGGCAAAGCACGTGCAATGCTTGAATGTGAGCCTGACATGGTATCCGAGAGCCCTCGCCAGACTTGGCCGATTCAAGCTGTCGACAACGGGACAGATCTTGGCGAGACGAGGCGCGTACTTCTTGGCGGGCTCGCTGAATTCGGTGGCGGCCTGGTTGGTTGCTGTTGACTAGGGGCGGGCGGAGTCGATGGAAAGGACTCAACGTCCTGCCAAAGACCTTCATGCATTGAATGCCCCAGCCACATGTCTTGCTATTCGCATCACCTATTCCATGTCGATTTTCCGTGCATCCGCGTCTCCTGCATCATGGCGATTTGGCCGCATAAAGCAAGTAATGGACGGATAATCTGCGGATCGTGGCGCCGCCATGGCCTGCGTGTGCCTGGATCGCACGTGAACGTCCACTAATAATCTGAACCCCCCGTTGTGGCCCCGTTGGACCCAACCAGTGAGCTGCGCGGCCAGGAGCGTCGGAGATCAGCGCGACCCGCGTCAACGTTCCCCTCGAATTTGTTGACGCTCCAGCATACCACTCGCATACCTGAGCGCAGGAAGGAAGCGCGACACTCTCACGCCCCTGTCACGATTCGACGACCGCCAGCGACGGCCACTGCGCGCGCATAGCCCAGCATCGCCAGCTTGAGACCGCGCGACGGGCTGCTCAAGGCGTCCCACAGCGCGCCTCGGACGGAGCCTCGGTGTCGTCATCTCTTCGCCGCCCACCTCGCTGCAACACCGTACATCAGCGCACGTGGTTTTGCGAAAGGAGGAACAACGGAAACTATGATTTGCACTTCCTGACGGTTTCTGGACTCGAGAACACATGCGACTTGCCGAGATACCACACGGACCGACTGCGCGCGACCTGAACCCACGGTGTGACAGCACCAGCTTGGGCGCATTGCTTGCGGTGACGCTTGGAACCCGAGGGGACCAGCTCGGGTCCCCGCAGACGACGGAGCAACCATGGCGCCTGCCGGCGGCGGTAACATCAAGGTGGTGGTGAGAGTGCGGCCATTCAACGGAAGAGGTATAATGCGTGTCCCCTTGCCACCGTGGCCGAATTGCGTTGACTGACTCTCACCCAGAGGTCGATCGCGGATCACAATGTATCGTGCATATGAAAGAGAACCAGACAGTTATCTCGCCACCGGACGGGCACGGGAACAAGGCTGGCAAAGACGGAGGTGCCAAGACGTTCGCCTTCGACCGATCATACTGGTCCTTCAATAAAGACGACGCAAGCTATGCCGGCCAATCTAATTTGTTCGACGACTTGGGAAAGCCCCTGTTGGATAATGCGTTCCAGGGGTACAACAATTGTATCTTCGCCTACGGCCAGACTGGCTCGGGAAAGTCGTATTCCATGATGGGCTACGGCAAGGAGGTCGGCATTATCCCAAACATCTGCCAGGA
Source organism: Tolypocladium album (assembly GCA_024341135.1). Lineage (NCBI taxonomy): Eukaryota > Fungi > Ascomycota > Sordariomycetes > Hypocreales > Ophiocordycipitaceae > Tolypocladium > Tolypocladium album. The sequence continues at coordinate 667,861 of JALHCF010000130.1, forward strand.
CATGTTCAACCGCATTCAATCCATACAACAGAGCGACCCAAGCACAAAGTGCACAGTGGAGGTGTCCTACTTGGAAATTTACAATGAGCGCGTTCGCGACCTGCTCAACCCTACCACAAAGGGCAACCTAAAAGTCAGAGAGCATCCATCGACGGGCCCCTACGTTGAGGACCTCGCCAAATTGGTCGTCGGAAGCTTCCAAGAAATTGAGAATCTGATGGACGAAGGAAACAAAGCTCGAACGGTCGCAGCGACCAACATGAACGAGACCTCCAGTCGCAGTCATGCCGTCTTCACTCTCATGCTCACACAAAAGACGCAAGATTCTGAGACCAAGATGGAGTTGGAAAAGGTCGCCAAGATCAGCTTGGTTGATCTGGCAGGTTCCGAGAGAGCAACGTCTACTGGAGCGACCGGAGCGAGATTAAAGGAGGGCGCTGAAATCAACCGATCTCTTTCAACGCTTGGACGTGTTATTGCAGCATTGGCCGATTTGTCTACCGGGAAGAAGAAGAAGGGCACCAGCCAGGTACCGTACCGAGACAGCGTCCTGACGTGGCTTCTCAAGGACTCTCTTGGGGGAAACAGCATGACGGCCATGATAGCGGCCATCAGCCCCGCAGACATCAACTACGACGAGACGCTCAGCACTCTGCGATACGCCGACTCGGCGAAGCGCATCAAGAACCATGCTGTCATCAATGAGGATGCCAACGCTCGCATGATTCGGGAGTTGAAGGAGGAGCTTGCGCTCCTGCGAAGCAAGCTCGGAGGTGGCGTTGTTGGCGGTACAGCTGGCGGCCCCGTTCCTGCGGATGAGGTTTATGCTGATGGCACACCACTGGAACAACAAATGGTCAGCATCACCAATGCCGACGGAACAGTAAAGAAGGTCTCCAAGGCCGAAATTGCCGAGCAACTAAGCCAGAGCGAAAAGTTGCTCACCGATCTAAATCAAACATGGGAGCAGAAGCTTCAAAAGACTGAGGAGATTCACAAGGAACGTGAAGCAGCGTTAGAGGAACTGGGCATCAGCATCGAAAAGGGATTCGTGGGACTTCATACGCCAAAGAAGATGCCACACCTGGTCAATCTGTCTGATGACCCTCTCCTTGCCGAGTGCCTGGTCTACAACCTCAAGCCCGGAACCACCACTGTGGGCAACGTCGACACCAATGCCGACCACCAAGCCAACATACGCCTCAATGGAACTAGAATTCTGCACGACCACTGCACGTTCGAGAATGCAGCTGACGGGACGGTGACTCTAATTCCGCATGAGGGTGCGTCGGTGATGGTGAACGGCAAGAGAATTACAGAGCCAACACAGCTTCATTCTGGCTATCGAGTAATCCTAGGAGACTTTCACATCTTCAGATTCAACCATCCTATGGCAGCGCGAGCAGAAAGAGCCGAGGTTGGACAAAGCTTGCTACGGCAGTCAATAACAGCCAGTCAGCTGCAAGCTTTGGATCGATCATCACCCTGCCCGTCGCCCAGACCCGGCCACGAGCGGTCCATTAGCAAGGCCTCGGACGCTGGTGACTTCCGACCTGAATCGCCCTCTCCCTTCCTCCGAAATGGCCGCGACTCTGACTGGTCCCTGGCTCGGCGAGAGGCTGCTGGCGCAATTCTCGGATCCGATCAAAACTTTGGCAGCCTGACGGACGAGGAACTGAATGCTCTGTTCGAGGAGGTCCAGAGGGCTCGTGCCGAGCGTGTTAGTGGCCGCGAGGATGGCGAGGACTCGGAATCCGTAACGTCATACCAGCCCCGGGAAAAGTACATGTCAACCGGAACATTCGACAACTTCTCACTTGACACCGCTCTCACCATGCCCTCGACGCCGAAACAAGGTGAGGCTGAGGATAGGCTGAAAGAAGCTCGAGAAGAAATGCAGAACCAGCTTGAGAGGCAAAAGGAGGAGTTCCAAGAACAGCTCAAAAGCGCCGAGGCCGCCAATGTCGAAGTAGAGGAGATCAGAAAGGAAAAACTCAAGATGGAAACTGCGCTCAAGGAACTCAAGGAGGATATGCAGAAGCAACTCGTCATCCAACGCAAGCAATTCGAGGAAAAGATTGAGAGGATGGATCCATTAAGGCGACCAAGGCCGAATCCGAAGCTCTCAGACGAGGAGATGGAACGAGCGAGGGTCACTGTCCAGAAGTGGCGGAGCCGCCATTACGTCAAGATGGCCGAAGCAGTCCTTCAAAATGCTGCCATCTTGAAAGAAGCGCAGATCATGAGCAATGAACTCAACGAAAGCGTTGTGTTTCAGTTCGCCGTCGTTGATGTCGGACATGCCCTTTGCTCCTCGTACGACATGGTGCTCAACGGCTTGACCGGCGAGGGAGAGGACGTTGCGTTGGAGGAGGCTCATAAGCCATGCATTGGAGTCCGCGTTATCGACTACAAGAACAGCGTCGTCCACCTCTGGAGTCTGGACAAGCTGCACGACCGGGTGCGGCAGATGCGGCAGATGCATCAGTATCTTGATCAACCAGAGTATGCCCAACACCTGAGCCTGGACAATCCATTTGTCGAAACATGTATGCCGTCCTACACTCTGGTTGGCGAGGCAGACATTCCCCTCAAGGCTGTCTTTGAGAGTCGAGTCCAAGACTTTTGCCTCGACGTCCTCTCACCCTACACGTCGCACGCCATTGGGATCGTGAAGCTGTCCCTCGAGCCATCGCATGCGCGAGCGCCCACAAATACGCTCAAATTCAACGTCGTGATGCACGAGCTCGTTGGCTTTGCAGAGCGAGAGGGGACACAAGTACACGCACAGCTCTTCATTCCGGGGATTTCGGAAGAGGATGGAGTGACGACGACGCAGATGATTGACGATTTTGATGAAGGGCCCATTCGCTTCGAGAGCGTGCACAATATGAGCGTTCCGTTGTTTGCTCCCCAAGATGTGACGCTCAGGGTCGCCATTTTCGCCCACGTCTCGGCAATGCACCTCGATAAGCTCCTCAGCTGGGACGACATGAGAGATGCTGGCCCCATAAAAGATGTGGCAAAGGGGTCACGGATCAATGAGTCGCAATTTTTTACGCAGGAGAAGCACGATTTACTGTCCCGCGTGCAGATTATGGAGCTCAACGAGAATGGCGAGTACCAGCCGGTCGAGGTTACGCAAACCAGTGAGCTGGACACGGGCACGTTCCAACTTCACCAAGGCCTGCAACGACGAATCGGGATCAACATCTCGCACAGCTCGGGAGATGCGCTGCCCTGGGGCGATGTCACATCAGTACGAGCCGGCAAGGTTCGACTGGTGGATTCAGCGGGCAAGACGCCTGATATGGGCACCAATGAACCTGACGTGGCTCTCAAGCTATGCTCAAGCCCCATCTTTCGCGAGAATGCGAATGGCACGAGGAGCATCACGATCTACGCCCAATGGGATTCAAGCCTGCACAACTCGCTGCTCCTGGACAGGGTGACGGCCGACAAATACCGGGTGCAGATGACAATTTACTGGGAGATCGCCTCTGAGAAGCTTGCAGAGCCAATGAAGTTTGCGCAGAAGGTGTGTGTTCAGATACTGTCGAGGACCTTTGTGCGCCAAACATCCATGTTCTCGTCGCTGTTCCAGCATGTGAGGTTTGTCCGGTCATCGACGGGCATTTTCACGCTGACGATGAGACCCGCTCCGATCAAGAGAGTGGGCGACCTGTGGCGGATGAGCAGCCAGCACGACTACGTCAAGGGCGAGGAGAACCTAACGAGCTGGGCTCCCCGCGGCGTATCTCTGGTGGGCGACTTCATCTTGGCCCGCAAGAAGCGCAGACGCATAGCCGAGATTGGCGTGATGCAGACCACCTTGAACAAGATGGGCCTCGACAGCACGGTGGTGCGTCCGAAACAAGATGAACCCGCTTCTGAAACTGTCACTGAAGTGCGTACCATCATCCCGGACGACGACGACGACCTTTTAAACGACACTCCCGATACGTCCCAGCCGCCTTCCGAGGACGATACGGAAGAGCAGGACGAGGAGGTCACCATTAAGATGGGCGACAATGAGACTCTCACGGAGAAGCCAGAGTACAACGAACACGAGACGGAGCTACTGGAGAAGTGCCTCCGTCTATGGATGAGGTACCCCGACCCAATGACTAGCATCCTGAGCCCAGCAAATACGGCGCCTCCAACCAACGGGATAGCGGCGGAGTCCCCTCTCCCCCCTAGCCTCATCACGACCATCGTGCGGGTGCCGAAGAACCCCAAGGTCCTCAAGGGCGGGTACCTGCTCGTGCCAAACAGCGACTCTACTCGATGGGTGAAGCGTTTCGTAGAGCTCCGACGGCCGTACCTCCACATTCACTCGGCGTCGGATGGCGATGAGGTGGCGCTCGTTAGCCTGAGAAACTCGCGCGTCGACAGCCAGCCTGGCGTCCTGGGGCTCCTGCACGGGCCGGGCGAAGACGACGCGGCCCCCGGCCAACACGGGGCGCCAGACTTCACGCCCGGCCACCGTCGCACATCGTCAGGCAGGCTCATCTCGACCATCTGGACCGGCAGCGGCGGCAGCGGCGGCTCGTCCTCGAACGGACGGGGCCTGCAGCGCCTCAGCGAGCGCATGCAGTCAGCAGTGTTTGCCATCTACGGGACGGACAACACCTGGCTGTTTGCGGCCCGCAGCGAGCGCGACAAGATGGACTGGATATTCCGCATCGATCAGACGTACCTCTCCAACAGCGAGAGCACGCCAAACAGCGGCGTCATGAGCCCGCACGGCGGAAGCCAGTACTAGCTGATGAATGAAGATGACCGAGTTACGACGTCAACGTACTCTGCTTCCTTCCTTTTGCTCACCTTCCTTTACTTTTCTTCTTTTCTTGTGTACAGCGCCTATGCGTGTTTGCACGTTTGTTTATCTCCTCCATTTTTTTTTTTCTTTTGTCTGCCATCTCAGGCATCGGCGGTTTAGACGACTTAGATTATACCCCCAGAACGAGCGAAACGCGGCGGAGGGCAAGGGATGTGTTGGGAGATGTGCACTGCGGAGGCCGACTACAACCCGCGCGCAGGGGACCGAAGTTGTTGGATATTTATAGAAGACGGGCTTGGGACCTGCAAGTTGGGATGTATTGACGGATATTGACGGAGGCGTAGGATATCGGTCCGTGTCAGGCGCTCCTACGTGCGGGCGATTGAACGCGGGCTCGCGTTGCGAGAGACGAATCTCAGATGGCGAATGGACGTGAGTTGACATTCGAATTTAGAGCCAATGCTAGTGACGTGACGCTTCAGTTTCAAGGGCTTGTTTTGCAATGGAGTCATGTCAGCCGTCGGACGCAGCCTGTCAGAAGCGCCGCACAAGAGACTTCTTGCTTGGCCGGTGCAGAAAGAGCCATTGAATCCACATCGATATCGGCTCTCGGGGCATTTGACGTAGCAAATACAAAAGCCAAGGCAGTAGAGACTACGAGACCCGCTAGAGACATTTTCTTGGTCACAGGGAGTGTTGGTAATTTCAAAGCTCCATCGGCAATGATAGGCGGCGGGATTAGCAGCTGCAACAAGCCAGGACTCGGGAGGATGCATGATCCCCGGAATATCAATTCCGAGAGCCTCGTTCGTTGACTCCTCTTTTTTCTACTGTTATTCGTCCGTATAGCATGAGTCCTTGGCTCGCGAGGGTGGCGTCATAAATGCAACCAGAAGCGGCATCCGAAGAGGTGCCATTGCATTGCATGATGTCGTACACGCCAACGAAAGTGAGGAGCACGCGTCCACCAGCCACGCCATCCCTGGCGGCCGTACCAGCCCTTACAGCCGAACGGCTGGGTACGAGGACGCAGCGGGTGACAAGCGCGCTATTGACCGCAATCGTGGGCTCAATGCGGCTTGCTCGCATCCGTCGCAAAGCTTTGTCGGCTTTGTCTTGCCGCCTGCGGTCGAAATAAACCCCGTCCACGTCCACGGGACCTTCCTCTGGGACTAGTGACCAACCGTCCCGCCTGGCCACGAGGAAAGTTCATGATTGGGCAAGATTGTCAGCTCAGCGCCGGGGGCCCGGGGCCCTTGACCATGGCGTGGTTTCGGCGCTACAAGGGAAGCCCGGGGACAGGTCTCTGTTGGAACGAGTACTGCGCATAACGCGCCTGGCAGCGGCGATGATCTTGGTAGTGGGTACAAGTACGGATCTGTGTGAGTTTGGAACTGGCACGCCTGGGTTGAGACGAAGTCAAGAGAAAGAGGAGTTCGGACAAGTGCCGAAATGGAAAGGCCCAGCCATTCGCTGTGTTGGATAGAAGCGCTCCGGTTGCAACCCGGCCTGCGTTGAGGAGGTAGAAAGACCAAAGGCAGCGCGATGGGGTCCTCGTAGCTGTGTGAGCCTTGGCAGGATCAGCCGCTGCTGCATGTGCATGCATTATCTCGTAGTATTCTTCTCCGCGGATGATTGACCTTGGCCCATTTGAAAAAAACGGCTCTCGTCAGAGTCGCCTGCATTGCACAGACGGTCCATCAGAAATTCTGAACAGAGGGGCTCATAGCGGTCCTGTGGAGCGCGTATGATGCCGCACTGCCGTACGAGTTTGGACCTCTGCCGTCGCGAGGGTCATTTGATAAGCTTGTCGTTTGATGACCCAGCCCGCTGGGTCGCAAGGGAATCCTTGAAATTAACGGGGCTCTGCTGGATCACCGCCAGCTGGTGGCTGGACTGATACCAAACCGTCGGGTCCGGTTGACAATGAACAAGCTGCAGTCAGCCGGCACTGACGGAACACCGACACCGAGCCTCGTGCCGACTTAGACAGTCTGGGGCCAGGATGTTCCAGACGTCACAAAGCCACCATGTTACGTGGAGTGCAGAAATGACAAGTCATAAAACGGGGGTGGCGTTAATAAGCAATGAAGCTCTCGGCCTTTACGCGTACGACCGTTATTCCTTGCTTGCCATGCCTTGGCTGGATGTCGCATGCCAAGGAAGCAAATACTTGTAGCAAGGTCGAGGAGAGGGGATGTTATTATCCTCTAGGATTGTTCCAGAGAAGAGTTTTGGCGAGCACTTGGGTTGTCGACTTTCCATGCATGTGCTGTGCACGGCTAACAGGGTCCGTTGTGTGAAATTTCCGGAAATTCGGTACCGTGCGTTCAAGGACCTGCTGCCTAATGTCTCTTTGTAAGGCAAGGCACAGCGGCATCTGCAAGTGGTGTAAGTGGCAGCCACATGGGATGGCTGGCGCGCTGGCCCGTACGAGTACGAGAAACGAGGTCTGGGTCAGCCACGCCCGTCATCAGAGGTTAGCGCCGAGCTAGGTACGGCCGCACTCCAACCGCACCGCTCTCCAAGCTATCCCTGGCCTTCAATCTCCGGAGCGGTCTGGCGCTGCACCTCGTATGTACGTACTCTTACAGTACGGTGCCGGTTGGGTGGGTGAATTGTCGGGCCCTTGGATGATCACCCCGACCCTGTTCGGGAGAGGCGTGTCTCCAGGCCCGCATCTGCGTCGTAGCGAGCCAAACTTCTCCCCTCCCGCCAACTTCCCTGGCTGCCAAGCCTCAGACCACAAACGTCCCTCGGGCACAGAAAAAGAAAATACACCGCGGAACCGCACAGGTTCCGAGGCATTGGCCCGTGGCAACGTGCTGCGCGAGTGCAGAGCAAACCGCCACAGTGGCCTGTGGACGTGCCGCACGCAGCTGCCTTTCGTCAAGCATGACGCTGGTGTGGGCGGGGAGCCGGGCCAGGCTGAACCCGACCCAGAGAGCCGGGAATCCCACAGGCTTGGTTTGGAGCTTGCATCGTTTGTGTGGCGTCCCGTCACTGGTCCCCTCGCGCGAAACCCTGTCTTGGGCAACCCCCTGGAAGGACGCCCCGCCGCCCGCCGCTCTCGGGGAAATTAGCTGAACCAGCTTGCCGGGACCACCTGAAGCCATGGCCCTGTCTGACGAAGCAGGGCTCGAGCCGAGGGGGAGGAAACAGCGGGAAGGGCATGCGAAGACTCCTGACTCCGGCGGGGCAAGGGTCCAAGGAGCCGAGACTTGTATTTGCTTGTGCTTCTTCAGACTGAGGTTTCAGTGCTCGTCGTCCTTTGTTCTGCACTTCGCCGAGCCGCCTCCGCGTGTGAGTGTGAGCTTGCCGTACACCACAGGCCGCAGTGGAGCGAGTGGATGCGATGGTCGCAGACGCCCTGCCCGTCCCGACTCCCTAGCTACAGGTGTGGTGGACACTAACACCCGCCCGCGCACGGGAACGAACGAAGCGCCGCCGACGCGGTCCTTGGCGTGAGCCCTTCGAATCGCTCCTTGCCCTTGCCGGTCTGACACGCACCCGACCCGGCGGGCCGGCACGGTCCACGAGAGCGAAGAGCGACGGCCAGAAATCGAGGAGAAGGCACGGCTTGCAGGAGAGGGCACGGCTTGCGCATGAGCCAGAGCCACGTTTGGCCTCAGTTGCGCCCGCATGTACGGCCAAAGTTACCGGCTACTGAGCACGAACGACTACAAAAGAGCCCGCTGCGACGAGGTGCTGCCTGATATTAGGATAGCATCCTCGCTAGCTCCGACGCCTACTGTTGTCCAGTGTCCACCGCGCGGGGTTTGCCTGGTCATCTGTCAGCGTCCCGAGCACAAAACATACCTGTTCCTCTTTTTCTTATACGCATTCGGTCTTTCGTTTCCAACTCGAGTGTTGCGCAGTCGTCGAACCGCACACGGTCGTATCTTTATTCGGGGAGAACCTCTTCTCAACGGGTGGCCTTGAGCGCAGCATTTCTGACGGTATATCGTATCCCGGAAACTGGAAGTTGGCAGCTGCTATGGCGAATCAGCAGCACAGCTCTGGGAGCGGCGAAGGGGACGCGGCCGGCTCTGGGCTGCAAAACTTCCAGTTCACCTTTACCGCGAGGCCTGGAGCGAAGGGCTTCATAGAACCTGATGTAAGCCGTCGCCCCCTGCAGACTTGGTGGTTGAGTTGCATCACATGCTGACTTGGCGGCGTGCCTCTTGCAGCCGAACTCTGAGCAACTGTAAGTACGGATAGGGTGGTGTTGCGAAGCAGCGATGTTTCAAAGTTTGTTTCTAACGTCGACGATGTTCAAGAAGGGAGTCGTCCGCATCCTTGTCAGAGAGCGTGCAGAACTTTCCCGAGGAATTTGGGCGCACCTACCACGCATACCGAGCTGGCTGTACGTCGCTGCTGCCCCTGACTCCGGACACTCCTTCCCCCCGCGCTGACCGCCCACCCAGCCTATGCCTTCCCCAACGACGCCGTAGAGCAGGAGCGACTGGGTCTACAGGGCGAGGCATTGCGGCTGATTTTCGAGGGCCGGCTGTTTTTTGCTCCTCTCTCCGAATCGACTCCGCCGCGAAACATCTTCGACGTTGCCACGGGCGTCGGCGACTGGGCCATACAGATGGGCGACCTGTTCCCTAGCGCACAAGTCATTGCTACGGATCTGTCTCCGATTCAGCCCGAGCAGGTTCCCCCCAATGTCAATTTCTATGTCGAGGACTCGTAAGTGCCTATCCCTGCAGCGCCTGAGATTGTAGACTCTCCTTGCACCCAGCCTTATTTTTCCACTCCCGCTAATAGCTATCCTTACACCAGATCTGATCCGTGGGACTATTCGGAAAAGTTTGACTACATCCATACCAGAGCTAGTTCCGGCTGCTGGTCCTCGTTCGAGAAGCAGATAGCGGAGCAGGCCTTCGATGCGCTTGAACCCGGGGGCTGGTTCGAGTCTCAGGAATGGGACAGCGTCATTGCATGCGACGATGGTACTCTGGATCCCGAGGGACCTCTGGTAAAATGGGCTCACGAGCTCGCTGTCGCTGGCGAAACCTGCGACCGCTCCATAATGATCGGATCTACGCTCAAGGAGGTCTACGAGCGAGTAGGCTTTGTAGATGTGCAGCAGCGCATCTTCAAAGTGCCCACAAACGGGTGGGCTAAAGACGAGAGGCTCAAAACCATAGGGCGGATGTGGGAGAGAAACATGTTGCAAGGACTGAGCGGTTTCTCGTTTAGTCTGTTCAACAGGGTCTATGGCCGGACGGCCGCAGAGATGGAGGTAAGCCAGCCTCACACGTCGTCTTTTGATTGTTCAGCCACAAATTGCGTTGCAAGGGTGTCGCCAATTAACGTACAACTTTGCTGACGAGCCTGTAAGGTACAACTGGTCGACGTACGACGAGAAATCTCCGACCCGAGAATACACGCTTACATGCCGATCTACGTTGTGTGGGGAAGGAAACCGTTTCCCGGAGAGGGCCCGATCCCTCAACCGAATTTCCAATAAGACCGAGAGAAGGTTCCCTATGCAACAGTTATGTCAACTTCTTCCGATGCCGATAAGCCAGCGTAAACGAAAACAACTCGACAGGCAATGAAGTCGAGACTCGGTCGAAACTCGAAGGCCAGCTACTGCACAGTTGCAGTATCCCAGGGAAACACCGCGACTGAGGGCTGCGAGGAAGAGGAATAGCGGCAGCGCAGCTTGATGTTCAGCTCCTGCATCTCTCCCGCCCCGCCAACTCAACAAGCCTCCCCGCCCCGCTCGGCTTGGCCTGCACAGCTCTGCCACCTTTACTAGGCCTCCAGACAAGGAGCCAGAGCCCAAAAAGGTTTTCATCAAGTTCAAGCTGTTCGAGAGTGAGGGGGTGGAAGTTGAAGCACGGGCTTAAGGTAGATACTCTCGAACCGTCCGAGCTGAGGCGAGTAGCTATATAGTACATGCGGAAAGACACAAAATGGGAATATTTAGTAGCAGAAATTAGGCACTTACTCCCAAGACGTTCTTTGAGCGAGTTACGTCGAGGGTAGCGAGAAAAACGAAGAAGAATGACTCTTTACAGGATGAAGTGATTTTATGAGTCTTCTTGTAGGCTTCGTGCTCTTCTTTGTACGTACGAGACTTGCAGACGTATCTTCGCCTTTCTTGGGCTCCAAGAGCCGATCTTCCAGTGCAGTCGTTGCTCTCGGCTTTTGATGTGTTCTACCGCCCTCAACAGAATATCTTATCTTCGACTCCTGCGACGGTCGAAGATGGAAATACTATCCCTGAGACATCGGTTATGCTTGCGGGTCCTCTTCACACAGCTCGGCAGTTGTCCGTGTCCTTGTATCCGATTGGTTCTCGACTTTACGTTGCAAACCCACAAGCCTTACCGGCCCAAAGGATACGTCAAATCGACAAGCCCTACCGGCCCAAAGGATAAGATGAGTACACGGTCAAAAATACGCAGAATTAATGAGCTGAGTCGGTAGCGTATGGTAGCACCATCACCTAATTCCCGAGTCATGGGGAAAGTCTCCACTGGAATGGCGCTAAGATTATTAGCGCACCTTCCCCAGAAGGCCATCAATGACCTGATTTTACGAATCATTGGTCAACGTCGACAGTTTAAGGAACAGCAGTGCCAAGTACGGATGGTTTGAGTATCGCCGCATTGCGCGATGGCTGCCTGGTGGTAAACCAACCCGCACGTTGTCCAAGTCTCGTATCTAACGTAGTTGCGACGCTTGGCTGGGGTTCTCGCCCGTTTCCTTGGCTGCCCTACGGGCCGCCAAGGCAGACCACATGACCTGTCCATCCAATTCCCGAAGCTTATCCATTGAATGTCTTTGCGGCGGCCAAGACCACATAGCCTGTTATCCGGTTCCCGAAGATTATCCATTGAATGTCTGTAAGTCCTGTTACTTGATCTAATATACGGTTGAAGGTTGTCTATATAAGCCAGAAGCACCCCTGTTCCCTCTACTATACGGCAGGATTTCTACATCATCTCATCTTACATTTCTTCTTCCAACTACGCTATTTATCGCAGAATACGCAAACACAATGCGCGGCCTTCAGACCATTCTCTTTACCTCGACCCTTGTCGGCCTAGGTGCTGCTTCGCCTATGACGGGAAAGTCTACGGACCCGATTAAGCGGGACAGCATTAAGGTCGAGCCGGATAGCATCAAGGTCGAACAGCGCGATAACATCAAGGTCGATCCTTATAGCATTAAGGTCGAGCCGGAGAGTATCAAGGTCGAGCAGCGCGATACTATTAAGGTCGATCCTTATAATATCAAGGTCGAGCAACGCGATAATATCAAGGTCGACCCTTATAATATCAAGGTCGAGCCGGACAATATTAAGGTCGAGCAGCGCGACACTATTAAAGTCGAGCCGGAGAGCATCAAGGTCGAGCAGCGCGATAGCATTAAGGTCGAGCCAGATAACATCAAGGTTGACGCTTAATGGAGTAAACACGGCCTAAGGACAGGGACGGTTGTTTGTTTGTAGGACAGAGGAACACACCAGACCTCAAGCCGAGCGCAACGATAGTTAAGAAGAGATGAACCGGGGACCTAGCAATACTCCTAGGGAATATCTCTACTTGTACAGAGGAAGGGGGAGGGTGGTGGAAAGATAGTATTGGGTTTTAACAATATTGCTTTCTTCTGCAAAGTCCTGTCCCGTCTCGATTGAGCTCCACAGTCCAGGTGCTATTCTGTTCCTAAAGCCATAATTCATGCAAAGGTTCGCATCCGAGAGATAAATGTGGGCGTTGTTAACACTACTTGCTCTTGTCTCACCACCAATCATAAAATGCAGAAATATTCATAACGAAACGGCATTCCGGACCTTCTTCTCATCCGAGCGATGTCGCCGAAGATCAAGCCGGCTCGATTACCGGGGCGTTGTTCTCAGCGTCCCAGAAGTCAGCCCAATACCGCGCCATGTTGCTTCTCCCCGTTCTGTTGTAGTCAGGCGACTTGCGTACTAGAAATTGCACAAATTGTGTACGAAAAATGTCTTGGAAAAGCAAGCGCATGGATGGGTGCAATGGACGATTGTTGCAGAACCTGTGCAGGAGCCAAAATGGCGAATCACACCAAATTGATTAATCACACCGAATTGAGCATTGTCTATTCAGTGCTGTTGTGCAAACCGGACAATGATGTCCTCCTGTCAGTCACTATGAGCCTAATATCCATGGCCGGGTTTCATTCAGATATAACAACCCCATCGTCAATGTCTCACAAGCCAGGCCAGCTCCTTGGCCGACTCTTCAGAGAGAATTTCCGAACATCGCTCGCTTGAGAGAAACTCATGATCGACATACTCAAATCCCGGGATGACAGTCTCGGAGATGAGCAGCCCGTCGTTGGTGTCAAGCGCGTCAGCGTCCTTGCCAGTGCGCTCTAGCAAGTAACTTGCCTTCCAGACGCCGCCGTCGACGGCCCACTGCAGCTTCTCGCCCTGCTGGACGTCCGGGCCAACGACAAAAGACTCAACGCGGCCGTCCGGGTGAATTAGTACGTAGCGACCGCGGCCACGGTGCCAGGTGTGCACGATGCGGCTGCGGTTGCGGTGAAACGAGCCCACCGGGCGGTTGGGCGTGAGGTAATAGAAGATTGAAGTCGAAAGGCGACGGACAGCCGGATCGAAGTCGGGATGAGGACCGCCGACGAGGGCAAGAGTCTTTTCAGAGAGAGGAGTCGGCGGGTAGGGACTCGGAATGAGAGTCGTCGACAAGTCCGTGACGGCGTAGTAGCCGCCTTCAATATGAGGAATCAGCGAGAGAGCTTGGATCGTGGCCTGGACCTTGGCAGATTCGAATGATTCTGTGGGAGCGGACTCTGGGCTTGCAGGCTCCGGCGTCGTCTCGGGACTGGGTTCGCCAGGAATAAGGTCGATGGGAGAGGAGGACTCAAGACAGTCCGCACTGAGCTCGGAGCCGCTCATTGTCGTTTGAGTCCAGCTGTCTTTGGCGAGTTTTGCAGTATCAGCTGAGAGAAAAAGAATCTAACTCTCAGAGGGAATGCTGAAGCTGTGGGAGTTGAGAGAGCCGGTTCAGGAGTTAAAGGGTTATGTTGAGTTGAACAGGTGACGGGCAGCTGTTCAGCCCCCGCCTCACAGCTGTACTCGCAGCAATGAAATTCATCGACATAATCGCGTTGTCCACTAACCGCACAGACCAGACCAACAAAGCAGAAAACCATGCCCTATTCGGGGCTGTCCGAAATGCATCGTCATACGAGTGCAGCGCTGGCTCGGATACAGCTACCAGGGGCCCGGTCCTGTTCCGTGGCACGTCACCCGGCGCCGCCGAGAGTGTGGTACTAAAGGCCCCGCCATTTCGACGCCTGGGGGTTTGCGCTCGCGCATCCACGAACAGCAAGGAGTTGGTTTACGTTGATACGGGGATGAATGCTTGTCAGAGCCCCAGGGTTGGCCGATCGGGGCCCTGGGCCAGGGGGTAGGAGATGATGGTGAACGAAGACTTGGGGGTTAGGAGTCAGGACATGCAGTCTACCAGCAACTGAGGTTCACGATGTTGCCATGCCCTGTGGTCTTCCGAGTACACGTAAAGAGGGCACGCGGGCAGCCGTGCAATCCGAGAAGGTGATCGGCTTCGCGCCGGATCGGGCTACCTCCGGCGTCGCCCCGTCGCGGTGGGTGCGGGCGGGACCAGCGCCACCAACCTCCGGCGACGCCCAAAGCAGCGCGGCCCGCCTCAACGTCCCCGCTGCCGCTCGTGTCTCACACCTCGATGCACCTCCGGTGACGACGCTTCGCCTTCACCTGCGCGCTCCATGCCGTGCGACGCCGCCTCGTCGTCCTTGAGCCGCAGATAGAGGCCCGACGGGGCCCCCTCCATCCACAATGCTGGCATCGTGCCTCTCCCGGCCCAGCCGTGGCCTCGTGGCCCTTGCGACCACTCCCACATGTCGCGCGACCACCTCCGTCGGCGTACCACCGCGCCGTGCGGCAGTCGTCGCCATCGCCATCGGCCGTCAACGGCGTCCGTTCGCTAGCACGCAGCCCCGGCGCGCCTCCGAACCACACGAGCGCCTCCGCAACGCCCGGCCGCTCGTCCCCCACGCCATTGCCCGCCGCTTCAGCGATGCCGGCCGCAGCCGCAACTCGCAGGCCTTTGCCGTCGCCTGCGTCATCGCCGCCGTCGCCTTCTACCTCTACAACTCGCAGACGGTGCCCGTGACGGGGCGCCGGCGTTTCAACTTCCTGTCGGACAAGCTGGTCGCACAGGCGCATGTGCGAGCTGCCGATGGCGTGATCCGCCAGGTGCACGAGCAGGGAGGGCATTTCTTGTCCGACTGGGATCCGCGGACGATGCTGGTCAAGAGGGTGATGAAGCGGCTGATTCCTGTGAGCGGTATGGCGGATCTTGACTGGGAGATTCTGGTCATTTCAGACAACCGTAAGATCAATGGCGTCCACGCTCCTCTCTGCGATTGTTGCTAACTGGTGTTGGCTGTCCGCTGCAGGCACTGCTAACGCGTTCGTCTTGCCCGGGGGCAAGGTGTTTGTACACAGCGGGATCCTCAATGTCTGCCGAAATGAAGATGCCCTGGCTGCCGTGCTCGGGCACGAAATTGCGCACAACACGGCGTCGCACGCCGCTGAACGGCTCTCGGCCGCGTGGGTGGGAAACCTCACCGCCGGCAGCGTCTTCTTCCTCGCAGGGGCCCTGCCTGGACTCGCTCTCTTCGGACTGTGGAGCTTCGTCGGCGGCTTCTATCTACAGGACCTCCTGTTCTACCTGCCCATGGGTCGCAAGCAGGAGAGCGAGGCAGACTACATTGGCCTCATGATGATGGCGGAGGCCTGCTATGATCCCCGGGCGGCGGTGGGTTTCTGGCAGAGGATGGAAATGATCCAGCACGCCGGAGGACAGGAGGTGCCCGAGATGCTGAGCACACACCCATCGGTAAGCCTCGAGGATCTAGAACCCCAACCCGCACGAGACTCGGATGTTGACATAGTACCAGAACGAAAACAGAATCTCAAAGATCAAGGAGTGGCTGCCGGAAGCGATGAAGAAGCGCGAGGAGAGCGACTGCAGCGGCACGGCGGCATTTGCGGACAGGTTCAGGCTCGCGTTGCGTAGGAGAAGGGCAGTGGTGGACGCTGCCTGAATGCCGCGTCTGATGGTGGTTGGAGATTGACGGGCGGAGCCGTAGACGAGCCTCTCGGCAATTGAGGAACAGGGTGTAACTTATAGACACGACTTGTACACCATTGTACAGATATCGCGAAACACCACTATATAAGAACTACTCCGAACCCGAAGAATTACAGTACTCGCAGACGGCCCGAGGCTCCCGCACACGTGCCGACGTCGCTCACGCCAGGGCCGGTTAGCAATTGCCGCAAGCTGATAGGTCTGCGTTGTGGATGACGTCGGGCGGCAACTGAACTTGGCCCGCAACCCCGGATCCGTGGCGGGCTGGCGGGTCAGTGGCCTGGCGCCGAGCCGAGGTACAGCCAAACTGCTTCGCTTCTCAACTCTGCAGTCTTCACTCTTGAATATCAATCGTCCCCAACTCCAGTCCCAACTCCTTTCCCGCACAATACGACCTAGTACCACACGGCGCAACACACACGCGCACATCACGAGCATCATGTCCGACAAGAAGTATACCACCGCCGAGGTCGCCTCCCACAAGGACGACGCCAACGGCTACTGGCTCATCGTCGAGAACGACGTCTACGACATCACCAGTAAGTTCGCGCGTCGCCCACCTCTCCTCCGCCCCTCTCCCCATCTGTTTTTTGCAGTCCGCCGTTGCCCTGCGCCCGTCTCTCATCCTGCTTCTGGGCGGCGCGGCGCGTCGCGGCGGCAGCCCTGGCATGTGATTGCCGAGCCGACACGACGCCGAGCTGACGCGCTATCACCAGGCTTCATGGGCGAGCACCCCGGCGGCGAGAAGATTCTCAAGCGGTTCGCCGGCAAGAACGCGACCAAGGCCTTCTGGAAGTACCACAGCGAGAGCGTCCTGAAGCGGTACGGCGCCAAGTACAAGATCGGCGAGGTCGGCGAGGCGGCAAAGCTGTAAGGCGAGGACCGGGGCTGGACCGAGGCATAGAGCGCGTGGGAAACCGCGGACGCAGTTGCTGCGAGAGACCGAGACGAGTGGAATCGATGGATAGAGTTGGCGCGTTCAGAGCGATGAACCTCTGCGGAGGCTGATGGACTGTCGCATGCACGAATCTGTTTGCATCATGGGCTGTGGCTCGATGGAGGACCAGTTGGATAGGGCTCGGCGGATTGTATTCATACACTGCGGCTTCTACGTGACATATACACAAGCTTTTACTTGACGGCGGTGGCAGATTTCTGCGTTGCGACAATGGCAGATGGCCTGGGACATCGCTCCACAACCGTTAACCTCGGCTCAACGTGCTGTTCACCATGCCCCCTTCATTCAATCGAACAAGCTACGAGCCGGCAAAAGCATATCTTTTCTGCTAATTTGCAGCAGCAAACCTCCGATTGATGGTGGACGCAGCGCATGCCGTCGCAGAGAGCTGGCGCATCCAGACCCCCTTCGTTCAATTGGCGCGCGAGTCTAGCCAACAGCTCCGTCGTGCTGCTTGACAACCTCCACCAACCCCGACATGCCGACCCGCAGCTAAACATCGCCTTCATATCCACTCTTTGAGAGCTGGAGTCTTCATCACGACGCCTACATTGGGCGATGGCGCCTCGGATCGCCCGCCCTCCCATCACAGCTTGTGTGGGGCGGCTGACACCGCCATCTCAAGCGCCATTACAAAACATCGTCACTAGCAAGCTCATCCAGCTAATTGAAGAAAAGGGACTTCGTAGTATTGCATCCGAAACCATCATCAGCCCAATCCCGTCATAATGGGTGACATTTTTGACGCCGCTGAGGTGCAGAAACGCCTGCTCAAGCGCCACGCCTCCGAGGATACGAATCCTCCCACGCTGCCACCGCTGAGCGCTATTCGCGCCGCGGAAGCGTCCCTCATCCCCAGGACGAACCCAGACTGGCACGCACAGGGCATCTCGGACGAATCAGTCGTTTCCCACATCATAAACGACATCGTTCCGGCACTGACCGGCCAGGCATCGTCCAGCCGCTACTATGGCTTCGTCACAGGCGGCATCCTGCCTATCGCCGAGTGGGCCGACAATGTCGTCTCGCGCATGGACCAGAACGTCCAGGTGCATCTGCCGGCGCAGTACGTCGCGACGACGGTCGAGGACACGGCATTGGAGATGCTAGCTGGGCTTCTGCGTCTGGGCGTCGGTGGTATCGAGTGGAAGGGCAGGACGTTTACCACGGGCGCAACGGCGAGCAACGTCCTCGGCCTTGCATGCGGACGTGAGGCCGTCCTGGCCAAGAAACTCGGCGGTGAGGGCAGCGTGGGGGACCTTGGCCTGCTGGCAGCTTGCCTCAAGGCAGGTGTCTCGGAGATCCAGGTCCTCACGAGTGCGGGCCACAGCTCACTGTCTAAAGCCGCCAGCGTGGTGGGAATCGGACGTCACAGCGTCAAAGAACTCAGACGCAGCGAGGATCAGCCGTGGAGGCTCGACATTGACGCCGTGGAGCGAGAGCTGCAGCGACCGGGCGTGGCAAGCATCATTGCCATCAGCGCGGGGGATGTCAACACTTCGGGCTTCTCGCTCGATGGCGTTGAGGAGTGGAAGAGGGTGAGGGCGCTGGCGGACAAATACGGATCTTGGATTCATGTCGATGGCGGTACGGCTCATGACCCCCGATCAATCGCATCGCATGCTAACCACTGACTCTCGTAGCATTTGGCATCTTTGCCCGAGTTCTGGGATCGGACGAGGACTACGCCCTGCTCAAGCAGCGAACCGAGGGAATGGAGCTTGCAGACAGCATCACAGTGGACGGGCATAAGATTCTCAATGTGGTCAGTTTGCCATTGATTCCCGCCTGAGATGATGAGGCTGACCTACAAACCGCAGCCGTACGACTGCGGAATGTTCTACACTCGTTCCGCCGCTACACTGCAGTCCGTCTTCACCAACCCCAATGCCGCCTACCTGAGCTCCGGGCCGGGAGCAAGCATCCCCTCCCCACTGAACGTCGGCCTTGAGAACTCACGCCGATTCCGCGCCCTTCCGGTGTACGCCGCGCTCCTCAGCGAAGGCTACTCCGGCATGGAGCGCCTCGTGGCCAACATGGTCCAGCTCTCGCGCCGCATCGCCGCCTTCCTGCAGGCCTCGCCGCACTACGAGCTCCTGCCGGACGAAGAGGCCCCGCTCGACGGCATCTTCATGATTGTTCTGTTCCGAGCCAAAGACAGGGCGCTCAACGATGCGCTGGTGGAGAAGATCAACGAGACGAGACAGATGTACGTGGGCGGGACGGCGTGGAAGGGTGAGAAGGCGGTTCGGATAGCGGTCTCCAACTGGAAGGTGAATGTGGAACGGGATTTCGAGGTCGTGGCGGCCATTCTGAACGCCGTGGCGGCGGGAGAAGCGTTTGACATCGAGAAGGCTTTGAAGAAATAAACAGCCTACCCCTGCGTAGAGGCCATGTCCACCGATTATCGAAACCGTCGAGATAAAAGTTTTCGGGGGCCACTCGTGGCCGTCTCGTCGTTCCTCGTCGCTAGCAGTTTCGCAGGCGGCGCTCAGCCAAACTTCTTGGACCCGCCCTTGACGGTGAACTTCTTGTCCGCCTTCTTTCCCTTGCCAATCAGCTCGAGGTGGCCGGCGCGCTCGCCCAGCAGCGCCTCCGTCTTGGCCGTCAGCCCGGCCGAGAACTTCTTGTGCGCCTTGTCGAGGTTGGTCGTCTTCTTCTTGGGCTTGGCCACCTTGGAGACCTGCCTCTTGGAGTGCGTCGCCTTGGCGGGCTTGGGCCGAGAGGATTGCTTGACTGTGCCTTGGACCATGGCGGTGCTGGTGGTGATGCTGTCGATGTGTTTGGTGGTGCAGAGTTGGAAATGGAGAGGTTCGGGGTGGGAAGTTTTTTTTTGGGCACGGCTGCGGGGACCGCGGCCCGTCACCGCTCCTCTCAGCAATTCGCCGAGCCTTTCACCGGGCCAGACCGAACAGCAATTCCGCCAATCCAAGCACACCGTCTTCTCTTTCTCCCTCGACTACTCGGGACATTCAAAACGCCATCTAGTGTTTCTGAGATTTCTATCGCAACTTACTATCTCCATTACAGAAGTGACTGTATCGAAGTGACGGCCCGTCGCAAGCGCAAATACGTACATCCAGAATCGTCCACACTGGTAATTAGCCCGGCGATGGACTCATGCTTCAAGAGAAAGGGCGAGCAAGTCTGGCAAAGCCCTCTCTATATGTACAATCTAGTTCACTCAGGCAAAGCAGTAATTACAAAATTGTCCGACCGGATTTCATCTTTGCAAATACACCTCTAAGAGTTTGCTACGAAATGGCGCCATTTGTCCATCAAAAGCAGGCCTGCCCTTTGTTCATGTCCACTCACGCCGGTCCAAAACCGGCTCATCGCGGTCTCGGGTATCAATTTTGGCAGTATTTTTCGAAGTGAATTTTTCCTTGCCAGCGGCATTGCTTGTCGGTCTCTAAAGAATAAGGCCCCCGTCTCGTTATACGCTGGGCCATCAAACAGATGCTCTGGGTTTCGAAAGAAGAAGCAATCGGCGTCGATGAATATGGCTTCTCAAAAGCTGGAGACTAGGATTGAAAAGGGTTTACTGGACCAGCCAGCCAAGTCCTACTCCTCGCCGTCAACCATTTTTGCCAAGTTGCGAGTCGTGACACCGCCAAGCGCCTCTAAACGAATACGAAATTGCTCGCTAAGATCCAGATCGCCCACGTACATGATTTCGATCGGGAGCGTACAACCAAGATCGCGAATGCTGGGGATGGACGAGAGTAGGTATTCGACTTGGCCATTACCCGCTGCGAACACGATTCCTCGACTTCCTTGCCCAACGTGTGGGTGCAGTGTCATGTGGTCAGCGAAAAAGGGTGCTGTTCAAGGGAAGAGAAAGCTCGCGAGCTGGGTCAAAAACTACCGATATGATTCGTACGTGTGGACCATATGAGCAAGTTCGTGTGTGGCTGAGATTCGCATTTGCAGCTCATTCCCATTCCAATATTGGCGAAGCTGCTGCATCACATCATCGCGAACGTAGCTACTGCCATTCTCGTGCACTACGACGTGCAGTTCTTCCCATGTTTCCAGAAGTGTCCTGTAGCGCCGAGCCTGGACGGCAAGTTCGTGCAGCCTTTCTTCGCAATGGCCTTGGATCGGTTGCAGAAGTTCTTGATGTTCATATTCTCTCGGCAGCAATTCGAATACGCGAGTGAGTGCCCTTTCGAAGTCCGGGTGCTTGGGACCAGATGGAGCATTTGGGGCTGAGGTGAGCTTTTGAGGCTGAATGACATCGGGGCAGCAATTGATAAGTATATTTCCGTGAAACAAACGAGGGCGAATAGGATTAGAAGCCCTTCACAAGCTCAACGTACCCGTTTCGAAGTCCTCACGTTGAGATGTGGCCATGCCGGCCAGCTGTCTTTAGCCGCGCGTTAGGTGATATCGGTGGTTTTATGCGGGGCAACGTAGAACATCTCTGGTTATGCGATCGCACGCGGAGAAGAGATTTCTTCGCGGCTTGCGAGACTTCCGCTGGCCAGGGCAGCGATCATAAGGGAAGTCAGAAGGCGAAGCTGGGGTGGTAGTGACAGGTAAAGAAGCATGGCATCCCTGAGAAATCCAGGTAATTAAAGTCACGGACTGCATCTTCTGTGGCCTTGAGGGCTCGTACGGCCTCTACCTTGCTGTCTCGTAGAGTCCACCATTCCTTCCATTTCTCAATACGGGGCCGCTTTGGCGTTCCTGGCAGCTGCTCTTTGTATTCCGGGTCTTCTGGCTTGATGACTAGCTGCAGCGCCCTATCTAGATTCGTTGGATAGATGCCGGCAGCTCTGAAGCCCGCGCGGATATTCTTTTTCGTTAAAGGCTGCCTTTGAAGCTATTCTGTACACTCTAAGAAAGCGCTGCTTCTGCCGTGGCGCCGTAATTGTGAAGTCAATGAGCCCGGCAAGCTGCTGGCGATATTAGAGACTGCGATACTTTCATTTTTATAGCTAGATTGCGTGAGACGAAGCGATCAACCCAGTTGACGCCGAGCTTGTCCTTGCTGCCGTTGTGTGCCGCAATAAGCTGCGCAAATGAATGCACTTGCTGGCGCGTTGGGGCCCGGCCAGCGGCTTCTTCAGTCGTGATCCAATGTACGACCGTATCTTCTTTTATACTAGATAGCTTTTGGCTATCTTCTTTAGCGACTTTTATCGGCTGTGTGCCGTTAAGCCGGTAGCGCAGCGTGGACTCCGGATTTCCAACCTGCCGCGCTGCATCAGCAGTTGAGGCCGCATTTTCGGCCAATTCGATACCCTGTTGGATACGGGTCTGTCGGGTTGACTTAAGGAAGCGCATGATGAAATCAGCTTTAAAGCGATCCGGTATTGAGTCAACCCAGCGGTTAATTGTCTCTTGCTGCAAATTCTCCCAGCTCTTAATATTCTCGTTAATTAGGTCTTGCCGGCTACGGCACGGCAAGAACCGTACGACGTGTAAAGGAACCTGCCACGCATTCTCAATTGGTGAGAGGTCCGAGCTTGAAGGAGCGTTATAATAGAAGCGGATATTGTAACTTTTTTTATATTCCGTAACAATCTTGCTTGTGTGGCTAGAATTACGGTCTTCTTCGAGAATGAATTGCTGACCGGTCTCGAGCTAGGGAAGCACGACTTTACCGAGAACGTAATCGCGATAGTAGGCTGCCGTTATCTTAACGTTATTATTTGTTGAGATCCGATATTCGTGTAAAGGGCTTTTGAAGCCATAGCTAACGGCGGCCCAAAAATGAGCGTTAAAGCGTTCGTCTTCAAGGCGCGGCGAATCTGCCTCTTGAATGCAATCAGGGCAATGTCTCTCGCCAGGCTGCCGCAAGAGCCAGACTCGGACTCGGCCGCTCTCGCTACAAGCAGCGTGCCACTCATCCGAGTAACGGATATCGCGATAGTCTTCCTTTTGAGGCCGAAGCTCAAGGCTCGTACGCGTAAATTCAACTCTCGCTTCCGCAATGCGAGGCGAGACCCAAGACTTTCGGCAAGCAATGCAGCGGCGCCATTGCCTCGTGCCGAGAGCCTGACATCTTTATCTATTCCGGCTGCTGGCAAGAGCTCTGCCTAGCCAAGGGTACGGCTTTCGTAACCAGTATCCCAAAGGAAGCGTTCCAATGTATCGATATCTCCATCCGTAAGCTTCCTTGGCCGGCCACGAGTCTCTTCAAATTCTGAATTATAGAAAGTCCGGTCCGTAGTAGAACGAAGGATTGCGTAGCCACGGTTCTTGCTAATTTGTAGATTTTGAAGATATCGTTATAGCAGATATCAGTTCCGTACCGGCGCTTTAGGTACTGCGCGTACGCAACAACGCCCTTGACATAGGCTTTTTTTAGAGTATCGTTTAGAGTAGTGAATTTCTGGTTGGCTATACATCTTGGATTATTTATTGAAGAAGAGCTAGCTGCCTAATCTGTTGTTGAAATCATGTTATATAGCTACGCAAGGGATGCAAGGGAGGCTCATGATGTCAGATGGCCTCAAAATTGATGTGAGGCCCTTGGAGTCACCGTCTTATTGTCAACCCCTTGATAGGCTTGTGGATCCAAAGTTGAATAGAAATAATTAATTCGCTATATACTGAAACAGTTTCTATACTCAGCATCTGATTGGATTTTGCTCCTGCATCTTGGATCCACACGCCTTAAGGGAGTCGAAGGGATACGGAAGCTTTTCGCGCGAGTAGGGGCTTAAGACGCCTCAAAGACCTTCCGCGCTTAGGGTGCCCGCGTGCATGTATCCGTTACTGGCAGCCGCATCCCCTCCCCCTTTATACTTTGATACCGGCTTCACCGTCCATTTCTCGTCTTCCGTGGCTCGCCCGTGCAAGACTTCGAGCCAAAGTAAAAGGGACTAGAGGATTGAGAAGAAAGCCCGAGTTTTGTTTGCGTGCAGCTAAAGACACGTTTTGCACAGTTCGGGGAATGTTGTCAGACAACCTTCCTAATTCCATGACTGGATGATGATTGTGGCACTAACTACAAGGTCCGATGATGACGACATCCAGTGGCGGCCAGTCCAAACTCTCGAAAGCGGAGCTTTTTCCAGAATGGCTGACTGCCAAGAATAATAACATGAGACTTGACAGTCAGGCTCTTCCGAGCTGCGCAGGAAATGACCGAATGCTTGTAGAACTAAGATCACAGAGCCAGCGTCAAGCTTTTGCATCTTTACAAACTTAGCTAGCGTAGCCTGTTCGCCCAGGCCAGTTCCCTTGACCGACAATTTGGGTCTGTTTTGGGGTGTCCTCACTGAGTTGTGAGCGATTAGACGAGTCAAATCCAGTAGATAGGCAAAGTACGCCAGATTAAACAAGGAAGCGCCCCAGGACTGAAGACTTAGAGAGGATATCTGCTGCGAAGGACTTGATGGAGAAGAGAGTTGTGAGACGAAAGAGGTTGGAGAAGAGGAAACGTTTGCCCACTGGATCCTCGTACTTAATTTTGCAGTCGCTCGATCGATCCACTGCTCCGAACCGAAAAGGTAAATAGCCATATCATTTCCTTTCTGTGTCACAATTGCTTTTCAGATATTATTTGAAAAATCTTAGATTTGTGAAAGACATGGTGCTGATTTTGGGAACCAACGCAATGGTGGGCTTTCAGAACGGTTCGCTGACTACATGTACTCGTCTCCCGGAAAACTCTCTACGTGGAAAAGACTCCAAGACTGAGAGAATCTCAAGGTGAGGTCCTTCTCAATGGAACTTGGTAAATTGATTCTTGACGACCAATTATTACCGCCCATCATTTCAGCCAGTCAACTGAAAAACCTCCAATTTTCGCCAATGACAAGGCCAACCCAGAGCTTCCTCGGTCGCCTTCGTTCAGAAATCCGTCTCCGGGACTACTTGTTGAGCGAGAATTCCTTCGGCTTGCAAATGCAAGGGTTCTTTCTGAACACAATTAGGCTCGAAGAACCTTCAAAGCCGCTTCCAGGCTCAACGTCTCCCGCTTCAAAATCATTCGCTGCTGTTTGGACTCCGCATCTTCACCAGCGATGAGCTCCAGTTGTTCATTCGTGAGCTCCATGATCATGCCTGGCCCAAAAGCCTTGACAAGGCTAGTGTCTCCGTCCAGCAAAAAGTGCGAGATGACTTGCTGGTAGACAATGTCGATAAATCTCTTTTGCGCCACCTTGTAGTAGCTCTCAAAAATGTCAACGATGTCCTCGCACACCTGCCTTTCATTGTCCTTATTCACAGCGTTTCGCTTGAGACTCTCAACTGGGACGAAGCGGCCCTGGACGCCGTAGTCTTCGAATTCAACAGACGTCTCCCGCAGAGATGCAGCCAATCGCTCGCCACGCTTCTTCTGGAGGATATCATTGAAGTAGTGGTTGAAGGTGCTGGGCGTTCCTTCACGCTCGATGGAAAGAAGGAATCGCGCGTGATTCATGGCGGTCTGGTATGAGACCCTCAGACGGTCCAAGAGAAGGCCGTCCCACAGCTGATCGCGCACTTGCTGGTCTGGGCACAAACGACAGAGAAGTTGATAAACGAAGTCGTGGACGAGCGTGATGGCACTACTGACATGCGACAGAGTCAACGGCTCCCACTTCTCTGACTGCACTTCGAAGACGGTTGAAAGAACTGTTCCGCCAAACTATGATGTAGCATTAGCTCTGAGAACAAACCAGGTAGAGAAGGTGCAAGCTTACCGTGCCAAGATCGGGGCCCCGGCAAGAGTCGAACACCTCAATTATGCGATCCATAATCGGCTTGCTTTCTGGCTCGGGGCAATCGTAAGCATCGGCGATAATGATGTCATGAAGCTCATGATACATGGCCATCGGAACCTCAAAAGGGACGGTCGCATCATCTGTTGTCGGTTTTTCATTGTCATCGGTTTCCGTGTCGTAATTCCCGTCCTCCTGCAGAGGCTCACTGAAGCGCTCGGTATGTGCACGCTCGCTAAATATCGCAGCAAAGGCCTGATGCAGTTTCAAAATCCGAGTGATGAGTTTCAGTTTTGGCTCTACTCTGAAGAGCCTTTCACCAGCGTAGTGTCCGTTCAACGCAGCCCGGGCGGTGGTCTGAAAGCGAACAGCCAGTTCGCCAAGGTACTGCCGCTGAGAGATATGGTCTTCCCGGGCAGGTCCCATGGAGTCCAGATCGGCCTTGCATTTCCGCAGACGCTGTTCGATCTCAGCCTTGACGTGCGGGAACTCTTGCTTGGAGACCTTCGTGAGGATATGGCGCAGTCGCTCCTCCAGCGCAGAGATACCACATCGATCACTGACGGCGGTCCATGGTGGGGCCATGAAGAAGGCCTTCTCTGCTGCTGCACGCTCAGCAAGCGTCGATTTACTGTCGTCAGCACTTCGGTTCTTGACGACGTAGTAGCCAAGCTTCAGGCAGTTCTTCTTGCCGCCAACGAGGTCAATGATTGCGTCTCGTGTGGCGTTCTCCATGGCAAGGTCTGGCTTCGTCAACACTCCCATAGTTCGGGTGCCCTGGGGGTCAGCGGCTTCGGCGAGTTTCAGGATCTCTTGCGTAGCAATGTCGACATTGCAAGGCATTACTGCGAGGATTCTGTAGATGATTTAGCTCATGAATCATTTGAAGGGGCTCGATCAGGGCTGACATGGTTCGGCTGTTACTCAAGTACGACTTCACCATGTTCTCAACCAAAGTGATGTCCGACTCGATTGTAAGTCCTAATGGGGTGGTGAGTATGGCTTCCACAAGATAGCGAATAGAAACTCTACCTGGAGTAGTCACTCGAAAGATTCCAGGGACGTCGATAACAGTCAGATGGTTTTGCTGTTCATGTTTGTTAGCGTGGCAGGACAACACAAATCTCAAAGACGAATCACCTCTGGTCCGTGAATCTCAATCTTCAGTATGTCCTGACTGAATGCTCCAGGAGTAACAACTAGAGACAGTTTTTCGGTCTTCATACGAATGCCCATTGCTTCGTTTGCCTGTGCATAGTGAGAAAGCGGCCATAAGAAGAGCGACGTATAAAACGGACCTCATCAAAGATTCTGCCAAGTTGACCGTTGTCCATTTCCCCATCAATGCGGCGCTGAAAGCCAAGGAGCTTCATTTTGAGGTCGTCATTGGCATCGGGACGGGGAATGATTGAGATGACGACGCTCGTAATAGGGTGGCGGAAGCAGGTTATCTGCGTCGCGTATCGCGTGCAAAGACCAGCCGCTCGCGGGAACGAAAAGCCAGTCAAGCTTTCTAGAACAGAGCTTTTCCCAGATGACTGATCGCCGACCACAACCAACTAGTCAAAGATCAGATGCTGTTGAGCTGCGTGAGGAATGACCGAAGTACCTGGGGAAGTGGAATCATCGAGCCGACATTGAGTTCTCGTAGCTTGTCAATCTTGGCCAGCATGGCCTGATTGCCAAGGCCTGACTCCTTGAACGACATCCTGTATCTCGCCTTTTGTATGTCGGCACGTTGCTGCTGGGTTGCTAGTAGTTGAAAGAGTATAACTGAGAAGTGCGAGTGATGGCAAACTCCTAAGAAGGCGCCTTGGGGCGGAAGTGTTGAAAGATTGAAGAGAATAAGCGCGTGAGAACAGAATCGTTGAAGAAGAGATGAGAGAAGAGGGAATCAAGGCATTTGGGGTTAAAGTGGTGGGATGAGAGGAAAGGAAGAAGAGGGAAGGAAGACGGGGGAAGGAAGACGGGGGAAGGAAGACGAGGGAAGGAAGAAGAGGGAAGAATGGAGAAGATCTGATATTGAGCCACTGTATTTATACAGCCTGTTTGCTACTGCCTTCGCTTGCTTCTTCCCCCTCACACTTCCCCACAGTGACAATTCACTGGTCCGATGCTTCATTGACAATGTATAAACGCGGCGTCTAAAAAGCTGCTTGTAGACTTCTCACTGCCATTTCCGGTGTGGCCTGGGTCATTTCAAACAGGCTTGCAGGAGAGGGGGAGACTTCCCGACCAACGATGGCCAAACCCAGCAAAAATCAACTTTCCATGGTTCATCCAAGCTCTAGAAGATCTTTGAGTCTCATGGCCGTGAATTATCACGTTTGACAATATGAAATGGCTCTACTTCTATTTTTGCGGGTGCCGCATGACCCGCCTCCATGTTGTTTGCTTAGGCATCGTAGCAGTCAAACGACGGACAAGAGACACTTTCCCTTGCGACGGAGTGAATATCTTGTTTGTTTGACAACGAATTCTGTTTGACTACTGCGAGTTGAAATCACCGCGGCAGGGTGCTACTCTTAGTTCCGCTGCAGCCCACGATTGAGATTTCTACTAATGCAGATATCATTCCCAGCATCGCGAAGAGGTAATTGAAGTCTAAAAGCACGACAGAGCTCAACTTTTGCACTCAATATTATCCCAAAGTTGACCTCCAGCGCCTGACCTGTCAATGATAATAGCTCATGCTCTCATAAATGTACCCAACTCCGATAATCATTCTTTACACCGGCATCGCGGGTATCCAGCTATCTAATCGAGGCCATCACCATCCATCGCCCCACGCGTCATCGTCTTCCGTCTCTTTGGGTTTCAAGTCGAGTTTCTTGGCCACAACAGGTTTCGCTGTTGGCTTTGAGATTGTTTTCTTGGCCGTCGTAGACTTCGCTAGACCCTTCGGCAAGGGCTTGTTTGCACCAGGCTTCTTCTTCTCCGCCTGGGCAGCTAGCCAGCTAGCAAAGTCGGGCTCATCATCACCAAAGGGCGTTGCGCTTGCAGTCGCCCCAGGTGCCTTGGCGGTAGTAGTAGTCGCAGACGGCGCATTGACGATTTCGTCATCATCGCCCATGTCACCCATGTCGCCCCACGAGTCCCCTCCATCATCTGCAACATCGTCCGAGAGAAAAGCATTGGCAACGGCATTAGCAGT
The DNA here is from genome assembly GCA_024341135.1 of Tolypocladium album. Lineage (NCBI taxonomy): Eukaryota > Fungi > Ascomycota > Sordariomycetes > Hypocreales > Ophiocordycipitaceae > Tolypocladium > Tolypocladium album. The sequence continues at coordinate 696,578 of JALHCF010000130.1, forward strand.
GGGAGAAGAGGTGCCGGATGCACTTGGCGGTGGTGACTTCAAGCCCTGGCGTTGGAGTGAGGTGGCAGATGCAGTCGCCTGCTTCCGAAGTTCTAGAGCTGGCGAAGGAGTCGGTCTGCCAGCAGCTGGGCCCGAGCCATTTGCAGTTTCAATATCCCCTGCAGCAGCCGAAATCTTATTCGTAAAGGACGAGATGGCCCAACCTGTCCATCCAGATGATGCGCCGGCCTGCGGCGTTGCCATTCGCGCTGGCTGAGCCTCGCCAGCCGCCTGTGGTGGTGGCAAGACAGAATCCGGCATCTCCGACGCAGCTTTTCGGACTTTCTGAACATACACGTCCATCGTTCGGCTGGCTTGGTCTCGCACGAGCTTTTCTTTGTCGATGAGCAGAGGGCAGACCAGTGGTAGGATCCGGCTTGCGGAGTCATCGTCCGAGAAGTATTCAGCCGTCGCTCCCAAGGCCAAGAGGGCGGCATTCCTTGCGTGGACGAAGGGGTCTCTGAGAGAGCGGGTGAATGCCGCTATCAGGACCTTGGATCTCGACGACGTTCCGAGGTACCGGGCAATTTTGCCTAAGCAGATAGTTGTGTTTGTGCGAATTCCAGGCTGCTCATCATTTGCAGTCTTTGCCAACTGCTTCAGAAGCTCATTATTGATGGTGCGGTCGGAAAGTTTAGGAATGAGTACGAGAACAGATTTCAGGGTTTGTTCCCGGACGACTGGCTGCATGTCCATGAAACCAGTAACCTAGACAGAGTCAGAGGGAGCTCCATTTGCAAGTCCGGGCATTTCTCACTATTTGCGGAAAGATCTTGTCGTTGACGGTCCTTTGCTGCAGTCTGTCGATCATCAGCGGCAGGCTGTCCAACAGGCAGACTCTAATCGCCCTGTCGGGGTTGGCAAACGCCTTCACGATGAAAGGGGTGATCTTGGCGTCGAAATCCTCGTTCGATAGCTTGGCCGCTATTTTGAGGACCACGGCCAAGGCTTTGGGTCCACCACCACCGAATTCGACGGATTTGACGAGTTCAGGCAGAACTTTCAACTTGAAGAACTCTTCTGGGAAGTCGTCGGTGAGCTGATCCAGGTCGCTTCGTGTCATGTTAGTACACAGCGAGAACAGGAGCAGACCTGCAACTTACTTCAAAAATGCCTCCCGCTCGTCGGGCGTCTTGACACCCAAGTTATCGATTCCCTCTGTGAATTTGATCAAGGGGCTGTCAAAGAACGCCCCCGTGCGATTTCCCTGATCGAGAAAGTTGGCAACGGCAATGCGGGCCTTTGGATTCGCGTTGCATAGTCGTTTGTAGCTCGACTGCATGGTCGGAGGAACATTCTTGGTCTGGCCTGCCTGGTCTGGGCCACTGTAGTCGCCATTGAAGACTTCAAAGATCAAGGTGCCAAAGTTGAACGAGTCGACTGCGGAGAGCGGGTTCTTTTTGATAATATCCCAGCCTCCCCTTGCAAGCTCGGGGGGCGCGTATCGCCCCGAGTCCGGCACCAGGCTTCCGTATGTCTGGCATGGATGTGAGTGCACGCTCGTCCGCGGGGATCGGCCAACTAACGTAGATGACGGACTCGTCGTCCTTGACGCTACTCAAAACCTCGAAACCGCCTAGCTTCCACTCGCCGCTTTCGGACGTGTACACGGACCCAACCTTGAGACTGCCATGTATCGAGGACGCGTCGCTGTTGATGAATTTGATTGTTCGCTAGAAGCAATTAGCTAGCCGCCACGATGACGAGTCCTTGGAAGCGCCCTCACAGCAATGCTATGCAGGCCCCATTTGATAGTCTCGGGACTCAAGCTCTTTCTTCGAACATGCCACCGTAGTGGAACGACGCGCTCTGTGGCAATGTATATGTAGGCATCGGTCTGGATGGGCGGTCAGCGTCGCGTCGATTGTGCCTCGTGTCGCAGCGAGCCCTACTTCTACGGTATCCAGGACTTTAATGACACCCGGGTGGCGCATGGTTCGCAATTTCTTGAGCGCGTTCTTCGCAAGGGGCAACCGGCTCTTGTTGGCGGGGATATCGAAGGAGAAGATGCTGCAGTTTGAGCCATCTTCCTGCAGCCAGCAGGTCAGCGGGCACGGCATGGGGGCAGCCTCGAGGCGGCAAACTTACTCTCCTTGTTCCGTTGTACAGGGTCCAGATGGACTCGTCAACGTCAACCTTGTCGCCAAAGGAATACGGGAAGGGAGGGCCTTGGGCCATGGCCGAGGCCACGGCGGACTTGAGAAAGTCCATGGCTGCTGGACGGTGCAGGGATCGCGACGACTGGGCGGCAAGCTGTAGAGCGAGAAGGCGAAACAAAGGACGGAGCGCGTCACGCGACCATGCGTTGGGAGAAGAGTCGAGCGAGCTCGGGCTGGGATGACACGAAGCTCGGATGCGATGCGCCGCTGAGGCCAACCTGTAACCAGCGCCCAGCTCCCCGCCGCGCTAGCACGTGCCGGGGTCGGCGGGATGGCGGGGTGCTCTGTAATTTTAACACCAAACCGTGCACCGCACGCCCTCTACAAGTGCAGCTCCGCCTTCACAGGAGAGCCTCTGTCTCAACACTCCTGGTGTCTCGGCTGCATTCGCGCAGGCGTTGCTAGCACACGGGCGCCGAATCATCTCCTCCTTCTCGCCGGTCCAGGCCGCATCTCGCCACGTTTGAAGCGCTCTCTTGAGATGCTCGTCACCATCGAGAGGGAGTCGGAGCGAGCATGGGCAGGCCTACCTGCCTATTGCATGCACTGAAATGGCTGCACTCCTCTGCAGCTGCAGCTGGCAGGCAGCCGCACGTGCCACACGTTCTTCCACTCCGACACAGCACCAACCAACAAGCAGGCAGAGATCATCGCGCACTGCTTCTGCTTCCTCTTTCTCCGTCCCACTCTTCCTTTGTCTCGTCGACAGTGGTTTCCTTTCCGAATCTTCTGTTGCATTTTCGCGTCTCCAACATTCTGTCGACGCATTTCCAGTTTCTCCGACCGTCATCGCGTCCTGAATATGGCACTTCAGTGACCTAGTCTTCGCGCGCGCCCGCCTATCCTACCTTATCTTACGAGGCTGACTAGGCCTCTGCCAACGACCCCGGCAGGCGAGTCGAAAACTGGCTCGTGCGAGCCTTGGCCCATTCTTTTTCTGCAAAGTGTGAGTTCACTTCAGCGCTTCTATCTCTCTCCACGTCGCCGAAATGATGTACCATGGTAAAAGGTCTGACTGCGCGGAACCAACTGGTTTTGCTGTCTTGTCTTCACTTGCGCCGGTGACAGTGTTTCCGTCCAGCTTGTTGGCTGCCAGAATACTGACGCCGCCGCGTTGCTCTCTCGTGTCACAACAACGAGCCTGCTCAGTGGCTTGTTGCGCACCTGAGAATGAAAATCATGAAACCTTCCGTCGTCACACGGAGCCCTCTTTCTCGCTGCTGCTCCGAATCTGGGCCAAAGGCCACGACACACACCAGACTTCTACCCGCATCGCCGGGCTAGCTCTGACCAGGGGTCTGCCCGCGTTGGCGGGCTTGCCCTGAGACGCTGACTTGAAGCCGTTGTGTTCCCAACGTGAAGATCACTAAGAACTGAAAAGATCTGAATTCGGTTTCGATACATATTTTGTTTTTTCTGCAATCATGGCTTTGCCATCTCTTGCTAACCGACGCTCAACATAGGATGCCAGCGTACTAGTGCAGAGGCAACGCTGCATTTACCACTTGCGACTGAGGGCTTACCTTCGATGCGTCACTCGGGTCAGCAAAATTTCCGACACGATCTTCCTGCATGTCTATCCATGCAATTTACAGCATATCCGGTTGGCAGATGACCCCAAGGGTGGTTCTTCACACATCCGCCCGCTGTGCCGTCATTCAATTCGCCCCACACCTCTTTGTTGGATATGAATCAGCACAATGGCGGAGTTGTCCAACTCGAAGGATATCAAGCCACACAAATTCACGAGGGATCAGGGCAAACCCTTCCTGATGCCCAGAGGCGAGAGGATTGCAACAGGCCCATGTCTCAACATGATCTTGCGTCGTCTTCGGCTGACACAGGCTCGGAGGGAAAGGTGGTTAAGCAAAAGGCGAAGAAGACCTCTAGGTTGCGCCTGATACAGAGCCTCAACAGGGCCAACGGCATCGCCAAAGCCGTGCAGGCCGCGGCCCAGGTTCCAGTTGAAACCTCGGAAGACCGTACCCAGAGTCGAGTTGAAACCTCGGAGGACCATATACAGATTCCGGTGGAATCTTCGGAAGGCCATACCCGGATTTCAGTTGAGTCATCGGAAGGCAGTACCCAGATTCCAGTTGACACGTCAGAAGGCCATACCCAGATTCAAGTTGACACCTCGGAGGACCATAGACAGATTCCGGTGGAATCTTCGGAAGGCCGTACCCGGATTTCAGTTGAGTCATCGGAAGGCCGTACCCAGATTCCAGTTGACACGTCAGAAGGCGATACACAGATTCAAGTTGACACCTTGGAGGACCATGCCGAGGCTCAAGTTGACACCTCGGAAGACCATGCCGAGACTCAAGTTGACACCTCGGAAGACCATACCCAGACTCAAGTTGACACCTCGGAAGACAATACATCATCTGCCATCCACAGGGACTTGCCTTCTGAATGCAGCGCCACTATGGCCGAAACCACAGCGACAACAGCCCCGAGGATCACGATGCAAGGAACGTCCTCACAGTCAAATTCGGGGCCTCAACCCTTTGACCCCTCGGTCCCACCAATAGGATGGGACTTGAGCTTGCGCATAGACGGCAAGAACTTCTATTTGGTCAACAAGGTCGCTTCCTTGCCCAGTAGATCCGCCGAGGAACGAAGGAGATCCAAAATTGAGAAGTTTGACTCTGCTGCGTTTGATGCAGCAATATACCAACAGTGCGCAGCTACGAAGCCTCCGCCAAGTGTGCATATGGCCCCCCGCACGAGGAGGCCCTCCCCATCTTCAAGTGAAGACCAGAGACTCTACCTTCATATTGATCCAGCCATTCATTATGCGCATAGCCGATCGGATGATTGGTTCAAAGCCAAGGTTCAGGAAATAGAATCGCGTGGCGGACGTAAAGCTTGGTTTGGTAAAGCTGCCGAGAGGATTCGATGGTTGCATGCACAGACGAACCGCGAGAAGAAGCTTGCCAACGGACATGGGTTGCCGCAGAGACGCGCGGACCCGCAGCCGTGGAAGTATAGCCGGCCCTCGGATTTCGGGATTGTGCCCGAATCGCAGCTCCCGGAAGATGTCTTGGACAACCCCACCTGGCTGAGGTATTGCGCGCATTTTCGCGAGGTAGAGCGAATACGGGTGCTGCGCCGCCGCGAGGCTAAGAGGAGCGAGCAGGAGACTCAGGAGTACTACAAAACCATCATGGCGAAAATGTGGACTTCGACTGGGCATTGACGGTCCTTCAGTCTTGAGCTTGTGGCGCTTGGCGGCCGTTTGCATAACGAGGCATGACAAAGTGAGCCGCAACACGAGCAACGTATATGCGGGCACGGCGCGGAGTTTCGGGATTTGGAATTGGAACTCGGAATTCTTGAGTCCATCGCTCGCAGGAGCATTCAGCCGAGTATGCCTATTTTCTAGAACGTTTGGCTCAGAGATGGGAGCATTCATAGCGAACAAAATTCTTGGCTCAAATTCTATGGCGATTCGCGCTCTCCTTCACATTGAAAATTCAAGCCTCAGCGACGAGTGCTTGGTGTATTGTACCGCAGCAAAAGCATGGGCAAAGGTCAAAGAAAAGCCATAACGAGAGAACGGTCTATGTTTGTAGAACAGAATTGCAATTCCTCGGGTAATTCAACACGAACCAATATCTTGGCTATTCCCAAACCCAGACGCCGACTATACACGTGGGGACCAAAAAAGGCAGCCGCACACATAACCCTAAGTTAAAACCCTGCCCCTCAAACACCCTTGGAGAGCAGGTTCAGCGCGCTGCCTGCGAGGATGAAGCCGGCCTGGTCCTTGCTGACGGCGTGCTTGGTCGGGATGAGCACCTCCTCGCCGCTGCGCTTGGTCACCTTGAGCTGGACCTCGCCCTTGCCGCCGTTCCGGAGCATCTCGTACAGCCCAACGGTGGCGACCTCGTCGCCGGCCGCGATCTTGTCGTAGTCGGCCTCGTCGGCAAACGTCAGCGGCACGACGCCCTGCTTCTTGAGGTTGGTCTCGTGGATGCGCGCGAACGACTTGGTCAGCACGACGCGGGCGCCGAGGTAGCGGGGCTGCAGGGCGGCGTGCTCGCGCGCCGAGCCCTCGCCGTAGTTGTGTTCGGCGACTACCAGCCACTCCTGGCCGCGGTCCTTCCAGCGCTCGCCGAGCTCGGGGATGGTGTGCTTGCTGCCATCGAGGTCGTATGCGGCGTTGACCTCGCCCGTCTCGGCGTTGACGGCCGTGTTGAGCGTGTTGGTGCTGATGTTGGGCAGGTGGCCCTTGTACTTGAGCCAGGGCCCCGCCGCCGAGATGGTGTCGGTGGTGCACTTGCCCGTCACCTTGACGAGGACGCGGAGGCCGCTGAGGTCGGAGTCGGGGAAGGGAGCGAAGGGCTCGAGGAAGGCGAGGCGCTCCGAGGAGGGGGAGATGGCGACCTGGACGTCGGCGTCGGGCTCTTGGGACAGGACGCCGAGAGACTCGATGCCGCGCTCGAAGGGCGTCTGGGGTCCCTCGAGGCCGTGCGGCGGAGAGAATCTGAAGTCCTTGCCGTCGGGCGTCTTCAGCGCGTCCGTCATGGGGTTGAACGTCGTCGAGCCAGCAAAGGCCATGGCCGTGACAATCTCGGGCGAGGCGAGGAAGTTCATCGTCTCGGGATTGCCGTCGTTTCGGCCACGGAAGTTGCGGTTGTACGAAGTGAGGATGGCGTTGGACGTGCCCTTGGTGACGCCGTCCTTACGCTTCCACTGCCCGATGCAGGGTCCGCAGGCGTTGGACAGCAGGACGCCGCCAGCGCCCTCGAACGTCTTGAGTGTGCCGTCGCGCTCAAGCGTCGCACGGATCTGCTCGCTGCCGGGGGTGATGTAGAAGTCGGCGGCGGGCTTGAGTCCGGCGTCGGCGGCCTCCTTGACCAGGCTCTCCACGCGCGTCATGTCCTCGTAGGAGCTGTTGGTGCAGCTGCCGATGAGCCCGGCGGACAGCTTCTCGGGCCACTGCTGGTCCTTGACGACGTCCTTGAACTTGGACAGCGGGGTGGAAAGGTCGGGGGTGAAGGGCCCGTTGATGTAGGGCTCCAGCTCGGAGAGGTTGATCTTGATGACTTGGTCGTACTCGGCGCCCTCGTCGGCCGCGAATCGGAACTTGGCGTCCTCGGACGTTCCGTGGCCCGGGAAGCTCTGGAGGGCCTTGATGTTCTCCACGGCCTGGCCGCGTCGCGTCGTCTGCAGGTAGCGGGCAGAGGCCTCGGTGTAGGGGAAGATGGAGGTCGTCGCCCCGACCTCGGCTCCCATGTTGCAAGCGGTTGCCATGCCGCTGCAGCTGAGGGTGTCGACTCCGGGCCCGAAGTACTCGATGATGGAGCCCGTGCCGCCACGGACGGTGAGCTCGCCGGCCAGGCGCAGGATGAGATCCTTGGGCGAGACCCAGTCGTTGAGCTTGCCTGTCAGCTCAACGCCCAGGACCTTGGGGGCCTTGAGCTCCCACGGCGCGCCGACGAGGGCCTCGACGGCGTCGGCACCGCCCACGCCGATGGTTATGGTGCAGAGACCGCCGGCGTTGGGGCTGTGGCTGTCGGTGCCCAGCATCATCAGGCCCGGCAGCGCGTAGTTCTCCAGCACCGTCTGGTGGATGATGCCCGCGCCCGGCGGCCAGAAGTCCATGCCGTACTTGCGGGCGGCCGACTCGAGGAAGTCAAACACCTCCTTGTTCGCCTCGATGCCGGCCGTGAGGTCGCTGTCGGAGCCCTTGTAGCCGACGATGAGGTGGTCGCAGTGGATGCTGGCGGGGATGGCCGGGCGCGCCAGGTTGCAGGACATGAACTGCAGCAGCGCCATCTGGGCCGACGCATCCTGCATGTTGACGCGGTCCGGGTTGAGGCGCAGGTTCGCCTTGCCGCGGATGCTGCGCCCGCCATCCGTGTTGGTGAGCAGCGACTCCTCGACGTTGGCGAGGTGGCTGTAGAGGATCTTCTCGGCCAGCGTCAGCCGCTGCCCGCCCAGCACGCGCCGCACCTCCGTGTACTTGTTGAAGAGCCGCTCGTACGACGGCGGCAGCGACTTGGCGGTCGAGAAAGTACGGGCGGACGAGGCCCCGAGTGCTCGGGGCACGGCGCCGGCGCCGGTGCCGGAGAGACGGCTGGCGCGCCGCAGGACGGTCTGCTCGATGCGATTAGCGTTCGATGGGCTTCGAGGCCATTCTCATGCGTGCACATACCGTCATGGCGCCTCCAGAGCGTCTGGCCAGTTCAATTGGGGCCATGGTGAACAGCTCCTCTGGGTGTGAATCATCCAGCGAACGGTCCTGTGGGGGTGGGGGAAAGTTTTGGGAATTGTAAATGCGCGGTATCGGATTGGGCTTTTGCTGCGGCTGTGACTAGTCGAAGCGGGTGGAGCCATGTGCCACCGGGGACGCCATGATTTATGACCCCATCCTATCAGATGCTGGCCTATCCTTTCTCGGCAACTAATTGGGCACCTAGTTGTAGACGACCTCGGCTGACGTGCAGTCGGCGCAGTCATGCAGGAGTTGGCTTTCATGGTATATCTCACTCGAGAGCTGTGCCTATCTATACAAAGACTCATTGCTCATCTTATACTTGCTCCGCGGCGAGAATCGTCCCCCGTCGTCAAAGATTCAGAAACTCCCATACCCATCCGTCTGTCCTCCCAAATTAATATCCCGCGACGCCGTCGGCCTCCTCTAGCCACATAGCCGCAAGATCCTTGGCTAGGCCCAGCCGCAGCTTTCGCAGCACGTCTTCCCCCTCGGTGTTGGCAAGCCACTGCTTTCTCCAATCCCAAGCGCGCTGCACCTTGGCCCCGGCTGTCACCGACTTATGCAAGTGACTGACTAGCAGCGAGCTCCCACTCATGACGTAACTGCTTCCACTCAGTGAAGCTGTCGACTTCTTCATCAGATCGGCAGGCGTAGACCCCTTCAAGCCCTGGCCCGAGGAAAGCACAAGGTTGAAGAATTCGTCGCAGGCGTCATACACCCGAGAGCCCACCGTCTGTAGGTCCTCGATGGCCTTGAGGAGGATGTCGATTTGGTCGAGCGAGATAACGGCAGGCGACTGGTTGACGAATACGGTCGCCTCACCCAGGAGCGCGAGGAGGAAGTCCTCGCTCACCACCGCATCTCGGGTCTCGTCGTAGAGCCCCCCGCGAATGTTGTCGTCAGAGCTCGAAATGACGGCCACCAGAGCAAAGGCGGCTTGCTTCTTGAGCGCAATCGCCTTTGATGCTGGCATATCCTCCAGGTTCACCATGTCCCGGATTTCGTAAAACTTGCGTAGGGTCGCATAGCCGCTGAGCATACGCCCCAGCAACTGCGCCGCCTCCAGGTCTTGGTTGGCACGTATTTCCAACGTTTCCGTGCGCTTGCTAAGCAGATTCTTGAGATCGTCGTCGAGATCCTTCTCCGGCGGATAGGCTGTCGACTGCACAAGCGAATACGACATGAGAAGGTTGAGGACTTCACGGACTCTGTCTGTACGATGCGACAGGGCAAAATACCAGAGAGCCTCGCCATATCGGTGGGACTCCTTGGACAGGATATCGGCAAAGGTCTACAACAATGGTTAGCTTCCGGATAGGCTTCCCCGGCTGTCTGAATGTTCACCTCTGCTGTCTCTTCGGCATAAGCAATCATGCCGAGATCGTTCAGTATCCTCCACATCTTGTCCACCGTTGAGCTTGAGTTCTCGTCCAGCGTCGCCAACAAGTCTCGGAGCAGCTCGCCAACCGTCTCTTCTGACTTTTGCGGGAGATCCATCCTTCCGAGAACCTCAATAGCCATCTCCCATCCAGCTCTTTGGGGGGAGAGGTGTTCGATGCCAGCTAACTCTCGCGCATACAGCACTAAGGTGGTGTCCTTGATCCCTTCCATATCATCGGTGGTCGGCGGCGACACGCCCAGCAGGGCCAGGTCGTCCATATCGAGGGTGTCCATCGGCAGAGGCTTCAAGGTTTCCGTGGGCGGAAGCCAGTGTCCAAGGGACGCAATCTCCGCCACGGACGAAGCCACCGGGAGAGACCAGACCCTAAGGCACCCAATGACAGCGTTGATGTTGCCCTCAAAGGCAGATGCGATGGCGACCTCGACCGGGTTCATCGCGTTCGGATTCATGTCGGAATGAAGCACTGTGTGGAAGCAAGAGCCCAGCCTCTCGAAATAGCCCGCAGAGTTTGCAAACCGAGACCCTGGTGCTGAGAGACCGAGGCCAAGCGACTGAGACAGCCGGAAGCTCTTCTGCTGCTGGCTACCATCGTCCCACCAACCAAACAGGCCAATCGTTGCCTCACACCAGTCTTGTGCGGTATCCATGATGGACTCACGGTTGCCGAGAACAATGCCGTACACGACCTGCAAATTCTCGTAGACATCCCAGGGAATTTGACTTGATGCCTTTCTCGCCATTGTCAACATCGACTCCGGCTCTGGGGCTGCCCTTCCACCGGCTTGTGTGTCTCTGCCTTCCGCGAAGAGCGTGAGTCTGTCGAGCGCCCCCCTTGCTTGGACGCGGAACAACGTCCAGCTGCTGTTCCAGATGTCCCAATCAGATCGCATGGCCGGGCACTGGCTGAGCAGCTCGCACGTCGAATCGGCAAACCGACGAATGTTCTCCAGGGCCTTCCCGGTGTAGGCATTCTCTCCACGAGGCCCGCGACGAACGTGCTCCCAACCGGCAGTCTTCAGGAGCTGGGACGCGCCGCTCACGTCACCACGCAGCAGAGCAGAGCGCAGCGTCTGCCAGTACAAGCCATGGCAGGCGGGGCTGGGCTTGTACCGGCTGATCTCTCGCACTTGGTCGGGATACGGGTTGTGGCTCGCTTGCATCCAGTCAAACAGAATCTCGGGTAGCGGCGGCGTCTTCTCCTCTTCTGTTTCGTTCTTCTCGAACCTAGTGTGGTGCATGCGCAGGACCAGATGGGCGATATACGCCGCCTTTTCAAAGGGCTCGGTTTGCGATCCGGGCCCGATAGTGGCAAAATCTTCTCCTTCCGGTTGAGGCAAGTCATCCACGTAGTCGTTCCAGAGGCTGACAAGACGGAACGTAATGTTTGCGAGGGAATCGTCCATCCTCTCAGCGTCGTCCTCGGTCCCAACTCCATCGTTGTATAGTCTGCAGACCAGGTCCTCGGTTTTGAGGATCAGGTCTGAAGATTCTGTGAGTCTCGCGGGCTCCTGCTGAGTGTAAAAGTCCCTGGCAATCGTCGCGAATTGGAGCTCCCGGCTCCTCAATGAGCCCCCAAGTCGTGCTGAAGACCTGCGGAAGATGTCTTCCGCCTCCTTGCGAACTCTGTCGGTAGCCGCGGGGGTATGGAGCATCATCAAGTCGTCATCTTCTCCAATGATGGGCTGCCCGTAAGGCCGGTCGTCATGTCGCATGTTAAGAAACAAGTCGCCTTCCTCGGACTCCTCCGATGATTCATCTTTTTCGGATTCTTCTTGATCTTCTCCGTCGTCTTCCTCTTCATCTACCTCTTCCTCCCCTTCAGTCTCCATATCTTCGTCGAGATATCTTTCTATTTCAGCCTCCACATCGTCGTCGTCGTCTCCGTGCCTGTTCGACGGCGCAGTGGACGTGCGGAACAGGCTTTGCGGGTGTGGCGGCAGCTCCTCATCGCCCTCTGCATCCTCGTCCTCCTCAATGTCGTCATCTGGAACCGTAAACTGCCTGCTCAAGCCGGAGGGCTGTGGCTGTCTCCCCCTCCCTCGTATGGAGCGCCCTAAAGGAGCATTCGAGCTCTCGCTTCGACCGAAGAGGCTCGATTTTGTGCTTGCTTGAGACTGGCCGCCGAAGCTGAATTGCTTGTTGCCCGACACTCCGCGCATCACCGAGCTTCCGAGGTAGGACTCGGAGGGCGCGCCGGCCGGAGTGAAAGAAGCTGCCGAGGAGGGTGGCGGTCCAGCGGGCGTCGTGGTGGGATTGTCCCCCAAGAAGGAAAAGCCGGTGCCTCCATTCGCACGTCTGTCTGGCGTCGACGGCGCCGGGCTCGCGGGCGGGCTCGAATCGACGATGAACCGGTGCGCCATTGCGTCGTCGCCGCTGCCTTTCAACAGCCCGCTGCGATGCCCAAGCTCTGAAGACGGTCCTGCTCCTCGGTGCGCAGGTAACAGGCAAGGTTGTCCCGCACGCTGATTGTGCAGTGGCCAGCCAACGTAGATGGCGATGGCTTAGGCAAGGCGCTGGCGAGGTGGGAGGTGGCTTCGGGCTGCAAAAAAGAGCATTCTCATGGCCAGCTCCGGGGTAACGAGCGTCGCGTCTGCACATTTTCTGGGCCTGGAGGCTGGAGCAACCGCGCGCCTGGTTGCGCGCCGGCATTTAGCCGAGGCCCACTAAGGCACGCCAGCCGGCGGCAGTGGCAGTTGGATATTGAAGCATCGCGTCCAAGCTGACGATAATATCTTAGGTGAACGAGCCTACAAGTACAAGCCGGTGTTGGGGGTTTTTTCGTGACATGGCTGGCCGTATTTGGCTGTAGTATAGAGGAGGATATTCAAGATGAGCTGCAATCTGCCAGCTCCAATCTTACCACACCTCCAGGATAAATGAGGCTTCCGCGTCTTGGAGCACCGAGAATGCACCGAGTCGATCCCGAGCATCCGCGCTCCATCTGGCGTTTATGCTGTGTCAGTCACGCCGGGTGTGATGTGCCTCAGCGCTTCGCGGACATGCGTCTTCACGGTTCTTCTAATTCCTGGTGGCCTAGAGCAAACAGGCCTGCTGGCTCCGCAGCGGGGTAATAGCTCAGCAACCGGCATCTCTCGGTGATCGGAAAGTGTCGTCACTCGCCAGCTCCAGCGCCTCGCTGCCTTTTAAACGTCGCGACCGTATACCGATACCTTGCTGCCCACTGCCATCCTGCCTCCAACTGCCGTCAAGCTCATCGACTCTCGGCATTTGTGCAAACTCAGACCAGAATACCGAAGCCATGGCCTCTACCGCTGGAAAGGTGCGTGTGTAGCTTACTGTTACGCGCTGACGCGTGAAAAGCCCCCCAGCATCACCCCACCAAGCCGCAGGCAACTGTCTAGAGTAAGAGCTCGCTGACGACGAATAAACGCAGACGATCACCTGCAAGGCCGCCGTGGCCTGGGAGGCTGGGAAGGACCTGAGCATTGAGGACATTGAGGTTGCGGCCCCCAAGGCTCATGAGGTGCGCATCGAGATCTACTACACCGGCGTGTGCCATACAGGTAGGTAGACCAGCCGATGATCGGAGCGGCTTTGGCCACGCGCGCAAGGCATACTGACAAAGACCAGATGCATACACCCTGTCGGGCAAGGACCCCGAAGGCGCGTTTCCCATTGTCCTTGGGCACGAGGGCGCCGGCATCGTCGAGTCGGTTGGCGAGGGCGTCACCAACGTGAAGCCTGGTGACCACGTCGTCGCTCTCTAGTATGGCGTTTCACCCCAACGCGTAGAAATGTATGATAGCTGACGGCCGTCGTAGCACTCCGGAGTGCAAGGAATGCAAGTTCTGCAAGTCCGGCAAGACCAACCTCTGCGGCAAGATTCGAGCTACCCAGGGCAAGGGCGTTATGCCTGACGGCACCTCGCGCTTCAAGTGCAAGGGCAAGGACCTCCTCCACTTCATGGGCACGTCAACCTTCTCGCAGTATACCGTCGTCGCCGACATCTCAGTTGTCGCCGTCCAGCCTGACGCTCCCATGGACCGAACATGCCTCCTCGGCTGCGGCATCACCACTGGCTATGGCGCAGCTCGCGTGACTGCCAACGTCGAGGAGGGCTCCAACATTGCTGTCTTCGGCGCCGGCTGCGTTGGTCTGTCTGTCGTCCAAGGCGCCGTCATCAACAAGGCCGGAAAGATCATTGTCGTGGACGTGAACCCCTCCAAGGAGTCGTGGGCAAAGAAGTTTGGCGCCACCGACTTCGTCAATCCGAATGACCTTGGGAACCAGACCATCGTTGACAAGCTTGTCGAGATGACTGATGGCGGCTGCGACTACACTTTTGACTGCACGGGCAACGTCAACGTCATGCGAGCTGCCCTCGAGTCTTGCCACAAGGGCTGGGGCGAGAGCATCATCATCGGTGTTGCTGCCGCCGGCCAGGAAATTTCCACACGACGTAAGCCGAAATTCCCATAGTCTTTCCTGTCAACTGAAGCTAACGTGCCTATGCAGCATTCCAGTTGGTCACCGGTCGTGTCTGGAAGGGCTGCGCCTTTGGTGGCATCAAGGGCCGTTCCCAGATGCAGGGCCTCGTGAGCGACTACTTGAAGGGAGCCTTGAAGGTCGACGAGTTCATAACGCACCGAATGACACTTGGTGAAATGAACAAGGCGTTCGAAAGCATGAAGGGCGGAGACTGCATTCGTGCTGTCGTTGATATGAGAAAGCTGTGAAGATAATCGAGATGCGAAGTAGACCAGGGAATCTTAATGTCTACAACTCGAATCTAAGACGAAAAGTAATGGCACTGGAGCCGTAAATTTGCCAGGAAGGGGCCTGTGAGTACGTGGCATGGGGACTTTGAACGATGTTATAGGGTGGAGGGGAGTCTACCTTGATGGCCAGATTCTGTAACGAGCATCACTAGTGCTCCCCAACAAGGCCATTTGCCGATCTGGCCGCTTGACGTCATTTATAAGCGAAAAGGCTGTTCCGCTTGAGCATTAACCCGACAGAAGTGAGTGGCGATGGTGTTTGCACCGATGGCGCATCTTCAAGAATTGTAGACGCCACATCACACCCCTGCCAAAAGGAGAAACTACAATTCATGCGGGATACTATTATACTACAACTTACGAGCAACTTTCATGGCCGGAAGAGTTGGCCGTACCCGTTGGATGGCGAGTGGTAGCGACTGCAATAGGACGAGATGTTGCGTGAGTCATGCTGGCGACTTTGCGTACGAGCTCGTCGTGTTAGAAATATGAAGCGATTCTACAACCACTGAGAGGGGCCAAATATTCGGCAGGCTTTGTCTTCGTTTCAGCGGCTACAAGCAGGAATTTTGGGAGTTGGTGCGGGATTACGGCAAGCAGCCTCGGCATCTTGATGTCCGGCGTTGTTCTCGTTTCAATATGACGGCCCCGTTCTACTGGCATCAAATACATTAGACCGTGGACGAAATTGGCCCTAGTGCTCGGCATGGCGATCGTTGCAAGAGATGCGAGGGGCTCTGCCAACCATGGGACATTTCACATATGCATGGCTCCAATATCTCATGCAACACCCCTTGCTTTTATATAGGTGAGTTCCATCGTTACCTTTCTACGTGATAATGCCTCAATGGTAAGCTGGTGATAGATACGGTCAAGCTCTTGCTGCACTCCTTCATCCATGCGTCATGTTCGATGACGAGAACATGCCGCAGGCCGCTGAATTGCGAGCATGGGAACTATGCAAACAAAGTTCGTTTAGGAGGCCCAATATGCTTTTTGATGTCATATAGATACGTCTTGGTGCGGTCGCATGTTGCATCGTCGTGTATGCAATGCGACAATTGGGGCATGATGTGGAGTGATAAGACGAGTCCACCAAACGAAGGGAGATAAAAGCAAGAAATTGAGAGATAAATGCTCCGTCGCTTTAGTCGCCTTTTCTACAACTATCGAGTATCAAGATATTTGACATTTGCGCAATAATGGACTACGCTTCTCTCCAAAGTCTTTACCTTATCGTTGCCTTCACGATCTTGTTGGTGATATGTTATGTGAGCCAGTGCCAATGTTCAGGTATTCATGCACCAACCAATTAACCTGAACGATATAGAACGTGTACCTTCTATATCGCAACCCTGTGTCGCGCGTACCAGGGCCGTGGTACTCGAAATGGACGGGTCTCATCCTTGAGTACCACTGGTTGCGCGGCACAAGATGCCATTACGTTGATTCCTTGCACCGAAGATACGGTAAGTTCACATGGGTGGAGGGCATCATAGCATTTGATGCCGTCATCCGCTGACGGAATTTTCTGTTGTTGTGTTCCAGGGTCCATTGTCCGGATTGGTCCAAACGAGGTGGACGTTTCTGATATCGACGCCGTCAAAACCATCTACACCGTCAGAGAGACTTTTCTCAAACCCATTTGGTACAAGAACTTTACCACACTTGGAGAGGACAACATCTTCAACACGAGCGATGTGGAGTTTCACCGCCGACATCGCCGACTGCTGGCCGCGCCAATTGCCGAGTCGTCTTTGAAGGCGTTTTCGAAGCAGATAAATGGCCGCCTCAAGGTCACCATTGAGAAGATGAGGGAAGAGATGAAATCCAGGGGCGCCGCCGACATATTCAAGTGGTGGTTCTTCATGACGACGGATATTATCGGCGAGTTGACCTTTGGCGAGTCTTTCCGAACACTAGAGCACGGGCAGGTCAGTGATACTCCTCCTCGCCATCCACGACGCAGCCAGCTGACCGACGTCGTCCCCAGAAAAACGACTACACCCATCTTTTGGAAGAGTTTGCGAGCACAGGTGCCTTTCGCGCATCTTTCCCGCTCCTGATCAATCTTTCCCAGATCATTCCTCTCCCGTTCTTCAACGCAGCCATGGAGGTAACCCGCAGGATCAAGCAGTACGCGGATCAGTCCCTCGGGAGATACAAAGGGCTCGTAGACAGCGACCCGGCGCGAGTGCAGCAGACACTCTTTACAAATCTCTTCAAGGCGGAGGCCGATGAGAAGCTGTCCTTCGAGGAGATACGAAATGACGCAGAGGCATACATCATCGGCGGCAGCGACACAACCACCAACACCTTGACGTACCTCGTCTGGTCCGTCTGTCGTCGCCCCCATGTCCAGGCCTCTCTCGTCAAAGAGCTACGAGGACTACCTGAGGCATTTGATGAGACGCACTTGAAAGAGCTGCCATACTTAAACCACGTCATCAACGAGACCCTACGCCTGTACTCTGCGGTTCCGTCGGGGCTGCCCCGGCTGGTTCCCAGCGGCGGTGCAGACATTTGCGGGCACCGTCTCTACGGCGGCACGATTGTCGGTGCACAGTCGTATACCTTGCATCGCGATCCGATTACGTTCCCAAAGCCCGAGGAATTCGACCCTTCGCGATGGGAGTCGCCCACCAAGGCCATGAAGGACGCCTTCATACCATTTGGCAAAGGGAGTCGGAGTAGGTGCTTTCAAGGGCCCTGTAGGAACATGGCTGACCTATTCATAGTCTGCATAGGAATCCATCTTGCACAGATGGAGCTTCGACTGGCCACAGCACGATTCTACCTCGCGTTCCCGGAGGCTAAAGTATCAACCCTCGAGGGCATGAGCCATGATGACATGGCAAAGGAGATATATTTTCTTCTGGCCCCAAAAGGCAAGAGATGTCTCATCCAGGCTTCCTAGGAAGCTCCAGAGTGGGTATTTATTTGGAAAAATGCGGCCTTAGTTTGGGTTGACTGGCTGTGAACGCTCGTTGGATCTCAAGGCATGAAGAGGTAGGTACTACCATTAGCTACAGGGCAGAACAGAGTACAATCATAAGGTACCTAGGTACCTTAGATACGGTACGAGTAGCTACCTTACTTTGCACGCGCAGACCAACAGCAGAGAGACCAGAA
Source organism: Tolypocladium album (assembly GCA_024341135.1). Classification (NCBI taxonomy): domain Eukaryota; kingdom Fungi; phylum Ascomycota; class Sordariomycetes; order Hypocreales; family Ophiocordycipitaceae; genus Tolypocladium; species Tolypocladium album. The sequence continues at coordinate 714,278 of JALHCF010000130.1, forward strand.
ACTTTGCCCTTGTCTGCCACGTAGTTTCTTTTTTTGATTCGTAATGCCATTTCTAATCGGTCGCCTCTGCGCCGCTGCTCGAGGACAACGGCAAGAACGGTAATTAGGCTCACGCCAGAACAAGCATAGTGCAACGGCGGAGCCAGGCCTAGCCCAGCGGCCCCAGCCTATCAGCGTCGCTCAATTAGCCATGTTCGGTAGTGACGAGAATCGATCCATTTGTCGCGTCGCGTGCGAGACTCAACCCAAACCTGGAGAGGCGATTCTTCCACCCACCCACTGGCCGCTCGCCCCGAGCGCAAAGATTCACGATGCGTTCCTCAAGGATATCGCAAGACGCGTCAAAGCTTTTTGACCATGTGTCGACCTCGACGGCGACGCCTCGGCGCACGACGCGATCCCTTTCCAGGTTCGCCTTCACGGGAACCGCCACCTCGAACGCTGACACCTCCAAGACCCCCGATATCGAAGATGCCATCAGCCCTCCGCCGAAGCGCCGTAGACGAGCCCTAGACGACTCGCCAACAAAGGCCATCAAAATGGAGGTCAAGTCGGAGCTCATCGAAGAGACCTTGAGCGCCATCGCGTCACCGCCAGCAAAGACCCAGAGGCGAGCTCGCAAGCCAGCACGCAAGACCACCGACCCCGACACCGGCGAAGCAACCATGGCCCCTCCATCTGACTGGGAAGAGATGTACAATGCCGCCAAGAAAATGCGGGAGCCTGGCGGCAAGGCTCACGGTGCTGCCGTCGACACAATGGGCTGCGAGCGGTTGGCAGATCGGAATGCGTCGCCCAAAGATCAGCGATTCCATACTCTCGTGGCGTTGATGCTCTCGAGCCAGACCAAGGACACGGTCAACGCAGTGGTGATGAAGCGGCTCCAAACGGAGCTGCCCGCGCACAAGCCAGGGGCACCAGTTGGGCTGAACCTGGACAACATCTTAGCCGTAGACCCGACGCTGCTGAACCAAATGATTTGGCAAGTCGGATTCCACAATAACAAGACTAAGTATGCCTTTGTGGGCCAAGATGCTCTTGGCACGCGGCTGACTTGCGGATCAGATACATCAAGCAAGCGGCAGTCATTCTACGCGACAAATGGAACGGCGATATCCCCGATACCATCGAGGGCCTCACGTCTCTGCCTGGGGTCGGCCCCAAGATGGCCTACCTCTGCATGTCTGCGGCCTGGAACCGCACCGAGGGCATCGGCGTCGATGTACACGTGCACCGGATCACGAACCTCTGGGGTTGGAACAAGACCAAGACTCCGGAGGAGACGCGGCTGGCGCTACAATCCTGGCTCCCGCACGACAAGTGGCGGGAAATCAATTGGCTGCTCGTGGGCCTTGGCCAAGCCGTCTGCCTCCCCGTGGGCCGGCGCTGCGGCGACTGCGACCTGGGCCTGCAAGGGCTGTGCAAGGCTGCCGATCGCAAGAAGGTCGGCGAGGGTCGGCGGATGAAGGAGGAGAAGGTCGAGGTCGAGGTCAAGGACGAGGACGGCGGCGTCGCCAAGGCGGAGGAGACGATGCAGCGCGAGGTTCTCGTCAAAGAAGAGGCGGATAAAGACCCTGCGGTCTGAACGATGTGATGGATAGGTCACCAATACATCGCAACCGCGCATCCGGCCCCCGTTCCGAGACTCCGCAGCCGACCGGCAAGGCGCTCGTACAAGAGGCACAGGGTGGCACCTCGCCAACCAGAGCCGACGCTGGACGCGTTAATGCCCTACCATGGAACGCTACCATGGCTTGCATGGAACCCCAAACAGGCCCGCGGCGGGGTGATGGCGGCAGCGCTGTCCTACCGCTGTCCTATGCGCCACTGCCGGAATGGCATCGTGACCAATCCAGAGGAGCCCATCGCATCGCTAGATCGTCTCGGCTGTCGAGATGGCGCTGGCGATGCGCTGGCACCTGTCATGGTGCGCTGCCTTGCCCATGCATACGAGTTGCTTCGGCGATGCCGTGGACCCACGGCTTTTGGGCTCGAGCCCATTCATTACCAGGCCCAGGCGCCCTGCACATCAATATTCAGTCACATCGAGCGTCACACATGAGCAGAGCACAGACTTGATCAGCAGGCAAAGGGGGACTCAAATCAAGAACCAAGTAGATTCGGCGACCCCCAAAATAGATATAAACGGTTTAGATGACCCGATACGCCGCGCGATTGCTCGACCTATAGGTAGTAGGTGAGAATAATACAAGGGGCGTTCAAAGCGCCTCTAGGCTCCCAAGGTAACCGCGCCAACACCAGCGACCCTCGCGGTCGCGCAAAGGTAGAAAAACAAGTCGTGCATTCGTGTTTCGTGTAGGAGAGGATGTGTCTCGGCCGGGCGTAGGCTCTCGCGAGGCGTGGGGTGAGGGAGTGCTGGTCGCGTGAGCACGCCATCGCCAGGTGGTGAGAGACGTCGGCTTATTCAGAGTTCGGTGTAGAGGGAGCAGGCGGTCGCTAGACGCCACGGATGACTTGCGTCCGCTCGGATTGCAGCTGCGCAGCGTTGCGCTCGTGGGACTGCTTCTTGCACTGCGTTGACGTTAGCATCCGTTGCATGCCACGCACGAGGGTCCGAGGATCGGAGGAGACTGGGCGAACATACGTCCTCGAGGCCGCTGCACTTGTGGTCTTCTAATAGACGGTGGTTGCCGCAAAAGTGGCCCTTGCAGAAGCTGCAGTCGCCGACGATGCGCTGGGCGGGTTCCTTGCAGTCCTTGGCGCTGCAGCGGATCTTCTTGGGCGCCATGGTGGTGGTGGTGGTGGTGGTGACGGGTTGCGTGAGGCAGCGGTGACGGAAGGGGGGACGGAGTATGGTGAGAGCGAGAGAGGGCGAGATGAGCGTGAGGCGAGGTTTATCGAGGAGAAAGAGTCCAGGGGCCGTGAGCAAGCAGTTGGGCGAGCCAGGCGGCAAACAAGTGAAAGGCGACGTTGGGGGAGAGAGTTGACGAGCAACAGGCGTTGATGGGGGTCAAGGGCAGGCTGATGCCGTGACTGCGTCAGCGGAGGCGCCGGCGTTTCTTTATAAAGCGCAGGGAAGGCTGACGAAGAGGATGGGTGGATGAATCAGGACGGGACCCGAGCGTCCACCCTCGGTGGAGATGGGCAGCCCACCCCAAGTCCAGAGCCCAGGGTGCCGATGCACCGGTGGCTCGCCTCCCGCAGGGACCTTGCCTGAAATTGACAATTTCCAGCCGCGGCGCACCTCACGCGGACGGCCGTTACGGGGTACCTGCTGTCGAAGCGCCTGGAACCGTCGCCGCCGCCTGGCCAGTCACTCCGCACCGGGCTTCTGCCTCCGAGGCGCCCGTGCGAGTGGCCAATTCACTTCCGCAGACGAGACGTCGTGTTGGACGGACGCGAGGCACGGCGCTGCTGCTGCTGCTGCTGCTGCTTGTGCCCGGAGACGCCTGCAACTTGCCGCTGCGGGCACGGGCTGGCCGGCTTGGCTAGCTGGGCTGACCGAAGGTGGCCGTTCGGTTCGTGAGGCGGCTCCGAAAGCGGTGCCCGTTGCAAGTCACTCGCTCGCCGGTGACGTCGTGGCGTTGGGGTTCGCGCTCAGCAAGCCCGCGGCGCGCGAAGGACGGCCTAAAGTGGGCTGGCGAACACGCAACGGCCCAGCAGACGGTGAGGCAATTGGCAGCGGGAGCTGACGAGGGAACCACGGCGATCACGAGATTGGGGGACTCGGCTAAGACGAGACCAGGACGCCGAGCCTCTCTTATCTGCAGAGTACGAGGGATGGAGTGAGTAAGGTATAGGTACGTTGTGCGTACGTCTCCCTTAGGTTTGCTGCGAGGAGGCGCCCGCCGACGCCATTTCTCCAGCAGCTGCATGCGCCGTAGCCGCCTCGCCCGCCCCTGCTGCAGTTCATTCGCGCCGTTGCTTTTACCGGCAGCCTGTTGAGACACGTCGCCTGCACGGGGGAGCGCACGGCGGACAGGTCGGCGGGCGTTGGGCGGCGGTGCCAGGAGGGAGTTGGGGTGCGTCGTGGCTGCAGCTGGCTTGCATGAGGGCGCCGGAGGGTGTGGTCCCCGTCGAGCCTAGCTAGCCAGCCGGCATCCCAGTGCGCATGCGGCGGAGCCTGGGCCTGGGCCAGTCAGTCTCGCCTTGGGACCTTCGATAGTCGATTCCAAACCCCGTGTTCGACTCGGGGGCACTGCGCATTGCCATCTGGCTGGCCTGGGCTTTGTCACAATTAGGCGCGGGCCTGCCCCCTTTCCTGTCTTCGACCCTTGGCCGTTTGGTTCCGAGCCTGGGGCTCGATAGCCAACCCGTCCCGCTCTGCCGGCGACTCATGCCGCTGCATGCTTGGTGAGATAGAGTGCCTTCATTCGACCCAGCACGCCAGCAAGCCACCACGGACCGCCATCGTCTCAACCGCCTGTGCCTCATCACCGCCTCTTCCCTGGCCCGGCTTTACCCCTTGCTTGCTGGCTGGCTGCGTTGTGCGGTGTTGTCGAGAGCTGGCCCACATGGGACCACGCGGCCTGGCGATTGTCTCAGCGCCCAGTGACATTACACAGCGCTCGCTGTCCAGCCGTCGCTCTGCATGAGATGCCCGAAACGGAGCACAATCTCGGCTTCGACAGCCTTGGTACGAAGTAGACCAGGACTCGGCCTGGACATGCCCCCTCGCAATAAAATATGCAAGCTTCACGGATTCCTTTAGTTGCTCGTCCTGCGTACTGTGCAGAGTGCACGTCCGCAAGGCATTGATCATCAATGCCAAAGGTGGCTCTCGTACTCCATACTCCGTATCTTTAACTCCTCGACGGTACGAGTACGACACACGCTCGTGCTAGCTGAGCTGCGAACAGCTTGCAGCCACCCCGTGCGCGCAGTTGCGACTAGTCGGCTTATCATTCCAGCCAACGTGGTCCGTAGACGGTCAAATCCTCCGGTCCTGAAGTCCGGCCGAGTTCGGCTCTGACTCCGTGCATACCGCCCGAGACTCGCGGTCCCTTGCTTCCGGCAATCAATGAACGATGGATGCGTCAGCACGGTAGCACGCCAATTGCATGACTAACTACGGAACACAGCGCAAGCGGATAATTTGTCTGCAATCAAAATAATGCAGATGACTGAGTAAGGAGCGTACATGAGTGATCGTCCGGTTATTACGGCCTCACACCGCTGCTACCCTATCCCCGTTAGTATTAAGGGGGAGTGTAGGGTACTCCGTGCTTCGGGAGTTAGAGTCTACGGACGTCCTTCCATGATCCTCATCACCTACGTTCAGTTCGTATGTACCAAGGTAATTATCCTAATGCGAGGCTACCTACGAAAAGATCCAAGCCGTCAGAGGCGCAAAAAGAAAGAAACGGCTGGAACGCGATATAGCACGGGTGCATCAATCAAGATGGCAAAAGTCCAAAAAAGAAAGTGTGCCGCAGCGAGGACTCGAACCTCGGTTTCCAGTGTATCGCATCGAAGATCCACAAACTGGTGTCCTTACCCCTAGACGACTGCGGCTGAAAGAGAAACTGCTGATTCGCAGTTGCGGAAAAAAATGTGCCGCAGCGAGGACTCGAACCTCGGTTTCCAGTGTTTCGCTGTGAGGCGTCCACAAACTGGTGTCCTTACCCCTAGACGACTGCGGCTAGTCTTGATCCAATTGTTGAAAGAGCAGAACTTAATTCTAATTATGTAGGTAGAGCGGGTGTGGGTGGGGCTCGCAGGCTTCGTTTCGCGGTGGGGATTGGCTGGGCTGTCGGCTCTCTGGTCGGCCACGGTTGACGCGGTGGGTCTTCCTCGAACTCATTGTGCTGGGCTGGCTCAAAAGGCCGAATATGGCGAGACATCCGTACTCGTAGTCAGTCGATCGACATTCCAAAAGACTCCGGTATGGCTTTTCGGCTGATCATTTAAAAGAGCGTGCATTTTCCATGGAAGGAAGGCTCGGATCAGTGTTCGCATGTTCCTTCCATTTTGAGGGGCCGGCTCGGTCCATCCTTCCCCGCCACTGTCATATGCCAGCGCCGACGGCTAATGCAGCAGCTTGAGCAAAAGAACACAGCCGAACGGCTCGCCGGCGAGGGAGGCACACAATACACAATGTCAATCCCGTATATCCAGGGATGAGGTGTGGCCCAATGCATCGTGCGTTGCATCTGCGTCCACTCTACCCCAGAGAATCGGAAGATTTTCCGCCCTCGCGTGCCACCCCATCCTTGACATGCCTCGGCTGGGACCCGTGTCGGGGGCGCCACTCAAAGTGTAAGCGGAATCGTCTCCGCTGTCCCATGATGGCAGCGGCCATCCTCCGTTCGTTACATATGACCCTCTCCCCGTCCCGGGGTAAGCTGAGCTGATGGCATTTGATGCATGAGAGTTGTCTGCCTGCCATGGAGTCTTCAGGTGCCGATAAAGGCTTCTTCCAAAAGCCGCCTGTCCTCAATAACCAGTTCCATGATGATGTTTACTTCCGCAGGTGCTTCAAGTGTAAGTACCACGCTTTATTCACGGCCTCCGCTGAGTGGTCATAGTTGAGCTTGACCTGTAAACATGAACTGACAACTGCAGTGTTCCTGCCTGCGGATGTGAGGTCTCAGGCTGAGGCTGATGTTTCCGCCCTGGGTCAAGACGTGCTCGCGGATCAAATATTCGCGTGGGTCACAGACGCCGAGCGCAATCAGCCATACGTCAAAGGGAGCGGTCGTAGTGCCTTTGGACAACGAGTTGGGGAGTTGGTGACTACTGAGGGCTGGAGAGAGCTCCAGAAATTCGGCATCTCCAGGGGGTGAGTCTAACTCGACTCCCGATGCACCTGACAATGTACAGCTGACCACGACCGTCGCAGCTTGGTGGCTTGTGGTTATGACACCCCCTATGGCGCCTTCTCACGACCGCTGCAGTTTCTCCGCGCGCATCTGTGGGTTGCTTCATGTGCCAACGTTGGCTGTCCCTCGGCCATGCAGGACGGCGCGGCTAGCCTCCTGAGAAAGCACCTTTCCTCGCCAAAGCTCGTTTCACAGCTGTCTCCAGAGCAGCGCAAGGTGTTCGAGGATGCGTACCGTCGGCTCACATCTCGGGACCCATCCATCGCATGGACCAGCGGCCAGTGGATGACGGAACGCCCCGGCGGGAGCGACGTGTCTCGCACGGAGACGGTTGCCACCTATAAGCCGGGTGACAACGCCGGTCTGGCGTCGAAGCAGCAGCAGCTCCCACTCGGCCCCTGGAGTATCAACGGGTTCAAGTGGTTCTCGAGCGCCACAGACTCGCGCATGACTGTGCTGCTCGCTCAGACCCAGAACGGCCTCTCCGCGTTCTTTGCCCCGATGCGCAAGCACGACCCCTCGGCGACCACATTGACGGGACACCCGCTCGCTGACGGCGACTGCTTGAACGGCGTCCAGATTTCACGCCTCAAGAACAAGTTCGGAACACAATCGCTTCCTACCGCCGAGCTTGTCCTCGAGGACATGCGCGGTTGGCTGATTGGTCAGGAGGGCAAGGGCATCCTCGAGATCAGCGCCGTGCTGAACCTGACCAGAATTCATTCCGCTATCGCAGCTGTTGGAAGCATCGGCCGCGGTCTGGGTGTTGCAAAGGCGTACACGCTTGTGAGAGAGATCGGGGCAGGCCGAGGTGCCAGAATCAGGCTCGTGGACAGCCCCCTGCACATGAGAACCTTGGCCAAGATGACTGCCGAGTATCAGAGCCTCATGCTACTCAGCATTTATGCATCTTACATCCTCGGCCTTGCCGAGCATCCGTTGGGAGAGAAGGCCGCCCCGACACCAGCTCTCGCGGCCCTGACTCCGCAAGGAAAGCTGGTAGAGCCGCTGCTGCGAGTGCTGACGCAGCTCACGAAGGCTTACGTCTGCAAGGCATCGGTTCCTCTCATGTTCGCCTGCATGGAGTCTCTGGGCGGCGTCGGGTACCTGTTCAACGAGGAGTCAGAGTACCTGAACCTGTCCAGAGTCTTCCGCGACATGTGCGTCGGGCCCATCTGGGAGGGTACGACCGATGTTCTGTGTACAGACTTTGTCCGTGCTCTCAAGCACCCCAGGGGCGGAGCCGATTCGCTCGCGGCCTTGGAAGACGTCATTGCGAAGGCGAGCGCCTTCCAGGGCAAGCTGGCAAGGCCGAGCGGCTGGGACCCCGTCCAGAGATGGGCTTCTGTGAAAGACCGCATCGTGGGCACATCCCAGGGCGATCTGATTGGTGAAGGGAGGGAGCTTCTTTGGGCCGTTGCGGAGATTCTTGTGTCGGCGCTGCTGTATGTTGATACAGCGACCGACGGGAATGCGGCGGCGGAAGATATCTTCCATCGTTTCCTCGAAGGGAAGTTTGGAGTAGCGACGCGAGCAAGAGGAACCGCAAAGAACGAGCTGGACAGGGATCTGGCCATAGTCTATGGCGTCGATAAGCTGGGCACTGCTTCGAAGCTCTGATGCCCAGGATCTGATTGCCCGGACTGGTTTCTTAAAGTGTTTCTTATTAAAAGCTACATAGCAGTGTGAATTACAGCTGATAAATGTCCTTCGGCTGCAGAGAAATGAGACCACTCAAAAATAGGAGGCACCGATGCCAGCCGGCCCTCCCGTCAAGCTTCGATCAGCCCGAAAACCCATTGCAGGTGCCCTTGAGATCCTGTGCGGCGAGCTGTAGGGTTCTGCAACCAGAGCTCTGAACACCCCAAATCGTCTCGCCACCCTCCTGGGCCTGACAGGCCTTATAATCGGTCGTGCCATCAACATTGAGTAGGACTTGACCAGCGCTTTGTTGCAGAGAATACTGGGTGTTGCCGGGGGTCGGGTCGAGGCACTGGAACCTGCCGTTCGAGTCGAGGATGCAGGCATTGTTGAACTGGTCAAAGAGAATCTTATTTGAGTCCGCGAGATTGAGACAGTACCACCCATTGGGCTGGTTGGAACCGAGAAACAGGAAGCCGGTGTTCTGGTCTTGTTGTATCACCGTGCTTGTTGCAGCCTCGTGTAAAGTGAAGCAACAGCTGCCGGCGGGAACAAATTGGTCACGAGGGATGATAGCTGCCATTGATGCTGCGCCGAAGAGCGCTAGGAGCTTGATGGATAACATTGTAACTCGTTGGAATAAATGTCGCTCTACGCGTTAGAGGCAGAAGAGGAAGGGGTAATCCAATGGTGGTGGGCAACTTCGAATCGACAGGCTGCTGAGCCGGGAGTCTCGGACCCTGGGATTCGGCCCCGGGGTATAAATACCCTTTACTTCTCGAAGACGAGGACGCATGTGGCAGTTGGAGGTGATTCACGGACTGATGCCAAGCCGTCTCTCGGGGGCCAACAGGCTAACAGTTGAAGGTGACAAGCATGGTCGACCTTGCAGCCTGCTGTTGGCTGTACGACCTCTGCGTTTTGAAGGAATGATGCGGGCCATTATACCCAATACGGCAATGAGCTGCCACCAACAACCCTCATCCGTACAAGGAAGCAGTCGATATCAAGGAGGGGGGAAACGATTGGGAACTGCCTTAAGCGCTGGCGGTGAGAAGCCTCTGTGACAGGCGTGCATGTGACGAGACGACGGCAGAGCCATCGAATCGTGACGTGAGCTGAAGTCGGTGACAAGCCACCGGGACGTACCGGCGGCGCGGACAGTCGGATGAAAGAGGCTTCTCTGGCAATGTGATGCCGGATGCTCAGGAACAAGGCTGCTGACGGATCGCATGCGGCCAATGATGGTGCTGTCACCAGGCTGCAGGGGAGGCCTTCTTTGGGACGCAGCTGGCGTCCTCATAGGTCGAGCCGTCACCCAGGGCTGGATGGGCGCGGTGATGGACTCTGCAAAACGTTTCGCTGCTGAGAGCGTGTTAACCCATTTGCGTAGTAGCTCCCCGAGAGCTGCGGGGGCCAGGAGGGCCAAAGAGATGGCTCGCACGGAGTCTGTCACGAAGGGCTGAGAGCTGCGGCCGCTTGCTGTGATGATGCGAGATTGGGGAGCTGCAGTGCACCCGGAATCACGTGGAGGGGCCTGTATTACCGTACGAATACCCCGTAAGGTACGTTCAATGTTGTATCGCACCCCGCCTCTGCAGCGTGATGACCACCTGTCACCCCGCCGCCGTGGCCGCCTGTGCCCGCTGTCAAGTGGCGGCATCATCGACTCGCGACTCACGGTGCTGCGCCTGCAGCGTTCAACGCCCGCAAACCATCCGGACGTGCGCAGGCCTCGATGCCCCTGCAGACACCCGACAAGCCCACCGCCGCCGGGCGAGGATTGTCGAGGCGCCCCCATCTCCCGCCCCCGGCTTTGCAGCTCCGTCTTTAGATTCGTTCCAGGCCCCCAGCTTCCCCATTCTGTTCTTCACGGGCTGCACGCGGGGCCAACTGCATCGTGCACGGCACCGACGCCACCACCCCGCCGCCCCGACCCGCGTCTTTTGCGCCCTAATCCGCTGAAGCAGCCGGAGCAGGCCGCCGCACCAGCGCTGGGCCGACACTGCCCTTGCGGCGCCGACCGACACCGAGGGTTGAGCCTCACTGGTTCGCGTCGACTTCATAAGCGCCGTGCAGCAGATCTATCGTCTTGCACCCTTGCTGTTTGCTTCGTACCTTGCTGCTTTGCTCCGCCTTGTTGGATCGACCACGAAGTTGAAAATGGCCATGCCCAATGATGTCTGGGATGAGATATCCCGGGACATTCCCACCGCCTCGGACCCCTTTGTCCAGCAGTACCTGACCGGACGGACCAACCTCATCAACCAGGAGAAGACTACCCGCTCGGACACATCCTTCCGCAACTCACTCTCCCCGATTGCCCGACGGGCTTGCGCCATTGTCGACCGCATCCGCGAACATGAGAAGGCGACCGAGTGGACCCCTCAGGTTGAGGAGGACATGGCTCAGGCCAGCCACCAGGCCATCTTCCCCGGCATGATGTTCATGCTGGCCAAGGAGCGCATGGAAAGCACCAAGCTGTGGAAGATAGTGCGCCGCATGCCCAAGGGCTGTCTCCTGCATGCCCACATGGATGCCATGGTCGACTTCGACTTCCTTCTCAACGAGCTCATGAAGATGCCTGGCATGCACATGTCCAGTGAAATGCCCCTCAGCAGCCCCGAAGCCAGGGAGAATGCCGGTCTGAGCTTCAGGTACAGGGCGCATGAGAGGACAGAAGGGTCCGTGTGGGAGGAAGGGTACGAGCCCGGCAGCTTCATCCTCCTGACCAAAGTGGCCGACGACTTTCCCAACGGCGGGAGGCGAGGTTTCCTCCAGTGGCTCAAGGGCCGCTGCACGCTCTCGCTCGTCGACAGCCACGAGCAGCACCACGGCATCGATGCCATCTGGAGGAAGTTCGCCAAGTGCTTCATGGTGGTTGCCACCATTATTCACTACGAGCCCATGTATCGTGCTTTCTTGCGCCGCCTCATGAATCTCCTGAAAGCCGATGGCGTCAACTGGGTGGAGCTGAGGTTCGTATACCAGTCCGAGACGAGGTACGCATGGACTGACGTCGGTTTAGATTCACATGGCCATTGAATTATTGCCGTGATCGCCAGGAAGAACCCGAAAAAGACTACAGCCACATGCTCCAGGTCCTGGACGAGGAGGTCACCCGGTTCAAGGCATCCCCTGAGGGCAAGGGTTTCTGGGGTATTACGACTATCTGGACCAGCCTGCGCAGCCTTGACACAAGACCTCTCATCGAAAACATGGACCACTGCATCACAAGCAAGATCGAGTTCCCGCACCTGATCGCCGGCTACGATGTTGTTGGCCCAGAGGATCTCGGCAGACCGCTTGTCGACCTGCTCCCGGAACTGTTCTGGTTCCGCAAGCAATGCGCCCAGGAAGGCGTGAACATCCCATTCTTTTTCCACGCGGGAGAAACACTCGGCGACGGTTCAAGCACCGACCAGAACCTTTATGATGCCATTTTGCTCGGCACCAGGCGTATCGGGCACGGATTCAGCTTGTACAAGCACCCGTTGCTCATCGACATGGTCAAAGAAAAGCGCATCCTCATCGAATCGTGCCCCATCTCGAATGAGGTGCTCCGTCTCTGCGGCTCTGTCACGGCCCATCCCCTGCCGTCACTGCTCGCGCGGGGTGTCGCATGCAGTCTCTGCAACGACGACCCCGCCATGCTGGGTCAGGACACCGCCGGCATGTCTCACGACTTCTGGCAGGCTCTTCAGGGCTGGGACAACCTTGGTCTTGCTGGGCTGGGGAGCCTGGCGGAGAACAGCGTCAGGTGGGCCGCGTTCGAGGACCAAGACCAGGCAGAGTGGACCAAGGGTGTGAGGGAAGCGAGCCTCGGCGGCGGCGTCAAGGCCCAGAGAATGAAGGAGTGGCAAGTGGAGTGGGAGCAATTCTGCGTCTGGATCGTAGATGAGTTTGGCGATGAATTTGAGACGGAAGGTGACAAGCCAGTGCCGGCTTAATAGGACCAAAGATGAAAAGCAAGCTGTTTCAGTCAGGGAAATAATGTATTTCTAGAAGGGTTCAGGCAGAAATTCTGGAGTTGTGGCATGAATGATGGGGAACAGGAGGGTGCGATATTCCAAGGATGTTGGATGGACCGCACGCATGGAGCGGCTCTCCTGGCTGCCGGCGGGATGTTTACTACGCCATCCCTTCTAGACATAGTTGAACTCTCGGTCATTGGATAGATAAATGACTCGGTGATGCCCATCTGGACAGTGTGAGTCAACAAGTATCGAGAACAATGAGTGGCAAGGCATGTAAGTAGCTGTAATGGCAATCTGGGATCTCCCCTTTGTAACCAACGACTTTCCAGACTTCGGCCGCCATTGACATGCCAGGGTTTTGAGTCGTTTCACCCAGCTCAAAGAAAGGATCCGGGATGGCGAGTAACAGCGGAAATTGGAGCAAGTGTACACGCCAGGGACGGGAGAGTCACGTCCGGGGATGGCGCGTCGCTCGCTACAGGCCGTGATCGTTCTCCGAACTCCGAGGCGAGCCACGTTCAGAGACAGAGGCAGGATGCTCTGTCAATGAACTCGTCTGTGACATTAATATGAGAACGTCATGGGCTGGCCTCTGTCGGTGCGCTAATGTGCGGCGAGGAAGGCAGTTCGTTGGTGACACCCAGACCTCCTGCCTTGCTCGACGGCAGTAAAAATGCCTAGGCAGCAGTGATGATAGAATGGCAACCACCTTGGGTTATTAGCTGCGCTGCAATACGGCAGGAACAAAACAAGATAGTGGGTATTGGGAAACAGAAAACGCCATCAACTCCAGCTGCAACCCTCCCTCCTGCAAGCACGCTCGTGTGGTTCTCGTCTCCAGCCCCCGGGGCTCACATCGATTGGTACATATTCACGAGCCATTGGTTCAACGTCAAGGGCTGCACCTCCACAAGGTCGCTCCGTTCGATCGCTTCGTTGAGTGTCGCGCGGCTAAAGTCGTACCGTCCGTTCGCTGTCGCCACCAGCCGTTGGTAGTAGGCGACTCTGTCCGGGTCGCCTGCTTGCACATAGTATTGTATGAACGCCTGAAGGTCTGCTAACGATCGCGGGTGACGCTCGAAAACAACTGGTAACGCTGTTAGCTTGGACACGAAGACATGCAGTCTTGGATCGCGTAGGACCAACCGTTACGGACGAAGCTGCACGTATCGGCCAGCTCTCGCAGAGTCATCCTGTCCCCCCGCATGGTGAACTCGGTCGGCCACTTCTCCGTGCCCAGGTCAATCGCCGCAACAAGGAACCGCACGACGTCGTAGACGGAAGAGAGGCAGACGCGCACCGTCCGACCTTTGGAATCTCGCTCTGCGTACTCCGCCTTCGCGCTGTTCATGTCAACGAGATACTCCCCGGCGCCCGCATTCCCGGACCCGATGCCGATGTTGAGATACCCGAGACCGTAAGGGTGAAACCTTTCCATGAAGACGCCACAGGAAAAGACGGTGTACTTCATGCGCGACTGCTGGGCCCAGCGCTTTAGGAGGTCGATTGCCTGCGCCGACCCGCGGTCCAGCGGGTCGCTGTGTGACGGCCGATGGCTCAAGCTTCCTTCAAATTCCGAAGGAACGAAGGATCGCACCCGACCGCGCGCCGCCACGTTGATGAGGTTCAGCTGCTCCTGGCCCGATATCGTCGATATGACCAAGTCAACGCCCTGGAGCGCAAAAGTCAGGCTGCCGAGGTCGTTGTAGTCGACGACGTGGAGCTGAACGTCGAGCTGCGCGAACTCGGGTCTTGCCTGCGGTTGGGTTAATACGCAGCGCACGGGGCATCATCGAGCAGCACGGGAGCCGAACAAGTCTTGACAAGACGACGACATTATAGGCGTTTGCCGCCTGCGACAGCTTCGTCGCCAGCAGGTACCCGAGGCCGCCTCCGCCGGCGACTGCGATTCGCATCATGACACCTGCGATCGCTGGCCACCATGGGGGCAGGCTTGGCGGTTGTCTCCGTTTCTTCGTGTCCGTTTTTGGGCCTCAAGCGAATGTTGTGCTGTGTGCATTTTGCGCTTGACAAGAAGAGGCCATATGTGCATACATATATCAACCGGCCCGCGGGGGTCCCCGTTTTCCGCGTCAATGACGTTACATTAGCGACGCAAACACACGGCTAACACAAACATACAGCTAAAGCAATTATCGGCAAAGGTGCGAAATAGCCAAGGCCAAGGACGATTTCGATGCATGCAGTGACCGGCACCAGCGAACCACGGCATGGATATGCATACGCCCACCTCCACCACTACTACCACCGCCGAGGCCAACGCCACGCGGGAGGATACCTTAGGCTGCCCGCCCAGGCACGATAAGGCGACGGACTGCCTCACAAGTTCCTCCGACGACTACCACCCGTAAAGAGAGGGCTTTCGGCCTAGTTCGACCTGGCGTCGAACTGGGGTCTCTTCCCGATGGCGCGCTGCTCTAAGCCGATCGGTCAAGCCGCGGAAGGGAACCCGGCGGATAGTGGCTTGTCGCTTGTCTCTGCGGATTGCATCTGTGAGCACGCACAAAATGCTAGTGGAGCACTTCTTGGTTCAAGGAGGAGGTGGTCGACCCCTGGCTGACATCCATGTCCGACGGCCTGCGAAACAGCCGATGGAGATTCTGATGAACGGGGAGAACCATGTTGGTGTGCTTCTCCCGACGCACTTCGAGACCAGTCGCCAATAAGCACTGGCAATACCGGATGCTTTGCGTGTCTATCCTTTCACAAACCGCCGAACCAACATCAATGGGTCACCGGTCGTAGAGCCCTGCGACGGACCCCCAGGTTTCATCGGACATGGCGGCCTAAGGCTGGGCCGCCACGATTGACGGGACCTCGCTAAGCTCGCTTTGACGAAAGGGCGGCGCGGTCCGAAAGGGCTGGACAGGGCTGGATCCACACGGCCAACCAGGCAGGCAGCGCACGCCGGCCGTTCGCTGTGGCCTTGTAAGCCGATGACCGCATCGCCCAGACGATACGAGTACGGGAGGCACCTGAGCGCACGAAAGGACGCCGTAATCATTTCTCATCTTGGCCAATAGCATGCCTAACCTCTCAAATTGACCAATTTGTTAGTCAGATTCAAGGCTGTCGCTGTACCAAAGTCCCGAGGGTAAAGCACCCCGCCGAAAGTGATAATCAGCGCCGGGCTTGCATCGATGGTCGTCGGCTGTGAGGACGGCATTTGTGTATGTATCAACCCTTTCTCGGCTCTCCTCGGTTGATGATCGACAAACCATCAACGTGATTGCTTTTCCACGGCTCGCGACGTCCATAGTGGGCGGCTCATCCTCATTCAGCACGAAGGCGATTCCAAACGCTCAGACCGTGCGAGGCAAGGCGGACGTCGTCGTTGGGTGGCACCCTTCAGCCTGGGGTTGCTGACACTCTGCATGCAATCGGCGGGAGTGAGATGCACAAATGCAGCGTCCCCGGGCTTCGGTAAGAGGCCTGACGATTTGTCGAGCGAGGCTAGCGCAGGTGCATGCGAATCAGAGCCCCAGGGTGCTGATAGCGACGCTGCCCAGGGAAGGATCTGGCGGTATGGAGGTTGGGGGCCAGAATGGACATCCAACCCGTGGCGGAGCTCGGCATATACCTCGTAGGGCTGAACAATGCCTCGGGCGCCTCTGACTGGGCGCTGCTGGGCGGCTAATCCATCTGGCGCCGCGAATGAGATTGTCAAGCGCGGCGTCCGTCGTGGTTTGCCGACGCTGCGACCTGTTGGTTGACGTCAAGTGCGCGATACGGGGTTCACCACCGCCAGGGACACTGCACAACCAACGCCGGCATGCAGTGGCGGCCGAGCTCGCCTGTTTCACATTGAAAAACGTTGGTTTCATAGATGGTCGGAGTCGAGCCTGCGTGTAGCATTAATGCAAAACCCCTTTCGAATTTCTCCGCTGATCCTAACCAACGCTACGGAGTAAGTTACTCGCCGTCTACGCCTGCAACGCCGTGTCATCCCTCGTCCCGCCGCTCCCCTTGTGCCAGGCCTCCGTGTGGTCTCGTTGCCGCCTCGCCACGCTCTGCTTGCCGGGAGCTCCCCAGCCGCCTCCTCCGGGCGTCTGTATGATGATGCGGTCGCCGGCCTTCATGGCCGCGCTGTTCTTGGCGCCCAGGTTGATGTGCCGCTCCTCGTACTCCTTCTCGTCGTCGTCTTCATTGCTCTCCCTGCCGCCGTTTTCGTGGAACCGCGCGAGCGACTTGTCCCAGTTGGACTTCTCCACGTTGCGCACCCAGAGGTTGAGGCCGCACGCGCCGTCCTCGCCGCCGTTGAGGCCGTAGGGGTGGTACACGCGCCGCTCGCTGAGGATGGAGACCTGCAGGGGGATGCGGAACTCGATGTCGCGGATCACGCCGTTGCCGCCGCGGTGCTGGCCGGCGCCGCCGGAGCCCTCGCGTATGGAAAACTCGCGCAGGAGGACGGGGTAGCGGCGCTCGAAGATCTCCGAGTCGGTGATGCGCGTGTTCGTCATGTGGACGTGCACGCCCGACGTGCCCTCCCAGTGCGGCCCGGCGCCGCTGCCGCCGGCGATGGTCTCGTAGTAGCCGAAGCCCTTGACGGCCTTCTCGCCGTTCTGGTTCCCGCCGAAGCCGAACGTGAGGTTGTTGCAGTCCCCCTGGCTGGCGGCGCACGCTTGGAAGGCCTTGAAGATGACGTCGGTGATGCGTTGGCTGGTGAGGACGTTGCCGCCCACCACCGCCGCGCCAGGGGACGGCGAGAGGATCGACTTGGGCGGGATCTTGACGTTGATAGGCTTGAGGCAGCCCTGGTTCAGGGGGATTTCCTCTGAGACGAGGCAGCGAAGACAGTAGATGATGGCGCTGTAGGTGATGGCCGGGGGGGCGTTGATGTTGCCGTAGACCTCTGGCCCCGTGCCGTCAAAGTCGAACTCGGCGCTGCCGTTTTCGGGGTCGATTTTGATCCTGAGCTGGATGGGGGAGCCGTCGTCCATGTAGTCGACGGCGGAGAGGTCCCTGCCCTCGAAGCGCTTGTGCACCTCCTTGAGGAGCCTCCGGACGCTCTGCTCGGCGTTGTTCTGGATGTTGACCATGTAGAACTGCACCGTCTCCTCGCCGTACTCGTCAATGAGGGCCTCGATGAGGGAGATGCCCCTCTGGTTGGCCGAGACCTGGGCGCGCAGGTCGTTGATGTTGTCGGCGAGGCAGCGCGTGCCGCTGCAGCCGGGGTACTGGGACGGCTCGTCGTAGAAGAGCTCGACGACCCTCTTCTCGTTGAACTTGCCGCCGCTGACGAGCTTCTCGCTGCGGATGGCGGCGCCCTCCTGGAACAGCTCGCGCGAGTGCGGCGGCATGCTGCCCGCGGTGATGCCGCCGATGTCGGCGTGGTGCGCCCGCGACGCGGCGTAGAAGAGGATGTTCTCGCCCTTGTCGTCGAAGGCGGGCATCACGAGCGTCACGTCCGGGAGGTGCGTGCCGCCGAAGGACGGGTGGTTCGCGATGATGACGTCCCCCTTGTGCAGCCTGCCCTTCCAGATCTCGGCCTGGCGCCGGACGCACGTGGACATGGAGCCGAGGTGCACGGGGAGGTGCGGCGCGTTGGCGACGAGCCCGCCCGTGGCGTCGAAGATGGCGCACGAGAAGTCGAGGCGCTCCTTGACGTTTGTGCTGACGCTCGTCTTCTGCAGCGCGCGGCCCATCTGCTCGGCGATGGCCATGAAGCGGTGGCCGAAGATGGAGAGCATGATGGGGTCGACCTCGCGGGTGGACTTGTCCTTGTGGGATCTGCTCGGCGCTGTTAGCATTCGGTCCGTTGAACGGGGCTTAATGGGGGCGTCGCACTCGTCCTTGGAGCCCTCGTGCTCAATGTCAAGCACAACGTGCGTCTCCGTGATGAGGGCCTTTGTCCGCGGCGTCACCACAATTGTCTGCGTCCCGTCGGCCAGCATAGCCGGCCCGCTGACGACGTCCCCGACATCGAGGTCCTCGAGCTTGTACACGGGGGTCTCGACCCTGCCGCTCTCGAAGTACACTTCCCGGACCCCGTGGCGCTTCTCCTCCGCCTTGACATCCTTGCGTGTGATTATCTTGAGCTGCTGGTCTACCGTCCTCTCCTTGTGACGGAAGCTCTTGCCGATGCCGCGCACGCGCACGTCATCGACGATGACATCCCGATCTTCCAGCGTGAACCCAAATTCGTAACGGTGATGCTGCACAAAGGCCTTGCCAAACGCCCAGTCCTCGTCGCCGGAGTTCTTGTCGGCACCCTGAGTCGAGGGCCGGAGAATCATGAGAGCCGACTCGGTGCCGCGATAGCGCATATTGAGATACTCCTCAAACTGTATTTCGCTGTCTTCGAAACCCTGGTCGCGCAGCGCGGCGCGGGACTTGTCCTTGAGCTTTTCCATCTTGCGCCGCAGCTCGTCGACGACGCGGCCGCTGTCCTGCCACACGGCCGAGTCGGGCTCCTGACGCTCGTCGACGACATCTGCGAGCGCCATGCCGTAGGCAGACAGGACCGAGGAGTAGCGGTGTATGAGGATCTGGTGGATGCCTAGCGAGTCGGCGATGGCGACGGCGTGCTGGCCGCCGGCGCCACCGAATGTTGCGAGGCGGTGCTTGGAGGAGTCGTGGCCCTTGGCTTCCGTGATGGACCGGATCGGCCGCGTCATGGTCTCGTTGGCCACCGTCAGGAATCCGTAGGCTACCTCGTCCACCGTCAACGTCTTACCCGTCTCGCCGTTGACCTGGTCTGTCAGCTCCTGGAGGACCTTTTTGCTCGCCTCGGCGTCCAGGCCCTCGTTCTCGTTCTTGCCGAAGATCTTGGGGAAGAACTCGGGAAGTAGACGGCCGAGGTAGAGATTCGCATCGGTGACGGTGGCGGGGCCGCCCTTCCGGTAGCAGGCCGGACCGGGATGGGCGCCGGCAGATTCGGGCCCCACGGTGAAGAGGCCATTGCGGAAGAAGAGGCGCGAGCCGCCACCCGCGGCCACGGTGTTGATGTCTAGCTGGGGAGATTGGATGGTGACGCCGGCGGTGGTGGTTTCAAACACGTGCTCGTACCGACCCTCTCCGTATCGGGAAACGTCCGTACTCGTGCCGCCCATGTCGAAGCCAATGACTGGCGTCTTCGTCTCCTCGTCGTAGGACGTAACGGCATAGCCAACGACGCCTCCTGCCGGCCCGGAAAGAATGGCCTTGAGGCCCGTGAAGTTGTCCACATCCACCAACCCGCCGTCGCTCTGCATGAACTCGCACCTCGCGCCCTTGGGCCCCTTTTCCGTCTTGACGCTGTGCGTGCCAAGACCACCCTCGAAGCCCGCTTGAAACCCGTCGATGTATCTCCGGATTGCAGGAGTCAGGTAAGCATCAGCACAGACAGACGTGGCCCGCGGCACCAGCTTCACCATGGGCATGAGCTCGTGGCTGAGCGAGATGTGCTTGAAGCCGACGTCCCTCGCTATCCTGCCAACCTGGGCCTCGTGGTCTGGGAAGGTGTATCCGTGCATGAGGCAGACAGCGATGCTTCGGATGCCTTGGTCGTAGACGGCCTTCAGCTTCTGCCGGATCTCATCGTCGGTAACCCTCTTGAGAATGCGCACCGTCTCGCCAGACAGGCCGCGGACGAGATCCCTGCGCTCGGCCTCGGGGGTTCCGGACTGGGCCTGGGCCTCGGTGACGGTCCTCTCGGGATCCTCGGTGTAGTCCTCAAGCGTGACACGCTCATCAATCTCGACGACGGTCTCGTACAGCACATCCGGCTTCCGGATGGCCAGGTCAAAAATGCGCGGGCGCGACTGGTTGCCAATGGTGAGACAGTCCCGGAAACCCTTGGTCACGACGACGGCGATCTTCTCGCCCTTGCGCTCCAGCAAGGCATTGGTGGCGACGGTGGTGCCCATGCGGATGGAGTCGATCTGGGAGGTGTCGAGGGGCTCGCCGCGCGGGATGTCGCGGCCGAGGAAATGGCTCATGATGCGGCGGATGCCCTCGAGGGGCGCGTCCTTGTAGTTGGCGGGGTCCTCGGAGAGGAGCTTGATGACGATCTCGTCGCCATTGTGCTCGCCGACGCAGTCGGTGAAGGTGCCGCCGCGGTCGATGGCTATGCGCACGCCGCGGTCCTTGGACGGCGATGACGAGGATGAGGCGCCCGCCATGGCGTGATATGGACGGGAGCTCGAGGCAGCCCCAGGCGTGACGGACGCTCGGTTGGTTTTCGCCTCGTGTCAAGCGTATGCCAAAGCAAACGGCCTGTTTACGGAGAAGAGCGCAAGGGACGCAACTCGGCCGTATACGGTGTTGTTGAAGGTAGATTTGAGGTGATGAGCATTGCTCATCATCTCCTGACAGACGTAGGCGTGGAGCTGCGGCACTGGAGCTGCGGCACCGGACCGCGAGGGCTCCACTGCGAGGGCGAAAGTCGCCGCAGCCCACGAGATCGCGGGGTATCGGGGAACGACTCCGGGTGGTGTGGGCTCCCGTAGCTGACCTCTGCGCTTCCCTATTTGCCCCTTCTGCCTCTTCAGGGTCTGTTCGCATCGCTCTCATGGCCTCGTGGACTGCGTTCAGTCACTGACGATTATTAATTGATTCCCTTCTGTGTTGACGATTCCCGCTCAAGCCGCTCTTTGACAGCTGAGTGCAAGCGTGAGCACGGAGCGTCCCGGGACGTCTTACATACGCGTACTCCGTACGAACACCGGACGAGAAAGGTGACTTGGAAGCTTAAACGGCTTTCCCTCAAGTCCCGTGGGATGGCGGAATTATTGCTTGATAAGTCCTTGGGAGGCTGCCTACCCTGTACGCGCGACATGCTTGTGAGGAACGCCCTACCCAGTTGATAAATACATACCACCAAGGTATGTACGAAATATCGACGGATCGATATTCTGGTGCGTAATCCTTTTTGGCGATTAGCTTAGTCGTATAGCCATGACATTGCTGTAATTATCCGGATGGCACTGGCGCCATACTTGCAAAGAGTTAGGTCCGCCATCGCAATGATCATGCCAGTATTCACTTGACCAAATACCGCTTCAGCGGCCTTCTCATCACGCCACATATTACTGTACCGTGCACCGTGCTCATCTCAAGTCCTCGCGAGCACGTGGCGAGCTAATCCACGGGTGTGACCAATGCCTCCCGTTGTCTACAGCATGTATGGTCCAAGAGTGGACCATGTCGGCGGCGATTTCTCTGCCGGTCTTGTTCCACTTGCCAGGTCTGCATGCATTTGATACCTTACCCTTCCCCCAGTTTTTACCTCAAGCAGTGGCTAAACCAAACAAAGACTGACATCACGGACGCCTCGCAACCTTGCCGACGCGAACGGATGTTGTTGATGTTTCGAGGTTGCCCCCGTCATTTCCACACGCGTTTCCCGCACGACAAAAGGCCGTTCGTTGCCAAGGCATATAATATGCATAGAGCTTATTTGGGATGCCGGCGTCTGCTGCGTCGGCACTTCGATTGCCCCCCCAAAACTTGAAATCGCTTCCTCGCGGACCCCTGCTCGCCGCTTCATGCGCCGTGCGCCGCCCCAGCGAATCGCGGCGTCGCTGCCATGTGGTCACACCACCCCGCGCCGCCGGGCTATGACGTCTTTGTCGCTGAAGTGATGCATCACCAGCCTGGGCAGGCTGCAGAGGAAACGCACCCATACCGGCTTTACGGCAGTCGTTGCCGCCGTGGTCTCAGACCTCGTCGAGCGTTGATCGTCGAGCGTTGACGTGTGCCACGAGAAAGCAGGCTTCTGGGCCCTGAGAGGACCGTGGTACCCAGCCATCGTCATGTGCATGAACGTGGTTCGGGTGGAAGGCGTGCGGGCTGGGACGAGTTTAAATACGGCCTTCTCGCTCCATCAGGGTCTCTCCCTGCCTGGAACAGTTGCCCCATTATCAGTTGCTACGTTCATCTCTAGCCGTGCTCGTTTGCGCATCAGTCACTCCTCACTCGCCCTTGAAGGTCAACGACAGCCAAGAACCGAAACAAAGATACGCAGCCATGGCGCTCGATCGCATCGTCAGCATCATCCTCCGCGCGGCGGAGCTCGCCTTTGCCTCCATTGTGGCCGGCGTCACGGGCCAGTACCTGCACCAGAACTCGGGCGCCAGCTCCTGGGACCTGGGCCGCTTCATTTACACGGAGGTGGTCGCGGCCATCTCCATCCTCCTGTCGCTGCTGTGGCTGCTGCCCTTCTCGGGCACCTTCATCCACTGGCCGGTGGACATCCTCGTCAGCATCCTCTGGTGGGTGTCGTTCGGCCTGCTGGTCAATGTAAGTCGAAGCATTCTGTCTGCCCGCGGCGTGGCTTACATGGGCCGCTGACGCATCCACCTCCAGCTCATCGGCTCCTCGTGCGGCGCCGTCTTCGACTGGGACAACGTCTCGCCGCGCGGCGACCAGTGCGGCAAGTTCAAGGCCGACATTGCCTTTGCCTTCCTCTCGGCATTGCTCTGGCTCGTGTCGGCCCTCATTGGCATCTTCTGGGTGCGCAGGCACGAGCCCCGCGTCGCCCACGCTGACACCGTCCACCGCCGCCGCTGGTACCGCCGCTCGCGCGTCTAAGCAAAAGGCATGCGACCTTGGACTAGAAAAGCCGCTTGGCTTTTACGATTATGACATAATCTAAATACCCTGAAGAGACGAGGCGGAGCGGGAACGTGGCGTGACGTTTGCTTGCTACCTTAGCGACTTTTGTCGGTTGCATTTGATGTCACCGTGGAAGCTTGAAACTCCAGCTTGGTTTATTAGCGATACCCGCAAAGCGCTATTTGAAATTACGTGACTTGGCTTAACGCCTTTAGCTTAATATTACACATGAGCTTATGCCTGCTTCGACCAAACCTCATTGAACTGTATCGCTCACGTCGAAGAACCAACGATCGACGGAGGCTGCCGTGCCGCCAGCATCGGGGCCATTGCAGCATGCAGGAGGAGGGTAGGGGTTTCAGCACGTCATGCTCCGACGACAGCTTCCGTTGCAGGTCACGCAAGTGTCATCGAGATCTGGCTCCGGGTCGAAGGTGTGGGAATCGAAAAGTACGAGACGCGTCTGCGGCTCCGACGAGATTTCCAAGGTTTCCAAGGTTTCCAAGGTTTCCAAGGCAGCTCTTCCGTCATGTCCGCCCCGCCCAGGCCCCGCGCTTCATGCTCGTACTCGCACCCCTCCCGACGTGTTCGAAACACGTCGCATCAGACGCACCGACGAGCACCGAAGCGGGCGTCAAGCCACAGCAGCTTCCACGAGGCGGACGCTCGTCGTCCGAGGTCCAGCCACAGATGGTGGGTGCAAGTGACGCCGTCGCTCGGCGGGTGATGATGCCATGTACGCTGTGGCGTAGCAGGTTCGGGCAGGGCTCCGGGCGCGGTTCCAGGTATTTCTAGCGCTTCTGTGGGGACGCACTCGCCACCACAGCCACAGGCAACCGTCGATCCCCGGACAAGCTCCCGCGCCCGCTCCAGCCCGCTCCACCGGCCTTGCGTCATGCAGCCCGTCATCAGCCCCAGTCTTGCTCGCTGCCAACAAGCTTGCCTCCCGTCCCCAATTGAATTCACGAACCCGCCGACGCAGCGCGGGTTCCCTGATACGCCCGTCGCACAGCTTGACAGCAGGACACCAGCGTGCAACCCCACTGCCGGCGGAGGCAAGTGTCCGGGTGCTCTGACCAGATGCCTGCCGCTTTCAACGTCACTGCACCCCGGTTATGACGCCTCCGATGCATGCTAACCGCATGCTCTGCCAACCTGGCCACGCAGTGCCACAAACTGGGAATCGTTCAATCGACAATGGGCTTCGTACTCGTAGAAGTGCTTCGAAGGCCTAGACCCTTGCCTTTCTGGGTCCCCTATGACGATGGGTGAAGCATCTTGGCCCGCTCGCGTCCCTGCCTTGGTTGCGTCCGATGCCCGGGTCGAGAGATCGAGATGCCCGTCAAGCCATCGAAAGCGCTATATAATTCCCTTGCTGCCAGCCCCATGAATCCCATCTTCTCATCCGAATCATAACAATTTCATACTCAATACCCAACTCCTCAGTCACACAAACCCTACAAACACACCTCGATACCCATTCATACACCACCAATACCCAAAAGACATCAAACAACTCAACAGCATCCAACATGTCTTCTATCGTTAACAAGGTCAAGGAGGCTCTGCACTCCGACAAGGACAAGACCCACACCGAGGGCACTCACACTCACACCACTCACCACACTGGTCTCACCGGCGACGACCGCGGCGTCGACGGCCCCGCCACCCGGACAGACGGCCCTCACACCTCCAACGTCGCCAACAAGGCCGACCCTCGAGTCGACTCTGACCGCGATCACAGCCACAACCTGGGTGCCAACCCTCACGGTACCGCTACCACGGGACACACAACCACTGCTGGCCACAGCACGACCACGCACGGCACCACGACTACCGGTCACACCGGTCATACCGGCCACACCGGCCACACCGGACACTACGCCGCTGGCGCCGGTTCCGGTGCGGGCATCGGCGCTGGACTCGGCGCTGCTGGTGCTCAGCACCATGCCGCACACACCCAAAGCACCTCCACAAACGCCGGGCCTCACGACAGCAACCTCGCCAACAAGCTGGATCCTCGCGTCGACTCCGACCTCGACGGCGGCCGCACGCTAGGATCCAACCCTCAGGGCACCTCGACCGTGCACAAGGACCACCCTGGCCACACCACCCACGGACACCACAACACCAGCGGCGTGGCCACCGGCGCTGCTGTCGGAACCGGAGCCGGAGTTGCTGCGCACCACGCCGCCACCCATGGCCACCACGGCACTCACCACACCGAGGCCAACCGCGGCTTCGATGGCCCTGCCAGCAAGACTGATGGCCCGCACACCTCCAACATCGCCAACAAGGCCGACCCTCGCGTCGACTCCGACCGCGACCACAGCACGAACCTAGGCGCCAACCCTCACGGCACTGCCACGACCGGCAACACCACCCACGGCACCACCCACGGTACCACTGGCACCACCGGCGGTGCTTTCTTCAGCGGCAACGACAACGTGTCCCAGTCCACCTATGGTAACACTGGGCTGCCTCAGACCCATGATGGCACCGGCAACCACCCCGTCCACGGCACCACTGGCAGTCTTGGCGGTGCCCCTGAGGGTACCTACGGCACCCACAACAGCCGCGCGGCCAACGCTGCCGACCCTCGCATCGACTCTGACCTCGATGGCAGCCGCAACGCCGGTATTGCCACTGGCACTCACACCGGAACCCACACCGGCGCTCACACCGGCGCCCACACCGGAACGCACCACGGAACCCACACCGGCACCCACGGCACCCACACCGGCACCCACGGCACCCACACCGGCACCCACGCCGGCACGACTGGCGCCATCGGAGGCACCCACGCTCCCGGCCCTGCCCCTCACACTGCCGGCCCTCACAAGAGCGACACGCTCAACAAGCTGGACCCCCGCGTCGACAGTGACCTCGATGGCAGCAAGACTGTCGGAGGCGACAAGACCTACTCCCAGTCGTGAGTAGGCGGATACCCGTGCAGTCCAAGATCGCTCTGGCCTAACGAGACCTCCCAGGAATGTCCCTCTGGAACACCGAGACCCCACGGATGCCGCTCAGGTCCCTCCCTCGGTCCTTCAGAAGCACGTTGGCGGCGTGCATGTGGCCCACGACGACCACACGCATGACCGCGAGCGTCGCCACAGCGTCTCGCAACAGGAGCAGCACCGTGGACTGTAAGATGATGTAAACGAATCATACGGGTTTAATGATTTGAGGATATAGTCATGAATTTGTTCATTTAGCGATTACCTTAACTTGAGCTTTTTTGAATTTCTTCAGGTGAAAGTGCCAAACCGAGACGTATGATGTGTGAATGATAGCATAGACGAACTGCCATCATGGCCGCCAGAACCTAAAAATGATGGCAGCATAGTGTTAATTCTGGCTTCAATGGCGCCGAACGATACCCCTCGCATCCAAGGTGCCCTTGAATGTCCAAAGGGAGAAATGCAAAGGTAGGTACCTTAGTTGAGAGTTGCTGAGGTCTGTGACATGCTGAATACTGCTTGACGTTGAGGTCGCAAAGCAACTAACTGCCCCGCTGCGTGCGGCATGCGCTCATAGCCCCACCAACACCAACTACCTTACCTTACCCTGCACTCTTGATTCGTCTCACCACGACGAACAGTAAACGGTAGGCAGCCAACCCTATCTCATGCAACCGTTCCCTCCTCCTCCTCGAGTCCTCACCATGCCGCCGTCGTGATGTCGGCCTCCATCTCCCAGACACTCTGGGCCGCGCAGATCCCGCTGCATATCACGCACCCGTCGGCGCCGACAACGCCATTCATCACCAGCGTCCCGCGCTTCAGCTACCTCGCGCTGCTACTGCCCCGGCTGTCGGCCTTCTTCGGCACCACCTGCTCCAGCTTCCACTTCGAGGACGTCCAACTGCGGAACCTGGCCGCGGGCCTGCTGGTCGACCTGTACCAGCCGAGTCTGCCCTGGCGGCTGACGGTGAGCGACGGCGTTGGGTGGGATATCGGCGACACGTTCCTCAACTGCGTCAAGGAGGTGAGTCGACTCGTGGCGATGAATGAGATGAAATGGCTGAGCCGCATGCTGAAACCCACGAGGCCGACTTTGTTCGAAATGGCAACGCGAATCAAATCATGAAAATGTCCAAGGAGCACACCACGCAGCTCTGGCACGCAGTTATTGACAACGACTATGCCTCCTTCAATCAGGTCAACAGTCGCCTCCTGAACGCCCCCACGGCATTGAAGCACATCCCTTTGCGGATATACATTCCCTCGAGCCCTGCACCAACTACAGTTGCCGGAACAGCGACAACCGGGGATCCAGCCGTGCCCGCAGACGCCGGGTCCTTTAAGGTCATCCAGTCTCTCGTTCCGGCCTCGGGTCCGGACCGCAAGCCCAGGCTTCTCGGCCAGGCACTCAGGGACATGATGCCGATGCTATTTCCGAGCAGTCGAGACCCGGTACTTGCAGGAGTGGTGCTTCACGGGGCGCCGGTGCCGTTTGAGGCGCCCCTGGCGGAGTTGATGAAGGAAGCCGCATACCCTGATGGCTGGCTGTGCTTGGTCGTCGTCGTATGATTCAACGGGTTCATCTTGGTCTTAGCGTGGCATAGCAGGAATGGCGTTCTTAGGACTGCATGTAGATAACAGGATTCAAGTTCACATGAGGTAAAGTTACTCGACTGGATGTACATGTCCTGTCATTTAATGGCGCCATCTCAGTATCATCATGTAAACGTAATCTGTCTTCCCATCAGGCTCCTGTACGCATCATCAACGGCCTTTCTCTTCTTCCGCTTCACCTCCTCATCTTCATCAAGCTCCTCCATCTCATCTATGTCGTCAGGCCCAGGGACATGCGGCATCCAGGCACGTATCTGTCCATCCAAATGGGCACTGTAGATTGCTCCGATGGAGTTGCCACCGCCCATGACAGGGCCAACTTGACGGCCGCTACCACCAGCACCACGCCACACAATGCTCGAGATGCGGTTCCTCCCTATCCCCCTCTCACGGGGCCCCACGGGGTTTGTGGTGCCCGGACTCCGCAGCCGCGTCACGACGTTTCCGTCGTGCAGATCGAGAACGAGAATCTCATTGTCATTTGGCCAGAATAGAAGCTCGCGGTTGATCGACAACCCCGAAGGCGACACAAGGAGACTTGCCGTCTTGGCATGCTGATTCTGGACGACCTGCCCGAAACTGGCGAGCGTATTGGCGCCCGTGGCAGCGTCCCAGACTCTGATGCGACGATCCAGTCCGGCCGACACAATGTACTTACCATCGTCGGTCCACTGCAGCCCGTTTACCGCCTCGTCGTGAGCTTGCGCCGACGCCCGGAAGTGCGGCATGCGATTCCAATCAGCTCCAGAAGCTGTCGCGTGGCTGAACCTGTGTACGATGCCCAGTGAATCTTCCTGGTCGAGTTGTGCAATGACCCCGCCGGCGCGCCTTATGTCCCATATACGAGCTTTCCCGTCCGCGTGGCCGCTCACGAGCACATTCTCGTGGCGCGGGCTCCATGCCGTGCAAAGCACGGGGCCTCCGTGTGCGACAAGGGCCTGTACGGCCGAGCCCGACTTGAGGTCTACCAGACGCACGTTGGAATGCTGGGTCGCGCACGCAACAAGGAGGTGGTCGGCAACGGGACTGGTGGAGTGCGAGTATATGGTTGCGTTGAGGTCAAACTCTGCGGAAAGGGCCGATCGCTGGGTTGACCAGAGCTTGAGGTGCTTGTCATACGAGCTGGAGAGGAAGGCATCAGGGTCGAACGGGTAGAAATCGAGATGCGTGATTCCGTGACTATGGCCCCTCCCTCTCTGGTCTGCCGCAGAGCGCGCAATAGTGCTCACTGGTCTAAACGTGTGAAGCTTGTGCGGGTTGCCGCATGCCTCCAAATCCCAGAGCTTGATGGACCCCTCAGCGCCTCCCGACACGAGGATGCGCCCGTCGAACTTCTCGAGCGCGAGGCTGCTAACGCCGGCCCCGTGCGCACGGATCTTGTGTGCCCTCTCGTCTACCTCAGACGCTACCGGGCGCTGTAGAGCGTCGCCATTGAAGCGATGCTGCGGCGCGGGGCCAAAGGAGCGCAGGAGGTCTGATGCAAGGGTTCGGGCGAGGTCGTCGGGACCGAGGTCGCCAGTCTCACGGGAGAGGAGGCGAGCCTGCATTCATCTGGCCTCCTTTGCAGTGACGCGCGATGATACTGGGCGTCGCTGGGTTCCGATTCGAGGGCTTACAGTTGGTTCTCGTCGCGAAATCCGGGCCGGCGAAGGAGGGACGTCAGGAGCATGCCTAGGTTGTTACGACGCGGTGATGTCAGTGGTGGTTGAGTGACAACAGCCCGTGCCTAGCGGGCCGCTACGCCATTGGGAGACCCCACATCGCAGAGCTCAACCGCAGCATCCTGGCGACTTCAATTTGCTCTCATCTCGAGACCCTCGAACCTCTCACCACGCTCTTCCTCTTCGGGCGGCGGCGGAGCATGTGCAAAGCTAAAGGTGCTTTATCATGCACGTCGGACGTCTCTACCCTCAGGGAACGATGAAACGCGACAGCCCTTGGACGGACAGACAAGACCCTTCTTGGCCCAAGTCGTGAGGCGCCACGACAGCGAAATCCGCTTCACTTTGACAGCAGCCCAACTGCGAACAGGCGATCATGGCCATGGAGACATCGGAGGACCAAGGCCACCCCGTATTGACGGCCGAAGAGGACAACCTGGATATCCTGGAGTTGCCCGAAGCGGAAGGCCCTCGCCAAGGTCGCCGCCGTCTCGCGACCGTCTATGATGCCGTAGCAGGTGAGCCAAGACACATGTAAAGCTGCCGCCACGGGAACTGACTCGATGCAGGCAAGGTGTGGCACCATGAAGCTCTTCGAGATGAGACGCCCGGGCAGATGCAGGAGTCAGCGGAGCAAGTCAGGGTCACCAAACATTCTACTCGCCGCAGACCAGCTGGGCCCGACGAAGTGCTCTTCCGGCGCAAGGACGCGCCGCAGAGGTTTGCAGAGCACGACATCTATGGCGCCCATGAGCGCGAACTCCCGCGCGGAGGTCGGGGCGTATTGCCCGAGAGCGACCTTCTCAAGGCCATCCACGCGTACTCAAGCAGGTTCTACGGCGCCCTGGACCGCAGCCGCCCCGACCTCGACAGGCGCAGGGTTGACGAGCGCAGCATGGACGAGACTGCGCTCCTGGCATTTGGCATCCTCCTAGAGGAGGCAGGTCGAGAGGCACTCGGGCGTCGGGGCGACCTGGTCTTCACAGAGGGAGATGGCGAGCAGCGAGGCGGCTCCAGCAGCGGAGATGAGGTGGCGCGGAACTCACGCGGTGCTGAGCGCCATGGTGAAGCGCTCGTGGGTCACAAAGAGGTTGGGTCCTGGCGGAGGTCCAAAAGAGGACCCAAGAGGCGGAAAATGTCGTACAAAGCCGATCCGGATGACTTGGATTGAGACGACTGGACCCGGGCGGTTGTTTTGCGGCTGTCAAGGCGGTGCGAGGCTGCATCAAAGCTGAAGGTACATGATTGAAGAAACGATATGGGGATTTCTGAGCATCTTATGGGGCTTGCATCTTCGGGCCCGTGTGCTCTGTGCCATGTGAGCGATGCTCACTCTGCCTGGATGGTTTCGCGATCGAGATAGACGGGGTGAGATTAGGGTTCCAGGCACAACAAGAACGGCTCACGACGCTTCGATCGCCGCCAAGGGCATATGCACATGTCAGATCGCGGCCCGCCGACCCATGCGCCCGGTTTCTGCCTGCTGTTGGATGATGGGGACCTGAAGGCGCTTCCCAATCTTCGGCGCGTGGGTGTTCGTCCGTGTAGCAGCCAGCCATCCAGGGAGGAGTCGCCAGACTGACTGACAAGCATGGCTGTCTCCTTTGTTGATCAATTGTTAACTTGTTGGCCGAGGCAGGCTGCACTCGATCTGATCTGTGACGCGCCTTGCATTTGCCAAGTTATTGCGGAGTACTCCGCACATTGTGCGAAGCTATCGCGTGATTTTTCCCATACCTTAGCCAACGCACGGCTTCGCTAGTTGCAGCGTCAATATCCCCTAGATACAACGACAACCATGGAACCAAGTGAACATCTAGACTGCATCAAGTAGGTAAGTTAAGCCAACTTGCGTACTCGCAGGCGTAGAGCTGCCTACCCTGCACCGCGGAGCAATCCGCGGAGAAATCTTCTCTCGTCAGTCGCGTCCTCCGTGGTCGGAACGGCCACACAACCATCACACAGTTGGCAGCCAGCACACAGGCCTGTTACACACCGGTAGTCCACGCACTTGCATTGCATGCACCCGCATGCGTGCGACATCCGCCCCCAGCGACCCGCGGCCAGAGCCCAATGGCAGACATCCTTCACCAACTCTCCAGAGGGCTCCAGCGCGCGGGCCAGCGCCCTGCAGCAGCCTCCTCGCCCTCACCCACATGGGCGAGAAAAGCCATCCAATTCTGTGCTATCGATCAAACGGCGCCGTAGCTGACCGATCTCCATCCGATCTGACGGCTCTGGCGATCGGAGGACGCTGACAGGACGCCTCGCGAGTGCTCCCCCCGTCGGCAGGGGTTCTGGACGTCGAGGCTTGGTGCAGGCGGCCCTGGGAGGAGCCTTGTGCGACGCAGCAGGGGCGTCAAGGCTGATGGCCCCGTCCAGGCGCCTCGCCTGCTTCAGAGTCGACGGGAGAACCGACAACAGGCTTGATTTCTTCTTGTTGATGTTGCCCTGCCGGGTCGAGTTCTCGCCGACTGATCACCTTACGATTGATCCAGGCGGACGGCAGAGCACCGCTCGCGCAGTCTCCGGACCGGCATAGGAATTGAAGCCGGGATCGAATCCTTGTCCAGGCTGTGCCTCCAGCCGCAGAGCGAGCCCTCAGCCCAATAGATACGAGGACCGCCGCCGACAAAAAGCCCGGCGGCGTCGCACATCACCAAAACGCGTGACCAGAAATAGAGCCCAAGCACGCGATGGGCCGGGCTCTGCCGCGCTGTCAGTAGCACCTAACTGATAGCCTCACTTCCTCCGTACAGGTAATCCGGATGAGGGAGGCGCCCATTAGTGCGCCGTTTGGTTCGGCGCAACTTGCTTGATGGGCCGCCCCGAACCTCACATCGGGGCCGTCTTAGTTGTCTGGCCAGCCGGTGGCTTGGCTACGGGAGCGGAAAGCGGCCCCTAATCGCAAAAGTCCATTGCCAAATCTCCATCCCCCGTGATGTCGCGGGCGAAACCGAGCAGGCGGCGCGAGCTAGGCGCACATCTCCCGTCCATCGCGCGTCACAGTCGGGGCGAAAGCCGATCCCAGTGGACAGGCCGCCCACGCAGGTACCTCACCCATGCGCCGCTCATGCATCCAGCCCGTCATGACGGATCTCCCGTGTTCAAGCAACGTTGCCGTCGATGCGGATCCGTCGATACTTGCTTTGCGCTGCGTAAGATGAAGCACAGGACGTGGCGATGCGTCACTACCGACGTGCCTCTTGCTTACCGGACCCCCCCTGCTGGCCAGCCGTGCATCTTGACCGTTGACAAGAGACTCTACAAGTACGCCTTGACCCGGCGTTGCGGTACGCGGCAAAACGCACGGAGCAAGCAAGGCTTGTTGGAGCTTGTGCGGTACGTTGCTAAACCCTGCCACGTGCTACGTGTCTCGCAGCCTGACATCATCGTAGCCTCGCGCACAAAGCAACCCGCTACCGCATAACTGCAAGATTCTCGTCCGTACGTCACAACCGACTCGGCCGGGAGCAGTTTCTAGACGGAGATGTCCGATACTTGCCACACGCCCACGATAACGGGAAGCGTACTGGCATGTCAGATGGCGCAATTGCAACAGGAGTTCTTGGCGTTACAAAACATCATTGGCCATCATATAAGACGCCGTCGACTTGTCATTTGTAGAGTAGGCCTGAAACGAACTATTCATAGTCATAGTCCTTGCCGATTGCCCAATCTATCGGGCCCCCTGCATTTGTCACGGTCGAGACTGGAGTTGCCACTTGACAGAATGGCGGAGGCCTTTCAGTGAACCAAGAAGCCCGTGTCCTCGGGGTCAACGGCCACGCCGCCTCCGCTCTCATGCATTTCTGCGACAAGTGTCGTCCGATTTGTGAGATAATCTTGGCACTGAAAAGGCCTCCCATATACATACATGCCACGGCGTTAGGTTAGCTGACAGGAATAAAACCAAAGGAACACGAATGGCAGTGTTCGTGGTAGTCTTGAAGAACCCGTCAAGTGAAAGTATATCAAAAAAGCAGCTCGCTGCTTTGCGCAACATGGGAAAGTGTTCGACATCTGGAGCAACCGGCTATCGCTGATGATATCGTGTAGAATCCTGGACAATGTTCAAGGGATGGCCCACATTCAGACCGAGAGATGACACTTAGGCGCGCACACGCGCGTTACAGTACCGTCGTAGTCTCCGCGCGTGACGCGAGAGAAGTTGACAAGTCATTCTCCATGCATTAGTATGTGTCTCTGAGTGGAGGGGGCGCGGGGAGCTTTGAAAGAGTGCAACGCTGGAGAGTTCCGTACGGTGGGGTTACTCGCATGCCCATGCAATCAGGCTTCCAGCGGACGGCGAAGACCCGGCCGTACGGAGTACTAATTAGGAAGATGGGAGTGTTGGGAGCAGAAAAAGCAAAACGAAAAAGAAAAACCTAGGCATGGCTTACGAGGCCCCCACGCTTGCTTTTTGGCCCGTGGGGTGTCCTCGATGGTGCCAACGTGCTCAACGGCAGCGCTGGCCTCGGCGACAGATGGAACAATGCAAATGCGTCAAAGTCCGACTTTTTGTTTACTGGAGGGGGCCAAAGTGAGTCCCAAAGCGGCATCTGCGCGTCTAGATGCATGGCACCACTAGCTGTCGTTACTCCTCATTGGCATACTCCTACTGGCTTGACTGGGTCTGGAACCAAGCGATCGGCTGCTGCCAGTGGCCCGTCCAGAGACAACGCAATCGTTAACCGCTGATTGTCTCCTTGGTCTCTCAATGGGTAGCGCTCGCGGCTGGCGATCCCGCGATGCAACCAAGGCGGGTCCTCGTCGGCCGGAAATGAGTCCCCCGGCCGGCAAACTGATAATTGATATCTGCCACTGATACATTCCACAAGAGAATACGAAGCTTTGCCGCGGTGTTTGACAGAATCAGGGGTCTTTCGAGATGAAGTGGTATTGGCGTCCCTCCGCGCCGAACGGGGACGACGGGATGAGATGCCGTGGACGGACTATCGAGGACCGAGTGTGGATGGGGTGCCGGCTCTGAGCACGCGAGCGCGCCACAATTGCCAGACCAAGGGACATTCTGCGAGCATGGCGATCACTGTCTTGAACACGCATTCCAAGATCTCAGCGGTTTTATTGTCGTGAAAAGCAAGCTTCGTGCAGAAAGGAAAAGGAAGTCAGAAGCCGGGGCCCCAAAGGTGTGTTAGTCGCCGAGGCGCCGCCGGCGTTTAGAAGGTGGACGACGGCAATCGTCCAACAGCCGGAGGCCCCCGTGGCTGTCCATCCAGGTTCGCAGGGCCGGTGGGCTGCCGCGGTCGCCGCGATGCTTCGCAGCTCCTAATGAAACCATGCCATCGAATCGGCCGTAGAGAGGTAAAGGTTGCGAGTGCCGTCGTCCCCTCATTGCAGGTTCCAGTCCCACTGGGTGTCGTGCGGATGTCGCCTGCCAATGGCTGTTTCAGCACTTTGCCTGAACCTTTCGGTTGTCCCGAGACTCTGGCACAGAGGACACGCGGGCTACGGAGTGCGTGAAGTGCTGTTGTCATTCACGCAAGGAGAGCGCCAGTCGGTAATCATCTGAACCGGACTCGATCAAGTTCATGCGAAGTACTCCGTACGGTCACACAACATTTGATGCCAGGCACGTTCCGCTATAGGCACACCTACCAGACAGACCAGTCATTCCGCGTCTTGCCATGCCGGTACTCGTTGACGGAGGGGGTACGGCATGAAGTGCAGGCCTTCGCGCCTCGTCTCCAATCCTTCCACGTCGGTGTTCCGCGGCATCGCCACCCTTAGCCGCAAAGTAATTTTCTTCGTTCTTCGCTGCCTAGCTGAGGTGCTCGTAGACAGCCTCGCAAGGCTTGTGAGACCCTTTGAAGGTATTTGCAGGGGGGTGAAAGTGCTTGGTACGGTCCTGATGAGCCTCACGCCACTGGCCCCGTCGCTGCCAGGGACCCGACGGAATGGGGGTGCTCGGCATTCTTCTCACAATGTGAGGCACGTCGACTCACTCAAGCGTCCAACCCCGTCGACGACTGGCAAGACCTGAATGGACCGCAGACGCCGGGCAAAAGGGGTGGCGGAAGGCTCGCGACCAAAGCACGTGGCGCGGGGGACGCCGGCATAGTTCCCTCGCTCCCGCACGGGACTCCGTCTTCCGCCACTTGTAGGCCGAAAGTCTAAGTAAGGCCACGGCTGGCCCAAGAGCAGGACGACATGGCCAAATTCTAGAAAGGTTGGCAAAGGGAACTGCCGTACTCAGTAAATGTTCCGAGAAGATCTGATAGCCATCGGCGGAATGCTCCGACGATATGCTTGGCGCAATACTATCCGCGGGAATGCCAACGTCTTGCCCGTCGGGCTCCTTGCCGACCCGCCGCATCGTACTGCGTACTTGTAGGCCGAAGAAAACATCAGGCCAAGAGCTCGGGCAGCGTTTGGTCTGTGTCGTCATGCCGTCGTAAACGAAATGACCAGCAGGCGATTCATCACGAACCGCCCGAATAGCGTCAACGCTACCGGCATTGGAGCCCAGCTTGAAATCTTGCAGTCAGTGCCCCCGGGGCCAGGCTTGGTGAACCTACCAGGTATGCTCCGGGGCCGGCCGTCGCACCGCGAACTTTAAAGCAGGTGGGTGGCGCTCTGCAGGAATCATGCAGCCACAGGGCCGCTCTTGGGACGGCGGTAGTCCTCGTCGGCAACGACCCCGAATCCCTTGCGTGCCATTGTCGTCTCAACTCGCCGCGACCGCAGTACCGACACGACGTCGACCCGCAACCTCCTTTCAGGGTTGTGTCTGACTCACATGAGCAGGTTTGCCTGCGGAACAGCCGACGTCCGCCTCCCGCATGGGCCAACTGTGTTCGACTGCTTTCATACGAGTGCTAATCTTCAGGATGTCAGGGACCCAATGATATCCATCTCTTTTTGCTTCCAGGCAAATTGGCGCGGCGTTGGTCAGTGCTTGACAAAACCGGGGCTATGCACAACTCTGAGCCTCGAAGCTTAGATGATGGGGCTTGACAAGTTTTGTCGTGCCAGGGGACGTTTTGGTCACGTCAGTTGACGCCAACCTTCTCTTAAGTGTGATACTCGTCCTTTGCGATGGTCCCTACTCGTGCTTTCAGAACCTGGAAATCAGAAATGGCCCCACAATGCCAGTTTGAACCAGACCAGGTGCCTGCCGACAGGGATGAGTGCTGCGACTTCGTGCCCCTAACGAGGAGCCTGTCCGTCAGCTTACAAGTATGTACCTTCCTAGGATAAACGCCCGTGGCGACGGGTAATTCGACACGCAGACTGCCGTGATGGCCATCAAACAAGAGTCGAGTTGCTCGTGGAGCCTACCTTGGTTGTATGAAGGCTTTTCAAGGCTGCCATAATTCGGAAATGTTGGAATTCCGACTTGGGATAAGATTTTACCCAAAGTGGGGGCACCGGCAACCTCATTTGCACCTTGCACATGTCGTCTTGAGCAAGGACCTGCGATTGGCTGTTGCTGCTGCACAATGCGGGGAGCCTGGACAGGCCCGTACGAGTAATACTCGCAAGACTTGCGCTCATCTCGCACCGTGACCTCAATATCCCGTGCTCGTACTTTGCTTAGCTGTATGGTTGGCGCTTGCTGAATAGAGTCGTGGACAGCATTCATCAGCTGCAATCGACTATCTGCATAGTGTAAATTGCATATCCGAAGGAGGGGTGGGTGCGTTGGTTCGTCGTCGTGACGAATCAGGTATTTCGGCGGAGCACCGGTACTCGTAATTACCGACCCTAGACAATGCTGTTTGGTTTTATTATTGCCTACCTGTACGAGGATGGCTAGGCAAGCCCGGCGAGCCGTCCGTCCCGCACTGCCAACGTGGGCGCGAAGCGCGTCGTGCAATGGCGAGGCCTGTCAGCAGATGCGGCTGGCAGAGACGATGCATGCGCAGGTGCGCTGTGCATGCTCCGGCTTGCGCTGGCTGAGCCAGGAGCCCGGACGTCGGGAGAGCCTCGGATCTTGGATGCGGTTGGTAATGTCACGTTCTGACCGATTTGGCCAGTGATGGACATTGCTCATGCAGCTCGCCTGGGTTGAGGCACAAGCCATTGGGTGCGGGCGAGCTCGTGGCCCACCGATGGAGCAGCTGGTCCGCCGGCAATTGCATCCCCCCATCCCCCTTCGCCTCAGTGAAAGTCCATGCTGGACGGCATCGGAGGGCGGGAGTCTGTGATGAGCGTTGGTTCAATATCCCTCGCCATAATACCCGTTCGTACTCAGTGTGGGGGGGCCCTTCACCACGGGAAGCTTGGCGCCCCATTCCGCTCGGCGCGTAGTGTAGGCTATGATTTAGTGGCAGCGGGCCGCAAGAGCGGTCGATTGTAAACCAAGCCACACGGTGCTAGATGGGATGACATGGCAACCTGCTGAGCAGTACGTGTGGGGAGCTGGGAGGTGATCCTCAGTTTGCTGAAGCTCTCTCCGTGGCAATTTGTGTATCGATTGGGCGACAAATGCCATCGGACTGGCCAATGCGATCATGCAGTCAACTACAAGTAAGCTGCTGCGGGGAGCAGCACGTACCACCAGCTTGCCAGCCTTGGTCCCCAGACACCTCCTGGGAGCTGAACGAATGAGTCGCCCGAGTGCAGTCAGGTCACCGACTGGCTTGTGCCGGTTTGCGGAGTTCGGACGGTTGTTTGACGCACGCTAGTGAATGGCGAACCAGGCTGTCGGCGCATCTGGGGGGTTTCCCTGCCCAATCCAATGTACCTCCTCGCATGCGAGCGAGACTGGATGAAGCCCGGGTTTGAGGCCCTGCAAGTACCTAGGTTAGGTTCCCCATTGAGGCTTGCACCACTGTCTTGAAGGTGACACATCCGTGCCCAGTCGCCGTCTGTCCATGTCCTGTTGCTCTGCGGTGTAAGTCAGCCCGTGGGGAGTACGAGTACGATACTCCATCACCTCAGCCCCTCAAGGTCTCGTGCAGTGCCTTCTCATTCCGCTCCTCGTGCGCCAAAACATGCTGTTTGCTGCTGCTGAACAACGCCGGGAGCGTGGTTTCCCGGCAGATCAACCCGATGGGCTCTGGAGGGAGCCAACTGCAGCGTCATGTGCATCTCCACCGACGTAGCACTGGCGGGCCACGCGCAGGCGTTTGTGCCGGCCGAACGTGCTTACAATCCCGATTCCCTTGGGAAGCACGGCCAGCGTCGCAGGTGGCCGTGTCTCACGGCAGACCGTCGCAGCCGACGGGTGTGAGATAGGCAGAGAGCACGCGGATAGGTTACCCTGCGTTGGTTGTATTCCGTGGTCACTGCCGGGCTTTACCTTGGCAACAATGGCAACTTACCTGAATACACTACCTTATTAAGGTGCGAGAGGGGACACGACCGCCGTGATTATGCCGTCCCTGGGTCACTGAAGCGCCACTTGACGCTGGCTCCAAGCCACCAACCCCCGTGGCCGTCGCTAGCCTTGGTGGCCACGGTAAGCACGTCCATTGGTTTCTGGTATTGTAGGGTGCCCGCCCCGATTCCCTCCGCCAGGTCCTGAGCCGTGATTGACCGTTCCAAGCTTGCCCTGCCCCGTGTGGGCGTCATATCGCAGTGGTGCTCCATCCGCCTGTGGCTCTCCCTTGCCGGGCTGAGGCGCTGCGTGCAGTCGTTGCTTTTGCAGGAGCTGTGCCAGCACAGAAAGCCTGGGAGATTCGTAGCGCGCGGTCGTACCCGCTGTAACTCGGTATACGAGCAGTCGAAGCTGACGGTCCACAGCGATGCGGGCAGGGGGCGTGGGCTGCTGCTGCTGCTGCTGCTGCTGCTCCACGGCGCCGGATCCTGGCGCGCGCGTTTGGCACTCCGCACGACACCTCGCGCATTGCCCCATTGGGAACAAGCAGGTCGCGGCCCGGCCAGTCGGTCAGGAGGGGGCGAGGTTCGACCTCAGGTGCGTGGTCCGTTGTAAGCTTCGGCTTGCCCCTCTTGCTGATGCCTGCAAGCCCCAAGCCAACGTGTGCCTCATTCTTTCCTTCCTTCTCCATCCAGCAGTGCTTGCTTCTTCGGCACTCAGGCAGGGGCCACTTGGGATGTGAGGATGCCAGTCGTGCTCGTAGCCCACCTCACCATCTCCAAACGTGCGCATGCGCATTGACTCCAACCAATCTATGATTGACGATGTTGCTGCTGTCTAGGCGCCCGGCGCCCCTCATTCTCCTCTCCGACCTTTGGCCCCTCAAACGCTCCGGGCTGCGACGGTAACTGCTGTGTGTGTTAAATCCAGCCGGGCTTGCGCAGCGCTCCCGATCCCCGGCCGTTGCCATAGGAGCCCTAGGTCTGGCTACGGAAGATCATTACAGACCAGCAACTCGCCAGCATACCAGGACAAAGGAGGCTCTGCCGGCACGCTGGGCGGCGGCGTCACCGCGCTTCGAGAGCGCCGGCAGCAAAAACGAGGACCAGGGGGCAAGGGAGGGGCGTGTGCCCGAGCCGGCATCTCGAGGCCACGGACTTCGCGTCCCGCCTCTCACGTCTACACGTACCCAGCCCGTCCGCAGCCCACCCTGACCCCTGTCTCGTCTGGAGCTCGTCCAGCAAGGCTATCCATCCTCCATACAGACACCCCTGGTCGAGCTAGCCTGCTGATGAATGAGCAGCTGGGACGGGCGCTTTGCTAGTCGACTTCGCCGTGGGTTCGCTCCCCCAGTAGGAGCTCATGCTCCAGCAACATCTCCTTCTCTTACCGATCTTCTTTCCTCACTCGAGTCTGGACAGGACTTGGCCGCTCCATTTCCAACCGGTGTCCGATCGACGCGCCACCCGTTGCGCCTTGTGCGGCCCTGCCGACCTCTCGTCTGGCCGCTAGCCCTGCGATACGGTACAAGTACCAGCAGGAGCGCAACCTCCTCTACGCACGCCGTGCTACGCCAGCCCGTCGTTGTACACCCGTCCATCCGTCCATCCAGCTGGCCGAGGCGGCACTGTACAGACGTCCACGCTCGTACGCGCACACCGCAGCCCTGGCTGTACAGAGTGCGGAGTACATCGAGCATCCATCTTTGCCAGTATCCCCCATCCCGTCCAAGGGGCCCGCAAGTCCTTTGGCAAAAGCAGCCCAGCCGGCGAGTTGCTCCGCGCCCCACCAACTCGCGCTGCCTCTTCCTGGATAGCTCGTCGAGAGAGCTCCCACCGGTCTGGTCTGCTGCCCAACTGCTGATCGCGCTCGCCTCGTTCGCGGGCTTGGCCACAGCATCGGGAAATCTCCCTTTGGCAAACCAACCTCTGTCCAGCTTTGCTTCGTCCGAGGTGGCTCATGTCATAGCCTACCAATCGTGCGAGGCTCTTTCATCCACCCCCATGTCCGTTCGGCCTTGTCCTAGACTCCCGCTCTTGACGTCGAGGACCCAATAGTCGACTTCCACTCCGGCTTCCGAGCCTCACTCCCTGGGTGTCTGCTGTTTCGCCTTCAGCCCATGACCGCCGCCCCTCCGTGGTCCCTGCCTTACCTCTCGCCTCGCTCCTGATTATGTGTCTGTGTTCCGTGGCTGTACATCAAGCACCACAAGCATGGATCCAGGACCTCCCGAGGGCAAACGCCCTCGTCTCTCTTCATGGCCGGCTTCCACGGCGCCCGCTTCTTCTCTCCCACATCCTCATGTCGCTTCCGCGCCCCATCAACACCCTCACCCGCCTCCGCTTCCGCCTCATCATCCTCAACACCACCCAACCCCGAGCCCATATCAACAGCCATACCCACCCCGCTCTGCAGAAGTCGCCTCTGTTCCGCCGCCGCCGCCTCCTACGGCCCCTATACACGGTCATGCCCAGCAGCCGCCGCCATCTCAACACTCTGACCTCGACCGCCGTCACCACGAGCAAGAGACTCTTGCCCCGATGCAAGACCATTACCGCCAGCCTCAGCAGCAGCAACAGCATCAACAGCAGCAGCCTCCGTCGCCGGCGCACCCTCCGCCATACCATACGTACAGTTCGCGAGATTCGGCCATAAAACGCGAGGTTGGCGAAGACCCTCGGCGACCCAACTCTACGGGACATGCGCCAGAGCCTCTACCATCTGCAGCGCACGTCGGGTCGGCTCCTCAGCCGCACGCGCCGCCTCAACCCGTCGCGTATCAAGCTGAGGCGCAAGCACGACACATGAGCTACGACAATGGGTCATCGGTACCTCCAGGCCCGGGAGTGTATCGCACACCGAGCTTCCCTCCTACGCCATCACATCAGTCCTCGTATGAATCACACGGGGGCTATCCGGCAACCGAGGCTTTCTACAGTGTCTACTCTTCCGTAAGCTCGGCGAAGAAGAAGAATACCCGTGCATCTCAGGTTCAGCTCCCCCGAGTCCGCATGCTTGCAACGCGTGGTAAAAGACTAACATCTTGTCTCAAAGGCTTGTGATCAGTGCCGTCAGCTCAAGGCAAAGTGTGACGAGACAAAGCCCTGCAAGACTTGTAGGGACAAAGGCACGGAATGCAGATATAGAGACCCTGTGCCCAAAGCGTATGCAGCCCGTCCCCTTGCTGCCGCCAGTTACAGCGAGCGAGGTGCTAACAATGAACAGAACCGACAAAGCTCAGGCTGACATTTTGGAGGGCATAACCGTCATGCAGAACAGTCTCGCGCAATTAACGGAACATGTTGGCCATATAAATGACCGGATGGTCCATATGAATAACCGGATGATCAAGCTCGAGTCGGCATTTTTCGAGAGGTTCCCGGGCAGCGAGCATGTCAAGCCCGACCCGATGTTGGATGATGAGAACAAGGCCGTTAGATCTCATACCCCCTTGGCTGGAGGAGCCCCCGACGACCACTATTACGCAAACAATGCCTCACGCGACCAGATTGTGACTTCTGCAGAGCGACTCCCCATGCGCATGATGGCCGAAGACGAGATTGAACCAGATCCCGGCCCACCGATTCCCCCGGGAGAACCGGCGATTCCGATGAATCACACTACTCTAGCTGGGCTGCTGCTGAACTGGCCGTCGATCCGAGAGATGACAAAACATCACGTCGAGAAAGCAGGCATCCAACACATCACTGAGTTTCCAATCAGTCAGGAGCAAAATCGCGGCGTGCTGATTGTGCACGGCCGAGGTGAGGACTCTCACTTCTCACGTGCCGCGAGGGAGCTCCCAGACCATGGTCAACTTGACATGGCTGATGACTCTTCGGATATGGCCTCGCCCTCCCCGGCCGCCGATTGGGGCCATATTGGTGGCCACAGTCCGAGTGACCAGGTGGATTACAGAAACAGCGTCCTCGGCTTTGACGGAAACCCAGACTTCACCGAGTCCAAGGTCTGGCTGTATGTCGAAAGTTTCAAGGAAAATATCCTCAACATGCACCCCATCATTCGGCCCAAGGTCCTTGACGAATGGGTCCAGCATTTCCTAAACTCCCTCCCCAGGACGCAGCTCAAGTCTTCAAAACCCCAACCGTCGAAGAATTTCGCCGTCGTGCCCGGCATTCAGTCTTCAGGTGAAGTCCTCAGCTCAAAGCGGAAGCGATCTCCAGAAATTGACGGCTATAACGGCCCTTCGACGCCGGGCACTGTGAGGGCAGGCAAACCGGAGCGGTCCATCCACAACGCCTTAATCCTCACTATCCTAGCTCTCGGAAAGATTTGTCTTCACCGGGAAGGCGTCCCGGACGCGCTCCATCACGGAGATCCATTACCCCACGGGAGCCCTTTGAACCGAAACGGTATCCCGCCTTCGCCGATGCAGGGATCACCTCCGAGCTATTCATCACACTCCCATACCTCGAGTCTCGCCTCGCCGAAGGAGCCAGAGTGGGGGTATCAGAGCAGGCGATCATCCATCCATACTTCTGGCGTGCTCCGGGTCGGCTACAATCTCAAGAAGAACTACGACGTGATACCTGGCCTAGAGTACTTTGCATTTGCTACAGATATTCTCGGAAACCACACGGGGGCATACAAGAATATGAAGACAGTTTATGCCAACATTTTTGCGGGTCTGTATCAGGGACAGCTGGCGCGGCCAGTAGAGAGCTTTGCGTTCATTCACCAGGCCAACCACAAGCTACAAGCCATCATGAGACCGTAAGTCATGCACCCATTTGGAGGAACCCGTCAGGCCCTAACTTGGAAGCAGGAGCTTGGGCAAACTGAAGAAAATCAAGGATAGCGCCGACAACAAGCTTATCCAAGATCCGAAATACAACCAACTCGCATTGACGTTCTGGACGTGTTTGCAACTGGAGAGGTGAGTTCTGGCACATAAGCATTGACTTGTTAACGAGGTCTGACGGCAATGCTTGCTCTTCTTAACAGTGACCTCATCGCAGAGCTGCAATTGCCTCCGTCCGGACTCTTGGCATACGAGGATGACATGCCACATCCCAATATGAGTTTGCTGGAGGGCGTCGACCAGAGAATTCTCGACAGCTACCCTGGCCAACTCTATTTGAGAACGCACTTGAACAGCATTCACCGCATGTTCTACGCCCCCGAGAATGACGCGGACGGCGACAAGCCCGACAAGCATAAATTTGGGAGCGTAGGAGTGGTGGCGGAGGGGTTATCCGGTATGGCCTGGGTCGCCAGACGCTATGCCTTCAATGAGGATGATCCACCTGCGGGCGACATTCTGTCAGCGAGACTTCGAGGCAAATACTGGGGAGCACAGGTCATCACGTACCGGCCATTCATCCGAATGATCCTGGAGTTCAACTACAGCCGGAAGAACCACCCGTCGAGCCCCAACGTTCCTGCCACAGAGTTCCGCGAGGGACTTGTTTATCCAAAGATCGCCCCCGGCGCGAAATGCTCAAAGGATCTCGACCCTGAGCTCATACGCTTGGCACGGAGGGGAATCAAGGCCCTGATCGAGAGCACGAGAGCGTTTCACGGGCTGGGCGACAAGCGCCCAATCATTACCAACGTCTTCGGAACCGCACACGCGTATGTCCATCGTTCGAGCCCCCAAAAGTCCTCCACTAACGTCTGGCAGTCAGTGGGGAAACCTCCTTGTCCTTGCAGCCGCCTACAAGGACCCTACCCTCCACTCGAGTGTGGATGAGGATCTTTTGCA
This sequence comes from Tolypocladium album, assembly GCA_024341135.1. Lineage (NCBI taxonomy): Eukaryota > Fungi > Ascomycota > Sordariomycetes > Hypocreales > Ophiocordycipitaceae > Tolypocladium > Tolypocladium album. The sequence goes on from JALHCF010000130.1 coordinate 758,487, forward strand.
GGAGCTTTTCCGCAAGACGATAAATTTCTTGCGCCAATCTGCAACGACGACGAGCTCTCTCAGGATTGACATGTACATATTGGAAGGTCTGCAGAGGGACTTGTTTCAGGCCCACGACCCGATAACGAACTCCAGCTTCTCGAGCAGTACGAGTCGGGACACCCCGAAGATGCTGATGGGAGCGCCCCCTCCGGTACAGCCACTCACCAGCGACCCAGGTTTTGTACCAGCCATGTCTCCTCAGGCTCACACGAGGTTCCCCCATGGCAGGTGAAGTCTTGACACGGCATGAATCAATACACGCACTTGTTTTACGGTGCGAAATTGATGACTCTGGAGGCTTTTGCTGTTCATTCAACGCCATTGGGGGGTTTCTGCATCTCGACAGTTCACTCTTGCTACTATGGACGAACGGCACGGGGATTTTAGCGTTTATACGTCACCCTTCCATCTGCCTGGGACTGTGCTCAGGACAAACTGGATGGCTGCAAGATGCCAGTGTTGTTAGTTGGACCGCTCATCCCGTCAACACCTCGGACTAGACCAAGCTGGGAATGCTAGGCCTCTTGGGTTTGCTGCTGAGAGCTGTGATTCTGGCGACGTGGGTTCCCCCTCACCCAGCGCCTGCTCCAGGGTCAAAACACAGAAGATGGCGCACGGCAAAAGGCGCTTCGTATGGCATGGGTGCAAACCTAATACAAGGTTATTCGCATGTGGGCTTGACAGATGTATCACAAGACGGGTGTACCTGCATCGGTTCAACGGGCATTTGGGGGGTTTCTCTGTTTGGAACATAAACTGCTTTTGAATGGGCTTTTTGTCTGATCCAAGGATGCGCCCTGTTTGGCCAAGACGGGCTCGCTCGCGTTTCCGTATCGTTTGTATTGTTTTCGCGCACTCCTTGTCTTATACCCAGGTTGGAACGGAGGAGATACCACGAACAATAGCCTTTCCCAAGATCGGCTTCAAGCAGAGCGGAAGAAGGAAGTGCACATATGTTTTGGACACGCGGCGCAATGCACCAAGAAGGAAGCAGGGCCATGATGCATAGTGTGGTAACTTAGACGGGATTGGAATACGCTGTCGCTCGCGACGGCTGGCTGCTAAACTTGACGAGGACATAAAAAGAAAAGAAAAGAAAAACACTTGTATCATACTCCGTAGAAGAGACTGGTTTTCGAATTAAGTTGAGAAGTTGATGCATGTGAATTCTTGAGCCATTACAGTGAAGGAGTGTCTTTGTTGGTGCTCCGTAGAAGATTCACTGCGTCTTCCTTTGCCAGGCTGGCTTCCTTTTGGATCAGCCAAACGTCGAACTATCTGGCCCGTTACTGCAAATATCATGCATAGCTTCGATAAACCATGCGGGCAAGGCCGGGGCGCGCCATCGCTAGCGAGAGCCGGCGCGAAGGCGGTGGTTGCGTCCCCTTGAGACTTAACGCTCCATGGCCAGCAGCCGTCGACTGCCCGTGCGTTAGCGCAGATGAGGGAAGCACAGAGAGGGGAAATTTGCTGTCGCACGAAGGCTGGGTGTGTCTCGGAGACGGGCGGACGAGGGAGATGTAGGTCGTGAGTCTGGCGGCGAGCTAGTAGGTCAGCTGAAACGGGACGATATTGCGGCGAGCACGACGAGTACTTGGTCTCCTGGGGGTGTGCATACTCGGGAGAAGGCTGCATGAATACGCTGCGAGGCGGTGGGAGCGTGGTTCGTAGAGACTACGGACCCTCTGAGCGGCTCGGGCGTCCTTGTGGGTGTTCAGGGAGTGTGGATGAGGGCAGTCGGGGGCGATATTGCCTGGGCGTTGCAGCATGCAGGATTGTTTGACGCCTGTCCGCCCAGATAAGGCACATGTACGGTCCGGCCACGACGGGATAGACTCGGGAGCGCCACGAGATGTACGAGTTGTGGGCACTGGAGCAGCCAGAAGCTCGCTCGTTTCAGCGGATGTGAGCGGCAATACTCTCGGTTGCTGAATACATGGCGGCAGGCCAAGACTCCTCTCAACTTGAGGATATCAGGTCGTCGTCGAGTTCTATCTGCAGGAATCATTCTTCAATTATCCGTGACCGTAGCCACCGTCACTTGAGAGCACGCGGCCAGGTTCAGGCCCGTCTGGACACGGTCTAGACCTCTCTGATACAGGCATTGAGCTTCTTCATTTGACTACAAGTTTACATCGCGTGCTGAAGGTAATGCCGTCCAAGTATCAAGATCCACGCCGTACAAAGGCCACAGTCAGTTCATAGTATCCCCGCGCCGAAACGCCGCTGCAATGCAAACACAAGCACCCCGATCCCCGTCACCGTCACGATACCCCCAGCAGCAGGCTCTCCAGCATGCCTCCCGTCTGGCACGCGACCTGCGCGCGCTCAACCTCGACCTTGACGCGCCGGTGCAGGGTCCGGAAGCCCTCGTGCAGCTCCGCCGACCCGCCGACGAACTCGGCGTACAGGTCCAGCAGGTGCAGGCCGACCTCGACGCAGACGCTCACGTACCGCGGGTCGCAGATGTGGCCGCAGACCCACTTGATGATGGGTTGAACGGTCTGCTCGTTGCGGTTCTCGAGCGCGTGGCGCATCGCGCTTCGGTGACGCAGCGCCAGCAGCAGGTTCAGGATGTTGAGGGGCGAGTGTTCGCTCGACTGCTTGTCGAGGACCTGGTCCAGCGCGCGCGCGTACCGTCCGTGACGGAGGTCGGCCTGCCAGGGGCGCTCCTTTTTCCTGACGGCGCGCGGCTCGTTGGCGATGACGACGTCCGGGCCCTCGCCCACGAGGTCCAGCCTGCTCGCGGCCTCGATTCTGCGCTTGCGCTTCGATTTCTTGGCATCGAAAGCGGCAATATTGCCGCTCAGCAGCGCCGCCATTTCCTTCTCACGGGCCTTGTCCTTGACGGCCTCGGGGCCGGTGAGGCGCGTCCGCACGCTCAGCACGCCCGATTGCATGCCGACGGCAAGATGGCGGTCGGTCGACTCGGCGGTGTCGCTTGAGGGGATGACGAGGACGGAGAGGATGGGCGATTGGTACTTTGTGCTGTTGACGACGTTCCAGCCCGTCGTCTCGAACACCTTGACGTGTCCCTCGAGGCCGCCCGTGACGAGGCGCCGGCCGTTGGACGCCAGGCTCATCGAGGTGACCGTCTTCTGGTGGTTGGTGATCATGTGCAGCGGCCGGGCGGCCACGAGGTCGAGCACGCTGACGGAGTTCTCGGCCGCAGCCAGGACCGTGGTGCCCGAGGGCAGGGAGAGCACGGACTCGACGGGGCCGGCGTGCTTGAAGGTCATGACGGCCGAGCTGTTGCCTATGCGCGGGTCCCACAGCTTGACGGTGGAGTCGTAGCTGCCCGACACGATCATGTTGGACATGGTGCCGGGCATGAAGTTGGCGCAGCGCACGTAGTCGTTGTGGCCGACGAAGCTGGCCGTCGGCTCGCTGCTGGGCAGGTCCCACAGGCGGACCGTCTTGTCGTCGCTGGCGCTCAGCAGCGTCGTCAGGTCGGTGGGCGACCACTTCGTGGTCCACACGGGCTGCTTGTGCTCGGTCCACGTCTTGAGGATGGCGCGCGAGTTGACGTCGAAGACCTGCATGCGGCCCGAGTCGTCGCCGGCCACAAGCACCTTGCCGTCGCGGCGCAGGTCGCCGCTGCGGGCCACGTCGCTGAAGCGGGTGATGGTCTTGACGAGCTTGCGCGTCCGGTTCGAGTAGATCTGCACGCGCGTGCCCGTCGTCACGGCGAAGACGTCGTTGGTGCACGACATGTGGGTGACGGGGTAGCTCGTGGGCGACGGCACGAGGATCTGGTTCTTGAACGTCTTCCAGTAGCGCTGCTCGGCGGTGACCGGCGACGGCCCCGAGGGCAGCCGGAGCTGGGGGAGGGGTCCCACGGGTGCTGCCATTGTCGCTGTTGGGTGGGTGTTGATGTCGGAGTGTCGTGCCGAGTCCAACGATGCTCGCTGCGGTCGATCGACTTGGATATTTTTTTTGCGATAAAAGATTCACTGCGGTTGGGGCGCGGAAAGCGGCCGCGGGGCGGGAGACGCCTTGCCGTGTTTGGACTAGCGCCGTCGAGTCCTCCCCGACGCCGTTTAACAGCTCGTTCAACAACACACCAGAACAGCCCATAAAAACCACCACGGCTGCGCAACAAAAGATGCACGTTCGAGGAAGTTTCAATTTCATGCATTTGTCTTCAATGCTTCATGCTGCCTTCCCATTCTCGAGCTCAAACGCCAGCCTACCCGCTCAATGCCAGTGATACATACATGTACTCTTTGTCACTTCTCTCCATGCCCTCTCAATATCCGCCCCTGCGTCTGGACCTGCCAGACCCAATGTCAATCCTCTGCATCTCTTCCATTAATGCGTAATCCACCCCGCCATTCGCGCCGCTCATCGTCGGCAAGGGAACTTTGGCCGGCACGGGCGGTCCCGAGCCGTGATATGGCGCTTGGTTCTCGTTGGGGTAGTCCCATGAGCCTCCCCGGCGAGGGGGGCCCCTGGTTGGAGTGTACGGACTCTGTCTGTCCTGGTAGTTGTCCGTTGAGACGGGAGCAAGCGGGCTCGACATGGCCGGCACGGGACCTGCGGAAGCCCGATGGGCCTTCTTTTGCAGTCGGTTGCGGCCCGTGCTAAGCGCCGCTGGGGGAGAAGACCGAACATCCTCGCCGTAGTCGAAGGAGGAAGGCGGCGGGCCCGCGCTCGATTGAGGACGAGCGGCAATGCGAAGGGGTCTCCGGCCGCTTGGGGGCATAGGCTGCGCCCCCGCGGGGGAAGGCCGCGCGCGAGGCTCCGGAGAGCCTTGCTTCTGGCCGGGCTTCGGGTCCGGCTCCGGAGCCCAAGACTCCATCGGCAGGTGGTCTGATGGGTCAATTTCTCGCCCGTCGTACGTGATTATCTTGTCGTCCGGTTGCGATCCCGGGTTTATGTCTCGAGCCGTGCTGGGGTTCAGCGCATCATACGAGTCGGGGCCGAAGGGGATGTCGGATGCCCTTCTGTTCTCGGCTGGAGGGGGCGCAGGGCTCACCGACTTCCGACGGATTGCATGCTGAGGACTAGGTGTGGGGGAGACACCCCTGTGTCGTGCCAAATGGTCGTCTGGTCCTCCCGAGTAGGTTACTGGGGACCGTCCGTCATTGGAATAGGAAGCGTAGCCCTGAGGAGGCGCGCCGTACGACGGTGGCCCTGGGCTCCTGTGGCGATCACGAGGCGGTGTTGCCACATGAGTAGGGTATCGGCTCTGACGACGTTCCTCATAGATCTGCTCCGAAATCTCTTGCGATAGAGTCGGGTCGACACCGGGAGACAGCGAAGCAGGAACCTCGGGCGCACCGTATCTCTGCAAGACACCGCTGTTACTCGGGACCACCTCGTGACGAGGGCTAGGCCGATGACTTTGGCCGCTGTACGGTTGGTACGACGGGCTGTCTGGGTATTCCCTAACAGACAATGGAGATACCGAAGCCGGCGGTCCATTGCGGTCCTGATAATATCCCCCTTGGTACCCCGAAGAGTGGTCCATATGAAGCGGCGACCCACCAGGAGAACGACTCAAGTTCAGCGGTACCGGACTTGGGTTTTCTTCAAACATCATCTCATCGCGAGAGTTCATTCTTGCGTTGCTGTGCCTGTACGGCCCTGGTGGAGATTCAGGGACATCTTCCACCGTGGGCTGCATCGACCGATACTGCGGGTCGTACGCCGGACCATACGAGTGGTGTCTCGGCGATGAAGATTCATAGGGTGACGCGGTTTGGGACGCGGAAGTGTTCGGTACAGGGGGTGCCGAATCATAGGGGCGAAACGTTGGCCGGCCGGGGTACGAGGATGCAGAGTGCCGGTGGGCCTCGCTCTTCAACACGTCATGCCTCATGGGCAAGGACGGCATCGACTTTTGCGCCGGTGCCTGATAGCTCAGGGGAATATTTTCTTGGCCCGTGCTGTTGTGTCTGGAGCGATGGGCTGGAGGCGGTGGCGGAGGACCGTCCTCCTCGAATTGCGGCGGCTGCCTCACGTCTTCCGTGGGCATCTCATGGCGGTGCTCTGGTAGGGGTGAACGCCTCCGCAGCTCCATCTGATCGTGAGGAGAGACTGGAGCCGCCTGGCCGTGGCCAGCTGTGTCGAAAGATTCTCGATGCCCAGGTGGCTGTGGCTGCCGAGGGCCGTCCACGCGCGCATTCGAGTGTCGTGAGTGAGGAGAAGGCGAGTAATGATCCGGATATTGCTGGGTTGCATGTGGAGGAGGCGTGTTGTACTCCACTGCCTGCAGCGGAGACTGATTAGGGATGAATGATGAGTGCGAGGCTGGTTTCATGTGAGATCGAGGAGGTGTCTGCTGCTGACGCTCGACCGGCGGTGGGGCTTCGCCGGTGACGGGGTCGGACGGCAGAGGCCTTCTCTTCACCGGGGTTCTCTGGCCGGGAGCGCCAGCGTCCTGCTCGGAGCCGGCTGGCTGCCTCGGCTTGGCCGCTGGCTTTTCGGGCTTCGGTCGGTTGTCGTAGTACGTGATCTCGATTCGTATCTCGCCGGCATATTTGCCCCTGCACGTCAGGGTCTGCCACATGTCGGCCTGGCCGCCGCCAGAAACAATGATGCCTTTGAGATCCACCCATGCTTCGCCAATCAGGTCTGTCTTCTTGTCGTCGGTGAAGACGGACACCTTGAGCTGGTAGTAGTCGGGGGAATCGTGAACGGTGAAGCGCAACTCTTGGTCCCTACGCCGCTTCACGTCAGCGCCAGGGCTCGTCAACACGGAGAGGTTGGTAAAGCGACTTACCACTTGGGTGTTTGTCCGCCTCGAATGTCTGTGGTTGTTTTCTTGGCCTCCTTGCCCAGCCGGGCCGCACAGTAGGGATCCTGCTTCCCTATGGTCTTCCTATTGGGCAGGTTCTTGGCCCTGTCGACGATGGCCACGAGAGTGCCAATGACCGGGCCGTCAATGGACATGTCGGCGAATATGCCCGCCGTGTGGCTGCCGTTGAGCGCGTACGACTTGGATTTGGTAGTCGCCATTGTCGGTTCGCGAGCTCCGCTGGTGCAACGGCGCAGGTCCTCGCGGTCGATGACGCAGTTTGTTTACACCAGCATCCGGGAGGACGGGAACAGGCGACGGTTTGCGGCTGTTAAAAGCGCTGGGCGACGAAGCAAACAGCCGGAGGCGACGAGCGCGATGTCGTCAACGGCCTTGACAATGGCATGGAAGGAATGCAGGAAAGAGGACGGTACGAGGAAAAGACGTTCGAGGGCGCCGCCCTGTTTTGCCTGCGCCCGGCCTCGACTTCGCTCGCAGACGTAGCGCTGAGGCGTTCGCGTGGTTGGGGGGCTCCGGATGCGGATCGCCCCCGGGCTAGCGCGTAGGGCTGCGCGGGCAGGCTGAGCTGCGGTGGCTGGGGCGCGGAAAACAGGGAGGCTGGTGGCCGCCTAGCGAGCCCGCGGTGGAGCGTCCAGGGATGTCTCAGCAGCTGCTGGGCCAGCCGTGCAAGGGACGGCCCCGGTCCAGCATTCTTCAGTGGGTGCCTACAGTAAGGTGCTCGTACCGTCCTCCTGCAGCGTGCTGTCGGACAGGGCAACTCGCCCGTCCTCGTCGCACGTCATGACCTGATCGAGCACCCCGCAGGAGCCTAAAGCAGGTCCACACAGAGCTTCCAAGATCCGAGATCCACCAGAAGGGAGGTTGCCTGGACAGCCAACGGAAATCTGAACCTTTTCTGCAAACTAACGACGGCTGTTTGGCTTCAGTTAAATGCGAGGCTCGGTTGCCCTTGGCAAACTAACAGCGGCCGGGCTTGCTGCAGCAAACCGTTTTCCCTAATCCCCTTACTGCATGAGATCGCCGTGGCGTCTTACGAAGCCACAGCCCCGATGGATGGTGTTGACGACGACATGTCCGCCAAGCCCTAGCTGACGTCGCCTTCGATTCGGGCCCGACGCGAGCAGCATGCATGCCAGGGACTAGGTGTGTAAAAATAAGTCAAAATGCTTGCGAGTCCCTCCACTACTGGAGCCGGACTGATTACGGCCAATCTGTTACTCGTCGATTTGGTCGACTCGGCTTCGTCGGAGAGCATTAAAGCCAAGACGTCAATTCCAGCATTCCCACCTACTCGGGTTGCAAGAACAAGTCAACGAGATGTTCATCGAGACTCTAACGTCATAGCCCCAATTAAGACCGCAATTGGGCAGCAATCTTGATGCGAATGAGTCGTTGCCGTACGGGTAGGCCACCACAACGGTTGCTGGTTTGAGACAGACCGCCTTTGTCGTCGGGAACGTTTCACTTCAAAAACATCCAGGGTCCTCTGTCCCAATTCCAGCCAAGAAATCATGTCGTCACGCGTTTCACGCATGGCAGTCTCGTAGTTTCTGGGCTTGGCATGTCGAAATCGGCTGGGAAACACCCCAACCCACCGTCGAGCAAGCCGCACGCGACAAGTGGTGAAGACGCGCAGTACGCTTAAAGGAGCTTGGTGAAGTGACAGGGAACGTGTATATGAAGAGTACTTGAAAGCATTTATTGTGGAGAGTTGGTATCATCATCACCAGTCGCAGCTTCTGGCCAGGAGCTCCGCCAGCTCTTCCAGATATTTCTTGTCCAGCTCATCGAAACCATTCAACGCCGCGCAATCAACGTCGATGATTGCGACAGTCTTTTTCGTCCCACTGCCGTCCGTGTCGGCCAGAATGGGCACTACAATCTCACTCTTGCTGTCGCCGTCGCAGGCAATGTGTCCCGGGAATGCCTCCACATCGGCCACCAGCTGCGTGGTCTGCGAAGCAGCAGCCGTTCCGCAGACGCCGCGACCAAAATTAATGGTCTGACAGGCGACTTTGCCCTGAAAAGGTCCCAGGATGAGCTGCGGCTTGGATGACGAGGGATCCAATACGTAAAAGCCTGGTGCCGGCTTAGCTTGTGTTCCTCGTAGACAAGTACATCAAATTCTTACCAGCCCAGTTCACCTCTTTACTAGGGGAAGGAAGAGACTTGTACGCGTGCCATAGCAAGGCGGCAGCGTTTGCCAGGTTGCTTGTCAAAGTTTGTCAGTATAGATCGGCATGCCCCTCGTACAGCTTCAGCATGAAGCCTTACCACACCTAAGCAGGGATTTAGTGACGCGTTCAAGACCCAGAGCGGGGTTGATGATACGAACCCAATTGCGCTGATCCGAAATTAGCCCTTCGGTCTGGAGCAGGACCTGCTCGTAGGCGTCATCCTTCGTGACGTCGTCGGCGAAGTTGGACGCATCCGCGTGAACCTGGGCAGCAATCAGCACCCGACGTTTCACTACATTCGGATATGCAGGCGGGAGCGAGCCGGCGTACCATCGTGTTGGCTATTGTCTGTCCGCAGAAGATAAACGAGCACTCCACGATCAACGATCTGAGATTCGCACGAGCAGGATTAAGTACGGATAGATGCCCCCAATTTCCGAGGTTCTGACATCAATCTACGTGGATTTCCTAGCCAAACTGAGACTTTACGATTAGTCATTGAGGTTGCGAGCCCACTTGGCCCATTGCGTGATTCAGATTGGATCTCTCAATGAAGTTCAAAGGCCCGAAGAACAACTCCAACAAGGTGTTAAAAACCACCGCAAGAGTCGATGGACCTGCAGTCTAAATTACAGTCATTCGGGGCACATTCCAGGTAGGGAAGGGTGCTGCCAAGTCAGCTCCTCCACTTCAAGACATTCTTACCGCTGCCGCCTGCATACTTCTGGTGGAGTTCAGCACCGGCATTGCGATGGAGAGATTCCTCGCGAGCATTTCGATGAAGGTGCTCCCAATGATTAAGAATCCGCCAGTCATCTAATGAGACGTTTTGCGGCGGCTTTATTGAGTAGTCGAAGGCTGTCGAAGAGCCGAGGCGCAGGTTCGTAAGCAACGGCTAGATGGACAACCAGACTCGAGATGATATGGTCAGGATGGGCGAAGGCCTCTGACCATGGCGCACGGCGCACAGCTTTTCACAATCTACTGCAGAAACCTTCAAGCTGCTCGTCAGTTAAAAGCCTGAATATGCGCATTATTCCGGGAGTCTTTGGAGAGGTGTAAGAGCAGACCCAACAGATGGACGGTACCAGGTACCTTAACCTGCAGCGTGCTGGCCAATGGCGCTCCGGGGAATAATTTAACGTCGCCGCGGCATACAGCAGCCACCTTGAGCTTCCAAGCACAACATTAACGACCTTTTGCAGCAGCCATGAGCCACCGGATACCGTGGCGGCAATGCGCGCTCTACGGAAGCAGAGGCGCCCTGGGCCCTCGCTTCTCTCTTCTGGCTTCTCGCGAATGCCGCGCACATCTCATCGCGGCGCCTTCGCGGCAGGTCCATCAAAGAGCCAACAAGCCGCAGCCGCCCGGTAACCCGATGATCAACCCTCCGGCCTCGACGCGGCCGCCGCCCCTGACGGTCCCGCAGCGCGCCGCGTACGAGTCGACGTTCCAGTACCTGTTCGAGCTGGGAAAGGGCTACCTGAGGTTCTACAAGGACGGGCTCAAGAGCTGCTGGGGGAATCGCAAGCTGCTTCGCGAGAAGCTCGCCAGGACGCCGGCCGACGACCGACCCTCGATATTCAGGCCGTACTACGTGCCCAAGACCTTCTCGCGCGCCGACTGGGTCCTGCTCTGGCGCGTGCGGCACGACATGCTGCGGTTGCCCCTGTTCGGGCTCATGCTCATCGTCATCGGCGAGTTCACGGCGTTCGTGGTCATCTACGTCGATGGCGTCGTGCCCTACACCTGCCGCATTCCCAAGCAGATCTTCACGGGCATGCAAAAGGCCGAGCAGCGACGCAGCGCAGCATTCGACGAGCTCGAGGCGCGGTACCCGCACGGCGTACTCAGTCCTCGCGTGACGCCGGCGGTCGCGCGGACACACATCCTCAAGAGCCTGCATCTGGCGGGCACGATGTGGGACCGCCTGGGCTTCATGCCGCCGGGCATGTGGCAGGTCAAGGGGAAGCTGCGGATGGCATTCCTCGAGGGCGACGACAAGAACCTCATCGAGGACGGAGGCCCGCTGCAGCTCGAGCCGGAGGAGCTCAGGATTGCGTGTCAGGAGCGCGGCATCGACACGCTCGGCAAAGGGGAGACGGAGCTGCGGAGCTGGCTCGGCGACTGGCTCCGACTGACGGCAGCCGAGGATCTGACGGAGCGGCGGCGGCGGATGGCGACGCTGCTACTTACGAGGTATGTTTGAATCATGGACCCCCGGCGTCGGCGCCCGTAACCGCAGCGGCTAACGTGTGTGACGTGCAGACCCGAACACTGGCCTCAGACACGCGACTTCGCGGTGCCGGCGTGGGAGCTGTAATCGGTGGCCACCGAGGCATTGGGGATGCCAGTCATCTCTACGGTAAGTGTACCTGGGCGTAGCAGAGATTGGTCGAGGGTTGCCTATCGCGGCCTCCTCGAATAGACGGAGCGGGCCGACGGGAGGGAAAGACGCCGCTTTCATGTACCAACATATAGCCATCAACTCAGTCTTGCGGACCATGGCTAGACGGTAGCCTACGCATAGAGCATCGGTGGCGGAGATTAGAAGAAATCGAACCCCACGCAGCTTTGCCTCAAATGCAGGCCGCACAATGTCCAGTGATCAGCCGACTTGAGCAGGCGTTGAACTCGGAGATGAGCCATCAGAGACGGTTCCGTGCAGTTATCCATCGTTTACCCATGCTCGCCTTGAACAGCACCAGAACAGCTTGGCAGGCCATCAGCAGAGGCGGCGCGAGGCAGCGCATCGCGTGCCTTCGGACTAACAAGCAGGTCCGTTGCCGTCCGGAACGTGATGCGACTGGCTCGGCCTGGCCCCGAGATGCCGAACCGCAGCCGCCCGTCGCCGCATGGGAGTCCGGCTACTCGAATTGCTCCGTCAACTGTGAGACCCTGGGGGAGCCAGAGCTGCGCCGTGGAGCGGCCAATGGAGGCTGTGTGGGGATGGGGGAATACCACGTTCGCTGGGGGCCAGCTTCGCTGCACATGATGTCAGCACGTAATGGCCGAGGCTCCCATCACATGCGACGAGCTAACCGATGCGGCAACGTTGCCCTGTCGCATTTAAACAATTCCTTTCCCCCACCCCCAGATGCACATCTAGCTGAGCCGACTTCATCTCTCCATATCTCTATTTGGTCTTTGTTCATTTTTTTTCAAGCATTTATCTCTCCGGTCAATCCCCGTGATACCCGCAGCCATGGCTTTCAAGAACGGTGCGTTGGACCCTGCCTGGCCCGAGCTGCGACAGCCACGACATACAGAGGAATCGCGAAGCTGACGATACGCTTGCAGACAAGTTCCCCTCCTCTGCCGCCTTCGACGCCATCGCCGAGGCGCTCAGCAGCGACGCCGTCCGCAAGGACGCCATCAAGCAGGCCAACGCCGTCTTTGCTTTCACCGTCAAGAACAAGGCTGGCGAGACCGAGAGCTGGCACATTGACCTCAAGGAGACTGGCAAGGTCGGCAACGGCACCGGCTCCAAGCCCACGGGTAGGTCATTTGCGCGAGCCAAGTGCAGACGTTGTTTTTTTCCATGTTTTGCTGACGAAGGCGCCCGCCCCAGTCACCCTGTCTCTGTCCGACGATGACTTCGGCAACCTGGTCCTCGGCAAGGCCAACGCCCAGAAGCTCTTCATGTCCGGCAAGCTCAAGATCAAGGGCGACGTCATGAAGGCCACCAAGCTGGACCCCATCATGAAGAAGGCCCAGGGCAAGGCCAAGCTGTAAGCTGGCTGTGAGGGCTCGGAGCTTATGCGGACTTGATGATTAAAAATGTAACATACACAACGACGGAATATATCCAAGTGAGGCATCAATATAATGTCATAAATCGTCATGGTCATATGTCCCTACACGAGGCTGGCCAGTCTGCGGATGTGCTCCTTTGCTCCCTCACGCACTCCCTTCACAATCTCTGCAGCGGGCAGCCGCTGCCCTATGAGACCAACCCCGGTGCCGCTGCATTTGTTAGCATAAGTCGCAGTCACCATTGCTGTTGGGCGGCTACTTACGCCCACGTGTTGAGCATCTTGGTCGTCTCTTCCGGCGTGTAGTCCTCCGTGAGACTCTTTCTGCACTCCTCCACAGTCGCGCCAGCGAGGAACCTGTCGTGAATGGGCCGTATGATTGCACGCCCGTCGTACAGCGGGCCCCAAAGCCCGAGATTGCTGTTGAGTTCATCCATGAAGGGTGACCTGGACGGATAAGTTAGCTGGGCAGCGGCACCGAGAGCGCAAGGTTGTAGGAGATAGAGTGTGCCCGTACTTGAGCGTCGAGTTCCCACCGTCGACAGTCTCGAGGACGAGCTGCTTGCGGTGCTCGGGGTATATGGACTCATCGGCAACGGTGAACTACATAGAGCGAAGAGATTAGTGACGAAACAGTTCACAGTCGGATAAATGACTTGCCCTGGTGCCCATGACGACTCCATCTGCCTCTGTAGCTCTCACGTTAGAACCACCACATCATAAAAGGGCTGACGAAGCTCACCAAGTGTCATCATGGCTGCGACGCCCTTCTCGTTCACAATGCCGCCCGCCGCCAGCAGCCCGACCTCCCTGTCCTGAAATTCCTCCTTCAGCATCTTCCTCACCTCGGGCACGAATGTCACCACGCCCATGCCCCGCCGGAACTGGTGCCCTCCTGCGTCGATTCCCTGACATACTAACACGTCCGCTCCGTCCGCGAGCGCCTCCCGTGCGGCCGCCACATTGCCCACCTGCACAAATACGCGCGGTACTGGGCCATCCAGCTCCTTGAGTGCTCGGATGATGGCCGAGTGCGGCTTAGCGGCTTCGTCCGGCGCGAAGAGCCAAACGGCCGCGGGCCGATGCTTGGCGATGATGGGCAACGCGGTCTCTGCGAAATGACCGATGGAGCTGTGGCCCGTGATGAAGCTGACGCCGACCTGGACAGGACCGCTGGAACTCGAGTCGGAGCCGAGCAGGGCCTTGGCCTCCTTGAGGTCTTCGTCGAGCTTACTGAGATGCTGAGAGCCCTTTTCCACGTTGAACACGGACGCGATGAAGCCTAAAGGCGTTAGATTCAGTGACAACGCGGAAAGGAGAGGCGATGCACGCGGCGCATCGCGATAGACTCATACCGATGCCCCCAGCTTTGGTCACCTCCGTCGCCATGGCCGGGCATGCTACGTTAAGCATGGGCGCATTGCAAATTACGGGCGAGAGCGCCCATGGGAACCACTTTTGGAGAGGTGAAGCTGACATCATGGTAGCGTTTGAATTGAGAGATGAAGTTGAGCGGGAGGTTGAGGTGTGAGAACGCTACTAAGAGTCACACAGATGGTGGAGTTGATGAGCCACATCTCACCCGCATTACCGAACTGTGCCGAATCGTCATCCGTCTCACTCTTCACGAATTCGAACGTCTCACACTGTGCCTTCTTCCCTCAGCAGGTTTTGCATGTGATGTGTGAATCTACATCTGTGGTTTTACTTCCTTGGCTACTTCGTCCACAAAGTGCAGGGTAGGTCGCCCGCCTACATTTCATCTGCACGAACCAGTCCTACATGAAACTATAGTACCTTAGCCTCCTGCTCACCCTCTCAAATATCGCAGCGTCATCGCAGGGGGCTTGTTGTTCAGAATCTCATCCACCTCCGCCATGATCTCGGGCGTGAGCTTGTCCACCGCAGCCAGGGCTCTGCAGTTCTCATACACCTGCTCGACGGAGCTCGCACCGGTGATGGCGCTGCTGACGTTGGGGTTCTTGAGCACCCACGCAAGCGCCAGCGTGGCCAGCTTAATACCGAGCTTGTCCGCGACGGGCTGCAGCCGGTTCACCTGCTCAATGGTGGCGTTCCACGTTTCCTGGCTCGTGCGTTGCCAGTAGCCCTTGATGAATTCCAAGCTCGTCTGCGCGAATCGCGAGCTGTCCGGGATGCCGTCCTTGTATTTGCCGGACAGGATACCCCCCTTTATGGGTGACCAAATGGTGAGGCCAAGGCCCGTCTCCTGATAGAGGTGCGCAAACTCCCTCTCGACCTTTTCGCGCGTGAGCATGTTGTACGCTGGCTGCTCCATCAGAGGGCCGATCAAGCCGAGCTTGTCGGCATATCGCCACGCCTGGGCAATCTCATCGGCGTCCCAGTCGGAGGTTCCCCAGTAGAAGGCTTTGCCAGTGTTGATGATGTGATTGAAGGCACGGACAGTCTCCTCAATGGGGGTCTGGCGGTCGGGGCGGTGGGCAAAGATGAGATCCACGTACTCAAGGCCGAGACGCTTGAGCGAGGCATCGACGCCTTCGATGATGTGTTTCCTCGAAAGGCCGCTGTTGTTGACGGGGTTATCGCCAAAGGCGGCACCCCAGTAAATCTGCGAAGGTGACGTTCAGTCTCAATTTCCTTGGCAGAACCGACGAATATCTTCTTACCTTGGTAGAAATGACCAGGTCGTTTCGCTTCCAGCCAAACTTCCTGATGGCCTCTCCCATGACAATCTCGGATTCGCCTCCGGAGTACGACTCCGCACAGTCGAAGAAGTTGACGCCGCAGTCATGTGCAGCCTTCATGCAGGCATATGTACCCTCTGGCTTTTGCGTAAGTAATGTCCTCCTCGAAGAGCTTCAGCGCGGGTTCGTACCTCTGTCGATATGACCGCCGTAGGTGAGCCAGCCACCCAGCGAGATGGACGAGACCTGGAGGCCGGATCGGCCCAGGAACCGATAGGTCATTGCGGGCATATCTTGTGGTTTCGCCATGGTTGTCACTGACTTCGTTCCTGGACAATTCAAAGAGCTGGGATATCAATGGCCGCAATGGATTGTTGTTCAGTACAGAAATCCCTCACTACACCAAGAGCTTGGCTTTAAATGCCCGTCAGTTGCGCTGAGGCAGCAAAGGGATGATGTCGACATTCTTCGAGATAGCCCCTAGTGAACCCCGATTCGGAACCCCCACCCCGCAGGACAATCCGTTTCTCCACCAGTTGCCTCAAGCTGCCGTGGCGATCCGTCGCCATAAACCCGTTGTCTCCGACTAACCCCACGGGCACAACCAACAGTATGTCCATGCGTCACAATAAGGCAGCTGTCCGGGGGCCGGCTCTCCCCGCTGAACTGGTGCCCCATCGCTGTCCCGGCTCGCCAGCAGTGGGACATTCGTGAGGGGTTTGTGTTGAAGAAATCCTAGCACTTAAGTAAGCTCAGGCCGTGCATATCTGGCCGCAATTGGATCCTGGGACACATGTGTGAAGTGCTTATTGCTCACGGCCAAACTTAACGGCCAATAACGTATATGATTCGAGTTGAGCATTGAGATCCAGGGTAGGGCACCATTGGATGTACGAGTAAGAATCACCAACAAAGAGCACCTGCACCATGATAGCCTGGTCTTTCATGCAGCTCATACACAAGCCTGGTCAACTTCCCCGATTGGGCTCTATTACGCGGCCGGATCTTCCATCGACCTACGTAGTAGGGCTTGTGTAGCAGCCTTCACAATGACCGAAAACCCCTGCATCTTGCCAAAGTCAGTGATTAATGGTGTCTGAGTTACAAAGCAACTGAGACCGTAGGACCGAGGCGCTTAGCGACGGTCGCATGTTTTCGGAGGGGGCGGTCGTGTACGACCATCATCTGGCTAGGTTCTGAACTGCCCTGACGCCCTTTACAAGCACTGCTGTTTGAAACAACCTTCCATCTCCAACTGCAGCGGCACTCTCATTGCCAAAAGGAGCAGAAACTCAGACACCGAGGGCAAAAAAGTCCTTGCAAGGGACAGGGACACCTGGCGGCAACGGAGGCGATATGAGGCTGTGCTATGTGCTAGGGATGGTCCACAACCGAGCCAATCTGGACACCGCATAAGGCTCCAATGGCGGCAAGTAAGCGTCTTGGCATCGGAGCCGATAATGGGAAAGGGCGGTATGGAATCAGTTTGGCGGTCCCGTCGCTCGATGCCAGCGGTTCGATCAGGGCATTTTGCAGCGTCGTGCGCTGCTGCCATTGGGCATAGTTGGCGACCCAAGCGCTTCAGCGTATTCGTTAAACCAGCGGTGTGGTATAATATGTTGAGGCTGGTGGATGCTCCTCGGCTTCAATCCACTCGGGAGCCCATGGAAACAGACGCACATGCCAATGGAGAGGTAACAGATGGTAGCGACGCAACTCGCGACGGGCAGGTCGCCGGCTGAAAAAGAGCAGTTCGGCAATGGAGTGACAGTTTACATTGAAGGACGGCGAGAATGTCTGACGATCCCTCCGCACGACAGACGGCAAACCATGATTCCATTGGCGCAGATCGCGGAGAAGCTGTGCACTTTACCTTGGGTAAGGTACTGTGCCTCCACAGAGGGGCGGCGGCGGGCTTCGGGGCCCGCTGAGATTGCTTTCGACATCGACTTGGCCGCCAGAACCCTTGCGCTGCCAGCCGGTGCCACAGGCTTGCACTCTGAGCTACTCGTACGAGCACACGAATGGAATTGCAAGCGCCGGCTCGAGCGGTGGCATCTGTATCGTATCTTGGCCGGTTGATCAGGCGACGGGACTCAAATGCCATTCGAGTGTCTCGCGGGGTTGCCGAAAATGGCAAAATTGCTACGTCGCCTCAGGGTGGCAGGGTCAACGCTGACATTCCTCGTGCTCGCACGTGCGGCCCCAAGCCTCCAAGGACGTCGCGGAATGCGACAGCAGGACGACGTCCATTCAGCATGTTTTTGCGGTCTTTGGTGAACACGGTTTCTGCGTGTTGCCTCGCGAAGAGACGCAGGCTGGCCCACCACCTTCAGGCCCCAGCGGTGGTCCAGAAGCACTGGAAGCCTGGAAGCATCTTGGGGAGTCGTGCCTGCCAGGTACCCGTACCTTGCAGGCTACAGTAACCTACTGTGCGTTAAGGTTCAGGTACCAGAGGCACCGCCCCGGAGGGAGGGTACTTGCACAAGCGCATCGCTCAGCTGGGACAAAGTACCCGAGGCGCTTGGTTCGTTGCACGCTCCCGTGTCTTGGCTGTCCCTCTGCGCCTATTCACTTGCCCATTTTGGGACCGCCAGGCAGTGATGGTGCCCTACGGAGACAGAGCTCTGCGTTGCTGCCAAGTCGCGATTTGCGCGGCTGGCTCGAGCTCGAGCGCCCAGGTGGGTGCAGCACCCCTACCAGCCGACGCCGCGAGCGGCAAAGCCCGTCCATCATATCGGTACCCCCGTCGCCAGTCCTCGGCTCACCACCTAACAACGGCAACTTCCCCAGCCAAGTCCATGACCTCTTCTGTTTTACCCGGCACTCGCTCTGCTCCCCGCCCGCAGGCACAGCCGCAAGTTTGTTCCCTCGCTCGGCTCGGCGCTCCCACACACGGCCAGCAGAGCAGGACACGCGCTGCAAGGTGCATTCGCGTCGCGACCGCACGAGCAACGGCGTACCCGACGCAGCGAACGGCCGACGGAGCCCAGGACGCGGATTGAAGCGGAGTCGGTCCGCTGGCTGGCCGCCACCGGGTAGCCGACGCTAAAGGTGAGTGCGCGGTTGACTCGCGGCATGCTTTGTTTGGGTGCCGCCCTCGCCTGAACGGCGCCTCGGGGTGGTGGGAGCCTGAGTCGATCAAGCGACTGCAGGCTACTGCTCGCTTTTGGCTCCAGACTTGCATCCGGGCGTGAGTCGAATCGACGGATCCTCCAATGGAGGCTCCTCGCCGCCCACAGGCTCAACGAACTCGTACTCGTACAAGTACGGCCCCGTGCACGGTTCTGGCATTGTTGTTGTGCCTGGCGCCAGAGGCCCGCCGCCGCCGCCGCCAAAGAGTCGACGGCTTGTGCCAGCGCCCCTGCCGCCGCCGCCCTTCGGCCAGGCCCCCATCCAAGCACCTCGGGCTCCCCAGACAGACCCAGTGCCAGTGCCAGTGGCTCCCCTGCCCCCCCTGCTGGCGACTCATCAGCAGACTTTGCTTCGCCCAGAAATTGGCCTCCCTCCGTTCCTCCCCTCTCCTCGCATCTCGTCTCCCATCCAATCCATCCGCCGTCCCGGCCCCATCGCAGTCGTCGTGGCCGTCAGTCCAACCGGCCGGCTGCAGCCAGATTCTACCTTGCTTCCTCCACACCACCGTCGTCGTCGTCGCCTCCCCGTCTCCTCCGGCAGCGCGCCTCAGAAATGCTTATTCCCCCTCGACGTCGCTGACGCCCGTCTCTTTGATTTGCTTCGCAGGTATCGGCTTGCCTGACCCCTTTTCCTCCCGCCGGCGCTCGCCGCTCCGAGCCTCGCGTGCGTGCTCGCTGCAAGCGCCTTCTTGCTCGCCCCGACTGGTCACCATCGACGTGCGCTTGCCGCACCCTTCGCCCCTCTCCGCGTCGTCGAAATCACGCACGCGCCGGTTGGCCTGACGCGACGCCATGGCCTCCTCATCGTCGAACGTCGTCGGCGTGCACTACAGAGTCGGCAAGAAGATTGGCGAGGGCTCCTTCGGCGTTATTTTCGAGGGAACCAATCTTTTGAACAATCAGCACGTTGCCATCAAATTTGTGAGTGTCCACGCGTCCCCGCAACCGGCTTGCACCCCAATCGCATCTGGCGACTGACAACATTTCCAGGAACCTCGAAAGAGCGATGCTCCTCAGCTGCGAGATGAATACCGAACGTACAAGATTCTCGTCGGATGCCGTAAGCACCCTGTCCCTTCGCCAGCTCAATCGCCCCCGTTGCCCTGCTGGACCGGCCACTGACTGCGATGACAGCTGGCATCCCTAATGTCTACTACTTTGGCCAGGAGGGCCTGCACAACATCCTCGTAATCGACCTACTCGGACCCTCACTCGAAGATCTTTTCGATCACTGCGGGCGTCGATTTACCATCAAGACCGTCGTCATGGTCGCCAAGCAGATGCTGTCGAGAGTACAGACGATACACGAGAAGAATCTCATCTACCGCGACATCAAGCCGGACAACTTCTTGATAGGTCGCCCGGGAACCAAGGCATCCAATGTCATTCACGTCGTCGATTTCGGAATGGCCAAGCAATACCGAGACCCCAAGACGAAGCAGCACATCCCGTACCGCGAGCGGAAGTCCCTGTCGGGCACCGCCCGCTACATGAGCATCAACACCCACCTTGGCCGCGAGCAATCCCGACGAGACGACCTCGAGGCTCTCGGCCACGTCTTCATGTACTTCCTGCGCGGCGGCCTGCCATGGCAGGGCCTCAAGGCTGCCACCAACAAGCAAAAGTACGAGAAGATTGGCGAGAAGAAGCAGACCACCGCCATAAAGGACCTGTGCGAGGGCTTCCCCGAGGAGTTCTGCAAGTACCTCACTTACGTCCGCAACCTCGGATTCGAAGACACGCCTGACTACGACTACCTCCGCGATCTCTTCACCCAGGCTCTCAAGAATGCCGGCGAGGTCGAGGATGGCGAGTACGACTGGATGAAGATCAGCAAGGATTCGGGAAAGGGATGGGACTCGATGAAGAACCACAGCGCGGCGTACCTGCACAACCCAAATGCCCGCCCGGGCCCCTCTCAGATGGAACTTCACAGTGGCCATCGTCCAGGGAATACCACCTCTCACCAACAAGCACAAAACCTTACTGTCGGCCGTTTAAACGCCGCGCAACCCCCCCCTCCGTCACCGATCAAGCAGATGGGCAAGCAGAGAGATCGGCCAAACGCGCCCGGCGCCATTCCGGCGAAGAGGGCTAGCGGGGTTGGGGGTCTGCGAGAGATGGGAACGCCGACTCCCTCCACCCAAGCCCAATTCCAGAACAGCACGCCGAAACTACCCCAGCAGCCTCCGCAGGGCCCCGTGGCTCCGGAGCCCGAACTGACCGGCATGCAGAAGTTCTGGAAGACAATCTGCTGTGGTTAGGTGCCTCCAATCAGGTTTCAGGACGGCGTATGTATATTTTGTTGTGGAAGGACGCATAGGGCTCATCACTATTTCTAGCTATGGAGTTTCGTTTGGTACACTAAAGTAATGGAGTAGCACTTTGCATCAGTTCCGTCCTCTTCCCATCCAATTCTAGTCGTGACATGACGGATTTATTTTTGGCTACATCAACGGTCGTACTGGGATCATTGGAGGAGCAAACCAGCTCAGAACGCTCCGAAACCCTTTTCGTATCCCACTTGGCCATGCACATTTCCCAACGATTATACGCGGGGCCCAATTCCCAAGAACCAACTCCAAAACCATGGCCACATGGCCTCAAGTGAGCTTCTGCTTGATGAAGAAGGAACGTAGATGCGAGAGTTGCCAGGCGCACGTGATGCCGATGACGACGAGTTGGATGATGATCCAGCGGATAACTCGGCTGTTGGTGGCCTCGGACTGGTCTCTGAATTCGGCTTCGCGTTCCTAGGCATAATGTTAGGCTTGGTTGACTGGAAGATCTGGGGGACGGGCGACCGACTCTTTGGAACACCTGCTCCCTGCGGATGTCGTTCAGCCTCGCGTTGAGGTCCTTGACGCGGGTGGCAATGTCCTGGAGCTTGTCCTTGTCGCTGCTCTCGATCTGGTTCGTCTCGCCGATAACGAGATCGAGCCTCATCTTGATGCCGCCGTTGGGGCCGCTCGAGGAGAGCCACCCGGTACGGCCGGAGCTCGACGACGGCATGAAGCAGATCTTGTGGTCGCCGGCTTCTTGGGCGGTGAAGGTGAAGCGGCCCGAGGACTGGCCGCGCTGGGAGACGACGCGGTGGTCGTTGTCAAAAACCTCCTGAGCAGGGCGTCAGTTAGCATTCTCGCCGGGAACCTGGACCGCGGGATAGGGGCGCTCGGGGAACGACGTACATCTACCGAGATGTAGATGTTGATACCGCCATGCTGCTGCCAGCCGTTGACGCGGTCATCCCACTCCTCAGCCGAGTAGTGTCCGACGACGAGCGTGTCCTTGGGCAGCTCCTCGAAGAAGCATTTCGGCGTCGAGCCGTCGGCGAAGAAGTACAGCGCCTGCGCGAGGGACGACAGGGACAGGAGAGGCAGCAGGGACCTCATCTTGTCGTGTATCAGAGGGGCGGCGGCTCCTCGTTTCCCGGTCTCAAGAGGCCAATTGGTCCGATTATGTGGTGTTGGCGGCCTCTGCGTCCGTCGTCGGCAAAGGCGTCGTGGATGGGATGGGCGTGATGGGGGAGGTGCGGCAGGCTGGCGCGCGTGGAAGCTGCCACGTTCAGAAAATCGCCCTGTTAGGGGGTCGGCGGTCACGTGCATCGCCAGCCAGCTTCGCGTCGGGCGACTCGAGCAACCTCAAAATCTCCAACCTTCAGCAAACCATCCCGCCGATCTGCACAACGCCGCCTCTTCGCGCTATTTCGCTACCGATAACGAGGCAAATCGCGTCGCCAACCGGGTTCGATGACCCGCGCAACAAGAATCGCGGTATAAGCGCCACACGAACGCCTCCCCGACCATGGCTTCCTCGGACGTGCGCGACGTCCTCAACCTCTCCGAGGGCACCGCTGGGCCGCGCCCGTCCAAGAAGCAAAAGGTCTCTACGCCGCGTCCGAATCTGAAGGGCCTGGCGCGCGAGGTTCATCAGCTCGGCGGCGACAACCCGATCGCGATCGTCCCCGAGGCCACGCAGTTCAAGAAGCGCCGGCTGGCGAGTCGCAAGCCTGCCGCAAGATGGGAGCTGCGACCGTTCCGAAACTCTGGGCGTGATGATGACAGCCTGTTACTGCGACACTGGAGACGGAAGGAGTCGAAGCAGGGACCTGAAGAGACGCAACACCCCGCGCAGGAGGGTGCTGACATCAAGAGGGAGGACGAGATCGAGGATTCGGTGTACGCGAAGTACAATGTCAAGGTATCCGTCCCGCAGTACAGCGATGACCAGTACCAGCAATTCTTGACGAATGACGACTGGACAAAAGAGGAGACGGATTACCTGATGGAACTCATACGCGACTTTGATATCCGATGGCCCATAATTTGGGATCGCTACCAGTGGAATCCCCCCGCCACGAACGGTGAAGAAAGTGCGGACGGCGACGAGAGCAAGGCTATCGTGCCCACTGCGCGGTCGCGCTCGGTCGAGGACCTCAAATCCCGATACTACGAAGTGGCCTCCAAGATGATGGCTGCGCAGAAGCCCGTCCAATACATGACGCAACCGGAGTTTGCGCTGCACGAGCTGATGGCGCACTTTAATCCCCAGCAGGAGAAGGCGCGCAAGGACTTTGCCCTCAACTCGCTTTCGCGGTCTCGTGAGGAAGCGCGCGAGGAGGAGTCGTTGCTTCTCGAAATCAAGCGGATCCTCGCCCGGAGCGACCGCTTCAACGAGGAACGCCGCGAGCTATATAATCGTCTAGATTATCCCCGCGCCGAGACGGACATCAGCTCCTTCAAGTCGTCGACCGGCCTGCAAACACTTCTTCAAAACCTTATGACAGCGGACAAGTCCAAGAAGCGCAAGTCGATAATGGGCGCCGACGGCGTAAGCCCAGGAGCGTCGGCCGGCCCTCCGAATGCAGCCCAAGAAGCGGTCAAGCGAGACAGCACCGCCGCCTCGACTGGCAACCGTCGCGACTCCACGGCACCCGCCGCTACTCCGACTGGCGGCAGCAAGAAAGCTCAGGCCCAGGCCCAGGCACAGGCTCAGCAGCAACAACAACAGCAGCAGCAACAACAGTCACAAGAACGGCGGAAGCTGACTGCTCAAGAGGAAGCCATTTATGGCGTCAGTCATTTCGAGCGACTGGGCTCTGGCCCTGCCTTCCGGACCGAAAAGATCAACAAATTATTCTCGCACAAGTCAAACCAGCAACAGATACGTATAAACAATACGCTGAACGAGTTGGATGTCCCGAGCAAGCTGGCCATGGCCACGGCGGCGACCACGATGCAATATGAGCAGCTTCTGGCAGCCGTGAATGGCCTTCTTGACGCTCGCAAGGTGTCTGACAAGCTGGATGCCGAGATCAAACTCGAGCAGGCCAAGAAGGCCGAACGGATGAAAGCTTTGGCTCCTCCAGAGCCCGAGGCTGAGAAGGCCGCAGAAGCTGAGAATGCTGATGGTGGCGATGCGGAGGCTACCGCGACTGCAGCGGACTCTGCCAAGAACGACACGGCTGAAAAGGCAGAGCCTGCTGAAGGGGCCGAAGGCAATGTCACGGGCGAAAAGCAAGCACGGGCAGAGGGGCAGGAGGACACAGAGCAGCGGACGGAGAGAAGGTCGGAACGGGAGAAGAGCCTCAGACCTGGAAGCAGCGGTGCCGCCCACAAGCGCAGTGCCAGCGTGCTCAGCACAGTGAGCGACAAGAGTGCCAAAAGACAAAAGAAGTAGGATGTACCGTCGAAGTATCTCTACCTGGCCCTACGCGCCGACGTCAGTATACGGCTGTTCAAGGGGGGATGAGTCTTTCCAGGGATACACATCGATGGCCGCCGCAATGCCCGGGGTGTCCGGGCCAGTGGTGTGCTCAGAGGCGAGGGATGCTCCCTGTAGGTAGGACGGCCTCGCGAGACGATTAATTTCATGCTCATGCTTGAATGAAGCTAAATTCGACCTGAAACAAATGTGCCGTCTGAACGAGCGCTTGCGGAAGCAACGCCCATTGAACATGGAGTCCTCCGCGTCGCGAAGCGCCAAGGCAGTGGCGAACGGGTAAGGCGGATAGCCGTTCAGGCCCTCCTGCTGTGCGACTCGCACAGGCGCTTGGGATAACCGCCGGGCACCATCATCTTGGATGCAAATGCAGGCTAGGCCTTGATAATAAGCTCGAGAACACTCCTGTGGCCGGGGATTCACCAATGGAGGCTGACGGCGTGGCAAAGGACACAAGTTGGCGAGGCGGGTTGAGATGACGTCCTATTAAGCAAGCTGCAGATGATGGGCGGCTGCTTGACTGTCGCCTAATATAGCAACTCGATCCTAAAAATAAGAACCCGCGAGGACGGTTCCGCGTGGGAAAGAGGTCAACGAAAGTTGCTCTCAGGACCAACAAGAGCTGCCGGCATACGACAGCCCTGGGCCGTTGACGTTGGTGGCGATAGGAAGAGAGGGAGGGGGCGTGTGAAGACCGACCGTCTTCAATGGGCCTCAGGAACACCAATCGGGGACGCCGCAATGCATCGTAATGACGTTCGTGACGTTAAGGACAGGGACATATCGCGAATATAGGCGCCAAGCAGCGGAGGAGGATGAGGATGGTGCATGGATGTTGGAGCTGGAGAGCCATGGCAGGGGATAGAGTCAAGGGCGTCAAGCCACCGCGCTTCGACATGATGCTCAGAGAAGCCACCAGGCTACCATGATGACCCTGGCTGCCATGATGACGCCGGTGCGAGGCGTCCATTGTCATTGGCGAGATCTCAGATAGCCGCGTGGAGGGTGTGTCGCCAAAGCGCCGGGAAGACAACCCTGGACTGGACCCTGGCGACGAGCCAGACGCAGACCCGACACGCAACCGACTTGCAGGCGATAAAAATAGAGAAGAAATCCCCGGGAACGCTTCCGGCGCGTAAGGAGGATTCGGAAACGGCGGCTTCGCGGAGGGCCCACGGTGAGCGATGAAGGATTGGCGTAAGACGTGCAAGGAGAAACGTTCTAGAAACGGCGCCAGGGGTCGTGAGCGCTTACACGTAGTCCGGCGGCAAGCCAGAGGCCGCGAAGCGCCAGATTGGAATCTGGGAAGAGGAGTGGAGAGGGAGATTTGTTGCAGACCAGATAGGCGCTCCCAGGGATATTATTTTTGGAGGCGGCTGAAAAGACGGTGATCTATGAATGCATGTCATGGCGCACATGGGAGTCGATGAGATCGTGGAGTAGCTACCTTAGCTGCGATGTTGACGTCGACGTTGGTTCAGCTGGGGGAGCTGTGGGTGGTTTTGATTGGCTGTGGCTTTTGCCAGACGTCTTTCTCGTCAAGGCCAGTGCTGAGGGTGACGAATGACTGCTGAATTGAATAGCTGACGACGAGTGCTTGGTGACGTACGGTTGTCGTCGTGAAGCTGAAGCTTGCGGCGAAAAATCACGGTTTCTAATAGAACCTTTGTTGGTTCTTGCCTTTTGAGCTGAAAATGGCCCGCAGCGCGGAGGAGGCTGCTGCGTTGAGGCCGGTGAAGGAGCTGCCCGGTCTAACCTGCGCGCTAGACAACAGTCAACAACAGCAAGCGGCAACAATCAACAATGCTTCCTGTCTCTAGCATCATCTCGTCAGCCGTTTTCGCTGCATTAGGCCGCTCTCCGACCAACGGTTCCTACAACCGATGCTCCTCGGCCCTCGACGTGCGCGACCGCAAGAGATGCGGTTCTGGATACGACGCCAGGCCCTGGACTCGCTGCACGGACCGCAGAGGTGGTATCATTGGGGGACGAACGTGCAGCCAACAGAGGAAGTCGTCGGCCAACCGCATCCTGCCCTCCCCAGGCTCCCTGCTCGTGCACGGAAATGAGGCCCCCTTTTCGCAGCCAGCACTGATGCTCCCTCGACCCTGCGGAGCTGCCATCTATCTGTCTGCTACAGAGCCTAGCTCGCAACTGGAACGAGGGAGACAGGTTGGGCGGCTGGCGCTGAGCTGCGCGATAAGGGGGAGCCGCTTTGGCGCCTACAAACGTGATTGGCGCCGAAACCTGGAACGGAGGCGGCACGGAGTTCCAGGAATAGCAGGCCCACGATGAGGTCGACGGCGACGGCTGGCCTGCGGCACGGGCAACCGTCCACCAAACTGGGGTAGACGGTATCCACACGTCGGCTGCATCTGGGGCATCATTGTCACACGCGGGCGTGATCCGGTCGCTGATCTGACCAACAAACGTTCATCAGGAGCGAGCATGATGCCACGCTGGCTGTGACGAGCCTCAGCGATCCAGCAATTACGTAGTAGACAGTCATCTCCCAGAGTCATACGCGCCGCCAGTAGGGGTCCTTGGGGCCCCTAGAAGGCGTAAGCACACCGCTAAAAAGGGGCTCTCCGCTCCGCAGGATGGGATTCAAAACTGCAGCCCCGAACCCGATGGAAGTCGACGATTGGGTTGCATCATTCGCGGCCCTTTGAAACAACTGGTCGTTAGCCATTTTAACTTTATTGCTTGCCGTATCCGTACAGGCACCGCTCCTCTGATCCTGCTGGTCTACTACTCAGCCACAAGTCAATCGCTGTCTGTGCTGGCGGACTGGCCCTTTGACCCCGGTCATGTTCCGGACCGGCGTTAAGCTGGTGCATTGCGACGCGTACATGCAACTTACGCCCGGCCAAACTAGAGCTCCAGCAGAGACGGGGGTATTCAGTCCGAGTACGGAGTACGGAGGACGAGTAATACGGAGTACATGGCCTGGAACCGGGTAGACAGTCTCTAGTTCTTCGTGCCGCAGAACAGCTGCATCTGTGCGTTGTTGCTTGCTTGGCGTCGCACGGATGCCTCGCCGACTCGACTTGTGCTTCAGTCATTGCACGCGAAAACGTACTCGCACGGCGTTTCAGTGACGAGTGATGGGCCGAAGGATCAGCGCCGACTGGCCGAGGCAAACTTCAGGCGGCTTGGCCCCTCGTCGCCGCTGCCAACATCCAATACGCGGGCTCCGTCAACGCGACGCCCTCCCCAGCGTCGATGACTTACAACCGCAACTCTCCTTTCCGCCACAAGCGGTGTGGGTGCGTCCCTGAGCCGGCGTTGCTCGCGACCTTGCATGATTGGCAGCAGGGCACGCTATGTAAACCCTCCCGCCACGACGGAACATCTCGTATGTATCGCGCCTGTTCCCGGGCCAATCACAATGGGCCAGCCGTCCAGTAGTCGTCCCGTAGCGGCGGTCCTGGCGGTTACGGCCGTCTGCAGCGGGGCGGATAGACCACGCCTCAGGTCTCCGACAAGCGCTGCACCGTGCTGACGCGGATGCCTGGGCCCGACACCGTCCACATCATCGTTCTCGTACTCCAGCTCAGCCTGCCAGCAAGGCACATCACCAAGCCGTGGATGGTTCCTCATCGTTGCCGAATGTGACCATCGCCACAGAGCGTGACCTAGTCCGGATGATGTCCTATCGCGTCCAATGGTTCTCGCAACCGCAATCATGGATTGAGGTGCAACATGGCCAGAGACTGTCTACTCCGTACGCCTGGCTCGGTTTCGAGAGGGGAAGAATTCTACCTATGTACCTACCAACCGCGCTCGACATCCCTGCGATCGGGAGCGACGGTCAGGGCCTGGTATGGCGTCGTCTGTTTCATCGCAAAGGGGTCTGCACGCACGCACGCACGCACGCACGCACGCACGCATTCGCAGCGTGCTGTATCACTCCGGATTATTGCTGTGTACGAGCAAAGGCTCGCCAGATGAGACTGCGTCGTTGGGCACATCCCAAAAGGTACACATTGTGCGAACCTTTGGCGTGCAACCGTCAGCTAGCGATGCTTATAAGTACGAGTACGGAGTACTCCGTACTCGTCCCTGCATTGCAGTTGCCACCAGGTTTGGGCGCCGCGGAGGTCGTGCCAGAGCATCAGGCTTGATGTGAAAAGAGTCGAGTCCCCGCGGCGCGGCTCCTTTCAGGGATACCAGCGGAGCCGCCAACTTTTCTGGCGAGTGGAAATGCAGCATACCTCGTGGTGTGCGAAGCCTGCACAGCCGCGGGCAGCGACCGTGGCGGCGTCGGCGGCGGCGGCGATACGAGGGTACCGAATGCCATGTTAGACGCGGCGTTAAATTTGGCCCTCCGTCAGCGACCCCTGTCACCGCTGCGTCATTGGTTGGCTGCCCGTCAATTGCTCCTAACATGCAACGAACACTTGTTCCTTGATCAGCTGCCGTTGCGATCGTCTTTGGTATTCCGACGGGGCGGTCCGATCCTTGGCTAAGGGCTTGTGAAACTTGAGAAGTTAACTCGTGCTGTAAGAACTCCTTAATTCCTAGGCCATAGAGCAGCCAAACCGAACCATTCTTGGCCCAGCAATGGGGAGGCTGCCGGTGCAACAACAGCAACACTGGGCAATCACTACCCAGGTCTCCCACCCGGCTTGTGATACTCCTTGCCGCGCATGCTGATGCTACGTATACGGGTGGTATGTACGGAACTGATTGGGAGGTGAGAACCAATGTTTGCTGTGTGCATGCCGTGTCATGTTAATCAACGTCTCTTGCGGCGGCGTGGACGGCGCGAGACGATAGCCGCCGGACAGCACTGGTAGCGATGTTAGTTGAACGCGGAGAACGTATCGAGGTCTGCTAGACGACCTGTGCGACAGTGCAGGCGGCAACCACCCTGGAGATGTTGGGAAATGGGGCGATTTGCTGTCGCCTCTCGAGGTATTCCAATGGCCCAAGGTAGGTACCTAGGTAGGAAATCTGGATTACACGACCTGAATGGCAGGACGAGGTCATTCCAACAATGACAGAACCTCTACGGGATCTGGCAAGCACGATGGGGAATGGCCCCTTTTCGCTGCATTGAGTAAACACATCGCCGGGCATGGGCCAAGTGCTGAGCCTCACGCCGCAGTTCGTATGCACTTGGAGCGAGGATTGACCCAAGGTGAAGAGACTGGAGATGGAACGCCCGCTGTCTGGCCTCTCTGCATTCCGGGGCATCAAGGAGCACCCCATATCTTGCAAGCAGAGAGGAGGCTGGCAGGAGATCGAGCAGGCCCCTGCGTATGGCATGCATCAATGTAACACAGATAGAGGCTATCAGAATCGAAGATGGCGAAAGGATTCAGGGTGGCATGGGCTTTGCGCAACTGCCGTGGCCAGGGCGCCCCGTGTGCGTCTGCGGTTCTGCGTTGCATTACCAAGTATGCCGACTCCGGTGAGGGGCCGATAGGGCTTGCAAATTGCAACGATGCCTCTCATTGGGTTCAGGCGACGCCTCGTTGACGAAGTTGAGCGAGCAATGGCTGGAGACTGGCGTCGGGACTGGCAGGGCACGACATGGGTAGGTAGGCAGGTACGAGTACGAGGAGGCAGGAGAAGTACGTGTAAGGAAGGCCCGCGGCAGCACCTAACGGCAGCTTACAGCCCAGCCTCAGCCAAGCAGCGTCTGTCGCCAGCCAAGCAAGGTGCGTCCAAGGAACAGTCGCGAGTGGAGCCAGTTGAGGCGGCGCGGCCGCGGCAGCACCGCTTACTGCGGCCACGCCCCGCCTCGTCCGTGACCGGGGGTCGGATCTGCGGCGGATTGCTCGTGGGCTGCATCTCTCTCGACTCAATCGCACGACGAGGGTGCTCACGGACTTGGGCGGCTGGCGGATGGACGAGACGATGCTGGGATTCAGGTCTGGTGTTGCGGCAGACGGAGGCATCCTGCCACGGACGGCGTCGACGGACGGGAAAGACATGGATGGCATTCTCGCTGAGGTGTTGCGGGTAGCTGCCGGCCCCAGGCAAGACAGCGATGAGCGACAGGCCGCGGGACCCGCGAGGGGACGGACTTTTTTGGCCAAACGAGCCGCAGTGCGCCGGCTCGACGGGGCGACGCGACGGGGACTCATCAGCAGCTGTGGCTCAGGCGCCGTCGTCATCACCACCAGGTGCGGCGCGGCGACGGTCTGTCTCCGTGGGGAGCCCCGGCGATGTCGTGCGGCGTCGTGCGGTGCGGCAAACCAGCCCAGCCCCAGCCCAGGAAACCAGGCGGCTGGAGGTTGGCCGCGGCCTCGAGGGGTTTCTCGTGCGTCTCTCGTTTCCAGCCGGTGCGACAACTCCCAACGTCGAGCAGCGCGGGAGCGGCACGCCCAAGACGCCTTGGTGCGCGCACGCCCGCCCGCACATGCGCACGCCCCCTGGTCGGGTCGCGGTGCCTCCAGCGCTCCACCCCACCCCCAGTCGCCGAAGCGCCATGCCGCATCGCACCGCACCGCACCGCACCGCACCGATGCTTGGACGGGGGAGACAGACAGGCAGGATGGCAGCCAGGCAGGCAGCACAGACAGGCATGGAGAGACACGACCTGTCTTGTCGGTCCAGCCCAGCAGGGCGGCGAGAGGCTGGCGGGAGAGAGGCGGGGCGTGCAAAGGGGAAGCAGACGGCGGAAGGGGTGGGGGGTCGCGCAGAAAGAGGCGCGGCTTCCGGGCTAAGCGATCGCCTGCGTCGACTCGGCAGCTGCTCCTTGCCCTGGCCTGCCCGGACGGGCAGCGAGAAGCTACAGTACGGATACCTTGCTTGGGCTCGTTTGTGAGGTAGGTACTGTCCGTGTGCCGGTTACTCGTACTCGTGCCTGGCGCCTTTCGGTCTACAAAGCGACGGCAAAGGCCCAGCACCGCCGCCGCCGACATCCCATCCGTCCGTCCATCCATCCATCCTCCATCCAACCTCTTGCAACCGAGTCTCTCCTTCACTCTCCTCCCCTCTCTCCCTTTCTCCCTCGCTTCCTCTCGCTGCCTCTCACGCTCACCACCCGTCCGGATTGCGTCTTCGCCGGAAGCTGGCCTCGTCCTCGAACCGACTGGACTGCGTACCTGCTCACCGTACGTGCTTGCTGAGCTTTGCGCTTCGACGCCCGACGGCGCATTGCATCGAACAGCTCGCATCACAGCTCTCGCCCGAGCTCGCGCAACGCAGCCACCCCGGCTCAGCTGCGCATCGCTCACCCAGCTGCCCTTGCGTGCAGCGTCCGACGCTCATTTCTGCGCGCCGGTGCATCAGCAAGAGACCGACTGTGCTGCGAGACTCCAGCCCGAGTCGGTGCTGGTACCGTCAGACAGATCTCCCCTTTAGTTCGGCGGCTTTCCCCGTCCTCTCCACGCCTGCTGGTGCCTCCTCCCCGCCGGCGATGCGCTCGAGTTGCAGTCGAGGCCAAATTCGAATCCGCCTTACCTGAGCACCTCATCTGAAGCGCGACCCGCCACTTGTCGCTTGACCAAGTGCAACCCCTCCCTGTCCCCAAAAGGAGCGGCTTTCCCCGGGGCGAACAGGCGCAGCCAGCGGCATAATCGCGCGTCAAAAAAAGCTTCCCGGAGCTCCCCAAGCGCGACACCTTTCCTCGTCTGTCTCTGCTCGCGCGCTCACACACACTCACCCGCCAACTCACTCACACACTCAATCGCCAGACGTCGATCAACCTCCTTGTCCATCCCACAAGTTCTAAGGATTGCGACACGGGTAAACGAAGGCTGCGTGCAGCGGCAATTTGCCGCTTTTGTTTTTTAGCCTTGTTCGGCGTCTGTCATTTTGCGAGCGCGGCTGCGGGCTGGATCCCCAGGCTGGAGACGAGTGAATGAATTAGACGGTCCTTTGTGTCGACAACAAGCAACGTAAACAACAACAACAACAATAACACTCGAAGCCAATAACTTGCTCACTGGCGCAGCTCACTGTACCTGACGTACCACACCTCGCGCGAGGTATTTGTCGACTGCATCAAGTCGGTGACTACCCAATTTGACCCGAGGACGTCGCTCAAGCGTGGAGGTTGAGCTACTGAGGGGCTCGAGCCGAGGATCTACGGAGGCGCGTTGGCTGAGACGTCTGCCAGGCTGCAGCAACAAGCTTACGCCCGAGCCGCCTTTTCTCGGCCTGCATCGCGAATTTCACGCACAAGTCGCCTCTTGTAAATATCGTTGCAGATATCCTGGCCAGCTGATCCACCATGTCTACGTTCACGGCCCTTAATGGGGGTTCGCCAAAGACAACGGATGTGCCGCAGCTAAATATCAACGTCGCTGTCCCTGGAAGACCGCCTGCTTCTGACGAGCGCCCCCCGAGCTCCGCCGCGCCTCACTCCCGCAAGTCGCCCGAGGTTTCTACCAGTCAGAGGGAGGGCTGGCAAGGAAATGACCGGCCATCTTTTCAACCCGCAAACTATCCCAACGTGGAGGGCTCTCACAAGCGCAAGCGCTCAGGCTCGACTGAGATGAGACGTGAACCTCCTCTTCAAGAGCAAACCCCAGACACGGCAACGGCCCCCACGCATGCCGAGGCCCACGAATCTTACGGCACCCCGCAGCGAGAGTATCGTCAGTATGGCGACGACCATCGCGACAAGGAGTCTGCCTGGCCCTCGCAGCACCAAGGGCGGGATGAGAGGGGCGTCTACGACACGCAGCAGAGCTCGGCGACCTCTACCCAAGGCCAGACGGAGGAGCAGATTGGGGACGCGCTGCGAAGAGCCGCGGGGCAGATGGACGATCAGAGCGACTACAGCCAGGCGAGCCCCGACGCTGACGATAGGTCGATACATGTGTACGGCAGCCCGTACGGCGTCGAACACAGGCAAGAATCGATGCTCCAGCATGACCCCAAGAAGCGGAAGCGAAACTTCAGTAACCGGACCAAGACCGGCTGCCTGACGTGCCGCAGGCGGAAGAAGAAGTGCGACGAACAGAAGCCCGAGTGTAGGCCCACCCTCCCCGAGGCATCGGCCTGTCATGCGGCCGTCTGACCCAAGGTGCTGACAATGTCGCAGGCAACAATTGCATCCGAGGCGCATTCGTCTGCGCGGGCTATCCACCGCAACGAGGACCCGGCTGGCACAAGCCGGACAGCAAGGCCAGCGCGGTGCCTCTCGAGTCCAAGGACCCCAGCTACGTTCCGCCTGGAGCGTATGGAATGCCCCAGCACGGTGCATATGGGCCGCAGCCCGTCAAGCGGGAACCTTTGCCGCACTACCGCGGCCAGGCTCTGCGGATAGACCCGCCCCAAGGCCGGCCGCTGGCCATTTCCGACGACGACCGGCCAACTGCGTCAACACTGGCGAGCGCGTCCGTTACCAGCCCTGAAAACAAGCTGTCCGCCATTCCCTACACTCCTGGCAACGTCTTCCCTACACCCATCAGCGCGAACACCCAGCCCCCGTCCTTTGGAGACAGAATGGCCAAGGACTACCAACGCGTGCCGCCGCTGCACGATCTTGGCAGGAATGAGCCCGAGACGCCGCATCCGGGAAATCCTTTGCCGCAGATCAATATTCTGCACCCGACGCGGACGAGCAGCCCGACGCCTCACACGCACCCCCCAGCATCCAATGCCCAGGTTGCTGCGCAGCTTGCTCTGTCCCACCCGCAGTACCCTCAGAGGAGGACCCAGAAGGAAGAGATGCTCTCCGGGCGGCACTACTACCCATTCGACAAGGAGCTGTGCTTGGAGCGAGAGCGTTGCGCGGTTGCGTGCTGGAGATTCAACAACCTCACGACTCCGCCTACCCACGGAGTATCTCCCGACGAACGGGCGCGCCTGTTCCTCGAGATCTTGCAACCGCGAGACCCAGTGCGCGTGTCGCCAACAGAGGCGTCGCCCGTCACCAATATGGGACGCGTGGGCCGGCACGTTGCGGTCGAGACGCCCTTTACCTGTGACTACGGCTACAACATCTCCATCGGGCACCACGTTGTCATTGGGCGCAACTGCACCATCAATGACGTCTGCGAGGTCAAAATTGGCGACAATTGCGTCATTGGCCCCAACGTCAATATCTTCACGGCGTCCCTGCCCATTGACCCTAAGAAGCGGCAAGGCGGGCAAGGACCGCAGCTGGGACGAGGCATCACCATTGAGCAGGACTGCTGGATCGGGGGAGGGGCCATTATCCTCCCCGGCCGGACGATTGGGAAGGGGAGCACGGTCGGGGCCGGATCTATCGTGACCAAGGTTTGTTTACCGCTCATCTCGTGCGTTTGTTTTGGTGAGGCCCGATGGCTGACCGCCTCATGCAGGATGTTCCCCCTTTCACCGTCGTGGCCGGCAACCCTGCCCGCGTCTTGCGTGGCATCGGCATATGAATGGTGCGACCCGCAGGGTGGTCGCATGGCTGGCCGCTTCAGTTGTCGCATGATACCCAGGCGCATGTCCGACATAGGCCATCTTGTATATTTACTTACACCAGCAACTGTTTTTGTTACCGCGGCTGTGCGTCTAAATGCCACATCACGGTAGTTATGTGTTACGAGCTCCATAGCGGAAGTTTTGTTTATATGAAGCAGATGCAGGGCACTATATCCGTGCTGCATCTCCCGTACTACATGTATTTCCCCCTTATTTTTTTTTTTTTGTCACAATTGGGCGAAGATGAGAGAAAACGAGTATCTCTTTCCGTTGTTGAGCATAGGGAAGGGCAGCCTGTGAATACAGCGTGGGATTTGGGTCGGCTCTGGGAGCTGGCAGGCGTGCAGGGGCTCGGTGGCGATGTTCATGTAGCGGCCCTGATGGTCCCCAGGCATAGCTAGACTTCTATTTTTAAACTCGATTTCCTCGACGTGGCTCGCCGCCGTCGCTGGGTTTCCGCACGGGCAGGGCGGAAAGGCAAGATGCTGCACTCCACGGCAGAACGCAGAGCTGTAACGACGCGACGCCCTGGCTTGATTTGATGTCGTGCTCGTATATGCCGTGCGTGAGGCGAGGCCGTCCCACAGGGTGCGCTAGAGCGGCAAGCTACCTACCGCCCCGGATGTCCGTTGGCTGCCGAGAGGCTCTCCGCCATGAGGCGAGGCAGGACAAGACGCCCGCTGGGCCACTGTCGCTGCGGCCGCGTGGTCAGATCACCGCGCGGCGGCCACCCGCGCGGCCGGGCATCAGCACGCACGACAGGGACCGCGTGTGTTGTTTTCGGAGACTGCTACCACCAGTCGCTCACCGCCTTAGCCTTATTTGGAGGCTCGGGCGCAGCGCGTTGCTGTTTTCAAAGTCAGGGGTAGCATGGGGTGGCGAGGAATGACCCCTGTGGTGCCGCGGCTGGGAGGCCTCACGTCGTGCCCGTTGAACGGACGGAAAGGAGTGAACAGGCGCTACAGAGCGGGCAGTGAGGATCAAGGGCCGATATCTGTCAGTGGCAGGTCCCACATGTTGGAGTCGTCGTTGCGAAGAAACTGGTCCAGAGAGTGCTAGGACCGTCAGCAGCCAATTCCCACGCAGCTCTAGTGTCCAACACACTCACCCAGTTTACGCTCTCATCGCCGGAAAAGAAGCTCTCTAGCGGCAGCATCTCGTCGAAGTTCACGGGATAAGCGTCACGGGCCTCGACCGGGACCGCGCCACCCTCTGTCTCCAGCCCCTGAGCTGGTACCGGCATTCTGTCGTGGGATAGCGCCGTGCTGCTGGGTGTGGCGATGCCGCTGCTGCTGCTGTTTCGACCGAGGGCCGGCATTGCAGGGCTGGAGGACGACGTCTGGCTCGACGGGGTCTCGACCTTGGTGAGGATGGCGCGCAGGACGCGCGAGGCGTGAGCGGCGTCGGAGGACTTGGCGCTGCGGGCGGACCAGATGCCGTGGATGGTGTGAAGGAGGCGAACACGGCTAGCCCGCTCGTCGAAGCTATCCAGTCATGTCAGCGGCAAACCCACCTCACGATACAAAATATACGGTGGATAAGATCAAGGGCGCACCTGAGATCCGTCGACTCGCTCAAGTCAAGACAAAACACCATGGCAGCCAGGAGAAAGGGGTGGTACGTCAGGCTCGTCACCATGTAGCGATCCTCGTACATGCGCCCGTGCGGCCGAATCTCCTGGTCAAACTCGACGTGCAGCTCCAGCAGGCGGCCCGCCGCCTCCCGGCAAATCTGCCGCGACGCGCGGTACTGCCGCTGCTCGGCGCCGTCGCCCCCGTCGACCAGCGTGAGGTACGGCCGGTGCAGCACGCACACGCACCGGAGGTACGTCATCTCCAGCATGAGGCGGTACATGATGGTGTAGTTGGCGTCGGTGAAGGCGGTGCTGCGGATCGGCCGGATGCGCAGGCACGGCGGGACGGAGGCGTGCCACTCCTCGAGCGCGGCTTGCAGGGCCTGCGTCTGGGCGTAGGGCACGGGGTTCGTCGACAGCGCGTGGCGCATGACGCGACGGACGATGCGGCAGAGGCGCGACTTGTAGGCGTGGGCGAGGATGGGCGTGGGATCCGTGGGCGGGCGCGGCGGCGGCAGCGGCGCCGTGTCCTCGTCGAAGTCCTCGTCGGTGAGGTTGGTCGGGTGGTCGGCGTCGCACGAGTCCTCGTCGATCATGGACGGCATGCCGTGCTGGAAGGAGAAGAGCAGGTCCGACGACTGCACCATGTGCCAGGCGCGGCGGCGCATCTCGGCCTCGAAGGGGCTGACGCGCAGGCCGATGCGCGCCGCGTCGCGGTGGAAGCCGCTCTTCTGGGCGAGGCGCACCGCGAGCCCGTACATGGCCCACAGCGTCGGGTTCGAGTCCTTGCTCTGGAAGTTGCGGCAGTGCGCGTGCATGAGCAGCGCCTCGACGGCGTACGGCTGCGAGCGCAGGTACTTGCCGGCGACGAGGCACTGCGCCGCGCGCCGAGCGAACGTCTTGGGGTCGAGGGAGTCGACGCCCGCCGTCTCGGAGCCCTGGACGCGCGCGACCGTCGCCCCCGCGGACAGCACGGAGAACATGATGCTGACCCAGAGCAGCGGCGACGCGGCGGGCGCCTCCCAGAAAGCCTCGTAGCGGCGGCGGAAGTGGTGAACATGCAGCACCGGCACGGCGATGAACTTGGCGTTGAAGTACAGCCGGACGAGGCGGTCGGCCTGGGCGCGCGGCGGGAGGCTGCGCACGATCTCCGACAGGGCGATGGGCGCGACGTCGCTGAACATCACGTCGAAGTCGTCGCTGTGCTCCGCGGCCGCGTCCGGGGCGTCGTCGTGCGCGAGGAGCGCCTGGATGTCGTGGATGCTGTCCACCAGAGCCGCCCACGACGTGGCGCCGTGATAGTCGGCCTCATGCCCAGGCCCGTTCCCTGGGCATTGATCCAAGCCCCTGGCGAGCATCCCATCGTCGGCATGTCCTGTCGCCGCGTCTCCCGCGTGCTCTAGCTCCGGCCTCACATGCTGCTTCTTCTCGGCGAGGCCTTTGACCATCTCCTCCAGCCGGCTGAGCCGCACCTGTACCTCCTTGCGCCCAGCGCCGGCGCCGCCATTCGCGGGCGAGGCATAGCTGCCGCCGCCGCCGCCGCTGAAGCGGCAAGCCTCGCCGTCGCCGCGCTTCTCGCACGCGCTGCAGGGCTGCCGCCGGTCGCACTTGGACTTGCGCCGCTGGCAGGCCGTGCAGGAGACGGGCTGGCGGTTACGCTTGACGCGATGCGGGTCCGCGGTGCGGAAGACGGTGGTGAAGGAGGCGAGGCTTGGATCCGGCATTTTGACGGCGAGGCGCGCGTTCGCGAACAGCCTCAGTGAGTCCAGTCGATGAGCATCGATGAGTGTATCACGCCAGAGGTGTCTGTCTGTTGGCGTCGCTCTTTGGCTTCTGTCGTATAATTAATGAATGATTAAGGATCATAAACGGACGTCCAATGCGACCGCTGGAATTCCATTGAAGCTTTCCCTCGCTGTTTGTGAATGATTGCGATGGAGGTGCATGTTGGTCGTCGTCAATCATCCTAGCGCCATGTTGGCATGCGTCCTTCACTACTCCGTATTACTCGTACCTTCAATTCGGAGCTAGTCGGATTTAACCCATCCAACCACCTGTTGCTGCCGACCCTCCACGACGGTGTGCACATGGGACTTTCGCTCCAAGTCAGCTCTGCTTGGGTGTTGTATCGAATAACGTGGTGAAGATTGTCATACAAGATCTATAAGTGGTATCGTAATGCCTGCCGGCCCTCATCTGCGCCTCTCCTGCCAGGACGCCGTCCATGTCTATGGCCCTATTGATACAGTTCATCCCCGATCAACTTCCTTCTGTTCTTGTCGATGATGTCCTCCATCATCTTCAGCGCCTTGGTTTGGTCATGTAGCTTTCCAAAAGCCTTGAATGTGAAAACGTCTGGTTTGAAGCCCGCCGTTTCCATGTCCTGGAGCGTGGCCACCGTCTGAGAAATGTTCTGCATCGATGCGTAACCTTTCGTGAGCGTGTTCCAGGTTACCATGTTAGGCTCCATGGCGTGCTCCCGCATGACCTGGACGACCTGCTGAGCTAGCAGACGATCGCGGCGGTTCATCAGGCCTCGCAACAAAATGGTGAAAGTGATGGCCGTTGGGGCAGGATGAATCGGAGATGTCGCGATGCTCCCACCGCTCTCTAGCCGTGGTGTGCCATCGTTAGAAGCGCCAGATCTGAGGTTATCCCTCAACATGTCGCCAAAGACTTGCAAAGCCTGCCGGGAGAGTCCCTTATGCTCCGTCATGGCCATGATGAAGGTGTCATGGATGAGGCTGCCCTGATTTCGAACGAGCTGCGTTGCCGAGCTCTCCTTCTTGCTCTCTTCCTCGAGTCGAGACTTGAAAAAGCCGTAAAATGACATCAGGTCATATGGCTGCTGCAAGCTCTTGATGTATGCCCTCAGCATGATGGCTATCGTCGTCGAGCTCGGCTGCAGTCGCTCCCCTTCGCCGACGGAGAAGAACTTGTCGACAACGGGCAAAATGGAATGCTGAAAATCCCATATCCTTTGCCGGTGCGTCTCAGACGTAACTAGCTCCTTGCTTGGTTCCGCACTGGATGCCTTCTGCGCCAGCATCAAGGGAAGGGAGTCGGGCAACCATCGCTGCAAGGGTTCGAGATCGAACTTCTTTGCATAGATCCGCAGCATTGGCTCGAAAATGGGTAGCACCCAGGGGGCGCGAAGTCTCTTTTCTCGAGACTCCATCGTCGCAAAATAGAAAATGCTGTGCAGCGCATTGTTCAGCACGTCGACGTATGGCGCATCCGCGGCTCTGGCAACGTCCAGGGCCTTGATCACGTTGACGACCTTGAGGCTGTTCTTGGCCCCTCTGAACACGGTCGCCCATGCTTTGGTATCCAATTGGACTCCAGACTCGGAGAACAAGAGTGCCAACCGAATAGCTTCTTCCACGTCATTCTGCTGGCAGAGCGAATCGAAGAATGCGGTAGAGTTAGCGACATTGGGCGAGAAGCCCTTCTCCAGGAGGGCCTGAAGGGCATCCTTCGGCGAGAACGGCTGTTTTTTCTGCGTCAGGCCATCGTTGTCAACCTTACAGTGCAGCAATGATGTGATGACGCTCGCCAATCTGGGTTCATTGAGGTCCGCCCCCGCATCGGCCAGGCCCTTGAGAATTTCAAAAGCCGTTTTCTTGTGTGCCGTACTGCCAGCCAGGTTTGCCGCAAATTGAACCAATGTGTTCGCGTGCAATTTGTAGCCAGACCTCCTCAAAATGCTGTACAGCTCCTCCGTCTGGTCACTTGGAAGTTTACGGGCCAATATTCCAAAGGTCCTCTGCCCGAAGGGAATGTGCCCCGAAGGGGCGTCTTCGACAATTTTGGCCACCAGATGTAGGGTCTCCTCTGCACGAAGTGTCCGTTCTCGGAGAACCTTGAGGGGGCCCAGATCCAAACGTTGGGCAATGGTCAGCAAAACGTCGTGGATGGCGTAGCCAGGGGGCAAAGGATCCATGGTGGCTTCGAGCACGAGACCGGCCCTTGCTGGTTTCAAATGCAGTGTTGAAAGCATCACCAGAGGCCACTTCTGTCGACAAATCTCCATGTCCAGGGATGCCCATGCCTTGCGCATTGCCGCCATGCTGTCGAGCTCGAACAGCCATTTCCCATCCTCGCGCCAGGGCCAGGAAGATGGATCTTTCGGCTCCAAAACGTTCTGCAGCTTCGTCTTCCAAGACTTGAATGCTCGTCGGGCGGCCAGGACCTCAGATTCGGGATACTGGTGGCGGACATAGCCCCATTGGTGATATATCTGCCGTTCCTCCTTCAAGCGATTCCACGCCTCCGATGTCATATGCCCACGGCCAGACACTATCGATGGGCTGGAGGTGTGCGGGGATAGCACTCGTTGTGTCGTCGGTACCCTGAACCGTGATGATGTTTGAGCCTGGGTTCGGCCGCGTGTCTTGGATCTGGAGCGGTGCACGCCTCGGCCGCCCGTTGACAAGTCTGCTTCCCTTCGATTTGTGGAGGTTTCGGTTCGAATAGCCGGCTCGAGATTTTCTTGTACTTGTACAGTTCGCGGCGGCTCCTCCATTCCCGCATCGCGCTCATTCGTCGCATCTTCATTAACAAGACCTCCCGATTCCGGGCCTAAGGGCGCTCGTGGTTTGCTCGACTCGCTCGGCAGATGAAGAGTATCATCGCGCACACGCCATGCTTCGGGATCATGGCCATTGGGATCCCCGGCTGTCTGCCGCGTAAGGTTGGTTGCATCGGTTGTGAATCGTCGTCGGGGTTGATTCGCCGGTCTCAGCGGCAGCAGGGCCCGCGCAGACAAAGACAGCCTGACGAAGCCGGCGCGACTCATCGAAGCCGCTGGCATTTCAACGGCACCAAAATCAAACGGCTGCAAGCCGTCGTCATGGTGCACAGTTGTCGTGGTGGTCGATGATGAGGCAAGAAACTGCCTGACGTCGAACCTTTACACGCGAAATTTGGAGCGGACGGTTTAGCACCGTGACTAGCGCTGATCCCCTGTCGAATTAGCCGTCTTCGCGCTAAGAGTAGACTTGCGGCTCTGGAGCTGCCAATTTTGCCCCGCAGCCTCGTTCAAGCCTTTGCAACCACGACTTTCTCGACGCATCGCCAACACCACACACCACAGAGCTGTGCACCATGTCGTCGTCCATCAATACCCTCGGCGCTGCGTCCGAGGACCGAAAAGCCAGACTCGCACAGCTGAGGGGCCTCAAAAGAAAGCAACCCAACGATGAAGTTGTCGCGCCAGAGGCAGAGCGACCGGCGTCGCAACTGGAAGAGTCCGACACGGCGCGACAGCACCTATCTGGGCGCAACTACGACTTCGAGACGAAAGGACCGAAACTAGGCTTCGAGCACATGCCAAACGAAGGGCTCGAGAAGGCAACGTTGGAGGAGCAAGCCGCCCAGGTGGAGGCAGAAATCAAGCAAAAGGCCGCGGAGGATGCGCTCGACGACAAGGGCATCGACCTTTTCAAGCTACAGCCTAAGAAGCCGAACTGGGACTTGAAGCGAGACTTGGACAAGAAATTGGAAATTCTGAATGTGCGGACGGACAACGCCATCGCTAGGCTGGTTCGGGAGAGGATAACGGGCGCGCAAAGGGCAGCGCAGCAGAGTGGCGCCGCTGCGAACGGCGCCGTAGACGGGGAGGCCGTCGGAATGGATGGCGTGGCTCTGGTCGAGGGACTTCGAGTCAGAGAAAAGGAAGAAGAGGAGGAGGAGAGACGGGAAAGGGAAGAGGATGAGGTATTGGTCGCGTGAAAGGCCGCCCTCCGTCTCGCATATTCCGTGTCTGCAACATTGGTTTGGAGTTCAGTCGGGAGACTACTGGTTGTGATTTATTTAAAGACAGTCTTGATACCCAATCACCTTCTGCCTTCGTTCATTTCTCTAGTCAGGGCTAGACGCCGACTGAAAGGGCTCAGACTTCGCTCCCGTGGAAGCTGGTCTGATTGCCGTCCCCGGTGTCCCATGTTTGCACCCTCCTGCCGAGGCCCACCTCCGGGGCCGCCCCGATATTGCTCCTCACCCTGCCGCCTCGTCATATCTGGCTCTGGTGATCTCGAATAGTCCCGTCGCTGCGGATGTGGCCTCCCTGACCCGAAAGAGTCTCTCCTTGGCTGCCTCGGAACACGGCGGTCATTCTGGTGTTGAGGCGGCCGGTCCTCTCGGACTCGATACGATTGCCCGCGCCTTTCTGGGGTTGGCGAACGACTGTCGCACGATCGAGAGCGCAGCTGCCTGCGCCGTGTAGGTGACGTGTCGCGGCTCTCTCGGGACGGAGAACGTGTTAGTCTCCGTGCCTGCGACGGGCTGCGACTGTCATGCGATAAGGATCGTTCGCGTCTCTGCGGTAGTGGTGATGGGCTGCGGCTGTCACCAGATAGGGACTCTTGGCGTCCGCGTGGTGGTGACATGCTGCGGCTATAACTGCGGCTATAGCTGCGACGACGCTGTTGCTGCTCGTCGCCACTCACGGGGGTAAGACTGCGCCTGCGGCCTGTGGGTTTTGGAGACCGCTTCCTGCTTGCTAAGTCCCTCGAGTCCCCTGAGGCATCCGTGGAAATTGTCGAGACTGAGTCTATCGAGGCAGATCTCCGACGCTTCGACGAAGCCGCGATCAGTTCGTTGTCACGGTCATCGAGCTCCCGCTTCTTCGCACGCTCCACCTCGCGCTTGGCAAGCTCCTGGTCGGCGACACCCTTCCTATTGCAGCCGTTAGCGCTGAGCAAAGGACAAATTAGCGCTCACTCACTTCTTCTCTTCCGGTTCCAAGACGGTGTTTGTGAGCTTTGGCACAAGCTTGGGGTTCCGCAGTTGCTGAGAGCGGGACGGGCGCGACACATATGGCCGTTCCTGCGCAGAAGACTTGCACTCATACGAGTAGTGACGTTCTGGGACTGTCAGCCTTGGATCAAAAGTTGGGCTTGCGGTATACATATCTCGTTTCAAGCACTTTTGGCACTGAACGTTGGCTGGGGTAGACCGCGAGGGCCCTCCGCGGCCCCTGGGGGCGAACATAATGTTGGGTCGCTGCGGTGAGAGTAGGGGCTGGTTGAAACGAATCCAAGATACTTGGAAGCCAGTATTCAAATTGATTTACGCGTTCGCTCTGCTGAGAGTCCAGAGCACAATGATAACTCGAACTGCGCGTTGAGTGTTGTACGGACTACAGGTGTGAAAAGCTGACTAAACCCAGCCGCCATGATTGCGCCGGGGCTCACGTGATGCGTCCTATGGCATGCCAATGTGCGGGAGGTCCCGCCATGTGGCTTGGTCGAATTCCTCGGTGATGGCATTGGCCATCCCAATAATCATCATGCGTCTTGACGTAGGACGACAGACAAGTAAGCCGTCAGGTGACGCCCTTCATGTGACGTGACCCGGATAGACAAATGAGGCGAGCACGTCGTGAGCCGGTGACCAGCCAAAACAGCCAAGCCAGCGGCCTATGTTCCAGGTTACATAAGCACACAAACTGGCATTTTCTCGTGGCGGGCGCTGGGAGGCTGAAAGAGGAATCTGCCGGCGCTAGGTCACTTCCGAGCTCAGCTTGCAGCGACCGGTTCCCGAACATCCTCCTCTCATTGTCCTGGCTGTCTGTCGACTCGACCCGATGGCATCGGCTTGAACCGCCTGTCGCGCTCCCGCATTCCTCGTTTGGCCCTGGACCCTGACGCGGCGCTCCGAGGGTCCCTGCCGGCTTGTTGCTGTAAGTCCTGGCCGGCGCAAATCAAGAATTCCAGCCCCGAAACCACCCACCCCCCT
This sequence comes from Tolypocladium album, assembly GCA_024341135.1. Taxonomy (NCBI): domain Eukaryota; kingdom Fungi; phylum Ascomycota; class Sordariomycetes; order Hypocreales; family Ophiocordycipitaceae; genus Tolypocladium; species Tolypocladium album. The sequence goes on from JALHCF010000130.1 coordinate 802,417, forward strand.
CTTCGAAATATCCTCTTCACGGCGACGCTGCTGTCGTCGCCCATCGTCTTGCGCACCGTCCTACGCCCCGCCTACCGCCAGAGCACTCTTTTGACCTTCATGATTGCAGGCCCCAAGCTCCCGGGTCGCGCGGCGACCGACTCGAGCCCGCAGAGGCACGACTCCTCCCCAGCCATCGAAGCCTGAAAACGATGTCCCTCACGCCACGACAATGAGCACAGACACCCTGTCTTCTACCTGCCGGCCTGCTTCGATCGATTCTGCTTTTTGAATTCGATTCTCGTACTGTCTCTTCCTCTCGACTGAGCCCGCCTCTTACACCACTTGTTGGCGGTAAAACAGCCGGTCGTTGTCTGCTGTACTACTTGGTCTTCATCGGATCCTGGTGTAATTGGATATCCAGCCACGTCAGTTCTGCATCATGGCAACTGCGCAGGCATCCCCAGATCTTTCTAGGTCTTCTTTTGCCAAGGTGCGCCAATTCACTGCCCGGCTGTCCCCGATTCGCGCTTCTTCGGACACTGACGCTCATTGTAGGTGGCTGCCTCTGTTTCAGAAGAACTGCCATCCGGGCAAACCCCGGTCACCGATCAAACCGCAAGCACGAAGAATGGAGCCGGCGGGATAGCCTCCTCTGTTGGTCCTGGTGCGTCGGTAGACGGTGCTCGTCCGCACAATGCTCTGCCCACCAAGCCTAGGGGCCAGTATGCCGCAAGAGGAAATCTCGCAGCGGTGGAGAGGGTCGCAGCGTCGCTGAACGACCTCAAGCTTGTCCCAAAGGTTCCCAGCCTTGTAGTCGACGGCAGCAGCTCCGCGCTTGACCGCCAGCGCGCTTTAGTGGGCAGAGAGAGCGCATCTGACGAATCGCAAAAATGCGACTCGGGCTCCGAGCTGGAGACCAAGCCCCCGAGCTTGGACGGCAAAAGCATTACCTCGGGCACGACCTTCGCCATGGATGAAAAGGAATCCCTGCGTCCTGATGATAGTGCCAGCGTCAAGGCGGCGGCTGAAGACGACGATGCCTTCTCGGTTCGAGGATCCTTCATTGCCGGTTCTCGTATGAGCTCTGACGTTGCTGCGAGAGCCCGCGGTATCCAGCCGGGAGACATACCCGAGCGCAGGCTAACGCATCCACCTCCGGGAATTAGCTCTCACGGCATCCTGACTCCCCAGAGTTCCTCATCTGAGCAGCCGCCGGCCCTCAACCCTGTCATGCCGCTGAGCGCTGAAGGGTCTTCTGATGCCTTGAACGTCATCTACCGGCAGGCGCCTGACGAAAAGCTTCTTGACGCACTTGCAAGTCCCAGGGATAGATACTTTCTCCTCCGGCTAGAAAAAGATGTCATTGATTTTGTGCAAGACTCCAAGTACGTCAACTGGGATGCCCGCCTTAATACTCAAGCTAACATTTTCAGGGAACCGTACATGGACCTACCTCCATCGAATTCGTTCTGCAGGATGCTAACGCACAAGCTGGCGGACTACTATCACATGACGCACTCTTATGAGCCTCATATAGGATCCGTCCGCATTTTCCGAACGCCCTTCTGCCGGGTCCCGCCGTCTCTGGCTACCATGGCACCACAGGCCAATATCTCAGCCAGCAGCACACCGCCTCCTGCAGTCTTACCCAGGAAGATCATGCGCCGAGGACAGGACAATGAAGGGGGTCCCCTAAGCGCTGGAGCCTCCAAGGCCACGTCGGAAGCGGGAAGCGATGCGAAGGACAAGGTGCCTCAGGCCAAGGAGAAGTAAGTGCTTTCCATCGAGGCTCAATCGTGGCAGCCTGCTAATCGGTCCCTAGGCTGTCGAGAGAAGAGCGGGAAGAAATGTACAAGCTGGCACGGGAGCGCATTTTTGGTAGCTCAGAAGAAAGTGTCCAAGGTATGACGTCGGAAACATGCCACGTGAAACGTATTTTCAACTGACATCTTGAAGACACTGAGGGCGAGAATGGCATATCCCGCACGAGCTCTGTGTCTGCCACCAATAAAGCCAACGCTATTAATAAACGTGGCAAGACCGGCAAGCAGCGGCGCGATGACTCGGACAGCTTTGACTCGAGGAACCAGTACACGGCGTACTGGGGCCCCCAACAGCAAACGTGGGCACCACAGCCCCAAACTCAATTCGCGCCTCCCACGCACAGCCCGTTCCACGCGCAAACTCCTCCCGGGTATGCAGGACAACCGGCACCTGTCTATGGTCAACAACCAGCCGCGTATCCCGGCATGCCGACCATGGCACCCAGTCCCGCCCACCCAGCTTATGGAGTGCCTCAGGTCAGTGAAGCGGCCATGTCTCGCGTAGTCCTCACCGCTAACAAGCGAAGCAGTACTCTCCCCAGCCTCCACAGCAAAGGTATCAGCCCGGTGGCAGCCCGATGGCAACGTATGGTTCGCCTATTCCACAAGCCGCCGTGCCGCAAGGCTGGCAACCGGGTTTCAACCCTCCGGTCTACCAACCAAGGGCGCCGGCGCCGGCGCCGCCAGCATCGTACTCGCAGGGCGGTATTCCATATGCCTTCGGACAGCTCCCTGCAAATGTCAACCCACACGATCCGAAGAGCCAGCATCCTATCCCTGGTAGCTACAACCGGAATCATGCTTTCAACCCCAAGACTCAGTCCTTCGTCCCTGGCGGGAACGGCATGCACCCAGCGCAACCTCCGCAACCGCCCTTTACTGCTCCTGGATCCCACCACAGCAGCCCGCTTATTGGAACTCCTCACCTCGCCTTTGCCGGGTACCAGGCAGGGGCTCTCCCACCGCCGTACGGGGGAGGGTATGGCATGGCGAGGCAAGGATCTAACAACTCCATCCCCTCGTATCATGGGCCTCCCCATGCTCAGCACATGCAGCCGATGCAGGCCATGCCGCATCCTGCCCAGCAGCACCTTCCCCAGAGCCCCCCAATGCACATTCCTACGCGGCCAGCAGTCCCCCAGGGACAGAATTTGATATATAGTCACTTGCCAACTTACGGCAACCCGGCGACATTGCCGCAGAAGCCGGGTACCGGGATTTAGGCGGCATCAAGCGGTTCAGGGCGAGGAGCCCGCACGGCGTACAGGGACATTATGAGCATCTTGGCGTTACCGGTGGATAGGACGAATGGTATTGACATTTCTTCATAGGCTATTGCCTCCTTTTAGATGAGATACACACATTGGGAACAGCCCCTCAATGAAAGACTGCATGACGATTCAATCCCACTTCTAAAACTTGTTTGCTACCGACGTTTCTGCCAGCTTACCAACAAACGCCATGATGATTTGTGATGGAACACAGTGCCCATGCTTGCGTCTCGTAATCCATCCAGAGAATGCATGCACCGAGCTCCCTCTTTTTGCGAGGCGTAGTCCCTTGCCTGCTAACGATTAACCCAATCCAAACTCGCTCTCTATTCCGTAGGTTCCCGGGGTTCCCGAGGCTCTCCCCGCTGGCCACCTGCCCTGGCACCGCCGCGGCCGCCTCGCTTGCCTCCACGCTGGTTGCCGCCCTTGTCGCCGTCACCCTTGCCCTCGCCATCCTTGTCGCCCGTAGTCAGGGTGGCCACGGCCAATCGTTGAGACAGGTCGATCTGGGTACGGATGGTGTTGGCGAGATAGCTGACCATGAGCACGTCCTGGATGTGGTTGTTGAAGTCGCTCTCGATCTGCGACGCGTTGACCTTTGGCGCCAGGGAGAGGGCGCTCATCAGGTACTGCCCCAGGGCGTTGTTGGGCTCCTCCTCCTCATCCAACACACCGTTCACCCACTCGCTGACCCGGTCCAAGAGGCTCAGGGTCTGCTCGATCGATCGGCCGAGGCCCTCAATGTCTGATACCAGAGGCGCAGTTCGCGTCTCAGAGTTCTGTGCGCTCGCAACGGCCTCGAGGGCGTTCCTCTCGGCGTCGCCATACAGCATCTTGTGGGGGACCTGGATGAACAGGCAGCTGTCGGCGGCACGCTCCGCGTTGACGGCCACCGGGGCGCTGATGTAGCATCTCGTCTCGATATCCTCGCCGGGCTCGGTAGAAATGGTCAGGTGGATGGCCGGATGGGGAAATGTGCCGGTCTCGGGGCTGGCGAAGAAGTTCTGGATCAAGGCGGAAAAGCTGTTGAGCTCGTGGGAGGTGGTGTACCATCCAAGCAGGGACTCGCGCGGGTTGGCTTTCAGGGTCAGGGCGAGCATGTTCTTCTGGTACTCGACGTCGACCTCGACTTGGTCCTCCTCTTCGGTGTGAGGGATGGCGAAACACGAGCGGACCTCGACCTCGGTGCCATCTTCGGATCGGATGCCGACGAGGGCGCCGATGACTCGGGTGGACTGGGCATTCTCGCGGACGTCCCTTCGCACGGCGTGATCGAGGATGGACAGGACAGCCTGGGAGGACGAGGCGTCAGCGCCGACACGCAGACACAGGGGCAAGGCGACGGCCAGGGGAAGGGAGGGGTACCTGAGGCTGGATGTTGACGCTGAGCGGGGCAATGTTAGTCTGGATGCCAACGTTGCCGTGAGCCAGCGGGCGCGCGAGATGTATGAAACGCTCGGTAGCGGCAGCCATGCTGGGCAGATGGTCGGCGGGCGGCGTGGGAGGTTGGCGGGTTCGAGGTGGGTGTGGAGAGGAGGAAGAGGAAGGCTTCGCCGCTTGGTCGGGGTCGTCGTGTCGCGATGTCGCCAAATTTCGCTGATTTTGTGATTTGCAGGTTTGGCGGCTCCACCTGGGGTTGTGCGCACTTAGATAAGCCACGATAAGACCTGTGGCGCCGCGGGTGCCCCACGTCGATGTGGCTGGAGACGGCTGTCCTGCAAGGCTGAGCAAGGCCCGACTTTTTTCTGGTCCCTGGTGGACTTACGACAGTCACTATTCCTCCGTGACTTGGTTCCCGTTCAGTCGAAATGGGACCTCGCGGACGAGGCGGCAACTTTCGCGGGCGCGGGTCCGGATCCCGAGGCAGGGGAGGGCGAGGAAGAGGACGAGGACGAGGTCGGGGCGGCTCGAGTCGGTTCGGCCCTACAAGGCGGTTTGACGGAGATCGTCTCGCCGACAAGGATGAGTACGTTTGCATGCCGTGACGCAAATTGGCACAAGTTCTGACCCTTTTAAAACAGATCAGAAAGCGAAGAGTCCGACGACAGCGCCGAGGATGAGCACGACGAGGAGCTAGACGAGGTTGCTTCCGAGGACGACGAAGACGAGAAACCCTCGGCACGTCCCTACATGGCGCTTCTACAAAGCCTCAACGACTCGAGCACGTCAGCGCCAAAAGCCAAGAGGCGGAAGCTGGAGCATCCAGAGTCACCCCAAGAGGCGGAAAGCCCAGCATCAGCAGGAGACGACGCAAGTGAAGAAGAGCCCGAAGATGTCGACCAAGTCTACGAAGAGGAGGATCCTGCCATTGAACTGGAGGAGCAACCAGACTCGGACTCGGACTCTGAAGACGAAGATGCCCTGACAGATCCCTTCGACATTCACTTTGCCCACCCGGAAGAGTTGGGCGTCGCAAAAGGTATCAAGGCAGTCAAGAACGGCGAGTGGACCACCAAGAGGGCACTGATACAGTCGTTGAGGGCCACAATGATGGCTCCCGGGTCTGACGGCAGCTTTGATGCGCCTCAGCCAACTTCGGGACTGGATGCATTCAGCCTCAAGCAAAAGCTGAAGGAGACAGCCAGCAAGAAAATGGCAAAGCCTGACGAAGCGCAAAAGGCTGTGATGCCTCTATTGTTCGACTACCGCGACATCTTGCACTGCGATCGAACAGTCAAGAATTCCAACAGCCTCCGACAAGCAGTCTGCCTTCACGCTCTAAACCACGTCTTCAAGTAAGAATTAGCCCCAAGACCCGTGAGTCCAGAATCCAGAACTAACATATCAAAGGACACGGGACCGAGTCATCAAGAATAATTACAAACTCGCCAAGGAAGGAGAGGACACGGAACTCGAGCTTCGAGACCAGGGCTTCACTCGTCCAAAAGTGCTGTTCCTACTCCCTACCAGGAACTCTTGCGCCCGAATAGTCAACATCATTCGTGATCTCTGCGACATCGACCAACAGGAAAATCGCAAGCGATTTGACGAGTCCTACATCGAAAAGGAATCCAACTTTGGCGAAGACCGACCCTCCGATTTCAGGGACTTGTTTGAGGGCAACGACGACGACATGTTCCGCCTAGGCGTCAAGTTCACACGCAAGACCATCAAGTACTTCTCTCAGTTCTACAACTCCGACATCCTGTTTGCCAGCCCACTGGGTATGCGAATGGCTATCGGGTCCGAAGAGGACAAGAAGAAGCCAGACTTTGACTTTCTTAGCTCCATCGAGATGGTCGTCGTGGACCAGGCGGATGCCCTGCTGATGCAGAATTGGGAGCACGTTGAGTACATCTTCGAGCACCTCAACCTGCAGCCCAAGGACGCGCACGGCTGTGACTTCAGCCGTGTCCGGAACTGGTATCTGGAAGACTGGGCCAAGTACTTCAGACAAACAATCATGTTGTCGGCTTTCAACACGCCCGAATTGTCAGAACTGCAGAGGGTGCATTGCCACAACTGGGCTGGCAAGGTGCGACTGCAGCCGGAATACCCCGGGGTCATACAACAACTCGGCATCAAAGCAAAGCAAACCTTCTCGCGCTTCCAGTCCGCGTCAGTGGACAAGGACCCGGACGCCAGATTCGAGTACTTTGTGTCCGCCGTCGTCCCTACGCTGGTCAAGCGGGCCAAGGACTCAACCGGCACCCTCATCTTCGTCCCGTCCTACCTCGACTTTGTCCGCGTGCGCAACTACTTTGCAAACTCGCCTACCGTGGAGAGCGTCACGTTTGGCGCCATATCCGAGTACACGGACGTCCCGGAGGCATCCCGCGCGCGCTCGCACTTTCTGTCGGGCCGTCACCGCGTGCTGCTGTACACGGAGCGAGCGCACCACTTCCGCCGGTACCAGTTCAGGGGCGTGCAGAAGGTGATATGCTACGGGTTGCCGGATAACCCCATCTTTTACAAGGAGATTGCCGGGGAGTACCTGAGCAAGAGCGAGCAGGACTTGAAGATTGAGCCGGGGCAGGGAACGGTGAGGGTCATGTTCTCAAAGTACGACGTGATGAAGCTCGAGAGGGTCGTGGGATCCAAGAGGGTTGGAAAGATGATACAGGAGCGAGGCGATACATTTGACTTTGTATAGTTGAAGCAATTGCTGCGGCACTGAAGAAGTCGCCGTATAGCGAGATGGCCCGTTTCCCATCTGAGCCAGGTCGTTCAGTATGTGTTCTTGATTTATGCTTGACATAGCCACGCCTTTCCTTTCCAGACTTGCGACTTTAATGGTCGATACGCGTAAACTTGTTGTACATTGGGCGTTCTTCACCCCATCTATTTTACAGCCGCCCCTCGCCCGCTCTCGAAGAACCGCTACCTCGTCGGCTGCTCGGGCCCCTCTGCCGTCTTCTTTGCCGAATCGGGGACTATCCCATCAGCCATACCCTGCACCGCGGCGCTCTCCCTCTCCGCCAGCCTGGCTGCCTCGGTGTTCTTGGGCTCCGGCACGGCGCCAGCACCACCCTCGTCGGCCGTCTCGAGGGCCATGAAGCGCTGCACCATCTGCTCCAGGTCCTCCTCGCCTCGGAACTGCGTCACCTTCTTCGCGTTCTGCAACGTCAGCGGGGTCGAGTCGCGCCCCCGCAGGCGGTCACGGGCCAGCGTCTTGGCCGTCATCATGAAGCGCGAGTCCTTGGGCCCGTCGACGAACTCGAGGATGGCGCTCTCGCCCTGGTCGTATGTGTTCTTGGGCTCGGTGCGCACGACGCGGGTGTAGCCGCCCTCGCGCGTCAGGTATCGGCTTCGCAGCTCGCCGAAGAGCTTGGGGAGGAGGATATGTGGTGTCTATCGACCCTTTCGTTAGCTGCTGCTGAGGAACGATGCGATTCCCTCTCCCGAGGTGGTGCTGCGTACGTAGAGAATGCCTTGCGCCGACCTCCGGCACGGCTCATTGTTCCTCTTTGCGAGCGTGATGAGCTTCTCGGCCAGCCGTTGCGCCTCCTTGGCCTTTGCGTGTGTCGTCTGGATGTGCTCGTGCTGCACCAGTTGGGTCACCAGGCCGCGCAGCAGCGCCTTTCTCGCGGACGAGTCGCGGCTGAGATGCCGGTACTTGACGAGACCGCCGGCCATTGTGGTTGTCGGGGCCGGGGGATTGTGTCGGGAGGGTAGAGGAGACGTTGACTTTGGAGAGCGTTGGAAGATTTGGCGGCAGCCTCGTCTGGGAAAATGGACTTGCTCATGAAAATGCGCCCTGGCCAATGGCGCGACCCGCTGGCGCTGGGCGTTCTCATTGGCCAGCCAAGCCTCGACACCTAGACATCTAGACTCCGTACAGACGAGCACGACAGATCTGGAACTTGGAGGGCAGGATGAAGCAATCGTACACCGAAGAATCGAATGCAGGATTTCATGAAACCATGTTGACGGCGAATCTTGTGATGGCTTGTGAGCCCACACTCAACGAAGCTCGTCCACAGCTACAGGCGTCGGTTGAGACTGGCCAATTGGCATTCATTGAGAAGCCATTTCGGCTGAAATCGCTGAGAATTGTTGGATAGTAGAGTAATTTCCAATGGCTAGGACACGGGAAAAGAAAGAAGCCAGCTCTCATGTCTACTTGTAAGTGATCGGGTCTGCCAATGGTGTTAGTGGGGTGACTGTACAGTTGGCGCTCGGGCAGCGGGAATTTTTAGGCCCGGCGTATTTTCTGTGCCGTGGGAAAGCTCGCCTCAGCTACGTCAATCCTCAACGTCGTCGACCGCAACCCGCACGAGCGCCGCGATTGACACACGGCCCTGCCACTGGCGAGTCTTGAAGCTGCGCCGCAACATGAGAAGCCGCATATAGGTCTCTCATAGCGGTTTCCTTTGTCTGCAGCCATCCACGCCCCGACCGCACAGCGTTTCCTCCCGCTCCCTACCCTCCGAGACACTGCTACAGAACGTGACAATGGGCTTCGCAACTGGCTTCGTACGCAAAGCTCATACTATTCCGCTGCCGATTGGCTCAGCCAGCTGCATTCTAACAAGTTCGACAGACGGGCGGTGTCACGCTGACACTCTCCCTCGCATACCTCTCCGTTCTCGCACACCAGCGTAACCGCGACCGGCAGGCGCAATCCCTCCGAGCTCAAGCCCTCGCTCTGCAGAGCCTCATCGATCCGGTGCCTCAACCGCTGCCCCCGTCGCGCTCCGAAATCGCCGCCGCACAACGAGCAGCGTCTGTCGAAGTCGCCAAGGACCGATGGAACGCAGAGGTCGAGAACGCAGTCCGGTGGGTGCAGCACACTGACTGGGACGACGTGCGCGAGGGCTTGGAGAGTCGCGCTGCGAGCCTGTGGGCAAGGGCCACTGGAGCGGCCGTAGAGGAGGCGGAACGGGCGGGCGGGCAGGTGAAGCCCTCGGTTGGGGAGGCCAAGACGACTACAGAGAAAGCCGGCAGCAGAGTCGCTGCCGCCACCAAGGGTGCATTCGACCGGGCAAAGGACAGAGGCGAGGACGTCCAGTCTGCGGTCGAGAACAAGGCACTCGAGGCCAGGCTCAGCGGCAGACGGGAAGCCGGGAGACTGGAAAGCGAGGCAAAGGAGAAGGCAGCCGAAACTCACGGTGTCATCGCCTCAGCAATCGAGAAGGGCAAAGGCAAGGCCCAACAGGTGGTTGGCCGAGTCAAGTCTGCTGTCGGTCTTGCCGAGGACAAGGACAAGGCTGTCGCGCCGGTGAACGGCAAGTCGCTGAGCCCCGTCCAAAAGGCGCTGCAGCAGCGATACGAGAAGCCCGAGGCCAAGGTCAACCGCACCGTGGCCGAGGTATTGAACGAGAGATACACGCCGCTGGACAAGCGGGACAACACGGTGCTGAGGGGCTTGTAGGATGGACGCGGAGTGATGGACGTGGAGTGATGGAGTGTATTCGGGTCAAGAGGAGCGAGTGACAATAGCTATGTCGTTGTGGAACGAACTTCCGCCCGCTGTGCGTTGGTCCCTGCATGGGTATAGAGCGAAAGGAGTCAATTACGAGTAGTTGTACAATTCAAATCAGATATCTGGCAGTTAGGTGTCGATAATGTCCGAGTGGCACCAGACAGGTACCGACTGACTGGCGGAAGGCGTCTTGAAGATGCTCGACAACCGACAGACGAGCGAGTCGTCCAAGTGTCGGGACCCTAGGCTGATATAAGTGCCAGAAGCTCAGTCTTTAGGGAATGAGCACCCGTCCCCGAGCGCCGAGCGCCGGGCCTCCAGGATTGAGACGTCAACGTACCCGTTCGAGACGAGCAACCAGCATGGTGCTTCCGCGGGACATCCATGGATGTTCCACCACCTCGGTCGGCGTCGGTCAGCATCGCTCCACCGCGACATGCAGCGCAGACGCGACGCTGAGCAAACCCGACGTGGAAATGATGGACTCGATGGTGAAATGCCTGCACCGCCATTCGCTCGCGTGATGGGTGTCTGCGCACCCGAGGCAAGCCACCTCTCCCCACGGCTTTCGCGGGCGCCCCATTAGCAAACGCGGCCCGCTGATTGGCGGGGCCCAGCGCACTCAGCGGCGGCTCCGGGGCGTCCACCCGAGGCCCAAGCCTTAAGGCGTGCTTGACTGGCTGGCGGCGCCCGTCGGGGTCCGCCCCTCGGTGCACCCCGGGGAGAGGAAAACGTCGCCGCTGAAACGATTCCATTGATTCCATTTGCCGCACCCCGATAAATCTCCTCGCTCCGTCACCTCTCCACTGCGCACCGTCGTCTCCTGACCGGACACTCTGCTTTTTCCTCCTTTCGTGTTGTCTTGTCCTTTCGTGTCGCCGCCGGGTCAATTGCGTCTGCGACGTTTGACATTTACCCCGACTCCTAGTCCGACTCTCGCCACCTCATTCCGAGCGCCTCCCATCGCTCGCGAGCCGCTCGTCCACCCTCGCATCTAGTCGAGAGAATACAGTCGCGCACGCCTCAATGTCTTTCTCCAGCCTCGTCCAAGACCTGTCGCTCCGCGACGCCAACGGTGGTCGCCGCGCTGGGCCTCCCGGGTCCATCTCCACCATGGACGACCGCGCCTCGCACATCTCCCGCGCCATGTCGTACACCAGCACCGCTGCCACCAGCGTCAGCATCTCCGGCGACATTTCCAGCCAGCTGCATGGCGGCTACTTCCACCCCTTGGCCCGCTCGTGGCAGGCTGAGCGTCAGTTAACTAAGGTACGTACGCAACTACTCGACTTTTGCGAAGGCCGCTACTGACTTCGACGTGCCCTTTAGTCTATGCTGATCTACCCTCTCTTCATCACCGATGGCGACGACGACATGATCCTGGTCCCGTCGCTGCCCGGCCAGCACCAGCTGAGCGTCAGCAGGCTCGTGTCCTTCCTCGAGCCTCTCGTGCGCAAGGGCCTCCGATCCGTCATGCTGTTCGGCGTCCCCATGAAGAACGGCAGCAAGGACGCTCTCGGCAGCGCCGCCGACGACCCCGAGGGCCCCGTCATCCAGGCCATTCGCCTGATCCGCCGCCGCTTCCCGCAAATCTTCATCTGCACCGACGTCTGCCTCTGCGAATACACCTCACACGGCCACTGCGGCATCCTGCGCGACGACGGCAGCCTGAACAACCAGTTGTCCGTGGACCGCATCTCAGATGTGGCCATCGCGTACGCCAAGGCCGGCGCCCACTGCGTTGCGCCCTCAGACATGAACGACGGACGCATCCGCGCCATCAAGTTGAAGTTGATCGAGGAGGGCATCGCTCACAAGACTGTCCTCATGTCCTACTCGGCCAAGTTCTCCGGCTGTCTCTACGGCCCATTCCGGGATGCCGCCGGCTCTGCGCCGTCGTTCGGAGACCGCAAATGCTACCAGCTGCCCCCTGGTGGCCGAGGCCTCGCCCGTCGGGCCATTACGCGAGATATTGGCGAGGGAGCCGACATCATTTTGGTCAAGCCCGCCAGCCAGTACCTCGACATCATCAGCGACGCCAAGGAGCTGGGCAAGGACCTGCCCGTTGCTGCCTACCAAGTCAGTGGCGAATTCGCCATGATCCACGCCGGAGCCAAGGCTGGCGTCTTTGACCTCAAAACCATGGCTTTTGAATCGACCGAGGGCATCCTCCGTGCCGGAGCTACGATTGTGGTCAGCTACTTCACCCCACAGTTCCTGGACTGGCTGGAGCATTAGGGGCGGACCATGGGGCAAAAATAGGAAACGACACGAGGGCATGCATCACGACGGCGTTATGGAGCTATAAATCATGTTTGGAGACGGAAGCGTGTTGGACCCGCAGGATGTAGACTGCGTAATCGCATTCATTTCATTGACTTGATGAGACGCTACTGGGTCCTCCTTATGCATTGTGCCATGTTATGCCCTCTACCTCGTCATGCGGGTAGTAGCTCAGAGGGCGCTGCATCAGAACTGACTTGTGTCTTTCTCCACCATTGATCAACGTTGAATCAAGGTTCGCAGGCCTTGTCTCAGGGGAGGGTGGCAGCCGTTACGGATGGCACCGCCCCGAAGCCATCCCCTAGCTGTTTTCCGACAAGCCGCGTCTCTGCTTGGTCGGTGAGCAGAATCGGCCACTTTTCATGACGCGAATTTGTCAACCGTGATGAAGATCTTCAGGTGCACGGCGCAACGGAATTGCGGGCCGCGGACGGGCGTCGTCACGCCACCGTTCCACCGTCGTGTCGCAGATGGGACGGAGTCCATGAAACGGGGCTAGCTGTGCTGGGATACCGTCGAGTATTCGTACTAATATTCGTCTTGCGTGAGTGTACACAGGACTCGGCTAATACCAATACTTGTACGGCTGCTACCACGCGTGTTGCGAGCAGTGGAGGGAAGGCATGGCCACAATCTTCGCCTAAGGGGATATGTGACCGGCATGTGAGTGACGCTCTTTGTCTCGTTTATCTCGCACACCTCGAGCTCATTGTGGAGGGATTTACGAGGAAGAACTTGAGCAATCGCCCCGTGGTCTTCATGCGGATCATGCCCATGCTGCTCCCAATGGCCGGGATGGGGGCTTGTGCTTTGGGGGTGGATGCGAACCTCGGATTCTCCTGGACCAGTCTCTCTAGTATCGGTCAACAGGGTTGTTCGCACTCGGCGGGCGCGCTGCCGGGTTTGTCAATACCGGGACACAACGCCATCGGTCAGGTGTAGAGACAAGTCTTTGGCTTCATCAAGCATCGTAAGGGAAGAAATTTGCCCCGGCTCGGGGAGAGCAGTATTCGATGTAGGATCGTATCCCCGAGCAAGAAGACGATGAAAGTATGCCGTAGAATAACGTGTCCTTCCATGGCGACGTTTGTAGACCCGGGAATGCGAAAACCGGCCTCCTTCTCAGGGCCATACAGGCCATGTTAGTCGTCGCAGTCGTCCCGACTCCCGACACTCTGGGTCCAGCAAGCGGGTGGCGTCGACGCACCCATTGAGTGTAAGGCTTTCGTACCCAAGCATTGGAGAAATGGTCAGGCTACCAGGAAGTGCAAAAAGGTTGACTGCATGTCCGAGTTCTGGCCTGTGGAGGTGGGCTGTGCCCCGCGTTGCGACAAAACAAGGTTAATACTTTCCCGCCACGCTGAAAGACACTCGTCAGTGTGGCGATGATCCAGTCTCGTAAATAATAAAATGAAGTAATATGGTTGAAATCCCTTTCATGTCCGTGATTTTGTAGGGTGCTGTTGATTACTCGTACACCTTCCCGTAACAGAACATGAAATAACCACTTCCAACATGCCCAATGCTGCAAAGGGAACAGGTAAACCAGCCTCTGCTCTCTAAGATGAGCATCCGCTGATTACTCGGAAGGCAAAGGGGCGACCAGCGCATATACAGCTGGAGAGCATGAGCTATCACCTACCATTATGAAAGGCATGATGTCCGCTCCTCTTCAGAATGATTATTGACTGATGACGCGGAAGAAAACAAGCCAGTTTTAACGAACAGCGATGACGAGTCGTCTAAGCAAAGCCCCCCTGGTTCAGAGAGTAATGCGCAGACCCTGAACAAACCGGAAACTCTTTCTGAATACGCGGCCAGGAAGGGTCCAGCCGGGGTGACTGGTGCTGGCGAGCCATCTGAACAAGACAATCCTCGTTCAGGAAGCCGAGTACGGCTGTTGAGCCCCCCCGCCGTAGGGTCTCCAAGGACTTCTACCGATGCCAGGTCAGAGGAGCAAAACCTCGAGAGTGCAGGGGAGGCGAGGATGCCCCCTGGCTGGGCTTTGGTTAGGATACAGGATGTTGCTGCAGCGGCTGCTGCCAACTCCTCGTCGGCAGACCGTGACGATGCCGATTTCCAAGAATATTTCAAGTCCACCGCGAAGATTGCCACCCTTGGTTCGTCCATTACATTTGCTCTCATTGCGATTCCAATCCAAGATCCCGCAAAAGTAACAACGTCTCCCCCTTTCGATATATCAGCAGTTACTATTTTACTCGCCATAAGCTGGCTTATCTTTACGACAAGCCTCATGCTTTCCCTTATCCTCCCCCATTGTGTTTTTGGTGAGCGTGGTACATCAAAACGGGCCATCGTGGAAGTCATATTGAAGTATGTCGTAGTGCTGGTGGTGGCCTTTGCTTTCTTAGTCGCAAGCTACAGTGTTGAGGCGTACGTTCCTGGTGTCGGGTTCGCTGCTCTTGCAATTTCCTCCGTATTCTTGCTTATTCTGGTTGGTAAGTTGATATATGATTTGCTGGGTGCATCTAATCAAAGGACTGAAGGCTAGTCAAATAAAATGAGGGAAGCATCACTCGATTACTGCACTGTCCTCGGTACTCAGAGACTGTTCGCGGAGAGTTCCGGAGAAGGACAATTCGGAGTCGGAGGATGAACCTAACCTAAAGTACAACACCCGTCGTCTTGCCATTCAATAGTTCATCGACTGTAATGCAGGTCTTACCTGGTTTGCTTTCCTGGACATACGCCGTTACGAATAGTGAGTAGTAGAGGAGTGAGTGGACTTTGCATCTGAGCAGGATCATTAAGTTTTCACGGGGGCTTCGTCTGGAAGCACATCTCTCAGACCTTGTACCTGGCCAGTGGCTGGAATGGGACACATCCCTTGGTATGACGACAACTGAGCTGCACTGACAATGCTCG
Organism: Tolypocladium album; assembly: GCA_024341135.1. NCBI lineage: Eukaryota > Fungi > Ascomycota > Sordariomycetes > Hypocreales > Ophiocordycipitaceae > Tolypocladium > Tolypocladium album. The sequence goes on from JALHCF010000130.1 coordinate 817,527, forward strand.
GCATAAACGGTAGCCGGTCTGCGGCAAAGCTTACGCCGAGATCCGGCCGCGTCCTCGATGGGCCGAAGCGAGGGTAGCCATGACAGACATGGTCCCGGAGTGCGGAACCAATTTTGCGAGATGCTAATCCTGTCTCGAAACGTCGGTTAGGAGAGTGATCCTCACGTGGGGCCTGCCTCAGTGGGAGCCGGCATGGGTGGGCGGTGGGCGGTGGGCCAAAGGAAGCAGATTTGTCGTCTTGCTCGAGCCCCTGAGACGATTGTGTGCAAGTGGCGGAAAAGTCGAGACGCAAGAACAGGTCAACGACGAGAAATTGAAGAGAGGGTGGGTAGGGTTCTGATGTTAGCTTCGTCGGCGGTGGTTCCTACAATGGAATGGCAGGGCCGCTGGGTGAGAATCTGGGGAGGCTCCGGGGTAAGGTTGCATTGTTTGTGGGCGGTTGCAAGTGCCACGCTGCCGGTACACCCTAGCGTACCAAGATACCTCACACAACCTGAATTGACTGCTTCCCCACGACGTCGTAAATTCGATGCCCGAAACATTGGGTGGTGCGGTTCATGTGTGCAAATTCAATGCGGATGACCAAAAAAGCAACGGATTCGAAGCACCAATACGAAGCTGCTGCCCTAATTCAAATTCTTCGAGGGCCCATCGTCGCACAATCCCGGTGCAGTTACAGAGGGGTCGGAGATCATCAACAGAGAAGAACCACTGCAGCCACAACATTGAGATGTGCAATTGACTGGGTCACTGGGTAAGGTAGCGAGGCGCGTTCCTGGCCTCTCTGTCTGCTTCTTGACTTCCATGCCAAGTGGTGTGGATGTCATGCCAAAATATAAAGGGCAATGGAAATGCCACGAGTCTACGACTCTCTACCTTGGCTTGCGAGAAGTCCTCAGTAGCTTGTGCTGTCCTGCTGGGCACAACTAGAAGTCCGTGCTGCCTGCCTGCGTTTCAAGCAAGCAGCCACCAGGAATGCCGTTTTTGGCCGAGGTGCGCGTGCCCGTCACACATCCAGCTCCTGTGACGCCACCGAAACCGCATCAAGGGCGCCGGCCCCTCCTCGCGCTCCGAGACCCTCGCCCTGTCGCTCGCGTGGGAATCGATCGTCGCCTCCCCTGCCCCCCGTTCGCCTACCAGCAGGGGCCGCGGCCGGGGTGCTGGGGGGCGCTGGTCCAATCGAAACGCACCACCCCGCTGAACTTGGGTAACGGCTCGAACTCTCGGATCCGTGCTGTCTGTGTGTACGATACTCGCACGTCGGCCGTGTTTGCTCGTTCCCGAGGGCGGGCTTGCGCCGGTGGGCTCGGTGCTTCGTCTCGAGGAGGTACGCGGGCGCCGAGGCTTGTGACGACCAGGTCAGGTCAGGTGTCGGCTACCATGGATGCCCCGGAGACCAGGCAGGCGGGCACGTCTGATCTCTCTACGAGTACCCGTAAGGTAGTTCGCCCGTCACCCGCAGGATCCCGTCGAAGTGTGACGGTGCTCCTCGTACTCGTACTTTCCTTGTATTGCTACTGTCCGACCTCGCCCCAGAAGGACGGAACCTCGGGGGCGACCTTCTCTCTTCTCTACATCTCTCCTTCTCCTTCCCAATTTGGCCCTGCCTTCTGGGGAGCCCGTTTGCCGTGTTCTGCTTTTTTCGTTTGCCCTTCTCTCTCCACCGCCATCTCCTCGCTTCCATCCGCCTCGTTCGTCCTGTCCTGGTTTGTGCGGCACTGTTGCTGCCAAACAGTCCACTCCTTGAGATCACCTATCGACCGGCAAAATACACAAACACAGGAGCAACCACTTGCCTCCCCTCCAAACCGGCCGCTCTCTTCGTCCATTCCTATCGACTTCCTTCTCATGATTCGTCTTCTTGCTGGGCAACGATGAACGGACACGCCCTCTCCAGGCACTCCCTCTCCGACGAGGAGAAGATGGGTCTCCTGGAGGAGCGCAGCATCTCGGACGTGGAGAGCGAGGGTACCGCTGTCGACATCGAGACTGCCCTCGACTTCAGCAAGTCCAGGATTCCCAACTATTCCTGCCTCTTCACCGTTCCCCGGGAATACCTCCGTTCGACACCATGGCGAATTCTTTTTGTGCGCGCCTTCGTCTTCTTGATCCCTAGTTTCTTTCAAGGTCGCCATGTCCGAGAGCAGATATGTCCATCGAAGCCCTCTCCGACTGCCTATCTCGACGGCATGCGTGGGCTGGCCGCCCTCTTCGTCTTCTTTTGTCACTACTTCTACCAAGCCTTTATAATTGCCGAGGGATGGGGTTGCGGCGAGACCAACTACCATATCCTCAAGCTTCCTTTTCTGCGTCTTTGGTACCAGGGGCCACCCGCCGTCTGCGTCTTCTTCGTCATCTCTGGCTACGCTCTGTCGTACCGCCCTTTGAAGTTGATTCGCAGCCGCTCCTTTGCCGACTTCTCCACTACCATGAGCTCTCTGGTTTTCCGCCGAGGCATTCGGCTGTATCTTCCGACGGCCATCTCGACCCTCATGATCATCTGCTTGCTGCGGATGGGGGCTTACGAGCCGACTCGTGACTTTGCCAACGACCGAACCTTCATGAAAAACATTGTGGAGCCTCATCCCAAGCGCATGGACGATGCATATGCGCAGTTCAAGGACTGGGCCCTTCACATGTACAACTTTGTTCATGTCTTTGGCTGGGACCTACACGGTGGGAGCACATGTAAGGAGTAACCGCCTTCACTTACCCCTTCGCATCTTGCTGACACTGGATTCAGCTTACGATGTACACCTGTGGACCATCCCCGTCGAATTCCGATGCTCTCTCTATCTTTTCTTGGCCATTATCGGCACGGCCCGACTGCGGACGAAGCTTCGATTCCTCGTCATCGCATGTATCATGTGTTTCATTTATAGCCACTCTAGATGGGAACTTTTCCTCTTCTACTGCGGCATGCTCCTCGCCGAATATGACCTTGTCAGAGGCGCTCATGCTTCGCCCCTTACTTTACCCCAGGACGAGAAACAGTCACAGTCTTCTCAGCCACTACGCAAGAGATTGTTCTGGGCTTTGGTCAGTCTTTTCGGTCTGTATTTAATGTGCCAGCCGGATGGCCGAGGCGAGATTACCCCTGGCTGGAGGCACCTGTCGTCGATGATCCCGGAATGGTGGGCAGAAGAACGGTACCGCTACTGGCAATCGACTGGTGCCGTGATATTTGTCTTTGCCGTCGGCCACTCAAAGGGCTGGCAGCGATTCTTCAACATGGCCGTGGTACAGTACTTTGGCAAGATATCGTACGCGCTGTACCTCATGCACGGCCCTGCTATGCACGTTGTTGGCTATCACTGGGAGAAGTGGGCCTACAGCGTGACCGGCGTGGAGGGATACTGGTACAACGCCGGCTTCGTGCTGGGCGCTTGCTTCTGCATCCCGACAGTTGTTTGGTGGGCTGACGTGTTCTGGCGAGCTGTGGACATTCCGACCGTCAAGTTTGCCAAGTGGTTCGAACAGCGCTGCGTAGCTCGGGATTGATGAGCATTCCGCTACTTGCGTCGAGGCCTGGTTTCCTGGTCAGACATCCGGCGCAGACGGGCGAGGGAGGACAAAATTCATTGGACGGCGTTGGCGGTGTTATCACCTTTGATGTTTTTGGGGGACAAGGTGCCCACGAATAGATTCACAGTCGAAGGACTGACGACGATTGTTCGCTTGCCAGCCACACGGTACAAATGCCATAATTTCTTGTTTTTTGAGGCCTTTGGTGTTCACAGCAAAAGTGTGCAGCAGATATGTATACAAGCGATTGCCATGTCCAATATCCCATGTTGGTTTCCATTGCGCGGGCCGACAAATATTCGTGCTCATCAGTCCTGTTTCCGCTGGTACACCTTCTTCCCGGCAACCCATGTCTCTCTCACCTTGAGAGTTCGCAGTCTCTCGATATCCATGCCCTCGATGGGCTCGTCCAAGACGACCCAGTCCGCGAACGCACCCTTCTTGATAACACCGGCACGATCCTCGAGGAATGCGCCGTAGACGGAGGCACCGGTAAATCCCCACAAGGCCTCGTCAAAACTCAGGGCCTCCTCGGTGTGCCAACCTTCAGTGCTGTTGTCGAGGCCGAGCCCCGTGGCAGGGCTCTTGCGCGTGACGGCGGCGTAGATGCCATGGAAGGGGTTCGGGGGCTCGACGGGGAAGTCGCTGCCGAGGAGCGGCCCGGGGCCAATGTCGAGCAGGGACTTCATGCGGTAGGCTTCTCTGGCGACGCGATCGGGCCCGAGGCGGGAGAGGGCGTACTTCATATCCGAGGTGGCATGTGTGGGCTGTATGGAGGGGATGATGCCGAGCTCGCGCATCCGACGCTGGTCGTCAGGGTGGATGATTTGGGAGTGCTCGATGCGGAAGCGGTGCCGGCCCTGGCACTCGGCGAGAGACTCGGTGCTGGTCGCGTCGGGGCATACCGCCCTCAGGGCCACCTCGAAAGCGTCGATGGTACGGCGGACAGCCAAGTCCCCTATGGCGTGGATGTTTACCTGGTAGCCTGCTTCGGCCCAATCCTTGGCCACCGCGGTGAGATCAGAGGCGCTGATGAGAAGGGAGCCCGAGGTCTCGCTGCGGTCGCTGTAGGGCTCGAGCATGGCGCTGCCCCAGCTGCCGAGTGCGCCGTCTGTTCAAGTCGTTGAGCGTTATGGCACGGTGGTGATGAGAGACCACGGGAAATGCGGCGACTTACCCGCGAACAGCTTGACGCTGCGAACAGTGACCATGGAGTCGTCCCGCTCAATCTTCTTATTGGAACTGCAAAACGTATTCCTGTCATCGCACTCCAGCATGGCATACACCCTGGCCGACCAGCCCACACCGTCGTCGGCCATCGAGTCGAACAGTCGGTGGTCTTCCAGCGTGGAGCCGGCGTCATGCATGCCGACGATACCATACTGGTTAAACTTCTCCATGGCAGCCTTGACGTACCTCCTCCTGATCTTGTCCTCGGGCTTGGGCCATCGGTCCACAACGGCCGTCATGGCGTTGTCGCAGAAGACGCCCATGCCGGGGTCGCGGATGATTTCGCCGCCGGGGATGTCGGGCATATCGTCGGGGAGAAGGTCGAGGACGGCTTGCGATACCCATGTGCAGTGGACATCGATGCGGTCGAGCATAATATAGAGACCGTCGAGAGCAGGGTCCTTGAGGTCGGCCTGTTGAAAGAGGTCAGTCAAGGCTCTGAGGCATGGGCATCCGTCGCTGGGGAATATTGAGACTTACTGCGGTGGGCATACGGCCAAACGCAGCTTGGTCCCATCCGACTCCACGGATCCAATTGTCCTTGGTGCCCATTTGGTGGTGGTGCTCACGGAACGCTTTGATGCGATCTCGAACATCCTCCAGAGACTTGGACCCAAACAGATCTACCGAATGGAGAAACTGGCCGTATTGCAGAAGATGGCCGTGCGAATCCCACAGCCCGGGGATAACGTATCCGCCCGTCTCTTTGCTCTTGGAGGCTTCCCGGGAGGGCTCGTCCTCGGTCCACACGCGGGTGAACTTGCCGTCCTTGACGGTGAAGCATTGCGCGCTGGGTTGAGATTTGTCCTGCGTCCTGATTCGATTGTAGCAGTGTTTAACCGCACCTTTCACAGCAGCGAGATCCGACTCGCCTGTGAGGGGATTGAGGGGGTGCTGGAGGCGCAGGGCGACCGCGAGGGTTATAGCGGCGATGGAGAAGAGGAAGCCCCATCGGAGCAGTGGCGTTGAAGACATGGTCGCGAGGATGTCAATTGACTCGGAATGGCGACGGAGCGAGGGCGCAACAGTCGAATTGATGGGCCAATTGATACCCAGAGGCAGGCAACCGTCCAGTCTGCCTCATTTGAATTCTAGGTCTAAAGAAAAGAATCAAATGTTGCCGGTATCGGTGTGTTTAAAAATGGCCGGGATCGACAATCTTGTGGGAAGCCGGCATTCATCGACGTGCTATTGGCTCGGGCGGACGGGAACTCCCGAATCGGGTGCGCGGCATTTGTGGCCCAGACCAGATGGATTTAGCTCGAGCTGGCATCGCAACGGGTAGGTTGCATGGCGTGTGCAAATTTCTTGCCGTGTCCTTGACGAAGTTGATGAAAACAGGACGCGCGCTGTAAGAGTATGTTGTCGACTTCCCCAGGTTCGGTCGGCACTATGGCTCCCCCAGATCTCATTGGGGGGCCCAGCCTTCTTAGCTTGTCCCAGAGCTGCGTGAGGGACGGCTACAATTTTGGGATGAAATTCTGGAATGACGATGGTTCGAATAGCAAGGACACACTGCGGGCTGTAGACCATGCTTTGTCTTTGAAATCGCTGATGTGCAGATTGGCGCTTTGATTGGGTCGTCAAGCTGGCCCTTATGAGAGAGACGTCGTGAGTCGGCCCCACCACAGCTACACTGTGACCGTCGCAAGGTTTGCTCGGGACTGAGGGGACACAAGGTAGTTTTGCCGTCTCAATTGAAATTTCGTGAAATTTCATCTCCTGGCATTGCAATCAGACACGGGAACATGACTTGCCAATAAGTGGCACTGTCATTTTACATGAGCGCGTAAATGCCGACACCAACTACAACGAGCTTGGCGGCTTCACCGCCGGACCAAGTTCAGCTTATTCCACCCTCTCAGTGTCATCATCATCCATGCTTCAGGTCATTAATCTCTCTTTCAATCAGGGCTAGTTTAGGCTAAGCGTAAGATATTTTAAGCACTCGGCCCAGAGGCCCAGACTGTGACACTCGTGGTGGCAGAGCTTGGCGTCGCGCTTGGGTCAGCAGCGGATAACGTTGCACCTCGTCTCCACCTGTCGCGGGCCCTGTAGACAAGAGTCGTCATACTCGTGCAGCTGGAGATTTAGCATACACGTCCAGCAGCGGCTGCGTACAGGCAGTGACGACTTCGGCAGCGTGTTGAGCCTTGGATATCAATCCACAGCGCATTCCGTGCACCCAACTCGTCGAGAATCAGGATCACGAGATCGCGACAACCAAGGCAGCGGAAGCCTAGTTCTCCAGTTCGGGCACCAACACAAGGTTGCAAGAACCAGAATGCCATCAGGTCGCAGATCGCATCGCTGGCCTGCCAGGCCTTGCTCGCATCTCGATGCTTCACGCCCGCCCTCCGCATGACATCACCGCGGGTCCCCTGAAGCCACACTCGCCACAGCAGGACCCTGAAGGCGCCACAGCCAACGCGCCGCATCCCTGGCAATGACGTGCGCCAGCCACAAGCGTCTCCCCTCCCAACTCCGCAGAACCAGGTTTTCGATCCAGCCCTTGCTCTCTCCGCGCTTCCTTTCCTTGGCAGGCAAGCAGGTGGTTGGTGGTGGCCTGTGAGGGAGAGGGTGCGGCGATCGGCAGCGTTACGAAATTCTTCGTACACGGGCGGTTCTGGTAGGAGCCATGGCATCATTGCGTGTGGCACCCCGTCACGATGGGGATGGCATCCTTGGATGGGCGGCGATCAGCTGGACCGTCATTCGAACCTCCAGGAAACCTGCAGTCGGGAAGACGTCGTCGAGTTGTGTATATATAAGTCCCCTTTGGCGCCACTGCAATCAAGCCATTCTCTTATCCATAGACACAAACATCAAGACTTCTTTGTGAAAAGGAAACTACACACATTAACAAAACACCAAACCACTATCCCACTACAACACACACCACACACTCAACAAAGCACCAGCCATCATGTTTTCCGGACGCAAAACCCGCCATCACCACCACACGACCACTGCCGCTCCCGCTCGTCGCCGTGGCATCTTCTCCGGTCGCAGGGCTCATCACCACCATCACACAACCACAACCACCACCACTACTGCCCCTCGCCGTCGCAACATCTTCTCCCGCCGCCGCCGCGTGGTCGTCCAGCACCGCAAGCCAACCATGAAGGACAAGATTAGTGGAGCCTTCATCAAGCTGAGGGGAAGCCTGACGCGCCGACCCGGCCTCAAGGTAAGAGCACGCACCCATTCAGATGGTCGGTCCGCCGGTGTTAACAGAGTATGAACAGGCCGCTGGTACTCGCCGAATGCACGGCACCGATGGTCGCGGATCGCACCGTCGCCATCATGTGATTTAATCGCAAGCAAAAGTGTCCCTGCAGTTGATCAGCATGATCAAGGGTACTTCGATATGACTTTATGATACATGCGAATCAGCGGCATCAATCTCGCAGGAGGTTGTTAATGATCTGGCATGACTTGGTCACGAGTGTATTATACCCTGCTCTCAACGGAGCATCACGGTCCCCGCGATATGGTTGAGCGTTAGACGGATGTCGCGAGGTTTTCTTGCACCGCAACTAGATGTATACTATTTCTGCACACAAATCAAAGCGAATTCTTTAAGCATCCGTGTCGCCGTCCTACCCTTTATAAGCTTGTACCAGGGGAGGGCACGTTTCTGCGGTATGTGCACCAAGAGCTTGACGCCGCTCTGCTCTACCAAGATTTGTACATGGCTGCCTCAACATGGACAGCCTCACAAAGACACTCCAAAAGTGTTTTGTAGTGGCTAAGCGTGCCGTCGAAACCACGCGCAAATCATATCAGGAGGTCAGCCACTGGGATTGAGTCGACGACATCAATATTGGCTACATGGCCAGGGCACTTTGCTTCGCCGACGAAGTTGCCCATGAGCTTTGACCTCTAAGACTGGAATCAAAGTTGGGGTCTTACGTGCTTAGGGTGGGCACGCTATGCCTTGTCGTGAATTCTCAAGGTTGCGCGAAGGATCACCTGGAGCGATGGACTAAGGAGATGAGCGAAATCGCCGCGACAACTGATGACCATGAAAGTTCCATCTCAACTGAAAGCATGTGCCACAAAAGACGATAGATAACATTGCCGAACTAGAACAGAGATAGCATATGCGAGCCTCTTCCTTCATCAAGCAAGGTACCAAGCTAGTTTCAAATCACTCCCAATTGCCCTGTGTCCCTCCCATCCGCCAGGTCCGCGCGACTAAAGCAGCTCGTCCCAGTCTTCGCGTCTGGTGTTCGGAGGATGAAAAGGCGGCGCGAGACGTACAAGGGGTCGACGCTTTTTCCGGTCACGGGCAGGTTGAGGAATTCGGGACTTGCATGTCGAGCCTACACCCGACTGGGCAAGCGGATCAATGTCTCGAGCACATGAGGCGGGTCCCCTCATGAGCTTATTTCGGTCTTTGTTGAGCAGTTTCGGGCTCAGTGCCGACCTTCTCCTGTAAATTTGTCAAACTCCGCTGATACCTCGGTTCACAGAAGGGCCTTGTACCGCTGGAAAGCTTGCTCGAGATCTTGCAATTCCTCCTTGCTAGGTGACGGATGCTTCTTCACTCGCCCGGGTACTTCGGGAGGGCTGAGCCGGTCACCAAATCGCAGTCTTTCCTGGGGACGCTGCCCAGCCGGCTCGGCCACTCTCTTCGACTCGCTCGACTTCAGAGTGACTTTGCGAATAGGTGTTTTCGCCACCTCATCATCTCTTAGCCTGACTGCGACCCTCGCGAGGTCTATTTGAACTGCAGAAGAGACAGTCTCATCAGTAGGGTCGTCGATGGAGTTGGTGCCAGACTTTCGACAAAACCGAGTCCGAGGCGTAGAACATCCTGTAGGCGCGGTTCTCAAGATCCTATTCTCGAGATTATGCTCAAATCCTACTTCTGTTTCAAAGGGACTCTCGGGTTCTCGGAGACCAGTTTTTGCTTCGTCATCAATCAAATGGTCAGCCAGTCAGATTCTTTATATCTTCAGTGACCTTGGGGTTTTAGGTATTGCTCACCTGAGGAGACATCAGTAGCTTGGCTCGTGCGAAGAGATTTGCAGGCCACTGGGGTAGGCTCGCATGCAGCGGTTTCATTGATGACCTTTTGGACCTTTCTCTTGTTGAGATGATTGCTTTCGTCTCGACGACTGGCTACAGTGCTGGTCGACGGACGACGAGCATCCTCGGGGCCTCCCACAGCTGGTGCCAACGCGCCATCTTCAGAAACTCTCTCTCGAGCCGGTCTTTTTCTGAGCTTGGCTCGCACTCTGGCGTTAGGGGTCGAAGGCCTCGATGCAAAATGCTCCTATGCGTTTGACACCTTGGTGAAGACCTTGCGAGACATCTTGGTCGCAGAAGAGGTTTTCGGTCCTGTCTTCTTGGGTTTCAGGGCATCCGTTGCAGCAAGCATGGCCCTGACTTTCTCGTTAATCTCATCAGCATCAAGCACTCTACCAGGCACAGCCAGGTCTGTTTGAGGCGAGTGTGAAGCTTGGGTCCGGGCAGGTGATGAACCTGAGTCTGGAAGACATTCTCCGGGGTCTACATGATTCTCAGAGAGTTTGACTTGCGACATTGCTAATTCTGGTGCAGACTTGAGCATGCCAGACGTTTTGCGGACTTCAGTAGAGCCTGCAAAGACTTGAGAGGAGGATCTGAAGGCTAACGCTGCCTCAGAGCTGCAAATCTTTTCCTTCTCGACTCGCGTTGGATTCTGTTGAGTATCCAGGGGCTGTCCATCCTTCACCAAATCCGAGCGCGTCATGGATGGGGAGTTGAGACCTCGATCCATAGGCATTTGTACTCCAAGGCTCTTCGACAACGTTAGGGTCTTTGACGATCGCAGTTTACCTACAGGTTCACCCGGCAGACATGGTGACTCAACTTCACTGGTCTTGATGTCAGCGTCATGTTTCGATCGTTCGATGCCAGTGGTCACTCTCTTCGAGTGGTCATTCGATGGGATCAAAGGGGTGCGAGGCAATTCTGTGGTGTGTTAGTGCTGTGCTTGGGCAAAGGGGGTTCTCGCCATATTTGCCTTCATTTTCGTGACAAGATTCTGCAAAGGCGATCTGACGTCGGCGTGACCCGAATGACTTGATCAAATTGCGTTTCTTGCCGTACTTTATTTTCGAGGGCGCCATTTCGGAAGTGCAAGATACACCTATGAAATGCAGAAATAAGGAAGAAAAGAATGTTGAGGTCGAAGCACCAGAGAGAAAATCAAGTTGCGAGAAAAATAACGAGTGGACGGCAGAGTCAATGGAGAATTGAGTCTTGCCAGGACTGCGTCGCGACGGACAAGATGCGGAATGGTGATGGTGAAAAGGCTGTAGACCAGGCAGCTGTCGCTGTTTGCTGGAAGGTGACCCGAGCCTAAGCCATCAGCTGATGACCTCACGTGTCTAGTCCGGGAAAGAAAGAAGGAGCGTCACATCGGGGCAGGAATGCGTGTTCGACCGCAGCTGGCGCTGTTGGCACAGCGACGAAACAAAAAGGTGAAGGTTTAAAGGTCGAGGCAGGCTGACGCCTGCGCTAAAGGCTCTTGTTGAAGGAGAAGGATGTAATAAGCGAGCTCACGTGGCATCTGGCAACAGGTGCAGTGGATGAAGTGCATTTTCGCCGAACTGACGAGGCATGTTGGGTTGGTAACGGGCTATCACTAGGAAATTCCAGGTTCTCTAACCAAGAACTTGTGCCAGGCTGCCAAAGGCTCCGAAAGGCGTCGCGTTATGCAAACGGATGCACCCCTCAAGCCACGGACTGGCGCTACTCTGACTCACCTTGGCTTTCAAATGAGGACTTCAAGTGTATTCTCTCGGTATGCTCATGAATAAAACTGCCGGTAATTCTGGAAACGAAACAAAATGATGCCCCTCAAGTGAGAAGAATACTCTCCCGATGATGGCGCAAAGCCCAAAAGATCATTTCTGTGAACGGCATCCTTCCTGCCACCCGTGCGCCAAACAAATTTCCCGCCCTCTTTGGGTCTCCATTACAAGACTGAAAGAAATAATGTAGTTTGCCCTCGAAGCGAAAGCCGGTGGTCATTAACCAAAGCCTCCGGCGATTGTTTGATGTATACACAGGGAGCCATCCCCACAGGGGGCGCACAGTGATCCCGAGATTCCCGACGGGGGAGACAGACGCTTGCGTATATTTCTTCCGTCTTAAATTCAAGTTCAAAACGGTCTCTGAAGCCCAAATAACTCAAAACCAAATAACTTGAGGTACCTAGACACGCACAGTACATGTATTCGCAGGTGCAACTTTGCCCGGCGGCCGAGGAACAGACGTCGTCGGACGTGCACGTGACCAGTTGCACCAAGCAGGGACCACACTCGCCAGCCACTGTCGTTGCATGCCGCGATGCCGGCCTGTTGCTTACAGCGACTCTGGCCGCTCCGAAAAAAAAGTCGTGCCACCAAACCTCCGCCTAGCCAGACCACCGCGTCCCGACAAGCGCAAGCCGAGCACTCGTCGTCGCGAGGAATGGGGGCAGGAGTTTGGGCGCGCTGTCGGATTTAACTACATCTTGTTCCGGTTCTCGGGGTCGGAAGCTTCGCCAACTCCATCGGCCGACGATACCGACATATCCCGTGGTCTCACGAGTCCCGACGCGGGACCTCGATCGACGCACCACAACGTTTAAGGGTTGACGGACAAGGAGGAATACGACTTCATAACTCGTGGGAATTACAGCACATCGGATCGCCATGCTCAGATCATTCTTCGGCCTGAGGGCACTCCCTCTCAGAAGAGGCGCAGTCCAGGCGTTTCCCGCACCTGCATGGGAAGGTGCATGGCGAAGGCTGTTCGGTTCCGACACGAAGCAAATACTATCAAAATGCACACAACGGCAAGCCTTGGGTCCTTTGCCAACCCCCAGGGTCGCAGCCCGCCACGGCGCCAAGCGGCCAACGTTCGGCACCTCGGGGACAACCTTTGCCCGAACACAGCAGCGAGGGTTTCGGTTCTCTGCTTGGAGGAGAAGTGCGGACGGCTCAAAACCTCAGGAGAAGCTGTCTCTCAGTGCCAGGCTGAAGAAGCTTTCCAAGGAATATGGCTGGTCTGCGGTCGGCGTATACTTTGGGCTGAGCGTGCTGGACTTTCCCTTCTGCTTTCTCCTCGTGAGGGTCGTCGGCACGGACACTATTGGCAGGATTGAGCACTCGGTTGTTTCGACTGTCTCTGGCATCATTCCCGAAGGCGTGCTGCATACGTTTCGCGATTACTGGCATTCCATTAAGAGCGTAGAGGCCGAGAAGCTCGGCGACGATGGCATCAGCGAAAAGGTGGAAATGGCTAGCTGGGGGGTCCAGGAGGCCAATGAGCACAACAAGGAGGAAGCGAGTAAGTCGAGACCCCTTGGCTGCCTTGTCGATGGACCTCTCGAGGTGACTTGACGTGCGACTAACCATTGCCCAGGCCTAGCGACGCAACTAGCGCTCGCCTACGCAATCCACAAAAGCTTCATCTTCGTTCGGGTTCCGCTTACCGCGGCCATCACGCCTAAAGTTGTCAAGGTCCTCCGGGGCTGGGGTTGGAATATCGGAAAACGCTCGCCACGATGAGGATGAATCGGGCGAGGTTACTTTGGAGGTTGATGTCTATCTACTGTACAGTACGCAAGCGCCATGGGAGGCGAACCGAATCGGCTCGACCAATCGCATCACATATAGAACCATCTCTTGTAAATTACTTACCTTCAACACCATCCACCTGAGCCATGACGTGAGGCTGACAAGTTCGGCGACGGAGACCGCCGTGATGCACAATCTTGCCAGTAGAGTTCGCTGATGCAGGAGGGCCAAGCAGCGAGAGCGACGGGATGATGAGCCACCTGGTGGGGGAGGTGTGCGTTTGGCGCAAGGAAAAAGCACACTCGTAAATGCCCTCGGAGCTTGGTAGCCAAGCATCTCGTCACGAGAACAAGTATGGTTTCGACCGGCGTTGTGAGTCTCGGCTCTGCATTCGCGCGAGAGCGAAGCGCGAAGCGCGATGCGTCCCACCCACGCCCTTTGCCGCCGTACTCGTAGAGTTCCGCACGGGCGGCCGTCGGACGCCGAGGAAGCTTGTTCCCCGTCCTCGTGATGCCGGGTCTCGTAATACAATCCTCCGATTCTGCCGGCAGCGGGCCTGCGGGGAGGGGGGCCACAATGTCCGGGAGGAATGACGTGTCTAAATAGGGACGCCAAGAGCCGCAGCGCCCATGCCAATACCGCTACCAGTACCAAGCTTTCTCGTGCCGCTGAAAGTTCCGCTATCTCAGCGAATATGCTTTTTGCTGGTGTTAGTTTGACGTCTCAAACTTACGATTTATTCGTACGGCCTTGGCCGGAGCGCATCCGACGGCGGGCCACGAGAGAACGGCGGGCCGGAGGCGGACAGTCGGCGAAATACGCGAGTCGGGGAGCCGGGATCGTCGAAAGCCTCGCGAGTCGATGCTTCTGCTCCACGGGCCGTCGCCGAGGTTGGCTGGGCTGCGTATCATATCGGCAGGGGCAGGAGATGCGATGCTGCAGGACCAAGCACGGGCGAGGCCAGGGGGTCGTCTCATTGATGGGCCGGCCGGCGCATCTCGGCAACGGCCCGGGTGCTCAGTCTCGGTGCAGGGAGAGCACCACTCCGAGGGCCATCCGAGGGCCGAGAGCGTTCGAGTGAGTAGTACAGAGCAGACGTTCCTCTTTTCCGAGGTCCAAGGTGGAAGAAACGCACCTGGCCAAGGTGCTGGATTGGGAATGCAGCCCGGCCACGTTATCGGGGACTCGGGGACATGAAGGACTCTTGAACCCGGATTAAACTTTTCGATAGAGCACATGGCGCGGCGCGGCGGAAATTGCAACGCAGGTGCTCACCTAAAAGATGCAGCTACGAGTAGCGTACCTTGTTCGCTACGGCAGGTATACATGACGGTCCACGTTCAGGCCGCCGCCTGCGCTGTATCGTCCTCGTACTCGTACGAGGAGTTGCGCCGCAAGATTGGATCTCGCCGGGAAGAGATGGGCATGGGCCGCGTGGCACGCAGCATCTCCGCGGGCGCCCAGCTAGTCCAGGAGAGGAAGCTTTGACCTGCTCGTGAACCTTTTTGTTTTCTTTTTTCGGCGAGCAATCAAATTGTATTCTACAGTACTCGTACGGATACAGTTGGAAGTATGTAAAAATGGCCAGCCCACTCTTTAGGCCTCTCGTGTCGCCTCATGCCAATCCTCAGTGATCGGCCTGGTGGGGGCCTGCCCAGCTTATGTAGGCCCATGGTGCCACTTGCGTGATGTTGCTTTCCAATACATTACCTATTCTGCGGAAGGATGGGATGTTTCCAATTCAGGCGGAGCTCCGTTACGTCCTCCGTACCTTACGGAGTAGGTACGAGTGCGGAATGCAGTCCCCCACATGCCGCCCGACGTTGAAAGGTTCCGCCTCGAGTGCAGGGGCGGCCTGGAGTGCAGGTCCCCGGGCGGATGACGCAGCGGGAGGCGGCAGTGCAAGGATCGGCAGTCTGGCAATCAAAGAAGGTTTGCTACTCACAAACAAAGCCCGTTTGTCTGTTTGCTTCCAAGCGTCCCTCGTTCCACCGCGCAGAGCAAGCGAGCACGAGGGAAAGAGGCGAGCGCACGCCAGGGGCAATCCAGGAACGGGCGACGGGGCGGCATCGCCCGCTACCAACGGCGCGGCACCAGTCGCGTGGCTGCGAACGGTAGCCGCACCGCTCAAGGTACCAAGTAATTAGGCCTGACGCCATTCCCACCGGCTCACCCGGGCGCTCGCCCGGGCAACTCGAGCAGCAGACGGGGTGGAAAGTCTCCGTGCCACGCTCCCGCGAGCTCTGCCGCGCCCAAGGCCTAGGCCCTTCCGCCGCGATACAAGCTTTCCAGGGATTGACCAGGGCTCTCGGCTTCCATTACTCGCAGCAAGGCGGGGTCCAGAGAGCACTCCGAGATTGACAGCCCTCGCCTTGGCTACCTTATTAGCTATCTTTTACATGCACTCGTATAGCGGGATGCTCCATCGTCGCCCGTTCGGGCGGCGGGCGTTGCCCGACGAGCTCATCAGGGCCAGCTGCACCCGTCTCATTGGAAGCGTGAGGAGCCCGCTGCGTTACGCGCACTCGTACTGGCGCTGGAGGCGGCATCGCCTTTGTCGTTGCCGTTGCTGCTGCCGTTGTCAATGCCGTTGCTGCTGCCGTTGCTGCTGCCGTTGCTGCTGCCGTTGCTGCTGCCGTTGTCGTTGCCGTCGTCGTTGCCACTGCCGTCGTCGTTGCCGTTGCCGTTGCCGCCGGCAGCCGGCAGCCGGCAGGATTGCTGTGCCGCCAGCACTCTGCGCCTCACGCAGCAGGCCTCAAGCAGCGATCGTCGAAGCCGTTGGCGAGACGCAGGCCAACCACAGGCCCTAATATGCGAAGCCCGACAAACGAAACAGGCTTTACTGCATCGGCCAAACTCAAGACCGTCGAGCCTCTCCTCCTCGCGGCGCTAGGGCCGCCGAGGTTGCGTCCAGCCCTAGACCCTCGGGCACACGAAGAGGACGCAGCGAGACTCAACTCCCTTTCACATGCCCCTCGCCTCCCACACGAGCTTTTTTTGGATGCGACTGGCGGGTTGCAGATTTAGACTTTGCCGTTTGACGCAGCAGCGTCGCGTCCGCCCGCACAGGGCCCATGCTTGGCCTTTTCAAAAGGCCTTCTCCGCGGCGGCCAACCTCCCGTTGATGCGCGTTATAGCCATGTAGGGCGTGTTAAGGACTTCCGCACCTTGGGCGACCAGGAGGCTGCCGGGGAGCGAATCGCGCTAGCAAGATTGCGAGACCCGGCGACTTGGGCCGGTCGCTAGTTTCGTCCAGAGAATCTGGTCCGTCCTGCACGGGCCCACGGCGCATCCATGCTTCTTCATCTATCAACGCCAGCGGCCGACTTGGCTCGGCGTTGCGTCGGGGTTGATTACTTCTGGCCCAATGGCCTTCCGGCGAGTTGACCTCCCCGCAACTGTCGTTACGCCATCATCGACTCGCGAATGCGCCCAGTGCTACGAGTAATAAGGCACAGCAATAGCGCGCGCTAGAAGCAGAGAGTGGGGAGGTAGAAGCGTGGAATCAACGGCAGTCTTGCCCGGTAGTGCAGGTCCACGAGAAGTTCAACTGAACTGCATGTTCCACGGCTCTCGCCGGCGGACAGATCCATTGTCAGGCCGTCAAGACGGGTTTGTTTATTCTAGGCCCAGCTATTGTTTCAAGTACTTTTGTTTTTCTCAACTTATTCCCGGAAACTTTCTCCTTAAGAAACTGGGGCCTCTGACGGGGATGCTGCTGCGTACAAGGTAGCGTCACCTGCGTCAATGTGGGACGAACCCTGCGGCGGAAGTTGGTTGACTCGCCTGTTGACGCAGGGCCCCAGACGGTCCCAAACTCTGTTTCTCTCTGGGCGCCGGCGCCCGGGCCTGGCACCAGCAGGCGGGCCCTCGTCCCAAATCAGGGTGACATGGGTGAGCAACCAGGGCCGTGGCGTGCGATTCTCCTTCGGCGCACTGCTGCGCCGCCCGCAGCACGACGACGACGACGACTCGGTTGGTTCTGGGGGACGATGTGGTGAAGGGAAGTACAGCTACGGAGTGCTGCAGCGAATGTCCTGGTGTTCCCCTGGCCAGCGAGCCCACCAGAAAAGGCGGCAGCGTGGCACACGAAGCAGCGGAGCACCTCGCCTTGACCTGCAGCCGTCCGTCCGCGCATCCATCCTCCATGCCTCACCATACGGATACGGTGCCAAGCACGTACCTGAACGTGTCGCTGCCGCCGTCCGGCAGCGGAGAGCGCGAGACGTGCGCAGCCGTACTCGATACCTACGCCTGCCAACTGGGGACCACCCGCCGTCTCGTCCTGCAACTGCCAGACCCAAACGGCCACCCCCGCCACAGTGTCATGGCTCAAAAGCTTGGTTGGGCGGAAGACCGATGTGTGACGCCACCGACCACGCCGGTGGGAGAGAGCTCGGAGCGGTTAGGCGACCGCCAACGAATCGCGAGACCACGAACCTTAAACGTCTCCTGGCTTGGGGCTCGTTTCTCTCTTTTTTTTTTCTCCCACCTCCTGGGCGGTTGGGCGGTTGGGCGGTCGGTCCGTCGGCCAGTGCCCTTTTGTGTTGGTGTGTTTGTGCGCAGGCAGTCCGTACACTTACTTGAGCGCTGAGCGGCACGAGCGCAAAGTAAATTAAAACGGGAGCTGAAAAAAATATGCGACGGCGAGGTGGAAAATAACCGCCTGCGCCAGCGAGGGAAGAGCGTTTGCGCTTTTGATATTGACTTTTGCAGCGAGTCTGACGCGCGTTGAGCATCCCCACCCGGGGCGCCAGCCAAGCTGTTGCGTGCCGCCGCCGCCGCCGATGCGCTTTGCCCGTTGGGCTGGGTGCGCCCGCTCCCCAGCTGCGAGTACACATCCATCATGTGTCAGTTTTAGATTTCTTCGCCTACCGCCATATCCGTACGGGCCAAGTACGGGTACCCGGTGCCGGCGGCGTCGGCGCGGCCGCCCCGTGTACCTGTTCCCCCCTCCGCTGACAAAACGCCCAGGAAGGAAGGGTGCTGGCCCCCACGACACCGGCTAACGTCTTAGTCGCGAGGAGCGATTAAACGTGGCCCGGGGCGCGGCAGGGAGGTACGAAGAGCACTCGTACTCTCGTACGGACTGCCCCTCGAGGTGTGTGCGAGGCTCGTCTGCCCATTGCCGGTAAACTTACTCGGGCTCCTTGCTGGCTTGAGTTCTGCGAGACAGTTTGGCGTGTCCGTTCGGTGTGTGTGAGATGGATGCGCTCCGCTCTATAAAGGCAAGCCCGAGCGCTTTCCTCTCTCGCTCTGCATTCCTGGGACTGTCACTTGCCAACCCGAGGCCCAATATATACGGTACAGGCGGCCGTCGAGCATATCAACCTGACCTTGCAACGTACATTACCAAATTGCACCAATCTTCCACGACCCGGTCTGGCCTGGCACGGCACGTTTACTTCCTCACCTTGCCTTACTCGGTGTCCCTCCCTGCACACTGCTTGCACAGCTTCGCTGCGCCCACCGGCCAGAACCTGTCTGACGTCGACAAGCCACCGCCAACGTGAGACAGCCCACGTCTCCTCTGCTCCGCCGGGTTGAGCACATCGCGACACTGCCGGGCTACAAGGTACTACCGTTTCGGTACCTTGGCTTGTAGCGCTACGTACCGAGTACTGTCGCTGGTCGCCGCCACCCCCCTGTCACTTCGTGGATATCCATCCTTTGTCCCCATCATCCCTGTCCCCATCACCCCTGTCCCCATCACCCCTGTCCCCACACACCAGTCATCCATCCGTCGTCAAGGAGAGTGGTCCTCCTGCCCGGATCGAGGCGCACGGCATCCTATATATACGTACATGACCGCCTCGTCGTCGCCTGGTCTGACTACGATGCTGTCGGTCCACCCGCAAGAGGTTCAACACCAACACCAGCACCCCTACCACCAGCATCAGCATCAGCACGACCCGGCTGCCTACAGCAGCGCACAATCCCGCCCCATGCCTCACCGCGAGCCCGAGTCCCCCATCCTCAGCCTGCCCAAGATGGCAGGCTCCAGCCCTCCTTCGTCCAAGACCCCGCAGGACGCGGCCGTCGCGCAGGCGCTGGAGATTGCCCGCGAGAGCCCCGACGGCGCCTCGGACCCGACGGTCAGCAAGATCCTCGAGCACTCGCTCTCGCACATCTGGGGCAAGGTCAAGGCCCAGCCCGGCTCGTACGTCATGTCGCGGGACGAGTTCGCCGTCTTCAACTTCTTCCAGCATCGCTTCACCGGCGACAAGGATGCCGTTTCCGCGCGAAAGCGATACTGGGAAAACGCCCGGGCTTAAGGCCAGCCCGCCAGTTCCAACAGGCGTTAATGCCAAGGGAGTCTACGAACTGCCGGCATGCAAGCGGTTTCCGCCAAAAGCATATCGTTTGGGCAGAAAAGTTTCCCGTCCCCCCAGGCCGGAGGCGGCCGAGAGTTACGTACTATGACGGATCTTGATAGCCGGGGGACCCTTGGAACAGCACGCTCGGCTGCGACCGTCAAGGACCCTGCCAGGAGAACTTGGTGGTATTCGCACAGCAGAGATGGAGGCTCAAAGACGGCAACCGAGGTCATTCTTTCACCGCAAGACGGCAGCGAAATATGACGGGCACCTGCAGGCAAGACCCGAAATTCCTCCAACGGGGATCTTGTTGGCACACAGGCGACCAAAGCAACAAGGCACTGCATCGGCCGCGCGAGATGCGCCCCAGCGGACTGCTCAGTCGCAGGGCTAGGCATCTATGACCATACGGACAGCCGCTGGGCCGTTGCGCTTCGCTGCCGACTCGGCCTCGGCCAGGCTTCCAACCTTCGAAAAAGGTGGGCCCCCTCTGGCGGTGGAGTCGGGCCTGGCCTTCGCGCATGGCGCCCCGCCACATTTGGCCACAGGGGGGTCCAATCTCCGCGAGTCACCCCTGGAGCCAGGCCCCATCGGTCCCTAAGCAGGCCCGCTGCGGCCCAGTTGCTTGGCCCATGTCACGGCGGGCGGGGCGGCAGCGAGCGATCATCGCCGACGCGAATGCCGTCGACGTGAGACTCGAGTCAAGAGGTGCCTCTCTATCGCGCCCGCTCCGCATTCCTGACTGTCCTGGCACCAGCCTGCCTGCGGGGTAACTAGCTGACGGTGTTCACTCCGCGACAACCGGCGAACCTGCTTGCCTCACTACGCGAACTCACTACGCGACGCCGCAACTCTATTCCAGCCAAATGCGAGACATTTACAGCTAGTTCGCTCGAGGCGCTCGCCCCTGCCTCCCCCAAATTCTATGGCCACCGCCGCCAGAGCAGCCTGCCCCTGTCCGGGGCTTGTTTGACTCTGATCCTACATTACGAGTACTTGTGTAAAAAAGTGTAAAGGGTGCCTTATGGTCCTTATTTTTTTTTTTTTGTATTACGAGTCCTTCCACGGAGTATATAGATACCACGGCGCTCTGCGCTCACGATTCTCATTGGGCAATGCGATACATACATGGACCACCTTCCGCATTTGAATGTGTCCGCAGTGTGTGTGACGAGGCATTTGTGCGAACCGACGCCGTAGCCGTGATGCATTTCCCGAGCCGTCGTGCCGTGGGAGAGTCGCACGCTGTCACGGTGTCGTGGGTAGTCCTCACCTGTACCTCGGTCTCACCCGACAGACAGCGGTTCCATGTCTTTGATCGGCACGAGACACGCGTACAGCCTATCTGACTTGTGCTCCATCGTCGGCTCATCGTTGCCTTGCCGATTTTTTAAGTTCGCACCGCGGGCATCACACCTTCCATTCCTGAAGTAAAACTCACCGCTGCCGCGTCAAATGGCACGCCTAAAGCTCACGAGACCGTCGAGATGCATGTAAATGCCTTGCTTTGCCAGGGTAGTACCGGCAGCATCACCTCCACCTGCTGCCCCTCTCTCTCATAAATAAGAGCTGCCGTCCCTACATGTACACGATGCTTCCGGCTTGCATGATACATCCCTTCGTATTCGGTCACTTTGCGTGTTGGCACTTGCAGCAGTTGCAGCAGGGGGGGACAATATCTTTGCCTTCTGATCTGTTCGTTTCCCGCATAGCAGCTCGTCTTATCAAGCTTTCCGCGCGTAAGCCGTCGGATCCCGGTCAGCCATGGCGCGCCTCTGGAGGATGGCCTTCCTGGCGCAGGCCGTCCTCGCTCTGGGCCCCATGAGGATGCGCGATGCGATGCGCGACGCCGTAGATGTGTTTGACGATGACATGGCGAAGTATGAGCTGGAACGGCGGGATGCTGCGTTGGTTGGCAAGAATGCGATGCGGTGCTTCCAGATCGCGAACCCAGTCATGACGCCCGAGGGAATAGTCGTGGACGATGAGATCGTCGGCCAACCGCCCCCATCTGCCTCATCGTGTCAGCTGACCCTTATGGACCACATTTTTGACAATAGCTACGGGAAGCCCTTTGTTGGTGAGTGGGAGAGGACGCTAGACGGCTGCGTTGAGAGAACACCGACTGATATCTATCTTAGCCAAGTACGAGCCTCCTAGCTGCGACTTCAATAGGGTCGTTATAAACTTCACCGTTACCTCCGAGGGTCGCCAGTATGACCGCCTAGCCACTATGTGGCTTGGCGATACGGAAGTCTGGCGAACGTCGACAGCCGAGCCTAAGGCGCACCCTGGCATCGTGTGGACCTACTGGAAGGATATGAGCAGCTACCTCTCGCTCTGGAGCGAGACGCAGACGCTCATCTTCGACCTAGGGAACCTCGTCAACGAGAAGTATACGGGGTCGTATAAAGCTACCCTGACGGCTAGCTTCTCGAAAACCAACCTCCAAGGGTCGCAGGCTCCCCCCGCGGACCATATCGTGCCCATATCGACTAAGCGGAGCGGCGAGGATATGCCCAGCGCCTTCTCATATCCCGGCGAGAAAGCCGAGAGCAACGTCACGCTACCACGCAACATCAAGCGCGCAGTCGTTTCTATCGCGGCGAACGGTCAGGCCGACGAGGAGTTCTGGTGGTCCAACGTACCCGAGAAAGGCACCAAGACGTGGAAGGATGTGACGCTCCCCGGCCTCAGCAGCTTCCGCGAGGTCCGCCTCACGATTGACGGTAACCTCGCTGGCCTCTCGTGGCCGTTCCCTGTCATCTTCACCGGGGGCATCTCGCCGCCGCTGCACAGACCCTTGGTTGGGCTCCAGGCATTTGACCTGCGCGAGCAGGAGATTGACGTCACGCCGTGGCTGGGTATCCTCTGCGACGGCAAGGAGCACACCTTCAGCATGAAAGTCGTCGGCGAGAAGGACGCCGTGGTGCCGAACTACTGGGTCCTCTCCGCTAAGATCTTCCTGTGGCTCAACGACGAGGGGAGCGTCACGACGGGGACCATGCCCAAGATCGAAGATCCCGAGCCCGTCGTGAAGATGGACGTGAAAGTGAGTCCCAATAGGTCGCTTAGATACAACCAGACTATGGACCGCGAGCTGCGCATCACGTCGTACATCACACAGGATGGTATCCAAACGAGCAAGAGCTGGTCCCAGAAGTTCAACATGGTCAATAACGGGAACCTCAGGTCTGGAGGCAACTACCAGAACATCGAGGGGGTCTACAGGGGTGAGGATATGGCCGGCGAGGCAGAGGACCTGCTCAAGTACTACTACTCGTCGTACAAATACCCCATTACGGCGAGGTTTGAGACCAAGGCCCCCGATGGGCAGTACAGCATGACATTGAACGCCGATCTCACGCAAGGCCTGGAACTCGTTACCAACGGGCCCACGGCCTTCCCCAACGGAGTTGAGCCCTTCCTGCACAACTTGACTAGGGGACCGACGCTTGGCAGCAATGTCAGGACAACTCGCACGGGTCACGCGTTTTTCTACCAGCTCAACGGCGGCAACAGCAGCGGCGGGCACGGAGACACGCAGCAGACGTATGAGCTCGGCGCCCGGGGCTTCACGGGTGCGGAGAACACCGAGTTCGTGGCCAGTCCGTTGCTGTTCAGCCGCAACGTGGCCATCAAGAACGAGACGGTCACGGAGGACGAGTATTTCGTTTTCGGGTCAGAAGAGGCCACGGTCCACCATCACGATCTACCCCGGCCCGTGTTGTTCTCGCAAGATCAGTTCGCGCCTGCGCTAAGCGACAACCGCGGCGGCTCGCGCGTCTTTACCAAGGAGCAACAGACCGTGAACGACGTCGAGTTTCTCGGGGTTTCGAGCCCTCGAAGCGAGGTCGAGAAGCCAGTCGTGAAGGTGAGCGCGACGGAGCGCGCACCTAATTGGCGAGGAATGCGGAAACACTACGTATAGTGCGAGCATATCCACAATAGGGGCACAGCTCGGCACATAAAGACCGCCTCAACAGGCATTATCTTAAGAGTCCAACTCCTCGTTTCACAGGCACATCTCTAGCCGTACACACGCACCATTGAAAAGATACGTTCCACCGCCAGCCCGCCCCGCCTAAAACTTATGTAGGAATTAAGGCTATTTGCATCGACTATTCGTATGCTCCTAGAGGCTATTCTGTGCGCCGTGAGACACCAGTTGAACCTTTCAACTACAAGGTCAGCCTAGGCTCCGGAAAGCACATGATTGAGAACCCAGATTTTAGGACGACCTTCTTCCCCCCCCTCCGGGGACCCCTGACCCAGGACGCTGGGTCGGACCCCATTGCGGCGGCATCGTTGCCTTCCACCCTCCTTGTGGTGGTATGACGACCCGGCGGGGAGGAAACTTTGCGGTAACTTTTGCGCCAGGAAGGCTGACGTCTCATCGTAAACTGACTTTGGGCTGGGAGAGTCAATAGAGCGGAGTCGGAGGTCGAGGGCGAAAGAGGAAGGCTTCTGGAAGGCTTCTCGGGGCGCGCTAGCACGAGTGCCACGAGTCGTAGGCGAGGGCAATCCGGGGACAACAAGGTTTCTCTGGGGCAAGAAAGCAGTTAAAAGCAGTTAGCGCAGGGTGAGGATGGCGCAAAGGGCCAATACTGGGTGCGTGCTGCGACAACGTTTCCCGCCATTGGAAAGGTTGTTTTGGCGTCCCCAGGTCGGCGGCGGAGGGTACGTCCGCAAGTACCGGATACCTTGCGAGTTCGGAGGGGGGAGGGGACCAGCAAACAGAGTTAAGGTAGTTGCTAGCCACGGGCCCGAGAGTTTGGCTACCTGGCAAAGCGTACTGCGCATTATGTCAACATGAAATAATGTTACGACGGAGGTTAGAGTTGCAGAGGCTCCGAGTCAGATTGATGAGCCGTGGTGCTGCATACGCGAACTCGAAGGCGGAGATTGCCGCTCGAGGAAGTTTCACCTTTATCGGAGCTCGAGACTGGGGAGCGTCGGCTTGGGTTTGGACGTGGAAAATATTCGTGAGCAGCTGATGAGTAGAGTTGGCCGACCGCCTGCCGACAGCAGCCACGGCTGAAGGATCACGTTGGGAGTTGCCAAGGTTTGCAGTCAACAGATCAGAACGTGGACTATGCGTAAGACTCCCACTTCGTTGTGGCAGCATGTACGCATCGCCGTTGCGCAAGTGCCTACTTGTAGGTTTCTGGCTAAGAAACATGTCAACTGCCGACGTTGCAGGCGTGCAAGGATGGCCGTGGCTAACGCTGCCAAAGCCCGAAGGTTGAAACTCTGCCTACGGAACCGCGTGACGAGATGGGCTGTTGCCGCTGCATTCTTTACGGGCAGATCGGGGTCGCACTGCGAGTGGGCCACGATCTGATGAAAACTCTACTGCTCAGATACGAAGAGCTGTTGAAGCAGCGGAAGGGTGTTGCTGACTGAGCGTTCCGGTAATGGGCCCGTAGGCGGAGGCCGACGGCAGCCCGGCCGGGAGGATCGCCAAGGAGATGGGGCCCAAATGGCCCGGGGAAGACTCGGGGCAGAGTGGGCTCGCCGCCCGGTTGGCTCCTCCCGGCGCTAGCTGGGACCGCAAGCAGCGCATTGTTTCGAAACAACAAAGCAATGGTCAGCGCAAAGCAAACGTCACACCGCTCGCTCGCTCGGCGGCTGGCGGGCGGGCGGCGCAGGCGCGAGCGGCACGGGCAAGGGTAAGCGCTCCGTCTCGGCGTCGTCGCGGCCGGGCTGCAGCGGCGATGAGTCGATGACGATGCCCCGGGCGCTGCGACTCGGCTGCCGACGCAGCCGGGCGCGATCGACGCCCTCTGCCCACGCAGCGAGCGAGTCGACCCGTGGACTCGACTCTCGCGCGAGACGCCAGCGGCCATTCGACGCAAGAGTGCAGGGCGAGGGAGGGCACGGCGGCGGCTGGTCGAGGGCTGGCTGTTTCGGCCGTGGCCCCATCCGGGCGCGCGTCCGTCCCGGCTGCCCGGCGGCAAGCGAAACGAGGCGAGCACGGCGCTTGCTTGCGTGCGTGCGTGCGTGCCCTTGCGGCGCGGAAAACACCTGATGGCATGGTCGGGACGTCTGGCTGGGCAGCGCTCGGCGAGCGACGAAACAGCCCGGCCAGCACGAGCATGGGGGAACTGCAACGAATGGCCGCGGAGGGGACGAGTGGCGCGGGCGTGCGGCGGGAGCGGCGGAAGCGCGCGCCTCGATTGGACGGGAGGCGACGCTGTGAGTGCGTCGTGAGTGCGCTGTGAGGTCATACCTCACCCCCTTGCAACTGCCGACGGCTCCGGCGGTACATCATCATGGGCGACGCAATGCCCGTACAGTACATCGTAGCGGCGGCAAAACCAACAGGCGTGACCTCGTCGATTAAGTAGCCTTTCCTGCGTCGCTGCTCCGTCTCGTCTTCCCTCTCCTCCATCATCATCATCGCCGTGGTCTGCCGCCGACGTCCATCCATCTACGTTGCTCTGTACTCTGTTTACACGCGCCCAGCTGCCCGGCAACTGCGCCAACGTCACGCATACATCATCGTCACCACTGCGCAGCAGCTTGCCCGAGCGCGCCTCTTATCCCGACCGTGCCGAGCGCTGCGTGCCTCAGACAGCTCAACACCGGCATCACACAGCACCGCATAGGTAGCATCAATCGAGCAAGAAAGCCCCCCACGCCCTCATCATCGTCACCGGCATCAGCATCACCACCATGTGGCGCTTCGTCAACCTCGTCATCCGGGGCATCGCCCTGCTCTTCACGCTCATCATCACGGCGCTCATCGGCAACGTCATCGCCAACACCGTCGTCGCCGCCACCTCGGCCACGGCCGCCATCAACTTCACCATGTTCGTCGCCGCGCTCTCGTGGGTCGTCTGCCTCTACGCCATCGCCGCATCCATCTTCACCGCGCTGGCCCTGCCCATCATCCTGCTGCCCCTCGACATCCTGGCCCTGCTCTTCACCCTCATCAGCGCCATCGTCCTGTCCGCCAAGCTGCGCGCCGTCAACTGCGGCAACATCATCAACGACAACCTGCCCCTCAACTGGATCGGCTTCGGCTCCTTCGACGACGAGAAGCGCTGCCGCGAGATCCAGGCCAGCACCGTCTTCATGTGGTTCCTCTGGGTCTGCTACTGCGCCGGCCTGTGCCTCACCGTCTACGAGTCGCGCAGCGGCTTTGGTGGCTCCATGCGCTCCTCGAGGCCTAACATGTCTCAGGTCGGCGCGTAACCGCCCCTTGAACGAAAAGAGGCACAAGTCCGGCATCGCGAGGCTGGTTTCCATCCTCGCGGGCCGGCCCACCAAAACGTTGGAGCTGCACCTGAGCCTGGCGCTCGCACTTTTGCATGCTCTCTTCCACACCGAGATAATGTTAGCCGACTGACTGTTTTTGTACTTGAAAAGAACCGGAATCGTTCTGGAACGGAGTAGGGCTGCTGGTCGCGTTCAATGCACGGGTAATACCATCATGTTTGCAACAGCTAATAATTGCCACGAACAACTGCCGCGGGCCCGGGGCTGGGAGAAGGGCCATGATTGCACGATTTATATTAATGTATCGGTTCATTGACGTATATTTGTGTCGTTCCCCATGGTTCCGAATTTCGTGCCCGGTCGTCACGCAGCTCGAGTGCTTGCGCCGACTACGCTATTCCTGCTATCTGTATTTGTTGCACAGGATGTTACCTGAACATTGTGGCAATGCTACGCCCTCGTGGCCGAAGCTTGGCCGTCGTGTAACCGTTCTGACCCGACTGCTGTCTTGGACATGTCTCCCCAGCAGCCGCTGCCCCCCCACAACCGGGCGCTTCTATAATGTTGCGGCAGTTTCCACGACTCCAGCCGCCTTGAATGCCTTCTTGTTCGTCCACCGCACCTCGACGTTGTGCATCCACTCCATGTACCGTGCCCAACCTATGCGGAAGCACCGTGTCAGCCAGCCGTTGACCAAGCACGAGGGAACAGGGAAGGCTTACTCCAGAAGGCAAATTTGCGACCAAAGTATTTGCCCATCCAGGGCACGATCATCATGGTGAGGATGAGCTGCAATTGCTCCAGGCTCCGGTCCCACTCGGCCTGTGCCTCGGAGTCGGCGTCCGAGTAGATGTCGCTTGTGGAGCTCGACGGGAGGGAGTCGACGTCGTCCTTTTCGTCGGACAAGGACAGGTCTTGGAGGTCGACGAGGGATTCGGCGGCCGCCATTTTATTTAGAGTTCGGCGCAGTCGAGACGGGGAGCTGGAGGAGTCGAGCTGGTACCGGTTAGGAGCGAAGTAAGCTGCCCGATCCGTCTCGAGCTGGCTCCACAAAGAGTTGCCGTCCGAGATGGTTCAGGCTCGCCAGAGGAATGCGCCCTTCTTTGACGGTGCCGGCGCCGCAAATTCCACCTCGCGATGTTCACGAGCGGGCCGATCGTTGTCGATGTCGTCGTCGTCGCCGTCGGTGACGATGGCATCCCCGAGCGCAGCTCCGCCGCGCCGAGAGATGGCTCCCGTGATTGGCCATGGCGAGGGCGGAGGGTCACGTGCTGTGAGGCGTGACCACGGCTCCGATCTCGTAGAGTCACAGCTCAGGCTCACACTACATGACGCTCGCCTGACGCATCGTCGCATCTTCAACAACTTCTTTATAAAAAGGCCAAAGAAGCTTCTTCGAAACGCACGATCCTGCGTCGCCTCTCCCTTTGCCACCACGCGCACGGCACCTTCGCAAGCAGTCCCAGGGCAAGTAAAGACGTCGACATCACACGCGAGCGTCATATTCGACATATCACAGCATCACTCAGAAGCTCAAGAAGAATCCGCCAGGGAGCGCAACCGGCAAGACACCAGGTCAACCTCGAATCCGCAAGCCAGACGCGACTGCAGCAGCAGCCCAGCAGCAATCATGGAGAACCAAGTGAGTCCGTTTTAGCCCTGCTGTCTCTCAGCTTGCCCGTCAGGAGCCAATCCAACCTGCCCCTCCACAATGCCAACCCCGACTGGCCGGCCTGCACGGCACAGCACAAAATACTTGCATAACCACCAATTTTACCCCACTTTCACTGGTCCATTTTCCGCGTGCCACCCTCTCCGTCCCTCCCTCACCACCACACCAAATATCCTCGTCAGAGGCAAACACTTTCTTGAGTCACACCACGTCCTGCTCGAAACCTGCGTCTTCAACCAAAGGCTGCGCCCCACCAGTTGTACGACCTGACTTCCGCGCCCACCTGCTCTTCCGCCTCTGTCCTCTGCCGCATCGCTAACGAATTTCTTTTTTCTCCCTTGCGCAGGATCAGCCTGTCCAACGAAAGCCATCTCGCAAATCCGTTGCCTTCACCGAGGAGCGATTAGTTGTCGACGCCGACGGTTCCGTTACAATGGTGAACAACACCACCGACGAGTCCAAGGAGACGGCTCAGTCGCACACGTCTCGTACGCCGCCGCTGACCGCCGCCCTTGGAGCCTTTGCTGACGCCTCGTCTGAAGCCGCTGTCGACCAAGCGGCCCCCGTCGAGGATGGTGGCTTGGATCTCTCCCTGCTGAAGAAGAAGAAGAAGAAGGCCAAGAAGGTCGAGGACGACGATGGCGCCGATGATGGTGCCGCTCCCGCCGAGGACGGTGGCCTCGACCTGTCGATGAAGAAGAAGAAGAAGAAGAAGGTCGCCAAGGACGTCGGCGAGGAGGACGACTTCGCCGCCAAGCTGAAGCAGCTCGAGGTCAAGGATTCCGAGGAAGTCCCCGAGGCTGAGCAGGAGGAGCAGGGCGACATGGACGCCGGCACCGGCATCTGGGCCCACGACGAGACCAAGGCCATCAGCTACACCAGCCTCCTGCAGCGCTTCTTCAGCCAGCTCTCGCAGAAGAACCCCGACCACGCCCTCAGCGGAACCAAGAGCTACAAGATCCCGCCCCCTCAGTGCATGCGCGAAGGCAACAGGAAAA
The DNA here is from genome assembly GCA_024341135.1 of Tolypocladium album. Taxonomy (NCBI): domain Eukaryota; kingdom Fungi; phylum Ascomycota; class Sordariomycetes; order Hypocreales; family Ophiocordycipitaceae; genus Tolypocladium; species Tolypocladium album. Next base: position 847,054 of record JALHCF010000130.1, read on the forward strand.
CCGTCTTCGCCAACATCGCCGACATTTGCAAGCGCATGAAGCGAACCGAGGAGCATCTCACGGCCTACTTGTTCGCCGAGTTGGGTACCAACGGTTCCGTCGACGGAAGCAGGAGACTGGTCATCAAGGGCCGCTTCCAGCAAAAACAGATTGAGAACATGGTGCGGAAATACATCAGTAAGCGGTGCACACTCCCCTCCGCGACATGCCGTTGCTGACCAAAAATCCAGTCGAATATGTTACGTGCAAGACTTGCAAGTCTCCCGACACAGAGCTCAGCAAGGGTGAGAACCGTCTGTATTTCATCACCTGCAACAACTGCGGATCTCGACGAAGTGTCACGGCCATCAAGACTGGTTTCTCTGCCCAGGTTGGCAAGAGAAGAAAGATGCAGGGCTAAGCAGCCCAACCGCGGATGTCCCATGCGCGCTTGGGGTTCGGGGGGTCTATGGAAGCATTTTTCCGAGCCCATGTCCAATATACCTCTCGTACGTATTTACGGCGTTTTTCTTGCATGGCTGCGCCTCTTGTCATTCGCTTGGTTTGGAACCGTCGACCCCGTTCGTGCGGCATAGGAATAGAATGACCATTGCGCTGGGGGGAGGGATCGGGCGTCTTGGGCAGTATTTTCTTGACTGGTGGTTGGAACCAAAAGCTCTAGGGAACTGCGCGGCGTCTCCCTGGGGGGGAGAGAGGTTGGCGCACAGACGGTGTGGTTGGCATGTAAATAACGCCGGAATGATGACGTTGGACGCCAATTTTACGCTGAAGCTCGTGCGCACCACGTAGGTGTCGTTTCGCCGTGAATCACAAGTCTAGAATCCACAGCGTCTCAGAGTCACAATCACACGCACCGTCGGAGACTCGGCTCAAGTTGAAGGCAGCGCGCCGCCGCATGCCAAACGTCCATCTGTATTCCCACAAAGCAGAAAAGAGCGTTCTGTCACCGCCGTGATCCAACCCAAACCCAAACTTTCTTGTTTTATGCTCTGCCCTTCATTCATACCCGGTACTGATATCCAGGGTCGCGATGTAAGTCTTCCCTCGTTCCTGCTCACTGGCGCAAAGGACGCGCCGTCTCGTCTAATATACATGCGGTAATATCGACAGCAGCAAGACCACGCCTAATTCAAGTCAACGCCGCCCAGTGGGGTTTGCTAAGTCTCCTTTCAGGTCGCCATCGCCCAACTAAGCGGGGGCGAACAGAGACGATGCCGCTGCGGCCGAGAGGCCGTGGCTGCGTGAGTATCGAGCCAAGTCTCGCGACTCGGCGGATGAGGCCCCTTCGCGAGTTGCCTCGTCTGCATTTTCTTGCACCTCCGCTTGGGCCCTGTCGAATGCCGCGTGGACCCATTTGGCCAGGCGACACTTCTCGACGTACTGGTTGAGGGTCTTGTCCTCCCACCGCATGGCTTCGATCAGCTTCGCCTGCTCGCCATCTGCAAAATTTTGGAAGCGGCGATCGAGGCTCTCTGTAAATACACCCAGCACATCTTGAGGCTGCGTGCACTGGAAAGGTGCCCGAGCATCCTCTGCATTGCTGTCAGCGAACGGTTCGGGGCAATAACAAGAAGGGCTGGAGCACGTACGGAATCGGATGCAGTCCATGAGCATGGCATACAGTTCGGTGTCGGCAATGCGGTTCACGACTTCGGTATCGCCTTTCAGTTGGGTGTCGTTGATTTTCGCCCAGTCATCTCGAATGAACAGGCGTCTCCAGATGAGCTTCTTGGCGTCCTTGACCTCGTCGGCGTGGCATGCAGTCTCGGCAACCTTGAGTGCCATCCAGAATGGATGGGGGATCTCTTCCCTCGACTCGGGAGCCAGAGATACCAGGGTTAGCAGGTCGATGAGATACATAGGGTCCAGCGCCTGGTGGCTCAGAAGCTTCTCCATGCCATCTGTGAAGAGCTGAAGGAGCGCCTTTTGCCGTCGGGGGATGTTGGTGCTGTGCGTCTCTAATGCGAAATTAAGAGCTGCCGCGCTGTCCACGGCATCGTACGTGCTTGCTTGCACCTGGTTGTAAAGGTGACCTTGTATCTCAACGAGAACCAGCTCGTTGTCAATCCGGTCAAGTTTTCCTTCCCGAAGAGACTCGTCTGAGTTCACTGTAAAGGAGTGTTGCGACTGCGGTTTCCCCTCTGCTTCGGCCATGAGGGCAAGCTTGCCAAGACTCAACTCAATTTTCCTCCTCCATATCTGGTCCTCCGTCGTCAAGGCCAACTCCAGAAGCGTGTCGGAGGCGTGGCTGAAGTCTTTTTCTTGCTGGACGTCATTGATCCATGATATACGAGCCAGACTTGGTCTGCTTCTGAGGAATCGAGTCTTGAAGCCGAGCGTGTCCAGCGAAAACTCCAGCACGGCTTCGACGCCGTGCTTCTCGAGCAGGTATTCGTACACAGGGAACGCAAACGGCTCTCCATATTTGCTGAATGAGTCCTCCAGCTGCGTCATCTTTGCCTGCCGCAGAGTCTTCAGGTTCTTCACTTCAGCAGCAGACAAGCCCTCGCCTTCTTCTGCAAGTTGCGACTCCAACGACCCAATGTGTTCTAACAAAATGACCGCGAGGGCGCTGAGACAGCCGTGCTTCTCGGCGATTTTGGCACCCTGCTCCCATTTGCCGAATTGGGCCAGGAACACTGGTTTGTTGTGCCTTTCCGCATCATACGTCTTGACGTATTCCTGAGCCACCGTTTTGTTTTCTGAATTTTTCAGCGCCCAGCGAGCGTATTCCAGCACCGCGGTAAGCATGCCGTCAGTCAACGCCGGCAGGTCGTCGAAAATCTTGGTGAGAACCGTGGGGTCCGGCTTGTTGGGTGATTTCTGAGCGCCTCGCAACGCTTCGTGTTTCCTGAACCATTGGTCGCAAAGATCTGTCAAGCGCTTGAGATTGTTGGCGATGTACAAGCAGCCGGTCCAGGGCTCTGGGAGGCCCTCGTATCCGTCGCGCAAAATACCCATTCGCAAGGATTCCTGGCCGAGGCCGTAGAAAGACAGGTTGCTCTGCCGGAAGTCATGTGCTGCCAAATGAGTGCTGATGTTGACCTGCATGGCCTCGTGCATGAGAACCGTCACCTTGGCATCGTCGAGGAGTTTGTCCTTGTACAAGACTTTGATAACTTCGTAGGACCAGGCAACGAAGAGCTCCAGACGGAAGATATCGTTGACGAACCAGTGGCGTACTCTGTCCAGCTCACCGATATTCGCCATTGGGTTATTCTTCTGGTCTTCGTGGATGAATTCGACAATCATCCCGATCAAGCTCTTCTTGTCATCAGCAGGTCGGCTCGCAGTGAAGGCTTCGTGGCGTTTCCAGAGGACGGCGGCAACGTGCATCTTCTCCGCATTGAACAAGAGCTTCCAGCGTGTCTTGCGATCCAGGTCAGCGCCGATGTTTTGCAGGTGCAGCATGAGTCTCTCCAGCGCGTCTGACCGTGCACGGAGATTGTCCTCGACCGATGCCGGCAGCGTGGAGACGTATGATGTCGATGAGCTCAGGATCTCATGGCTCACTTCCAGCGCCGCGGCCGCAATTTCCTCCTTGGTAAACATGGCGTCTTGTCGTCCATCGAACAAGAGCGGGCTGTCCTTCTTTGCGCCGAAAAACACAGCTTGCTCCAATTTGCTCTTCGCGGATACTTGAGGGGGTTGGTCGCTCGCAAACTTGTCCACGTCGGTCGTTACAATTCGCACCACTCCAGCGCCGCGCACCATAAGCACAACAGCCGGGTTTTTGGTCTTGTACCGAAGCGACCGGGCTTCATCAAAGCCACCAGAGGGCGATGTCTCTTCAAATCCAGAGCCGACAATCTCGTGGGTGTTGTCTTCCCGAAAGTCGACAACGTCCTCAAACGAAGCAGGCAGGATGTGGCTGTCGGATCGTAGTTGTGACTCGGGGGACTCTGGCGGGATTGCCACAGACGCGACGACTGCGGCGCTGTCAAAGACAACGAATGCTACGAGAGCAGGGCGAGGTAAGTAAACTCGAGGTCGTACGGCTTGTGTGGGGTCCGAAGGCGAGAACGGAGTCGAGTAGGACGTGATTGGTCGAACCATGCCAATTTGGCAGTCACCAGGGGTCATGATAGCCTCGATCAAGGCATATCTAGATGTGTTTCGTCGGGTCAAGCTGACTAGCAGCAAGAGGTGTTGTACCATCGCGTCGTCGGAGGCCATCGCGTCGCTCAACCTGCTCAGCTCCAAGTACTTGGCATCGAGGCCTTTCGGTACGAAGGTGAAGTCGATGGCTTCGAAAGACTCGGCGGAGAAATCCTGGCTTACGGGGTCGGTTTCCTGGAGAGCTGAGACGAGGCGCTCTCGCACGTCTACCTCGCCGGTGGGCTCGTTGTGACCTCCCCGGTGAACCTTCCAACATTGCAGCTTGCCCTTGCTTGTGAGCGTTACAATGTTCTTCTCGCCGACACGTGCAGACCGATCAGCACGGACGGCCGCAATGTCTCCACGGAGGGACAGATGCGAAAAGGCATGGCGAATGCTTCCCAGTATGCCGCTGCCCGAAGGCGAGAGATTCGTCCTCAAGAATTGTACCGAAATCGCCGGGCGCCCATGGCCATCTCGGACACTCATGTACGCCAACCTTCCGGTGTTGAATGTGAGGACGAAGCCTGCCGACTCCGCGTTCGTAATACCGACGACCTTCTCTCCGGATGACATGCCAGAAATCATATATTCGACGCCGGATCGATCTTTCTTTATGAAAGCAAAGGTGGCGGCGCTGGATATCGACTCCCAGTAGACAACCTTGCCGCTGCCGGCCATAACGACGACCAAGCCGGGCTCGGAAGATGAGGCCGAAGGCGAGACGAGGCATCCGACGGGCAGGGGATCCGTAGGTTTTGTCGCAGAGGGTAGCGTGAATGTAAATGTCTCGGGAGATTGCGATGTCGAATTATACGACCAGACAATGGCATGCGCTGGCGTCAGAGTCAAAGCATAGCCGGACGATGCGAATATGTCGGCGCGTTGATTTCCTAGCGATGTTAGCTGCTTGTTATTCGGGTCGGTGCAGGTCAGTAGTCAGAACGCACCCGACCAATCCGACCTGATTCTGTCTGGCAACGCAGGGAGCTTGGAGACGGTGAAGGCATTGGTGCTTGCCTTGAAAATTTTGAATTCAGTCAGCGACGCGTTATTTTCAACGGATCGAATGGTGGGCGAGAGGTGTACGAACCAGGACGAGGCTGCCGTCGCCCTTGTTTGCAGCTCGGTCGCCATGCTTGGCCTTCTTGGTCCGCAGGGTAGACTCTCTGCGCAGCGCGTGATGCTGGGTGCTATCGATGGGGGCGTCGCGTTTCTTTACATCAACCGCGGCGACTGCATCGACCGTAGCAACTTTGTCGGGCTTGACCTCGGCCATTTCAGGTTGGGCATCGGCGGGTGGCTGGACAAAAGTCTGCTGCGTCAAGGGGAGGCGCTGGCGTTTGGCCTTCGGCTGCTGGACGAGGCTCTCGGAGCTCTTTGGGCGCTGACGACGGCGAGACCGAGTGGCCATAGCCGGGCCGCCCTCAGCGACCGAGGGAGAAAACATTGTGGCGGCGTGATCGTCGAGGATGGCCGCGGCGGGTGTTTCGACGACGATGGACGGGCGGGAGGGAGGGAGTCGCGGGCTCAGAGCTGCATCTCGAGCGGCCCGACGTCGAGGCAGAGGCGACGTGGAAGATGCACGATGCGCTGTACAAGATGCAGGATGGATGATGGCAGCGATCGTGTGCGTGGCAGCGAAGGGGAGAGGTGCTGGTGGAGGGCAGCTATTGGTCGTCCGCGAAAAACAAATGCCCGGCAGAAAGAAGCCAAGCTTGGGACTGAAAGACGGGTGACCGCCCTTGCTCGCGCCCGTTGAGCTTACCTTTTGTGGGGGCCCTGCGCGGCCTGCCTCAGGGGATACATGGCTGCTGCAGGGCACCTCGGCGGGCCGGCAGGTACCTTGCAAGTACCTTCATCGGGCGGCTCTGCGATGCAGCGTCCAGCGATCGATAGCCGTGCGACCACCCAGTGCACCACCGACCACAGCTCACTAAGGTAAGGTAAATACCGCCCTGACTGGGTTGGGTTGGCGCCAACCAAACCACCACCAGCAGCAGCAGCGCCAAACCCAAGTGTTGACACCCGACAACTGTTCACATCCAGCCAACCATCTCACGATCCAGTTATTCCCTAAGCTACACGGATTTAAAGTCCAAAGGCTTGTGAGCGCACCATTGGCCCGAAGCCGGAGGCGGATGCTACCCTATATCATCGGAGTCCCGAGGCGCCGGTGAGCACGCGGCATGACCTGGCCGCGAGATGAGGTGGTTCTCGACGGCGGTCACCATCACCGACCCTCTGGTCAAGTACCAGACGCTGGTCAGGTCTGGACTGTATGCACCCGACCCGGCCCAGCATCGACTGGCGAGACATCTCCGCGACCTCTACCTGCGAATCAAGGACTATTCACCGCAGGTCGACTATCGGCAGAGACTCAATGAAGTAGCTCGCCTCACCGAGATCAAGCCACCCGCCGATGACAATGCTCATGGCATCCTCGCCTTGAGGAACCATGGCATATGGCGCAACCCGCTCTTCAAGCATCTCCTGCCAGCCGTCGAAGGACGGGACAGTCTGGCGCTGACAAGAGTCTTGCATGGCAAGGACATGGCCATCGAGATTGATTCGCCTAGGGGCTTGTTTCTTTCCGGCGAGGTCGGCACCGGGAAATCCATGTTGCTGGACCTACTTGCTGAGAGTTTACCAACAAAGCGGAAGAGGAGATGGCATTTCAACACCTTCATGCTCTATACGCTCTCGCAATTGGAGAGCCACAGAGAACTGCACTCCACCGCTTCCACGGTGGATGCCGAGTTCTCGCTCGTGTGGATGGCAAAGAAGCTGGTCGACGAATCGCCGATTCTCTTCCTGGACGAGTTCCAGCTGCCCGACCGGGCCGCCAGCAAAATCCTCAGCCACCTCTTCCTGGCATTCTTCCAACTCGGCGGTGTCTTGGTGGCCTCTTCGAATCGCATGCCGGAGGAACTTCAGAAGGCGACTGGCGTGGACTATGCGCCCGACCCTGCACGGGGCTTGATGCGCAAGATATTCGGCCGCCAAGCACGGTCCAAAGGCGAGCTCTACGGCCAGAGCAGCGACTTTGCAAACTTTCTGGAGGCCTTGAGAGCTAGATGCGATTTTTGGCAGATGGATGGCGCGCAAGACTGGAGGCGGAAAGAAGAACTTCAAAGTCCGGAAGCCTCAGAAACCGCGCCCGTGGACGGAGCGGGAGGAATCACATCTGACCCATCTCAAGAAGCGCTTAAGCCCGACGGAAGCGAGGCACGGAAGCGGCCGTACAATTATTACCTTTGTGGCGAAGACGACAGCTCCTGGCAAAAGCGAATCTCCGAAACACTTTCGTGGACTGGAGCGGATGCTGTTCCATGGGAGCCTTCGTCGGTTGTGGTTTACGGCCGAGAGGTTTGCACGCCACAACATTACAGCGGCTTCGTTTTCTGGAACTTTGAAGACCTCGTCGGGTCGTTCGGCCCAGCAGACTACATTACGATGGCGTCGTCGTATCATACATTCATCATCGACAAGGTGCCCGTTTTAACGATCCTCCAAAAGAACGAGGCCCGTCGCTTCATCACCTTCCTCGACGCCCTCTACGAGGCACGCTGCAAACTGGTCATCCGGGCCGAGAACGTGCCGGACGATCTCTTCTTCCCGGAGAGCGGGACAGCGTCGCAAAGCAATCCTCGAGCTGCCGACGAAGCCGACGACGCAACGTATTCTGAAACTGTGGCGGAAGTCTACCAAGATCAAGTGTCACCCTTCAGACCCAACGTCTCGTACTACGACACCAAGTCATCCACGGCAAAATACGACCCTGACCAGGATTCTGATTTTGGATTAGAGAAGCCACGCGTCGACTTTGGAAATGCTGGAGCATTTACGGGAGAGGACGAGCGCTTTGCGTACAAGCGGGCCATCTCTCGACTTTGGGAGCTGTGCAGCGCGAGGTGGCATGCCAGGACAGGAGACTGGTGGCAGCCCTTGCCCGCGGAGGCAAGGCACTGGGAAGGCAGGTCTGTCTCGAAGCCGTTGGGCAGAAGCGTAATAACGAGGCCTCGAGAGGACAATGGTGAGGGCATGGGGAATAGCATCGAATTAGACGAGCCAGCCGGACTTTCCAAGTGGAGTGTCGAGCATCTCAAGAGGCAGATGTCCGGCGAGCAATAGACAAGACAGGAATAGAAGGATACAACATATAGCTTTGTTGTGATTGCATAATGCATAATTCTCAGCATCATACGCAAAGTACCTTATACAGCTGTTCCTTATATGGGACGGCATTCCATCGTGGATATCGTTACAACCATGAACCTAAACGCCTTGCAATGTCGCCATCTATGTACCCAGGCCGGCGCCTTCACAGAGTCGTCACTCCCGGCGTCCAAGCCTCACCTATCCTCTTCATGTCGTCGCTGAACTTCTTGCTCGTAATCTTCTTCCCGCCGCGGCCCCCAAGCGGCGCATGGTCATCCGGCTCGAAGAACGGATTCTGCAGCAGGCGCACGTACGCGCTTTGCATGGCCCTGAAGACGGGCTTCATCTCCGCGTCCCTCAGCCCCGCACCGGCAGGTCTCGCGCCAGCAACCGTGCCATCGACGCGGCGGCCGCGCATGTCGACGACGCAGACCATGCGCACGCCCGTGTTGGTCTCGAAGCCGTAGGCCGCGAGGCGGTCGTCGACGGCGTGCAGCAGGCCGACGTCGCCGGAGAGGCCGACCCCCGCGGCGGCGTTGTGCTTGGCGCGCAGGTCGAAGACGTCGATGGTGGAGGAGAGCATGAGCGAGAACTGGAGGGGCGTGCGGATCGGGGCGAAGGAGTTGGTCGAGGGGTCGTACGAGGGGAAGATGGAGATGTGTAGCGGATTGTTCTGCCGGGGGGTCAGTGAGTTGTGAGTAGGCAGCGAGGGGCGGGGAGAGGCCGTACATTGCGTCCGATAACGCCTAGACAGGCGATTGACGGGATCGCGGCCGACATGGTGGACTGCTGTGCAGACAGACGGCCTGGTGTAGGTAGGTTGAAGTTGACTTTGTGGGGGTGGGAGCTGCGAGAGCCTGGACATTGCGGGATCACGGATGTGGGGCCTGCTCCTGATGGAGCTGCGAGTCTACGAGCACCGCAACAGCATATACAGCACAAATCTGGGCACGCTTGACGGCGCTAGGTAAGATTCTGCGGCCAGATATAAAATGAGATACCCGCAAACTTACGTTGTTGTTGTTGAACCCAACCACCCCGGTTGCTCGAGTCTGTGTGCGTGGACATCTGAGTTTTCCACTTACAAGAGATTCAGTGGCAGCGCAGCCACATAAGCAACCCCAAGTGTATTAGACTTGATCTCATGGTGTAATTGTGTAACCTCTACATACAAGTCCTTTTTCTTCTCGCCATCTTTCACTCCCTTCATGGCTTGTTGGAAACTATATTTTGACGGTTGGACAGCTGACTAGACCGCAAAGACTACTTGACACTTGTGTCGGAGGGTCGTGAAATGTAAACCTTGTTTCTATTGATGTTGGCGGCTGTGGAGCTGCTTGGAGCCAGGAGATGCTTCATGGGTGAGTTTTGGAATATTGTCCAGAAACTGTACTACGTCCCTAACATGCACTTATAAGGGGATGGGCAACGGTGAGACGCTACCTAGACGTTGGTCCACGAATGATAATCCCAGCAGCGATGCAGACTGCCACTGTTTGCTACCTACTCGCGGCAACTCACCGATTTCTCATTCCCGTCTCCAAATGCACGGTTCTCAATCTGCACCCGCGCATCTGCAACAGCGGGCTTCGGTGGCAGTGCTGTTTGCTCAATTGCCATGGCGACATGTATGTAATGGGGGACAATTCCCTCGCCAAAGATGCAGCATCGATTTGAACTCAGGACCGATCCAACTTTCTCTTCTGCAACCACAGCTCGCCAGCACAGTTGTCATCACTACCACGCCATGTCTGCCACGGATATCAATACCGAGTCTCGAGACGACATCTGGACCCTTTTCAGGTCCGAAATCGATTACATAACTACAGAAGAGGGCCAAGGCGGCGACAACTCCCTCGATGAAACTCTGCGGTCTTGCATCCACGCTATCACCTTCCGCTATGCCAACACTACGGTTCCCACGGCCAAGATCGAACCTGAGGTGCACAATGCTTGGTACGTGTGCATCCAGGCAGCAAAGCACATGTACTGCGCCAACTACAAGCAAGACGCACTGGTACGCACCATCGTTGCCGCCAAGGTCATGGGGCACTTGAAACGCCCACGCCCTGTCCCTGGTGATGACGAGCGCAGCGAGGGTGATGGGGAGCTTGTCTGTTTCTCCGATGGCTCAAGGTTCTGGGTTGACCTGCCCTTCTTTGGCATGGACCTTGTGGACGAATGGGCCAACCGCTACTATCTGGCCACGAACTATTATGAGACCCAGCGCAGCTACCTGGCTGCCTTTGTAGGACGGCTTCTCTCCGTTGGCATCTTTGACGGGCCGGCAACTTGCTTGCTCTCGTTGTTTCGAGAGACGCTCGAAACGGAACGACCATTGGTCTCACCAACCGAGACGGAAGCCAAGGGGAGGAATGGCGGCACAGAAGCCATCCTGCCAATTACCGACCTTCTCAGCGCCCTTCAGCAGCTCCTGCTACATATCGAAGGAGGCGCACGCATGCTGCGACACCACTATTCCCACGGGAATAGCCGGATGGGTGCCAGTGATTGCGTTGCGCGGCTGTCTAGCCTCGGCGAGCTAGCCGTCCAGTCTGGGGCTATCGTCTCGGCCGGGTACAGCCCGGAGCGTTGGACGTTCTGGAAAAGGCGCCTCGAGGAACTGGCTAAATGCGACGATGAGGATATCGCGGGAGACGCAGAGTCATGCTTGTTGTGTATTCACGGCGAGGTGGATGGCAAAATTGGAATGTTTTTGGGCTAATACTTCCTAAAGAGCATGGGGAAGCGGAACTAGCACGCTCTTGAGGCAGAGGCATCATTGCCTTCACTTTCCCTTCATTTGTAGTCACGCGTCTAAGCAAGTAAAGCCAGTTTCTCTGCAAGGTTTTGCTGACTTGACTCCAATGTTGTCACTGTACTTTAACGATCAGTTTCCACTAACCAAAGGAAATACATCAAAATGGACTTACACACGATCAAAGTGGCCGTAACATTGCAAAAACATGATGTGAACGTGAGCTCAGACATGATACCCGACGTCATGGCGGCCGGCCGCGCCCGCTTGGTGGCGCAACTCTTCTATTCACATCTTCCAAACACAAAGTTTAGGAGACGGAGAAGCTTACCGTTGACGGTTAAACTTCAAAAGCCAACATTGCCGCCTCAGCAAAGATATTGTAGCTGCTGTGCTCTCGATTGATAAGCCAGGATTTGCAGGAACGTCTCTTTTGTGAGCCGTGCAACATGACGGAAGGGTATCGTGGCGAGGTAGTGCCCACAGTGAGGCGCGACACTATTACACAAGCCATGCTGCGTCCACACCACTAAGCGCGTCCTTTACTCCTCATCGTCTACGAAACCCACCGTATCCTCCAATCCCCTCAATACCTCTTCTATCTCGGACGGGTCGGTGATCGCCCAGACACCGCCACCCTTGACCAGGTCCCTGCCTCTCACGCCAACCTCCTTTCCGACCAAGTTCCTGCCGACCTTGCCCGGCCCAATGCCGACCCATCTCCTGACCTTTTCCTCCTGGTCAAGGTACTTGATGCTGTCCCACCAGCGGACCGTCTCCAAACAGCCCCTCGCCAGCAGCTCCTTGAGCTGTTCTTTGCTCTTAAAGGGCCGCGCGCTGACGTTGCTGACGCACGGTATCATCCCGGGGAAGGTAATCATGTCCTCGCCCTCGCGCCCCGCGACGCGGCTCTTCTTGTTGAGCAGCGACTGCATCACGGCCACGGCGGGCTTCATGATGGGGCTGTGGAAGGGACTGTCGCTGTGCAGGCGCACGGCGCGGGGGTCGTGCCCGAGGAACTGCCGCACGTGTGCGATGAGCGTCTTGATGCGCTCGATGTTGCCGCTGAGGACGATCTGGTTCTTGCTGTTGATGTTGGCGATGAGCACCTGGTCGATGGGCGGCACGTCCTGGCTGCTCTCGGCCTTGCTGCCCGCGCTCGAGTGCCCGACAAAGTCGCGGATCGCGTCGATCAGGGCCTTGAGGTACTCGGGCTCGGTGATGACGGCCACCATGCCGTACTCGCCGCCGTAGTCCTGCACGGCGCGCCTCGTCGCCTCGGACATGGCCTCGGCGCGCTTCTGCACCAGGTACAGGCTGTCCTCGAAGTGAATGTACCCGCCGGCGACGAGGGCCGCGAACTCGCCCAGCGAGTGGCCCAGCGTGAAGTCGAAGTGGTCGGCGACCCTGAAGCCGAACTCGCGCTCGAGGATGCGAAGGATGAAGATGGAGGTGGCCATGATGGCGGGCTGCGCGTTGGTCGTCTGGGTGAGGACCTTGGAAGGCCCGTTTTGTATTACCTCGGAGAGCTTATAGCCGACGTGGTGGTCAATCTCGTCGATGATCTCGGACGCCGTGGACGGGAAGGCCTCGAGCCACGGGGTGAGCATGCCGACCTTCTGCGTGCCCTGACCTGGCAATTAAGCAATTAGCTCGTCTCTCGGCAAGGCACAGCGGGAGGACTAAAGCGCAATTGCCCACCTGGGAAGAAGATGGCGGTTCGCGGCCGCGATGCCTGCGCCGTCGAGCTCCATCTCCTCGGCTGCGCGTCGTCGGCCTGGTTGAATCGCTGCGGCGCGTAGCATCTCAGCGCCCTGACGCCCGCAGCGCGTTGGCGCCGGAGCGTAGGAACGACGAAGCGCTGCATAGCCGCACAACGGCCCTGTCGTGGCTGGCGATGTCAGGCCGATGTGCTCATGCTCGCGATGCCTCCAAGACCCAACGGTGGCTTCGTTATATGATGTACACAACGTAATACAGTGGCCGAGGCGGCCGCACGTGGGGCCGGTTTGGCCCTGCAGGTGGAGAGCGACAGTAGCCGCGGGGGCCCCTCAAGAGCTCCAGTGCTCCCCAGCTCCCCAGCTCCACTGGCCGACTCCAACCGCTGGCCCGAAAGTGCCGACGTCCCGTGGATGGCTTCCTTGGAGCTTCGGCAGCCCCTGGACCGTTGGGATCTTTGTCTTGCTTTGCATTGCGAGAAAAACCTTCCTCAGCCGTCACTGCCAGCTGCGAAACGCGCAGCGGTGTAGCCTCGTCCTGGCCAAGGGGATATCTGAAGTGTAGGCATCGCCCATGCGCCTGGGACGTGGCTTGCGCGATTCAGCGCAATGGGGCCAACGGGCTTGATGACTACCCCCAACAGCTGAGTGAGCTGCTCCGCTGGTACGCCTGATTCATGTTCATTACATCGCCAAGCTACGGAAGCTCGCTCCTAGCAGCGGATCTCCACGCCGCCCTTGCTCACGGTCAAGTACTTGACGCCCTTGTAAGGCTTCACTCCTTCCGCCAGGCCCCGGCTCTTCCTCGCGTCTATCATGATGCTGTCCACCTTCAGCCCGCTAGCCAGCCACCCCTTCACCGAGAAGCTCACAGAGGCCGAGCTGGGCATCAGGATCTTGTTCTGCGCCACCTTCTTGACGTCTTGCTCTCCACCGCCATCGTCCTTATCCTGCCCCGATTCCCTCGCCGTTTTGCTTTGATACGGCTCATCATATGAATATTCGCTGCCGAATCCGAAGCCGCTCGGGTCGAATTCCTGCTGCCCGCCGTCGGCCAACGGTCCGACCACCGTGCACCGCAGTCCGAAATGGGATGTTGGGCCAGAGAGCTCCTTGGCAGGCACATGCCATTCAAGTATCCTTTCTCCAGGGTTGAAGCTTGCATCGCCTCTGCTGGGACGGATATCGGAAAGGTTCCTCACATCTTCCGGCAGGGGAATAGTTATCTTCAGGTCGTCCAGCAGGGGGGCACCTGGAGAGCCTGGGTGAGGACCCCCGAGTCTGCCAGCACTGCCGCTCCGCCCAAAGTTGTTCGTAGATGAGGAGCTGGGTGTGCCAAATATCTTGTTCACCTGTAACCTGACCTCGAAATCTGATCCCAGAGGGCCAAGGCTGGTCCTCATCTCCAAATTGACGGGCAGCTTCAAGTTATTGGAGCTCACGCTACCGCTCTTCCCACTCGTAAAGGGCAAAAGGTCAACCTCGTACCCTGCCAATATGAAGCGGCCGTCAGGGGGTATGAAGCTCAATTCGCCCGGATGCTCTTTCCATCTGTTCAATCTCACACACGGGTGAAAGACGGGGAGCTCCATGATGCCACCCAGATTGTGTTTCCCGGATGGACTCGTCAGGCTGACTGTGATGTCGGGCACACCAGAGACCTTGGCGGTGAATGCGATTGTCCCGTTGGCAAAGGCGGCCAGCGGCCGACCCGAAGGAGCGAGAGTGACGGACAAGGTCTCGACGACGTCAGCGTATAACTCGTTGGACGTGTGTCGCACATTGGCCCGCCTCCACGGCAAAGCCGGCGTGTTCGTTACCGCGAGGGGCGGTGGGCTTGGGCTCGAGAAATTGCCGGCCAGAGGAGTTTTTCTAGAATTATATCAGCAAGAAGCACGTTGGATTGCACTCGATGCACTAACCCAGGCAGGGTTATGCTGCCAAGCAGCTTGCCAACCCAGCCCTCGACCTCGACGACCTCCCTCAGGGCATTGGGCTCTGTCGTGCTGATGTTTCCCGCATCGCACATCTCGGTGAGCAGCTGAGCGACCACATCGTAGTTGTTCTCGATCTTGACGGCCAAGAGCGGGGCACCAACGAAGTCCTCGAAGGCGTCGACGACGCGGTGCAGGAACTCGAGGACGAGCAGCGGCTCAATCTCGGTCGACGAGGTCGCGAGCAACAGGAGATTCGCGTGCGTGAGGCTGAAGACGAGCGTCGGCGGGCTCGCATTGGGGAGGTAGATCAGGTTCGGTCTGGGGGCCGGATGCTCGAGGTAGAGGGGCAACAGGTGCGCCGCCGACAGCGGCCGGCCCGTGTAGGTGTGCGACAACAAGGCATTCCTGCGGGCGAGGGGTCAGCGCGGTCAGCGGTGATGGAGGGCCCGGGGAGGCGAACCTGTTGTCGTCGTAGATGTGCAGCGCCTCAATAACGCCGTTCATGGTCACGACCAGCGCCCGTCCAGGGCGTTGATGGAAGCTCACCTCGGGCACCTTGCTGATGCGGCCCGCCACCGCCGCGCGACTGCTAATAAGGTACGTTAATGACGGAATTTAACGTCCCCGCGCACGTGATGGAGGCTCTGCCTTCTATAACTTCAATGGACCATCACTAAAAGCGGGGCAATGAGGCACCCTGACGCAGGGGCCGCAGGCCAGCGGAGCGAGTCCGGCTACCTAAAGTGAAGGTAGAGAGGATGGACGAGGAGTTACCACAGAGGTAATGAGTGAGGAATTTGATCGACCAACAATGTCCCGATAGATCAATACGATCCCTCACAGGACCATGATCCATCTCAGTACACACAGGGACATGACATCCATCCTCACTTCATGATACATGTAGCTTACACAGCGCACCTAGCCGCATGCAGCTTTCAGCCACCCTCGCTGATTCGTTTATTGATGCTGGGTGAACGAGCTGGCTTGCGCCCTGGCCTTTATCCTAACAAAATCTTGCAGCGTATCTCTTGAGAACCCAACCCGCACAATAGCATCGCATGTTTTTCATGAAATCTATGATAGTACTAGACGTTGGGCAGGAAGTGGTAGCTTCAACACAGCCATAGAAGCTCAAAATGGCCCAAAGAGCTGCGCAATGCAACCGAATAGCAGTGTCTTGTTTAAGTGAATTTGGCTACGGCCAGGCGCCGCTCGTTGTTGGTGCGCCTGTTCACAAAATCAGGATATGAAAGTGTGAGCTCAACGCCGCCGCTGACGATATGGTCAACAGCCTCAACACCTTGCATGAAACTAAACCCGAACACAATTAGTATGATGGTTCCGTGAGGCGGGAAGGCCAAGGCATTCTGCGGTATTGGAAGAAATGGAGGGATTCATTTATACCTGTGATCCTGGTTTCCAACCTCGTACTTCCAGGCGCCAAAGCGACCACGAGACAGAATATCCTTGTCGCGCAAGTAAGGCAGGATTTGCTCCAACGCGCCGTCTCTCTCCAGGCTTGGAGTCGGATAGCCGTGGTCAAATCGACGGATGTACGTGCTCACAATCTCATCTTCGGGAGATAGGAGGTCGGTGGCAACAAGTCCCTTGATGCAGTCCTCTAGGAGCGTTTCTTGGTTGACAGGCTTGAAGGACGACTCGGAGACCTCGAGCATGATAGACCAGTACGGGCCTGGCTGGGCGATAGAGGATGAAGGTTTTCGGCCGTCAGCTAGCTGTTTGGTCGGGAGCTTGACCTCCTCGCTTGGCTGGTTGAAGGGAGAATAGTTTGAGAAGATTGTTGCGCGGTAGAAAGGACAGTTGTCCTCACTAAAGTACAGCTACAAGGGTGGTCGTCGCGTCAGTTGACATAGCCAATTTTGTCTCAACGAAGCTCGAGACCTACCCAGCACTTGTCACCGATACGCTGGGGACGTTCACCACGGATCCCAACACCAATTACATTGGTAGAGGAATAGAAGAGAGGCTTGCACATCTGCTGCAGCTTCTTATCGCTCA
The DNA here is from genome assembly GCA_024341135.1 of Tolypocladium album. NCBI lineage: Eukaryota > Fungi > Ascomycota > Sordariomycetes > Hypocreales > Ophiocordycipitaceae > Tolypocladium > Tolypocladium album. Next base: position 863,748 of record JALHCF010000130.1, read on the forward strand.
TGCTTTGGGCCAGCGAGTCCACCGCCACGGTAGAAATAAGATGCTTATATCGGACCGTTGTGCCTTTTGTTGATGTTAGTCTTCACTGGCTGTGGTAACGTCAAGATCCGAGAACGATGAACAAACCGTCTTTGAGATGGGCCGTCTTTGCATCCGCGTCGACCTTCATCACAGCACCGTTGTCGCCAAATCGAGTATTGTTCCTCGGCAGCGTCTTGGCCACGGCAATCCAGATACCGCCTGTACCCCCACGGGCGGGGAAGCGGAATGTGGCATTAGGACCCCAGTTTCCCGCGACTTTGTTCAAAATCACATTTTTCATGAGCAAGCGGACGTCGGGAGCGGCGACACGCTCGCCGAGCCAGGAAGCGTTCATCTACCCTGTTGTTAGAAAACATGACAACTCGATTTGATAATGTTGCATCCTTACCTTGGTGGTAGGGACAGCCCACACCTTGAAGTTATATGGACGCATAAAGATTTCCGTCAATCGCTCTCCAACATTTCGGACGTTCCACTCGTCGAAATTCTTGGGTTTATCCGCGGGGGAGCGAACGCGAGCCTCGAGCGCGGCATCAATCAGGCTGTCCATGCACCTGGCTTTCTCCTCCGCGGGCAGAACCGCGATATTGTTCTGAAACGGGTACGGGACCCATCCTCCATCGTATCGAACGTACGAAATGCGTTGGTGCTCGTACCAGTCGTCAGGCTTGGGCAGAGCTTCGTGGAGGACGTCGTCGAAGTAGCGGTAGTGGGAGAATATGACGTGCCCGCCAACGTCGAACAGCTTTGAGCCGCAATGTGAGATTGATGTTGCGTTTTACATCGGATTGTTCGGTCGCTGAGCACTCACGAAGCCTTCAGGAGTAATATCCGTGGACGCGAGTCCGCCTGGTGTTGAGTTGGAGTCCACAATAAGCCACGATGCGTTATCCTACAGCGTTGGGCTGGTCAGTAATTGAAATCGGGTGCCCCATGCGAACGAGTGGCATCTTCACGTACCAGTTGATTGAGTCTCTTGGCAGCGCCGAGACCTAGGCCCTGACGTCAGCATTGTTCTGTTGTTTCTGGCACCGACACCGCGTTTTGGAAACTTAGCTACCTGTAGGCCCCGCGCCAATCACGAGAACGTCAACATCACTTGGCGAATTGGTTAGCAACCACGGTGTACCAAACATCGGCGATCGACTTACAGAACCTGTTTGCTCATCTTGACGATCGTCGATGAGTCAATTGGAATGGGCTGCTCAACACAAATTCTATTGCGATGCGTTTGAATGAGTGTGCTTGGGAGGAGTTTCGTTTGGCAATGAATGGCAAAACACTGGCAAGCTTCGTCATCCAGACGTGTCCTTGCTCTTTGCGTGTCTCAACCCCGATTTTATTTGACCGGAATGGCCCGCGAAATTGCAATAATGAGATAGACAGGGGCGCAGTGCATGCATGCACATTGGCACCTCACAATTTGGGCTTAGTATCATGGACACAACCAACAACTGACAATCCATGTGCCTGAGAATGATACTGCATTCCCTGGGCTGCGGTAAGGTTTCTGGGTCCAAGGCAACGGGGCAAATCCCAATCGGATGCTCAGTACGACGTTATACTCGGCATCTGATTGCTTTTATCTTTGCACCTTGAACCCACAAGCCTTTTCCACTGTCGAAGGGATTCTGCATTTGCATCAGATTACACGTTCGTTGGCTTATAGGGTTTCTCGCGGAAATAACCCGCGCAATTACCATGTGCAGGACGAGGAGCAGCAAGGAACTACACGCGCTTTTCGAGGCCTGTGTCAAAGCAAGCGGTTGAGATTTAGATGATAACCCGCATTATGACCCAATATCTGTTATTATGAATATTCCACTTATGTGCGATTGGGTCTTTGTTTTGAGTCGTTGCTTTGACTCCTTGCCCATGGAAAATTTCCCGTGCGACTTCTAGCATAGAGTTACAGAATCTCTGCACTGCTTCGAGACATGCCACCCATCACCTGACTGCCGTCTGCAAGAACAGCAGCAGGCTCGGCCATGCCTTCTGGTTGGCAGAGTATGGCCCTCGCGTAGAAACAAGCCGTGGGTGTACCTTTATATAATGACGATGGTCTGCATGCATTCTTCCGACTCCGATCTGGACATGAGCAGCAGGCTCTCCCAGGAGACATCGTCGAGGATATTGCAATGTGTACTACCACTCATAACGTCCCTGAGCTCTCTGATAGTACCCATGCCCACCCTTTGAAATTTTCGCTCGTCTGCGTCCGATGGCACAATAGCCTCCTGCAAAAAAAGTCCTTGGAAGTTGGCGACGGGTTGTCGGCCGGCTATTTTAGCAAGGGGGAGAAAGTATGTTTTTTCTCCTAAATTAGCTAGGGATCCATAATCGAGTCTGCACTGTCCTCCCAACTTTAGATGTTTGCGTCTAGTGGCGATATCTCGAATCTCGAAAAGCCGGCCTTTAAGTCTAAGTTCTCCGGCCGTGACTCGGCCAAAGACGTCGCGGGTCTTCGGCGCAATCCAGATTGAAGCATCTTGAATGAATACTTGCGTTGTGTGCAGAAACTTATGAGTCATTTGCACCTGACCGTCAATGCATGCCCAAGACCAGGAGGGTGCTAGTTCAAGTTAAAAAAGTGTTGTAACAAATGCGCAAGCGGTGAAACACACCCAAATATGTTGATCGCGGAAACGGACCCCTCTGTCCATCTGGAGTCCAGAGAAGACAAGGAACGAGATGGTTTCCACCCCAAATGCCGGCGTAGTATTTTTCTTTCAACGGCGTCGAGAATGACTTTGCCAATCCACTCAAGGCAATGAGCTTGTCGTCAGGATAAGTTAGCGCACATTGTGAATAAATCTCTACGAGGCGAAGCCAGCGCGTAAGCATGAGATTCATGTCCTCCGTGTGAGTGAACAGCCATCCCCTTTCTGTCCCTAAAAAGTCTGCATAGTCCGGCGCCAGCTGCATTTCTTGACGATAACTCGGGGTAACAAGGGCCTTGTGGCACTCCCAGACGGGAATTTTAGAGAGATGCATAAATCGCCTGCTGAGAAACCTCTCCTGGACGACCCATCCTCGCTTATACAGCGGAGCATGTTTCCTCATGAGTCGGACCCAGTCTGGGGTGACGACGAAGGTTGCGGCGCCGTCGATGAATCTTGATCGAATACGTACAGTTGGAGGACATTTAAAATCACTGCTAGAAAATATGCCGTAATTAGAATCGCGGGTGTCGCAGGCTGCAATGTTGCATATCCCGTTTGTGTAGACGTTATCCATGGTCATGGCCTCACGCTCCCAGTCCTCGATTGAATCTTGCAGTATGCTTCAAGCAAATTAGCTAGTCAACCTGCAGAGATGAATCGGGATTTGAGAGTTAGAACAAGCTCACCATATTGAGTCGATCCAAAGGTAGCGTATTTGAAGCCTTCTAGCAATGTATACCGCGTCTTTGTAGCATTGAGGGAGTGTATTAACAGGCACACCGGATTTCATATCCAAATAATTGCTTTTGGTAAGGCACAAAGGAAGAGAAGAGCCCCAAACGTGGCTCAGCGTGAGGTATTCAGCTTTTTCGTACGCCATGGTTGCTTGGACATCGGATCTCTCGACGAGGGCAATGCAGTCGCGTGCACTCCCAGCCAGCTGTACGTCCAAAAGGCGCGTTGGAATCCAGCCGCTAGACTGTGCTAGACCGCAGGTAGTATGTTCCTTAATGCATGTTTCGAATCTGTGCGACAGAAACTGGAGGAAGTCGTCGCCGCCTTTCGGCGACGCCGAAGGCTCGTTGTCGACCAAGTCCAGATCCGCTTCCACGCCAATTAGCATGTAAGGAGCTATTCGCAACAGCTGCCATTCTCTTACAATTCGCAGAACCATCTATGCTGCAGTAGAAGAAGGGCATCATGGACAAATGAGAGCACGCTTCATCTGCATAAACACGAAACTGCAGCATGGAAGGGAGCGTACCTCCCTTTTTAAGAATCCATACACTGGTGAGGCGCACTGAGTCTTGCACTTTTCTTCCAAGGACATACCGTACCATGCTGATGAGTGATTCGCATAGCTGACAGCCCGTAGAGTTCAAGGATTCGCAAAGGTTCGCGAAAGAGCGCGACCGCCCGTCCAAATTCCATACAGATAGCATTGATCGTGTGGGGAAGATGACCTGAACTGGTTGTCTCGGGTTCCACGGACAAGGAACACCATTTCCCTGTTCTAATGCAGTGGCGCCTTCGTACCTTTGCAGATCGTCCCGCAAGCTCTGAATGTCAACATCGCTGTAGTCATATCCGATGGCGTCTTCAACTGCCTGCCGCTTCAGTTTCCTAACTCCATCCACCAGATCCGGTCGTGCAAAGTCGAAGTGCTCCAAACAGGAACTGCAAATCTTTGACGTGTTCATTGGTGCCTAAAATCTAATAGGTGTCAATGTGCGGGCGGACTGACGACGAACGAACAGTCCGCAGGCGAGTTCTCATCATGTGCATGTAGTTACTTAGATCACGTGAATTGTACCCCGCATCTTTTGGACCCCGCGGCGATTGAAGAGGAGGAGAAGGGAAGTCAAAGTATATGAGTCGCCCGGGGGGGGGGATCGAGGTCATGTGGGAGGACGTATACCGGAGTGAGAATCACCATTGTTTATGCTAGCCCGATACTCAGGTCTTTGCAGCTGGCGGTATTATAATAACATCATAACTAGGCAGAAATCGGCTAATTCATCCTACTAAGTCCCTAGCTCTGGCCGACGTTGAAACGGCTCTACTTACTGCTTCAAGGTCTTTGGCGAGGGTCGACGGCGATAAGTGATATGACTCTGCCTTGATGCATTATTGATCAAGCCAAGTGATGTTGATGGAACCTTTGGCCTTGAAGTCTTTCATCTTGCGAAAATGACGAGGATGACTCGTTTCTGGGTCCTGGTTATATTCGTGGCTCGCCAGATGTGGTGGCTGAGGCCATCGAAAATCCCGGCTTGCACTCTCGGTAGAGAGCGTATTACAAGATCCAGGGAAGCCAACAAGAGGACATGTGGTTTCAGGCGCCACGGATCGCGCAAGTGATAACTAGCATGAAGTTACCGGGATCCCCGTCGCAAAAACTGCGTCCCAAGAGTTGACCCCGAGTGAGGGGCACGGGAAGAGTGCAACTTTTAGCGACGTAGCCCGAACAACCGGGCATGTTCAGTACAGCGGCTAGCTAAATGCCAAAGCACATCCATACAAATCCGCCAACGACGATCGCTAGAACCACGAACGTCAGAATACCAGCGCCGGCCCGGTCGCCCGTGGTGACGGGTGGATCGTGCCTCTGGTAGTCGTGGCTTTTAGAGCCGGCGTTCGGGTCGCCTTTGGACGTGCCGCCCGTCTTGTCCGTGACCGGGGGCTTGCCGGTGCCGATGAGTTGCGACGATACGGCCGCGAGCACGCTCATTTCCTGTCCGGCTCCCGTCTTGCCGTCGTACGTACCGCTAGCCCACTTGTGGCCGCACTGGCGTCCGCCGTCACCACCAGTACATTGCTTTACCGCGGCAGCGGCTGACTTCTTAAGCACAGGAAGTATAGTGTCGGCGGTTGTGGGGACTAATTGGGTAATGCCCGCGTACCAGCGGTGGGTAAAACCTTTGAAAGTGACCATATCAGCGTTACAGCTATTAGCGTTCTCGCACACCCATTCGACGGCGACATCGTCGGGAAAGAAGCTCTTGAGGCCATAGCTGACTAGCTTCTCAGTCCTCTCCTTCCAGACGGGATCTTCGGTCTAGCACAGTTAGTGATGGGATCCCCGCCAAACATCCAGAGAAATCTTCTCACAGCATTGTATAGAAACGCTGCGCCTTGGGCAAAGACGGCGTTATTATACGAAAACTCGAGCTTGTTAATGTCGGTGCAGCCGGTATTTACGTTAGCCCCGTCGTAGACGGCATATGTCGAGTTATTCAGGAGGCCAATCTTCTCCATCCAATCCCAAGTCTTAATGGCCCAGTCCGAGAAGGTATGGTTACCCGTATAGCGGTAGAGGCGCGCGCCAAGGTTAAAGAAGCAGCCATTAGCGATGCTGTTCTTATACCCATAGCCCTTATTGGTAGGCGGAATCTGCCAACGCAAGCCGCCACCGCATGTTTCGTCGTGGCGCTCGGGAGCGGCCTGCGTGTTGAAGACGGCCTGGGCGAGGGCCAGCCACTGAGGCTGACCCGGCGGCGGGTCAGGGAACTTCCTTTCTGCGGCGAGCATAGCAGACATGCCCCAGAAGGCCTGATCATCATTCCCAAGCGATAGCGTGACGTTGGGAGGTTGGTAGTCCTTACCATCGCCGGCCTGCCACATCATAGCGGCTGTGGTAACGTCGTTATACGACGCATCGCCGGTCCAGGACCAATAATCAATCAGAGTCCCCCACATTGCACCGCCCTCCCACCAGTAGTAGTCACCTTGGGGTGGAGGGCCCGGGAGGATGCCGGGCGTGCCTCCGGGCTGGTTTCCCTTGTAGTAGGACATCATATCTTTGGCGAGGATGCCGGCGCTCTTCTTGATAGCATCTTGAACCACTTAATCAGCAAAATATATAACATGTAGAGAGATCAATGTTTGTTTCCTACCGTCAGAGTTCAGAGCGAATGGGGAAGCATCCTCGGCGGCGGTCAATGTGGCCGCCGATAACGCCGTTGAGACAGCGAGTAGGATTTGTGACCTCATATCCGATGAAAGAATTGCGCCGAAGCGCGGAAGACATAATGTTGTTGAAACGAGCGTGGCCGAATCCCTTGGCAATCCTTGGCGATCGCGGTGAGGAGACGACGGTTCCGTGCCGACCGATGGAAGTCTGTTGTCGTCGGGCTTATTGGGCAGGAGTCGGCTTTCGAAAAAGAAGAGAACGGAACGACTTGAGCTTTGGAGAGGATGCTCCTCGCAGCCTGCGATGGCTACCCCTTAATGCGACACGTTTTTCTGTTGGAGTTGGACTGCATGCGTCACATGGGAGGGCGAGTTATCTTAGACTCGCCATTTTCCAAGCTCTGAGCCAACAGCCGTCAGCATCACTCTACGGCCCCTGCTTGCCCTAGGCTTGTTCCACCTAAGGAGTGTGGGATGGGAGCGTGCGCGTATCGTTGGCGCCGGGCGGCAAACTCGTACTCGTATGGGCGACCGCATTATGCAGGATGGCAAACCCAGCCGATCGTTCACCGTGCTTACAAGCTACAACCCTGTAACTGCCGCTCTCTGTGAACTCGCTGGTCGAGATTGCGGCCGTGGGTGCTTGGATGCGAAAACGTGAGGGATTCGCTTCGGCAGCCGGTCATAGACGTGAACGACGGTGGGAAATGGTAGGCATACGCGCGGCGGCCCGTCCCAGGGTGTGTGCCTGGAAGCAGATTCCAAGCCTGTTCGTGATTCTCCCGGCAGGCAGGGTACTTTTGGCTACCCACCAACCCGGGACGCGGCCCAGAGCCGCACAGCCACTCCGTTAGTCCCGCTGCGGGCGGCACAGCCAGGAGGACGTTGCTTCTTTGGGCAATCACCGGGCGCTCGTACGGTTTCGAGACCGTTAATAGCCAACAAGCTGCCTGTGCGAAGCGTCAACCTTACCGTCGCGATTCCTCAGTAACTCGGGCTATCAGAACTGTGAAGTTTGTGGTATCGCCGGTCCCTCAACGGTCTGCACCGCAGGAGGTGCGCGTATACTTGGGCAAATGTCAATTCGGCTGGCGCTTTGTAGTGCTGGTGCAGCAGCATTTGCCCTTGTAGATCATAAACCCTTCCTTTATATGTCTGACGTACGCAGCTGTTAATTACGGTGCTGTTTTCCGTTGATCACTGCACGCGCCCTGTCAGCTTGTTCGCTCCTCAATGACGTATGGAAGGTAACTACACCCCACTGTAGGGCGCAAGGGCGAAATAGGATTCCAAATCCCCGATGAAATTGGATTATTATTACTGGATCTACTCCGTAGCACTGAGAGAGGGCCTTTGCCGTCGAACAGCGCCTGGCCTTTTAAAATCCGCTAGCATGAGACTAGGGGCGAGACTGAGATCCGACGCTTGGAGAGCCTTGTCCTCGTTGCTGCATAACATAGCAATAGAGTTCCGCAAATGGAGCCTTGGCGTCGGCGTTGAGTGCCAGGACGGCGCTCATTTTTCGGAGGACGCTCTTGGACGGCATGAGGGAAGGATGCGGCAGGCGACACACGGCCGTCGTGCAGGACACCAGTGACTTCGCAGACACCAAGCACCAAGGCAAAAGAGAGCTATCGAACAGCGAGTCCACGGCGTTCAAACCGACGAGGCCTGGGGAATGCCAACTACAGGCTTACAGCTGGCGCAAGCCTAGCGCCTTTAGGGGCCCCCAGCAGCGATGAGCCGCTGACTAACTGCCAGCGAACTTCCAGCCCGCTCCCCACCAATCACCGCAACCACAGCGTCGGGATTCAGAAGCTCTCCCAGCTCCACCGCAAAAGTGCAGAGCAACACCGTCGACTTCGCAGCCGTTGACCATGGCGGGCGACAAGATCCCCACCGTGCACTCCCTCGAGAAGCCCGAGGACCTCAAGACGCTCATGCGCCAGGACCGAGGCGACGACTGCCTCAGCTGCAGGATCGTCGGCAAGTCGCGCCCTGCCAAACGGCGCAAGCAGCATCGAAAGCTCTGTCGCTAACCTCGCGCGTAGGGAGCGGCGCCTTCTTCGGCCTGGCTGCGTACAGCTACTTCTCCGGCATGTCGCAGCTCGAGAAGCAGCGGGCCGTCATCCTGCAGAGCAAGTCCATGTTCGGGATGAGGAGCCGGCGGTTCGGCATCATGGGCATCTCGGCGGGCCTCGCCTGGATGGGACTGTGGCGGGCTTTCCGGTGATGACGCCACGTTGGAGAGTCGCAACATCCCCTATCTTAACTGGCTATTCATTCGGATGAGTTGCAGTGGGAGTCGAGGACGAGCGGCTGGAGGTTCCTCACCCCAACTGTCTCAGGGTGAAGATACGAACGCTATGGACTCCGAGATGTTCCAGGAAACACCGCCATCTCAAAGGCATGTATAGAAATGTACTATATTGTACCACTGGGTGACTTGCGCGGTGGATATCAACTGAGCTGGCGGCGTGCAACGAGAAGGTATCACACGTCATCTCAGGATCTCAGGATGTATGAATACAGACAGACACAGACGAAATCTCACTTCATGATGCCAAACTCATAGTCGGCTTATGAGCATGGAACCTGGTCTCGAAATCAGGCGATGTGGAATCTAGCAAAGACCTTCATCACGCAGAAAATTGGTCAGGCACTGTTTAGAGACCTGCCGACTCGGACACCGTGTAAGTCCAACCCATGCGTAGGTTGCGACAGGCCCAGAGGAAAGCCTAGCAGTCTACGCGGCGGCTTCAACGTCTAAAATCTTGTAGCATGTATTTATTAAATATCAAATATGAACGTTTGCACTTTGTTTTGAAGCAAGCTAGTGCCCGCCGTCGTCGCACTCATGTCCTGCTCCAGCACCACCAGCTGTCGCATACGAAAAACTTCAACTCCGTTAAACGCCCCACTTCAACGCCAACCTCACACCTCACACAACCGCATCAACCCGCCTCACGACAACCGCACGCGCAACAGAAGCAAGCACGCGCCCTTGGCCGTACTCACCGAGCGCCTCATACCAGCAGCTCGCAGCCGCGCGGACGCTCCGTGGCGGCAGGACGGAGCCGCTCGCGCTCAGCGCATCGCCCGGCCGGAAAAACTCATCTCACAATGCCCATCACAATCCTCCAGCCGCAGCCCGCGCCGCAACGGCCCGCGGCGGCGACCGGCGGCTACTCATCGGACTCGGACTCGGACGGCGGCGTGGACCTCCAGGGCGATGTGGCCATGCGCGCGCCCAAGCGCCGGCGGGCGAGCCTCGATGAGGACGATGTGGCTGATCAGATTCTCACACCCGGCTCGATCATCACGTCCAACCCTCAATGGATGCGGTACGTGCTTCCATGCTGCTATCCAGCCTAATCCAAGCTGCCCTATAACAAACGGGCGTGTCGTAAGCCAAGGGCATGTGCTAACGTGGTGAAACAGCGGTCACGGCACGTTCGTCCCTCTCAACTCCACAGACATCACCTCCTCTCTCGCCGGCACCCTCACAAAGACGAACAAGCTCCTCTCCGTGCGGCCCCTGCGCGCGCGGTACACGCCCGAGATCGGCGACCTCGTCGTCGGCCGCATCGCCGAGGTCCAGGCCAAGCGGTGGCGCGTCGACGTCGCCGCCAGCCAGCTCGCCATCCTGCAGATCTCCGCCATCAACCTCCCCGGCGGCATCCTCCGTAAGCGCACCGAGACGGATGAGCTCCAGATCCGCTCCTTCTTCGCCGAGGGCGACCTGGTCGTCGCCGAGGTCCAGCAGCTGCACCAGGACGGCGCGGCCTCCCTGCACACGCGTTCCCTCAAGTACGGCAAGCTGCGCAACGGCGTGTTCGTCAGCGTCTCCGGCACCGGCGGCGGCGGCGGCGTCGTTCGCTCCAAGCGCCAGCTGTGGACCGTCGAGGCGGCCAACGGCGCCGGCAAGATTGACGTCTTGCTCGGCGTCAATGGCTACATTTGGATCAGCAAGCACGTCGAGATGGACGTCGCCGCCGAGGCTGCCGGCATCAACCGTATGGAGGAGAGCGTCAGCAGCAAGGTCTACTCGAGCCAAAACGACTACATGGATGTCGCCACCATGAGGGAGATTGCGCGCTTCCGCAGTGTCATTCTGGCGGTTGTAGAGCACGGCTTGCCCGTGGACGAGGAAACAGTCACCAAGGCTTACGGCGAGGCTGTTGAGATTGGCAGGGAGTCGGCCGAAGACGACCTGTACTTGGGAGGAGAAAAGGGGCAAAGGCTGGCGGCGGTCCTTGCCAGACGTTAGATCCAGTTGATATCATCAATCAATAACTTGAACAGCCACTTGCATCCCCGCCACTCAGTATTTATGGATAGAGATATTCCATCATCAGGCTTCCTATCCTGCGGCCGTACATGTACATATCTGACATGGAATTCGAATGCAGCGCAAAACTTCCAGGGAATAATAATACCATACTCCAAAGACATGCTCCGCCTTGGGTCCTTGGGTAAGCCGCCTCCCCGCCCGCCGCCGAGCGCGCAACCACGGCTACAATTTGGCTGACGGCCGGTCGTCGCCGTCTACAGGCCTAGCGAGCTTCTCTTCAGCCCCAGTATCGCAAAGAGGGCGATGAGTGTCCCCCACCTTAGGGCTGCGCCGGCTGCGCTCTTGCCGCCGAGGCTGAAGACCATGCTGAGCCAGTAGCTGAGCCCCTTCACAACGTTTCCGTCGCGGTCAAAGTTGGGCTTGGGTGCGGAGAGCTTCTTGTAACGGTCGAGCGCCCTCGTCGAATAGGGCATGTACCGCACGCTCAGGAGTTTCTCGGCCCAGGCGGGTACCTCAGCGATGACGCGCTGGTGGCTGAATGCCTTGAAAGAGTAGTAGCCGTGGTAGCTGCCCATGCCGGACGAGCCAATGCCGCCAATGGGGGTGGCGTTCATCTGGCAATGGAAGAACGAGTCGTTGATCGTGGCACCTCCAGAGGTGACGTTGTGCAAAACTGATGCGAGTTAGTTCATTCGTCCCATGACAGCAAATAAGCTTTCTCAATTGGCATTTTTACCTTTGTTGTTCTCCTCGTCTGACCCAAAAGTAAAGAGAGCCAGAGGGGTGGGGTCAACCTTGTTGGCAATGTCGATGGCCTCATCGAGGCTGTCGTATGGCAGGATGGACCAAATGGGGCCAAAGCTTTCCTCGGCCACCATGCTATCTTCGATGTCATCAACCAGTACAACGGTGGGCTCGATGAAGAACTTGGACTCGTCCACGGAGCCGCCCATGACGATCTTGCCCTTGGTGTTGTCCAGCATGGCCTTGATGCGGTCAAAGTGCGCCTTGTTGACGATGCGAGAAAAGTCCGGGCTGGCCTTGGCGCCGTTGGGCATGAAGGCGCGATACTGGGCGTTGACCTCGGCGATGAACTTGGACACGAGGCTCCGGTCGATGAGGACGTAGTTGTGCGAGAGACACACCTGGCCGGCATTGAGGCACTTCTGCCAGAGGAGACGCTTGGCGGCAATCCTCAGGTCGGCGTGTTTGGTGATGAAGGCCGGGTTCTGGCCGCCCAGCTCGAGGAGGACCGGGGTGAGCGTCTCGGCAGCCTTGGTGGCAATGGCGGCGCCCGTCTTCTTGCCGCCAGTGAAGACGACCTTGTCGAACTTGAGGTCCATCAGGTACTTGGTCTCGGCGAGGGCACCGTTGACGCAGGCGAAGCACTCGGGGTCGAGGTACTCGTCGAAGAGCTTCTTGAGGGCCATGGCCGAGTGGGGCGAGGCTTCCGAGGGCTTCAGGATGATGGTGTTGCCGGCGGCAATGGCACCGATGACGGCGGTGACGTTGAGCTGGAAGGGGTAGTTGTAGGCGCCGATGATGAGGATGCTGCCGAGGGGCTCGTTCCTCATGCGCGGCCTCATGAGCCGGAACTGCAGGGGCAAGTCGACGACGGGCTCGTCCTTGGCCCACGCGTCGAGCTTGTTGGCGACGTTGATGCACTCGGCCTTGACCCAGTCGAGCTCACTGATGTGGGCCTCGAACTTGCACTTGCCCATGTCCTTGAGCAGGGCCTCCTCGATGAGCGGCGTGAAGTCGACGAGGCCCCAGTACAGGCGGCGGATCTGTCGCTTGCGGAACTCGAGGTCCTTGGTGCGGTTGGTGCGATATGTCGTGCGCAGGGTCTGGTACTGGGCCTGGATGTCGTCGAGCGCAGTCGCCTCGAAGGGCGGGATGCCGCCTTTGACGTCTTTGACGAAGCCCATGGTGATGGCAGGGCGCAGGGCGATGGGAGTGTCGAGGTTTGCGATGGCAGGGCGCAGGGCGATGGGAGTGTCGAGGTTTGCTTCGTGGCTACTCTTGATAGGCAGCGTCGCTTTCGGTGCTCCAGCTATGCCTTGAGATGGACGCCACCAATACAGCTTTCTTCCTTGGATGTGCTTAGCCCAGCGCGATGTAGCCGTGACGCGAGAGGCCTCTGCGGACAACCGTTGGCGAATCGCGGGAAGTCAATGGGTCATAGAGGAGGGAGAGGTGAGGAATGGAGAGAAGAGAAGAGAAGAGAGGGAAGATGGGCAGGGTCTATGAGGGGCTCTTTCGTGGAAGCAGCTGGCAAGATGGACTAAGTGACGCGCCGCGCCGTCTTGCGTACCACCGACGGTGCATCGGCGCCGCGCCGTCTTGTGTACCACCGACGGTGCATCGGCGCCGGGGAACAGACAAAGTCCATGCCAAGCTACGACCCGCAATTCGCCTCGCCAAAGGTCGTCGTCTCGAGGTACCAAACGCACTGAATAATACCTCGTTAGGCGCCTGCAACAGCCTCCCGGTACTCGATACCCTGCACGCATCTGGGGCGGGGCGCAGAGCGGGGGGCGCTACAGTAGGTTAGGTATAACGTCCCGCGGCTCCTTCCCGAACCTTGCCTAGCGAACCCGCGTCCCACCGCGCTAACTCCGCGGGCTGCGACACCGCGCTCGGCACCAGCCAGTCGGGCGCGGACGCGGGCCAACAATAGCCACGACGGGCCCGCGCCAAACAGAGCCCGCCCCGTCGTTCGCGCTCGCTGCGGTGCTCTCAAGCGCCGACAGCAAGCAAGCTCCTTGGCTGAGCTTCATCGCCGGACCGTCGGTACACGGACGAAGCGGCCTGGGAGCCTTCGCCTGGACCCGATCCCCTCGCCAAGACAATGCAGCACAGCTGTCCAGCAATGAGCCAATGGTCGATCCCAACCTCCAACACATTATCGACGCACATGCTCTCCCGCGCATACACCCAGTCGACCGCAGTCTCGAAGCGTGCCGAGGCTCCAACGTGCCCCCTGCTCGCCAACCGCATACTCCACTGCCACGCGTGACACCATCTCGAACCTTGACAAATCAGCACGCCCGTCCTTCCGCACTCTGTTCCGCTTTGGGCCCTCTCCGGACGTCAAAACCCAAAGAGAGGCTTCTCTACCGATTACCGACCACCGACGAAGTGCTGATTCCGCTCCAACCTGGCCCGGCGCCGTGGGTGGCACCAAGTCCCGTCTGAGGAGGCGAGGCGTCTCCAGGCCGTCATGCCTCGGCTTGCCGAGCCCATGATGAATTTTTGAACCGCGCTGGCGAGGACCGACGGCTTTGAAGCCAAGGAGCATGCATATCGGAGCAACTCCATTCCTGTACGTACAGCGTCTTATGTACATTAGGTGCTGGGGCGACCAGCTATACCTTGGCCAGCGGTCAGAGCATGGCCGTATGCCATGCCTCTGTCGCAACCACCGATATGCATCCAACGACGTGTCACTGTGCGAATGCTCCGAGCCCACGTCCGACGCGCACTCATTGGGCGAGTGTAATACTTCTTGACATCTAGATCGTACACGCACGCTCCCCTATAGTACCCCTTTTATGCAAGGTAATTATACAGTTTGGTCGGCCGGCTCTTGGCTCGCCGCCTCACCTCTTCGCCCTGCTCGCGCCGCCCGACGACCTCGAGGCCTTGGGTGCAGCAACCAGCTCCGCCACCTTCTGCTTCTCCAGGTCCTCGGCCATCTTCTGCATGAGGAAGCTGTCAATCGCCTTCTTGCCGTCCACCAGCAGCCCGCCCTCGGCTCTCTTGATGTCCGCGATGGCGGCGCGTTGCCGCTCCTCGTCCAGCTGCAGGCGCCGCTCGTTCGTGAGCCGCCACTCCTTGGGGAATTTGGGCTTGGCCTTGACCTGGTGGTGCCTCAGGTCCAGCGGCACGTCCTCGAACGTGTCCTTGGGGTCCTTGGCCGCCGCGATCAGGTCATCCACCAGGCTTGACAGGTACCGCTTGTTCTGCGCCTGATGCTCGAAGCTCTCGCTGCTCATCTTGATGAGTTCCGTCTCGGGGTTGTATCGCGGGCCCGCCAGCTTCTTGAGCTTCGCCGTTTGCACGGGGGTGAGCTTGAGGTCGTCGGGTGCGAACTGCACCACGACCTTCTTCTCCGCAGGGTGGGATTCGCCCATGTAGGTTGTGTATCGCCATCGGAGAACCTGATCGTCGGTTGGGGGTACGAATGGCTTGGCGAATTCTGCGACACAGGTCCATCAGCACTGCTTGCCCTACGTCAGTCCATCACGGCGGGTCCAACTCACTGGAAAGGAGCGGCATTTCCCAGACCGCCAGCCGAGCGTAGTGTCTCATTTCCCGTACTTCCTCCAGCTTGCCGTGGGCCATGGATGTGATGTCGTCCTCGTCAAACTCATCGTGCTCCTCGGTGTTGGTCTCCGGGTCCTCCTCGTCGAACCAGAAGGACGACTTGTTCGGCTTGTCGCCGACATCGTCCTTGAACAGCTCCTCCTCCACTGCTCTGTCTTCCGACGCCCATCCAGGAGTCTCCCGCAGTGTCGATTCTAGAAAGTCATCGATCGTGTTGTAGCCGTTGGACTTGGCAAGCTCGTCAAGCTGCCGCAGCCCTTCTGGCGTAGCGGCCTCGGCAAACGACTTGTTCATCGTCTTGAGGTCCAGTTGCTGCTGAGCCTCAGCCTCTCCGTCATCTCCCTCCTTGCCGGTCTTGCGCTCGGCCCATCGTGCCGATGAGGTGCCGAATCCTCGCTGCGCGATTGCGCACTGCCTGGCAAGCTGGGGGGCTCGAGGCAGTCGCTGCGCTCGAGACGCATTGCGGCATGCCAACATGCATAGCCTCGCGGCGTTGGAAGCCGAAGCCATGCCGAATTGCTGAATCTGCGACGGCTGCGCTGGGTTGTCAGCGCATGGTGTTGCGTTGAACTTCAAAAATTTGGCCTCTCAATGGCCGCCCAGGAATCGCGAATTTCCCGATGTTCTGCCGGCAGCTCCACCCCAATCAGCCCAGGTGGGGCCCTGCCAGCTGCGAGTGAGCTCCGTCCTTCACGACGACTCTACGAGTATGACGGCTCTAACTCAACGAGTAGTGGGACGCCAGTGTCAAAGCAGGTAATTGTTTAGTCCATCTCAACGCTCATCACCTTGGTCTCCGAGCAAAACCGAACATGACCACAGACCCAAAGTCTCTCGAGTGCTACTGCCTCGTCACTGTTGGTGCGACGGTCGGTTTCGAAGAGCTGACGAAGGCCGCCCTGGAGCCAGCATTCTGGGAGTTCCTCCGCTCAGAGGGCTTTACGGCACTTCACGTCCAATGCGGGCCGGACATTCCCTGGGCCAGCACGAAGCTCTCCGAGCTCAAAGATGACATTCCGTCAGGTTTCGACATCGAGGTCTTTGACGTGAAGAAGAACCTGATGCTGGAGGAGATGGTTCTCTGCAAGCCCATCGAGGGCCGCCGGATACAAGGGCTGGTCATCTCACACGCAGGCACCGGCACGATCCTCGACGCATGGAGACTTGGGGTTCCCCTCATCGTCGTGCCGAACACGGGGCTGCTCAACGACCACCAGACGGAGATGGCCAAGCATTTAGCCAAAGAGGGCTATGCAACCATGGCGTCCGCCAGGTACGCTCAGAAAACACGCACTAGATGAAGTGCTTGCTAACCTCATGCTTTGATAGTCGTGAGGACCTTCAAGACGCCATCCGTAAGGCGGGGCTTCTTTGCGAGGAGAGCAGGACTCGCTGGCCGGCAAACGCGGTCACGCCCGGGAAGTCTGAGGCCATTCGCCTGTGGGACATCAAGCCCGGCGAGGTCAAGAAGGAGGAGAATTCACAAATGACTCACGATTAGGCATTGGGCTTTTGCGGTCGTCTCCGGGACACCATGTCTCAATGACCGCGCATTGGGATGTATCAACGGTCTTGACGTCGAATCCGTCAACTCGAATTTGCTTTCTGCCTACAAAGATACCCAGCGACGGAGTTAGGAGGTCGTTTCAATCACATACAACGATGTACACGATTCAATCACATACAACGAAATACACGTCAAGCATCAGATTTCTCAGCGCCTCTGTCGGCCAAGTAATTTGATTTGATTCAACGCCTACATTCGCTCATGGCAGATTCTGTACGTCCCAGATCTTGACCGTCGCATCTGCGCCGGCACTGGCAACTTTGCCACCCTCTATCCAGCAGATGCCGTTCACGCCGTCCTTGTGGGCATTGGCAGCCTTGATCCTCTTTCCTTGGTTCTTCTTCTCCAAGCACCAGACAAACACGTTCGTGTCCAAGCTGCCGCTGGCGGCGTACGCACCTGTCTGGTCCCAGGAGATGCACGTCACGCGGGCTGTGTGTGCCGACCAGCGGTCCGCCACCAACTCCCATGTACCCGTCTTGTACACGTATATTTTGCCAACGCTATTTCCCGCAGCAAGATGGGACCCGTCCCTGGAGAATGCAAGGGCCGAAATCGTCCCAGTTGGGTTCGGAATGGTTTGCACTTGCTGCAAGTTTCCACCGGAATCGCTCTTGTAAATCTGGACCGAATTCTGGTCGGCACCGACAGCGACAAAAGACCCAGACACGGCGATTGCCCCAGGGGTAAAGTTGACGGGCGTCTCCTTCAGCAGCTCGTTCTTCGCATATGCGGCGATGCCGGAGACGGTCGCAACATAGACGATGTTTTCCGACGCGCTGACTCCCTTGGGTTGGGCGGACAGCTTCATAGACTGTCCGACGAATGTGTTGGCGGATTCATCGACAACCTTCACCGTGTCGTCCCATCCGGCACTGTAAATCTTGCCAGAACACCCTGCGAGTTGTGCAACCTGGTTCGTGTGCGGCTCACCGTCGACGGCGGTGGCGAGGCCAGACTTGACGTCCCACAGGCAGACCCGGCCGTCAATGCCGCCGCTCCAGACCGAAATGCCCTTTCCATCTGACGAGGGAGTCAAGGCTGTGATGCTTTTGCTATGACCCTGGACGACTCTGGCCGGCTGCGCCTGGCCTTCGTTGAGATATGTGAGCTCACCGCTCAAGTTGACGCTGATTATCAGCCCGTCGCTCCGACCGTGGGGAATGACGACGCCGACTTGCTGGTCCCGCACGCTGATGCCTTCACCAAACCTCCAGGTTTGAAGCACAGTGCCCGTCTCGACATCCCACAGCTTGACGGTCTGGTCGGCGCTGGCCGTTGCGAACTTCTTGCCATCCTGAGACCATGACACGGCAAAGATACTTCCCGTGTGCTCACCCTCACCGATCTGCTTGGTGGGCTGGCCAGTCTTTCCGTCGTAGAGCTGGATCCTCTTGTCCGCGCCGACGGTCACCAGAGTGTTGCCGTCGGGAGAGTATGCCGCTCCGAGAACGAAGCCCTTGTGGAGGGTGCTCTTCTCGTTGAACTTGTAGGGAGCGCCGTGGTAGAACACCATGTTGCCGTCATCGCCGACCGTCGCCGCACGGAAAGGGCGCTGCGCCTTCATGGCAACCGCGTTGACGGACTTTGAGTGGCCGATGATTTCTCCGACCGAGTTGCCGCTGTCGGCGGTGATGCAGCGCCCGAACTGCTCCTTGCCGTCGCCGACTGCGATGACACGCTGCGACTCTCCATCCCAGGCAACGTCATTCAGCCGCCCCGAGATGATGCCGTATTCGCGCCCAGCGTTTTCGATGTTCTCGGGCTCCCACACCCGCAGCATACCGCTCGCATCGCCGCTGGCAATCTTGAAGCCATTAGGCGCAAAGCGCGCAACGGTTGTGGAGGCGGTGTGGGCGGTGTACTCTTTGCAGTCGGAGGGGTCGTCGATGGAGCGGACAAAGATGGACTTGCCGGACTGTTGCAGAGACGAGAGTCAGAAGAAGGCTCAAGGGAACGACGAGATGGACGTCGAGCTGCTCACCGCGTAAGCTATCCGCTGGCCTTTGGAGTCTACGGAGAGCTGCGTCGGCTGGCCCCGAGTCGTGGCCGGAGCCGCGGCGAGGATCCGACTGATGGCGATGGTCGGGGAGGCCATGGTGGAGAGATGAAGCACTGCGTCGCGAAGAGAGAGGATCGTCGCGTCGTGGCTGCGCAACGAGGTGATGCTTTTCCAAAACGCGGGGATGGGCACTGCCGTTGGAGGGGCAAAGGGGAAGCTGTGCTGTGCCTGGGTGGGCTTGCGCGCCACGGGCGACAGCGGGGCCGCCAATGACGTCGCCTTTGCTTGAATTCAACGGCCAACGCCCTCTGCGAAGCGTTGACGAAGACTCGCTTTGGCTTTCGACCTCCAAAAATCCGGCTCAGTTGACGACGCATTCATATTATGCCATTAGCCTCCAAGCCCCGCAACGCGATAAGCACTGCCTGGCTGAGATGCTTCTGCCTGCTGGGCCGAGAAGCACCATCGAAATTGGCTGCGCATGGGGGCGGCCCAGGCATCAAGAATAAATCTTGGCGTGTCGTCGTAAGCTCATCGTGAGGGTATAACTTAGACACTGGAGATCCGAGGTTGCCTGGACGCAAACGATCTGAGCACCACGAGAATCGCTAGCGCAGCTCCTGCGGCGTGCGAAGACTTGAACTGGCCATATCTCCAAGGCCTCGGATGGAAATTCGGCCAGTACGTTGCGCCCCTGGATATGCACCCACACGTGTGAACTACAGACGAGGACCGTTTTGTTTCCCAAGCACTCAGACAGGCTAGCCATCCCAGCACATCGAGTCCTCGGCTTTCCCCATCTTGCTGCTCTGTCCCACTTTTTCGATTTGTAGATGGCGATCCAACGCAGTCCGTACTCCGTATTCCGCGCGAATAGAGCTTCATATGCTACAAGTAACGAGCCCGCACGGCAACACGCCCTGTTATATCCAGCATCTCGCAGGCCACAATACGAGTATTACTCATTTGCCAAGGAGAGAGCGTTGTGGGTGCAAACCCCAACCTGAGCTTTGGCCGTGCGCTCGGCCCACACTCATCTTGCGCCGGGTCCGAGACACGCATTTCCCCTTGTCTCTCTCTCCCCTTGCCTAACAGGCGCCGCTACTCCGTAGTCTTACATTCTTCCATTGCGCGATGCCAAAACGAGAAAGCTGAAAACAAGAAAACACATCGTTGCAAAACCAAAGTGCTTTTCACCAAATCGAGTCAAGGACTGCCATAGCTCCCGAGCAAAACACGCACCACAAGACTTCGCAGCACGCTGCTCCGTGCACCAGGCGTGTTATACTCGCACGAGTACGAGTACTTGTATGCAGTGCGATGAGTTCCCGTCCTGCTATTGGCCGATCGGATGGGCCAAGGTAATATAAGTTTACCTGTGCACGTGCGCGATGGTATTCCGGATTCGCTGCTAGGCGCGGGAGAGGGCCCGAGGGTGGTCCCGTATTCCACCCCCCTTGTCGGCACCGCTTCCGACCCTGCATATCTGCCCACACGCTGCCGGGCGGTCATCCAACCAATGGCCTCATGCTCGTTTCTGCAGAACAACACCAACCGAGGCGCTGGCGAGACAGACGGCAGGCCCAGCGCATGCCTGGCTCGCCGTGTCGTATCTGCGCCGCGCCTGGTCGCACGGCGCACGGCACTCGCGTCGTGGGCTGGCATTAAGATGAGGGCCAATGTCCTAGACAAAGCACACCCCTCCCTGCCGATGTCGAAGCAGAGCAACCAAGCAACATCGTCACCCTCCCCAGTTTGTTTATAGGCCCCGCAAGTGTCGGTTGGCACTGATCTCGGCATGGGCCCATTGGTTCTGTAGCTGTTGGGGGTCACGTTGCAGCACGGTTGGCATGATGATAAAGCGATGCTCTCCCCCAAGCCCACCGTCCCTCCGGCTCCCCTTCTCGTGAAATACTTCCCCGTCATACCCTGCCCGTACAAACGCTTCCGAGAAAGCAGACGCTCGTTATTAAGTCAGTCCTTACATATCCCGAAGCCAACATGAAGTTCCTCGCCCCCCTCACCCTTCTCGCCGCCGCCGGCGTTTCCGCCCAGGACACGAGCTGCGCAGCCGACTACATCGTCACCCAGTGCCTGTCCACCGAGACGCTCAAGGTACGTGCGCCCGCCATGCTCACATCACGTTGACACATTGCTCACATTGAGTGAAAGGCCCAAGCCTGCCATGCCGCAGACTGGGATTGTCTCTGCGACGCCTACGAAGCTATCGCGACGTAAGTGTCCATACCAGTCGCTCGCCGTCGCTCAGGGCAACAACTCACACGCATTCCTCACAGCTGCTACAACAACTGCCCCAACGACCCCCGCGCCTTCTCGGCCCGAGGCCAGGTCCAAAACTACTGCGCGAACGCCTCCGTCTACGGCTCCAAGGCCAAGGCCGCCGCCGCGACGGCCGCGACGGCGTCGGCGACGGGCTCCCTGCCGTCGGGCTCGGTCGCCCAGCCCACCGACAGCAGCGGCAGTGGCAGCGGCAGCGGCAGCGGCAGCAGCGGCGGCAGCGATAGCGACCCTACTTCTGCCACGGCCACCACCGCGAGCCCTGCCGCGAGCGGCTCTGCCGCCAATGTGGGCACGTCCTCGTCCGCCAAGCCCACCAGCTCCAACGCCGCTGATGCCCTCTCTGGAAGCACTGGCGGCATGGTCGTGGCTGTTGCTGGTGTTGTTGCTGCGCTCCTGTAAGGTGGATGGATTAGGCAGTGCCGTGCTTTGTCGCTTCATAGACATTAATGCTTGGAACATCATATCATCCTTCTGCTCACTTCAGAGGCCAACAGAGCTTGTGCCCCCTCACGTAATGTGCCGCCGTTGCCCAACAATGTTGGGACAGCACCATCAATGTCATCAACACTGGTCAAAGGCTTGGAGACAGTAGAGAAAATTGCAAGGCTAGCCCCTTGGGAGGGCCTTTCCTTCATGTTTATACTGACGCCTGCATGATACACCAGGCCAGCATCCCCCTCGCCTTCCATCACAATAGTACATTTCCCGACGCGTCTTGTTGTCTCGGGCTGCTCGCTTATATCAAGATCAAAACACGCTCAAACCTCAAGCGCAGAACTCATCCTTGCGCCAGAAAGCATCTCTACATGAAGCATTTGCAAAAGCGAAAATAAAAGCACAAGCCCACCGTCCCGTAGCTCCCTAGACGCCATTGATCCCTTCCAGCTCCGAGCTGTCCAAGGTGAGAACAACTCCATCGACATGTTTGTTGCGAAGCATTGTCGTTTGTAACGAGTATCATTCTTTGAGAAAAGGATTTGCAGACATGGCTGCGGCCACGATCAAAAACGGTCTGTGGACGTCGAGAGCTCAAGAGCAGATTGATCATACCGCGTTGGTCATTCTGTCGAGTGAGACCAAGTGGTTGTCGAAGGATGTGCGGAGCAGAGGCCGCGAAGCGAAGAAATGAGAAGAGTATAGCCCAGATCACAACGCAAGTCAGACCCGGCGAGGTCTTCTTTGCTTGGTGTTGTTCTTCAGGGGACTCATAAAGGTGACATGCTTGGCGTCATCCTTTCGGAGTTTCACAGCGCCCGCCACGCCGCCAGACCCGCGACGAAGAGTTCGCGCCTCATGCTCGTCGTCAAGGGTAATTTCGGCAACATCAGACATGGATGCATCGTCCAAGTTGTCGCTGCCCCCCGAGACCGACGAGCCCTCATCCGAGTCGTCATACTCCCCATCGTCACTAACAAGGGAAGGCGCGTTGTTGCTGATCAAGGTGTTGGGGCTGAGGTTGGCATCTTCCATGTCCAAGTCCTCGTCGGACAACACCGCATTTGGCGCATTCTTGGGCATTACGACGCCAGGAGTTGGCGAAATAAAGGGACGTTCTTGGTGCCGCCCTTTACTGCTCACTGGACGGCCAGACGCAGCGCCAGGGGCTTGGGACTTTCCGCTGCTGGCAGGTACGCGCATGGTAACCGGAGTCCGAGCGGGGGGGGCATCGGCACCGCCGGCAAAAGTGTACGGTGGAGAGTCGACATCATCCGAGTCTTCATCGGGGGTAATATCCTCCAAAGACACCTTTGTCGTCGCGTCGGCGACGATTTCGCGAAGGCATCCATCAAAGTTTCTACTCTCCATCAAGCGAGACAAGTAGGGGGTCTCCGATGGGGCATCAAGCTTGCCGGCCGCTGCGCCCTTGACGCCGGAGGCGCGCTGGGGACCGCGCTTGGAGGGTATGCGGTCGACGCCAGGCAGCTTGCCTGCGTGATACAGCTTCAGGGACTCGCTGATTCGGGAGCGGAGAGCGGCATACGCCTGCTGTTCAGTCATGTCTCGGCGGGCAAATGGATGCACAAGTGTCGAATTCGGGGTAGGGGCAGTCGCCTTGTCCTCGCCAACAGTCGTGCCGGGATCAGCGACGTCGATGGGCTGTCCGCTCTGCACAGCTGCTTCCTCGTGGCTCTTGAAATCACGCTTATGAGCTATTCGGCAATGGTTGATGAAGCCTTGCGTGCTCGAGAAATTCTCACGGTTGCAGTCGAGACAGACCAGCTTAACAGTCTGGCCATCGGCTCGCTTCAGAATGCATGGGCCAGCCTTGTCCTTGGCTTGGGGATAACCGTTCGACAGCGCTTGCAACTTCTGGCCGGCGCCTCCGCGAACAGGTCGACCCGTAGCCACTGCCGATTCCGTGAAGCTATTTCTCGTCGTCCTGCCCTCAGTGAATGAGAGACGCGCCCGCGTGTATGCGGCCGTGAACTGCACTTCCGGCTGCACCCCATCAAAGGAGGGGTCCGGAATCAGCCATTTGGCGTAATGACGGGCGTACGGCCCATCGACAACGCCAAACGGCGGCGCCCACCGAGGCACCGCTTCGCCTTGCTGAGCTGCGAGCGCCGGGCCCTTTCCAGTGCTGATGTCGAGCATCTGATCGGGAGTGGGGCAGCTCTGAGGATACGGAATCAGGTGGCACCTCCGCAGCTGCTCCAGTGCGACTTGGCACTTGGCCAACTCCTGGTTGATTACCCTCAGCTCATTGTGCTTGAGCAGTACCTCGAGCCCAAACTGGTGCTGAATGATATCACGCGCGTCATCCAAGTCGCCAGCGGGCCGGGACGACGCGTCGGTGTCGGGGTCGCTCGTCGACGATGAGTCACCACTCGCAAAGTCCGATTCCTGACGCACTCGTTTGGCTGACGCGCCGGCATCTAGCAGGTCATCTGGCCCGTCCAAGCAGTCTCGCCTTCGCTTGGAAGTCGAGCCGGGAACCGGGCCCTTTACAAGCTCGTCGTCTGTGGCTGAGGCGTGTGCCTTGGCGGTGTGTTCCGGCGTGGCAACCGTCTGCTCGCTTCCCCGAAGGTCGGACTTGAAAAATCCGAACATGAGGACGCCTTGTGGAGGCAAGCCAGACGCGTTGCTTGCAATGCGACAGGAACCAGTCCCAAGTGGTGATACGGGAGGTGTCGGAGGAGTGTGGATGCTGCTGACGTAATCAAATTTGCCGGCGGAGTGGACCGAGAGTGCCAGACCCGGGCAAAGGGGGCGATGATGTGGCCGTCAGATGGTCGGACACGGGCCTGGGCCTGCCTCAGAACTCAAGCGCGACAAAGGATCAAAGCCTCGACGGCGGTGGAAAACGCCAGAGAGCAAAGGCGATCGAGTGCTAGCGAAAGCCTCGAACGTTGTCTCTGGAGAGACAGCGAGTGACAGAGAGTGAGGAAGAAGGGAGAATGAAAAAGGGCGCTGAGAGAGGTGAGAATTATCGGGATGCAGCGAAAAGAAGGTGCGAAGGGGGGAGATGGACAGGAGTTGGGTGCTGGAGAGTGGTTTGTTTTGCTGGCGTCTGGGGAGCCGGGCGCTGGATGCGCGAGACGGGGGCCTGCTGGGCAGTGGAGGCCGGCCAGCCGCGAGGGAGGGAGGAGCCTGGATGGTGCCAGTGGGCGCGAGGGGGGCAAACAGCGACACTGACGCACGCAAAACGGGGGCGGCCTGAGGCGAGCGACGCGCGCGAGTGGGCGAGGCGAAGGTGGGTGGTGTGGGCGTGGCGGCGGGTGATTGTTTGGGCGTCCGTCGAGGACCACAGGGAGCCGGGCCTGCCTGCAGGCAAGGAGGATGGGGGGGTGGGGAGGCGGAAGAACCACCAACGCCTGTCGCGAGCGAATGGGTCGCAGCGCCGCGTGGTGTGGCGTTTACCAGATTCACGTGCTTGGCATAGGATCTCTCCCGCCCTGATGACAGCTGCGAGGGGAATCGAGCACCGTGCGCTGCGCCGCTGTCGCGTAGCACGACGGGACGCGACGCTTTGGCTGGCAGGTTGGTCAGCAAAGGCGCTCGTACTCGCACTCCGAAGCCGTGAAGCGTCGCATGGACGAAGCACCTTGCCTTGCGTCGTGTCGACCCATCCGGCGACTTTCCATGCGCCCAGAGCTGATGCGCTCGGCAGGCACTCTGCGCCAATGAGAAGGCCGGTCCGCAAAGAGGCAGCTCGCGTAGCATCTGTGTTACAGGCGACACCGTCGATCAGGCTGCGTTTGCACGTTGCTGCTTGCGAGGTAAGAGGGCGCACGGCGCGGGGCGGTCGGTGCCTTGTGCCAGCAAGTTGCCGGCCCTTTCGCCTGGACAGCTGCAGCCTGGGACTCGTACTCGTATTTCTTTGCACGGCAGGTGCCAGCAGCAAGGTGCCTTCGGTAAAGTGCCTTACGCATAAGGTAAGGCACCTCAAGTAACAATGCGTGAGCTCATTGCTCCGCAACGTAAGGTACCTTAGGCGCCTGTGCAACAGCTTACGACGAGCAGTTCGTACGAGTACGATTACCGTCGATATCGCCCCCCGAGTTGCCTTTGCTTCGCCTCTGCCTACTCGTACTCGTACGAGCGCCTCAGCAAGACGGCGCGGCGCGGAAGGCCGCGATACTCCGCGGTGCTAGGGGCGTGTGGAATTAATGCAGCCAAGGCAGCCACTCGACCTAACACCAGATAGGCGCTCTTAGCGCATCACCTCTTCAACAATACCCGGCCCGCCCTCAGCCTCACTCAACTCTAGTCGAGTTTCAAGTGCCTGAGCGCTCCAAGAGCGTTGCCTCGATTTGCAAAGTGATATCCAGAACCGCAGCGCGCACGAGACTGGCCCGCTGCGTCACTGAAAATGTGTTCTCAAATGTCCCATGGCCGCCTCCGGCGTGTCCCGCAACGGCTCGTCGCGCGGTCAGGTAATTGGAACCTTCTCGTTCGAATACCTAAGTTAGTGCCAGGCTACAGGGGACCCGGCGAGCTACCTTGTATGCCTGACGCCACCGGTCCCACTACTACCCCAACTCTCCCTGCTGCGCTCGATCTGCCCAATGAGTCCTCGAGCTGGAGTCGGTTCACGATCCACCGTTACATGGGCTCTTTGGAGTTTGGACGTCATTCATTTCTGTCGTCGGCTCGTGTCGTCGTATCAAATAGCCAAGACCTAACGTCATCCTGCACTCGTCATGTTTTTCCACTCTTAAGATTCGGCAATACCAACGCCTTACGAGGGCAATCATTGCGAACAAGAACGCCGTACGGAGTATCTACCGACAAAATCACATGTGGGGGCTGAGACCTGGAAAAGGAAACCTACTACGCAAGTTCGCCGACGCAAGGAAGAACTCCAGGACTGCGCACGCCGACGTTGACGAAGCTCGAAGAATGCTTTGGCGAACTTGTTCAGTTGGATTTGCTCCGCATATGTCACGTCCCGTGCCATACTTACGCGGAACACTTTCTCATCGTTCTTTTTGAAGTTATACATTCTCCTGTGACCCTGTGTTTACCCTCTCGGCGCCTCCTCACCTTTCCAATGATTTGCCTCAAGCAAGTTAATGGGCAAGATTAAAGCACGACCAATCCTCTTATCAAAAGCCAGTGTTCGCCTTCGTCGATATGACGAAAATTATAGAGCCGGGCCGTACCGGAGAAAGATACAAGGTCAGTTCTTACGGTTGGCGGTGATACTGGCCATCTAATACGTGAGGTCATGAAACTGCCGGTATGGCATAGCAACGGATCCAACGTCTACCTAGGGTTAGGCAGCAGTAGTGAAGCCTGTAACCGACACGTGCACAGACACTACAGAAATGCAGTTCGCCTCAACGGGCCTTGATGCCATCGCTTCATGTTGCACGTTGGCGAGGGAAAGTGTCCGCAGAACCGTCTTTTGCGGCTCTTGAAGCACATTGAAGACATTTGATGGATTTTTTTGATGTCCATCCCCATAGGCGGACCTTCAACCTTTTGGTGGATCTGGACAATGACGAGTAAATGCCGAGATGCGTGCCAGGAAGCACAGCTCTGGAGTGGACGGATATCTCCGAGAACTCTCAAGTGCACAAGTCACAGAAAAGCTTGGCACATTGAGACGGCTACATACCGCATATGGAAGTACGGGTGCATGGCTGAGCAACACCTCGAATGAGGAGGCGAACTGATGCACATTGACATCGAAGATCTGCAAGATCTTCTCGTCTACGTGACTGTTCGAGCACCTAAACGGGTCGATCGCAGAAAGAAAGTACGCTTTGTATTTCTGAACGATTGAATGTGTAAAAGGTCTAGGCCACTTAAGGCTCTTTGCCATCTTTGCGTTTGAGAACAGAAGTCTCATCGCTTGATGGCTTGCGCGGCTTGGAGTGGTCGGATATGGTGGGTCCTGAATGGGAAGTGGAGCAAGCCCAGACCCTTGCAACGGGCTGTGCCGATCTACGAGTCTCCCGGACAAGCTCATTCCCCCAAGCTCCAAAGTCTTCAACAGCCCTCGAAGATCCAACCCCCTCGCCTCGAACCGACCATGTCCCCCCAGACGGCCAGCAATGGCTCCAAGAAGCGCAAACAGCCATCTGCGCCCTCGCAACAGCAGGATCAGCCGAAAAAGCTGCGCCCCTCAGCTGCGCAGCCGCAAAAAGCCGCCCTCATCGGGCCCCACGAATCCATCGTCGCAGAATTGCAGTCCAAGTACGACATCGTCGTCGCGTCCGTCATATCCTCGACCCAGATTCGCAAGCGTGTCGTGCAAGCAACCGCGCACCTCCTCGCGTCGCCGTCCGACAAACCTCGCCTGATGCTGCTCCACGCGCGCACGGCAGAAGTTTGCAAGCTCATCACTATCGTGGAGCACTGCAAGCGGACTCTGGGGGACCAAGGGCGGACATGGTATCAGTACAACCAGCTATTCGACCTGCCAGAGGACCAGCGAAGAAAGAAGGGGGCAGTGGTAGAGGACACGGTCCTGGACAGGACCGAAGACTCGGACAGCGACGACTTTGAAGTCATGGGCAGCCGCTTTGAGAAGGCTGTGCTGCCGGCTCCATCGGGTCGGGTTGAGAAATCTCTGAGGGTCTTTTTGTCCTCGCAGCCGGTATCAGAGCTCAGGACAAGGAGCGATGTAACCGTTCAAACGGGCGAAGAGTCCAAGTCATGACCAACCCCAGCCTCGATTTTGGAGTCAGCTATAGACTCTTGGGAGAGGACTTTAGACATTGCGTGTCGACGGCGTTCGAATTCGCTGTCTGGTATAGAGTACGGAACATAATGATACCCATTGATGTAGTTATACGCCTGAATTCAATGACATTTCCCCCGCCGATTGCTAATGTGATTGCTTGTCATGAAACACTGCCCAACATAAATGTTGAAATCTCCAACACGCACTTCCTAGCCATTTGCATCTCCATCCTGTGCTCCCTCACCGCCGCAGCACATATTGTATTCTCGCATAGTCCACCCGGAGCCGACGTCTAGCCGTGCTTCTGCTTCTTGGACTGATCCGTGATGCGGAGGACAAAGTTGACCACGACGGCCAACAGGAGGATGATGGCCAGGAATGTCGGTCCGAACCGGTCGTCGAAGCCGGCCTGGCCCCTCACTCGTATCGACTTCGCCCGCCAGTGATATGTCACTAGCGCATATATCATGGTTAACATTGCGACGCCCGTGAAGAGGAAGGCCGAGATAAAGGCCACGCGGTCGCCAAAATTGAGCATGCCAATGGCCAGGGCGCCGAGGATGACGGTGAAGTTAAGCCATGACAGGAAGGTTCGCTCGTTGGCGAAGAAGACCTTGGGCTCGACGCGAGTCGGGAGGGCGATGCGCTTGCCTGAGGGAGCAGTGAGCAATGGCTCTTCACGTAACAGCCATGGGACACGGTGAGCAATTGCATACCTGCGGCAGTCTGGAGTAGAGGTTGGGAAGACATGGCGATCGCTGGCCGTTACGGAGCCTCTGGTGTTTCGGGAGCTTGGATGATTGCACCTTGTCCGTCTGGTCAATTGACTGAAGCAGTTGTTCGGATCCCGAGAACTAGACGCAGTTGGCGCAAACGGTGACGCTTCGTGGTGTTTCAAAGGTTGTTCGAGTCGGCCAATCTGGACCTGAGACAGCAGAAGAGGTATTAAAAATGCAGTTGCATCTCTGCGAGAGCAAAAAATCCTGTTCAGGTCTGTCGCGGTACGGTCGTACCAAGCAGGTCGTCGGGCGGTTAAGCTGCCCCACCGATGCAGCTTTGGGAGAGCTCGGGTGCACGTGGGCAAGCTGGTTGGCTCCTAGTCACGTGCGGCCGCCTCGCGAGTCGCGGGGCAGCGGCCGGCTAGGGAACGCCAGAAGGGGCAATGGACCAGGCACGAACCCTGAAGCGGTGGACGGTTCAAGCACCTCGCAGCGCAACTCTGTTGACCTAGGTAAGCTCCCTCCGCAATGTCTGTTCTGGTTGGTCGCGCATTTCCGGCTCGTGGCTGATTGGAGTATTTGTGGGGGATGCAGACCATAGCCTCCGTGCTGACCTTCGATCGCCTAAGCCGCCTTTGTTTACCCCAAATCCGACGACGCGACGACCGAAGCCTGAATTGAGAACCAGCAGTTCAAGATGTCTACACCTGTACACGCCCCGACAAAGCAGCTGCTTATAACGGTGCTTACGTGCTAGCAGCCTATTCCTTTCACCCGGCTCAAGCAGATCGCCAGCGACGTACGTCGGCAACCCCCTTGTGCATTGCCGCAGAATGGCAGCAAACCCCCTTTTGAACCTTATCATCTCTAATGTTGAGCAGGTCTGCAACAGCGCAATCGGCAATGCCGAATTCTACGACCATGCGAAGACGGAGCAATGGAACTCGACCATCATTGTAATCCCTTCCCTCCCCGAACGCCCCACGACCTGGGCCAGCAACTAACACCATATTCAGAACTCGATGCTGAAGGCCGTCATCTCCGAGTCCACTCCCCAAGGCGCCTCGTCGCCCGCGTTCAAGTTCGCCTGCAACAGCACCATCGTCCAGCACCTGGTGCCCACCTCATCGCTGAACAAGCCCCGCGGCGGCACCGAGACCTCGGCCGAGCAGCCGCACGTGTCGACGAGCGCCGAAGCCACCGCTACCGATGGCAAGCCCCATGTCGGCCGACGAGGCATGCACAGTGCTACGGGTGCGTACTGGGACGAGAAGAAGGACGGCATGTGGACGTTCAAGTTCGATGGTGGGGAGGGTAAGGGGATGGACGTCGTCATCATGCTTATCTGGGTTGCCATCTAAGCGCTGTGCAAAGGCACCTCGTGCTGTACGGGAAGGGAAAGCATTCAATACTGAAGATGGCGGTTTTTGCCAAATATCTCGAGGCATCGAGCCCTACGTGCCTTCGAGGCTAGCTCTGCAGGGACCGCGGCTGGGGAGCTGTGCCAACCTGAGCCGAGGACAGGCGCGGACTGGCTCCAACGGTACGGACATGATCCATAGAGCCTGTCATGTTAGCCAGTTTGTCTCGTACCGGCGAACAAATGCAGACATTGGCCTGCGTCATAATACCAGATTCACCTGCCAAAGTCACACGACCGCCTGGTGAAGCAGCCTCAAACGAACCTTGCGTTTTCCAGCAATTCGTCCTCAACACTATGGCTCAGATACCCACATGCGTCTGGTGTCATGTGCGGAAGCTGGCGGCTCGGGAATCGTCAAGCTCCTGACGATATCTCTCCGGTCCCCGCCGTAGACATATCCAAGAAGTCTCCGAATGTCATGAAGCGCAAAGGGAGGGGGGTTGCTCCACCCAAGTTCTAACGTAGTTGTGGATGATATCTGAACAACGCCTAGCTCCTAATAAGCTTTCGATATGGCGCACTCTTGGGGTCTCGGTGCATATTTACTCCCTTGTCCCTGGCCCGGCGCAGTATTCACCCACAAAGCGAGGACGATGACGGGGAAACATTGTAAGACTCCATGTGCGAGAGAACGTGCCATTATGTGTTACTGGAATTGTCAACTTCGTGCCTTTCTCGAGAAACGGGAACAGGACGTGCGGCTGCCGCGGGGAAATTCAAACACAATTGCCACATGGCATTGTTGTGTTCCGTAACTTTCCACCCCTTTCACCGCGTTCCTTGCTTTTGTAACCAAGAGTAGGTAGACCCTGCAGCGGCGCAGCGGCGCCTGTGAGCCGGCCGGCGCACGAGCCTCAGCCTGGGGTACTTTTAACACGAGTCCCTGCAATATACTTGTAAGGGCATCGTTCCTGCGTGATACTCCCATCGTGGCAAGCATCGCGCCATTTTCACCTTCCGCCCATGGGCAGCGCCTCCTGACTGCTTCGCAAGCTCGGACCGCAGCTCAACGTCCCATCCAAACGACATACTTTAGCCATCGCTCGCCCAAATCTACCCTGCCCTTTCTTTATCCCTTGCAACCCCTCTTGCAACTCCATACAAGATGACACGAGACTAGACGTCCGATTTCGAGTGTGGAACTTGCGGACGGGCCTTTCCCGCAGGGTGGAAAGCTAGGGATCAGCACTTCCGCGCGACTGGGCACTCTCCGCCTCTATTCGAGTGCGATACTTGTCCGCGATGGTTCAACAGCCAGCAAGCCTGCAATCAACATATGGGAGATACAAATCACTGGCCATTTGAGTGTAACTGTTGCATGTGGACTTTCCCCACCGAGAAGGACTGTATCGAACACGAGCAGACGGATCACTACCATTGTCGCGAATGCGAGCGATCTTTCCAGAGCTACAATAACCTCAAGATGGTAACGTTATAATCCTTCCAGCAGGGGCTTGATACCAACACAACTACTAGCATCTCAATTCTCCCGCCCACAGAGGCCGAGACATCCGCTGTCCGTTATGTTCGAAACCCTTCACTACTGCCACTGGAATTGCACAGCATTTGGAGTCGGGAGCCTGTCAGAACGCTCCAAACCTCAACCGCGACGAGATCTACAGGGCTGTGCGGTCCAAGGACCCAGATGGAGTCATCACCAAGAAACTCATCGGCTGGACTGGTTCCTGCCAGTACGAGGCGGACGAGAGATCGTGGAACGGGTACGCCTACGAGTGCTATCTTTGCCATCGCACGTTCTGGGAACTGCTCGATCTGAACCAGCACTTGAACTCGCCAGTCCGTACGTCATATACGTTGTCCTTGCTGGGATAATTTTCCTCTAATGCCATCAACTAGATCAGCAAGCGTTGTATCATTGTCCCAACCGCCAATGTCGTATGGACTTCAAGAGCCTTGCTGGTATCATCAACCACTTGGAGAGCGAAGCTTGTGGATGCACCAGATTCGAGCAGGTTTAACAAAAGTTCAGCGGCTTGGTCAGCGGCAACCGCCGTATTACCTTCTGAGTGGGAACCCAGTTGCCCGCAGGCACTGCTGAACATAAAAGTCCATCGGCAACACCGACTTGGTGTTCCTCTGCGCGTATGTTCGGTTTCTTCCAGGTTTGCCAGCTGCGGCAGACCACGGCTGTCGGGTATCCTTGCCTATCGGGCTCAAAGCGGGAACCTTCAAATTCGGCTCGGCATCACGACAGTATGGCTCTTTGATTTGATTTGTGATGGTCTTTGGGAACGTCTCCTGACACGAAAACATGCTGACGGTCTCCAATCAAGCGGCATCAAAGTAATTGGCCCGGACGAGAGTTCTCCGTACCATACATCTTACCCGTTGCTCGGGATAATCCACGTGGGCGAAAACTGTCATTAGAGATGATCTTTACGTTGTCTTGTTGGTAACGCCGCTTAAAAGAGTGTATAACTTTGAAGGTCCCCGCAGCCTGTCGATAGTAGCTTCCATATCCCGACAACTGTCCTCAATCTGCCACCCGCTGCCGACTGTGATGCAATCAACATCGTTGCGTCTAGTACGCCGATACTTGTGTGTCGTACCGTACGAAGCCCGACAATTGTAGCCACTGCACCATGACCGCTCAATTGGTTTCCATGCGCACAGGCACCGTGAACGCGAAGGGGGACATGGCCAGAGCCCGCAGCTCCAACTGCAAACGTGCCCGTGGAAGAAGGCATACAGCCCATAGCGCAAGCACGAAAAGAGAAAAATCGTATCGGAAGTCTCAGGTCCGCATTCAAGTCTGATGATCAGGCGCATCTTTCGTCCTAAATCCATACTTTTAGTCTTTCTTACAGTTGCCCTGTCCTAGCAATAATAGTTTACTTACCTCGTCGGCTCTTGGGCACCCGTAGCGACGCCATTCCCAATTGGTCTTGGGCCACCATATACCGTTTTCATGCAAGTCGAAGCATCCCCACTCGCAATCACATCTGAAAACATTACACCAGGTACCCACGCGGGTCTTATCACTGACGTAACGACAGCCGGCATTATGTGCATCGCGACGTGCATCGTTGCGGTTGTAGCATCGCTTTGACAGAAGATGATTTGTCACATTATTGTCTAGCGCTGGGCTGCCCAAAACCAGACCGGTTAAGAGAGTGAAAATCATGAATGACTTCATCATAAAAAAAGGAAGGTTAATATGGCAGAAAGCGTGTAATATTTTCGGTATGGTGGTGTTTTGGTATGATTCCTCGAGACGACTCTCATGTCGCACAAGCATGGCACGCTTTATATGTACAGCAAATACAAGGCTTAAGATACCGGGGTCCATAGTGCATTAGTACGCCAATGTCGTCTTAAGCCCCTTGCATTGCTAAGTAATGATGAAAACTATAATGTCTACCAATTACTCGTATAGAGAAGGAGACACGTATGCGTTGTAACCCTCCGGCATCCCCCATTGCAGCAACTGACATTGTAGGCCCTGTACCCATGTCCGCTTCCATTGCTGCCCTCAGGCAACCGTGAGCACGAGAAGGGACAGAGCTCAAGTTTTTTAGGCTCAAGTACGAACGTGAACATTGAAGAAGGATAAAGCTCATAGCTCAATCACGACCAGAAAACGAAATAACTAAACGCGAAAGCACATAGAGTGATCCCTCGGAATAACAGGCTCTAACTAGGATTAAAGCCCAATTACATGTTGTGGCAGAATTCGTTCTATATCCATATTAGTCATAAGACTTCCTTATTTTAGCTCTGGTAATTTACTCACCTGCACGCTTTTTGGGCATCGGTTGGCTATCCAAACAAGCGTGGAACCATCCTTATCCAGCCTCTCCATGAATAAACATCCCCACTCGCAATTGCATCCAAAGATATTGCACCAGGTACCTTTATTAGAGTGAGTGCTAACGGTATTGCAACCTGCATGACGTGCAGCTCTACGTGCGTCATCACGGTTGTAGCATCGCTTCGATAGAAAAGATAGATGACTTCGTGTCGTATCATTGCCTAGCGCTGCGCTGCTTAGACTCAGGCCAGTGTCATCAAGTGATGCTGGGCTGCTGAGAGCCAGGCTAGCCAAAAGAACCAAAGTAGTGAATGCTTTCATTCTGAGGAAGATTGGTAATATAGGTGGAAGGGTGCAATTTCTCGTATCTTTCTGTCAAGCTTTCTCGAGGAAAGTAGTTTCTAGAGCGGCGACGACTCTGAATGTGGCAGACGTGTAGTGCTTTTATATATTTAGCAAATACAAGGCTGACCGGAGTCTTATGGTCTACTGCTATTCTACTATGGTCTAATGTCCCTTCGATTTGTTTGATAAAGAAAACTGTAATTCGCATCAATTACTTGTAGATAATGAACGTCTCACACGTTGCCATTCCAGTGCCTCCCTCATGGCAACAATGTGAGTAAGACACCGCATTGAGAACCGATAATAGACTTTCTTGGACATTGAGTCACGGCTGAGGAGGCTTGTATGGGGATCCTTAACGTAGCATTGAAGCATAAACCCTCTTATCAATAATGAAGCCTAATCTTCATTGCCGAAGGGCGATAACGTCGTCGACGATTCTTCCAAGACGGCAGGCCGAAGTAAACAGTTAATTCTCGCAATCTCAATAAAATGAGTGCAAGTGTGGAGCATTAAATACAATCGCATCTTAATCGTGCCTGTCGACTCAGGCGACCCTATCTACGCTTTTTGGCGCCAAAGGCTCGAGACGCGGGTAGAACTTATCTCATAGCTTGGGCCCGAATGACATGTGTGATCGTCAGCTGTCAGTTATGTGCGTAATGCGCCAAGGGGCGAGGGCTGAGGCTACTCGCGGCGGTGATGCGTAGATTCCAGGCAGGGCCATGGAGGCCTGTCAGCGGTTCACGAGCCTCTTTGCCCAGCTTGCAGTTGGTGGTGTATTCAGAAATATTTGCCAAAGGAGCCAGTTACAGCTGGGATAAGCCCCAGCACCTCTGACATGAAGCCAAACACTTTCGGCTCCCACGAACGTCTTGGTAAATCCATTTCATGGACTCAAGATCTCTTCCAGCTCCGTATTCAGCCCCCTGATATCAGGTTGCACTTGAACGTCTTGTCAAAAACCAACCTCTCGTATCGCACGCAATTCCTTCCAACGTTTCTCCGACGGCCACCCTGCGGCAGGCCGGCAAGTGGATGACAAGAAAAGCTTCGTCTTCTCAAAACGCCAAGTGCCCACCGTACGGCACAGCAACAACATGGTCAGCCCAACGACTACCCGTGGCCAGAAATTGCAGATTCTGTTATTATCTACATGATCTTAATAAATGAAGAAGTAGATAAGACAGATTCTGTTATTACTCAAATGATCTCATTAATAGACATGAGAAGTAGATAAGACCTTTAACCTGCACGGGCTTGAAACGTACTCCCTCGGGCAAGAGACTATTGCGGTGCCGTTTTTCTTAACGCCTACTTGCCGGAACGCTGGGCCGGAAGTTACTTGCCATGTTCGACATCTCAACTGTCACAAGACGGCTTGAGGCACCACCTACCCGGATAAGACAATGTGTGACTAAAGACACAAATTCCTGTTAACGAAAGTTGACATGTTCACGCACGTGCGCAACTTTGACTACTGTACCTCTCGATCATGTACTTCGCATTTTGGCTTGGTGAACCGCCTCAATTACCGGGTGTCTTTGGTTTTTGCTCCGTTGTAGGCATTGGAATTAAGGACTTGTAGTACTGGGCGTGTCATTTCAGGAGTCTTGGCGGCGTTCAAGTTTTGGGACGGGAGCCACCAAGCCAAACGTGATGTTGACGCGGCCCTGTAGTCAAGTGGTGTTGGTGTCGATACTGACGATACAGTGTTGCAATCCAAGCAGTCATACGTAAATATGCCACATCTACCCCGTACACAATCAAACAATGTAGCACAGGGAGAACACCAGCAATCGGGTGACTAGCCGTCCGCTCATTTTGGACGGGCGGATGCAGCCACGCCCTACCTACTATGCCGTTGGCAATATCTAGACAAAGGATGCTATTCAGTATCGTACGAGGGATTTCTCAAGCGGCAAATGCCCATGGTACCTGCGGCTTAGCAACAGCCTTCTAAAATGCCTTAAGTGAGCTACTCATATGTCTTTCGGTAAGCTCAGTTCCTCAGTCATATGACACAGAAGGTTTCCCTTCGCGTTCAGTGCCTTATACTACCACCCGTGCCTAGCTCCTCGGCCTCCTGCTTAACTCTCTTATGAGTCTCTACTACCTGTCCTTCGTCATCAGTCTCCTGATGAACTCTCTGACGAGTCTTTGCTGCTCACGGACATGCGCAAGGTTCGATACGCTAGTTAGCGTAACGTGGTGCTCCTCGCCTAGCACCCATTTACAACTCTCTACTACATGTGCTAGTAGCTTCTCGGCCTCGTGCCAGCGTCCCTGCTGTCCAACAGCGACTGCTAGGTTCGCCATTGCTGCTAAGCTCGCCAACATAGTTCCTGGATGAGAGTACTCCTCGCCCTGCGCCGTTATACAAGTTTCTACTAGCGGTACTAGCAGCATCTCGGCCTCCTGTAAACGTCCCTGCTCTAAAAAGCACGTCGCAAGGGTTGCTACGCTAGCCAGCGAAGTGCTATACATCTCGCCGGACACCCTCTTACTAATGTCTACTACCTGTACGAGTAGCTCCTCAGCCTCCTTGAAGCGTTCCTTATAAAGAAGGGTCTTCGCTAGGCCCACGGTGGTTTCTAGCGTACAGGGGTCCTCATCCCCTAGCACCCTCTGCTGAGTTTTTAGTACCCGTGCAAATAGCTCCTCAGCCTCCCGGAATCGTCCCTGGTCCCTAATGACCGCCGCCATGGTCGCCGCGGTATCTAGCGTAACAGGGTGCTCCTCGCCTAGCATCCTCTGGCGAGTCGTGACCGCCTCTTTGAGGAGCTTCTCTGCGTCGTGCCACTGTCCTTTGAAAGACAGGTAGGAAACTACGCGACGGAGTATTAATGCCTTCGCGCGCATCTCATCTTGGGCTTCGCCAACGCCGGCCTCAAGCACAGCCTTTGCGTGCGGTAAATACGCCCTAAATAATCCCATGGTCGTAAATTGTCCACCCGGGTATATTTTCGATACTGTCAGCAAGGCGCTCCGCCGAAACTGGCTCGCCGTACCCTCGCTAATGAGCCACTCGCGAGTCACTAACTGTACCAGCCGGTGCATGTCTAGGCTGCCGTGTTCCTCTTGCGAGTCGAGACTGTCGCGTTTCTGCTCCGAGACGAGACTAAACGCTATCAGCAGCCCGATAGACTTGGTCAAGGCTATGTCGCTCTTCGGGCCCCCGTCGCGCAGCTGGGAATTGTAGTGCGATAGGAATTGCCTAGGGATGCCCTGCCTGTCAAGCATACTCATCAACGAGAGTATGCTGCCGGCTAGAGGATCTCGCTTCTGTATGTGACGGAACGAGACCATCCAAGTCTGCGATACCGCTTTGGGAGCCTCTGAATCTCGCCCGGCTGCCTCGAATTCGTGGCCCAGTAAGTCGACGGTGCCTTCGTCGCTCTTGCCGAGCAAACTGAGATATTGCTCGACGGAGATAGTATTTTCTCGAATAAACGCAGCCGCCTGGGCGAGCGCTAGCGGGAGGTGTTCCAGACGAGAAGATAGCGTTGACAGTTCACTCAAAATATCCTTGCCGTCCTCGTTCAGCCACGTCTGGAGCAGTTCGATCGATTCGTTCGGGTCCATCTTGCGAACCTCAATGATGCCCTTATACTTGCTCAGCTTCAAGGCTAGTTGCTTGTCCCTAGTCGTTACGAGCACTGCTCCATGATCGCATTCGGGGAAGTGCCTTGCGAGGTGTTCGTCGCTGGAGCCGGGTTGTCCGCCGAAGAAGAGCTGCGCGTCGTCGGCGTTATCCACGACCATGAGCCATCGTCCGTTCTGCTTCCTCCCAAGCCACGTCTTCACCAACTCCAGCACGTCTTTCTTGGGATCATCGTGGCCCTCAATCTGGCATTCCTGAGCAATGTGGGCGTAAGATTGACGAAATCGCTCGGCGCTGCTTGCGTGGACCCAGTAGACAGACACCTGGGGACAAGCCTCCTTCAGCCAATAGACGTATGTCAACGAAATCTGGGATTTTCTGCCATTTCTTAGCTCGCTTGCGACCGTAATGGGAACAGTGTACGCACCCAACACCGCCAAGCCCGTATAGCGGCACCGGAGGCCCCGACGCATCATCTTGGGGACGCTGCCCGAAGCCTAATCGCTGCTTGAGCTCACTCAAGATGCCAGATCGTCCGACGAATTCCTTATTTTCCTTGTACGGGACGAGAACTAGGTAGTATGTTTAGTTCAAGTACGGACGTGGGCCTGCATGGTACTCACACTTCGTGTTCGCCACCAGTCGCGCTCGAGTCCCGGTCACCGCCCGTCGCGCAAGACCCTGTAACCTCTCGCGGGCTTTATCATACTCGTCGTCGTTAGGCCCGAACTTTACCATTTCCGAGTGGGTGCGTGCGATAGCACAGATGTGCTCCGCGCCAGTCTCCCACCCACGGCAATGGGTCGCCGAGGATTTGGTGACGAGTAGGGCCGGGGGTCCGGTCATAGCCCAGCGGCCACTTTCATCCTAAGTAGTATCAGCAATTTATATATAGTGAGACGGTCGACAAAGACTATGACAGACTTGCTTGGCCGTTGGCGACTGGAGAGTTTCGTAGAAGCAGAAGACCTCGGATTCCCCCTCGGCACCGAGTGCCGCCTGGAAGTCGCGGTGCTGGGTGTCTAGAACCTGCGAACTATACTGACTGATAGACAAAAGGAGGAACATGTTGGGCCCATCTCCGACCATCGGTATAAGCGAGCTGATGTCCATGCCATGGTGGGGAACGCCGAAGAAGACAACTCCGTACACGGCCTGCACGAGTCTCTTGTCCTCTTCGTTACTAGACCTAGCTAGGGAAATAAGCAGCTACTGGACGCATTAGCTGAGGATGGGACAACGGCGGTAATGGTGTCATTGGCCCCACCTGCTTTACTATTAGGCCCCCTAAACTGTGGGCGATGAAGAGGATTGGTTTTGTCCGCGAAGAAGAGACCAAGGAGAGGAGCGTGGTGTGAAGTCCCGTCGCTAGGTCGTCTATATTTTGTATGCATCGACTCTCCGCGACCGCCGACTCGTATCCGTACGTCATAATTCGCGCCATCGGCCTGTCGGTCCCGTCGAGCGTAAGATCGTACGGCAGATCGTCTCGTAGCCACATGTGTTCGCGGCCCTTTTCCTTGAAAGACCCGTACGCATGACCCCCGAGGCCCGAGATGGCGACGATGCTAGGTTAGTCTTAGCGCGAGCCGCCGTTAGGGAACGGATCCTTACTCGATGGCGTGGTCCTCTTCGGGCGGCGTGAAGAGCATCGTGATACCGAGAAACCCAGTGTCTCGGGTGAGGTAGCGCGTGCGTAGCGTTCCTGGGGCGATGGGCAAAGGCGGTATCTCAGGGAGAACGTCCGGCACGTTAGTATAAGTGATGGTGCCTGATTGAGAGTTGCCACGGATATCTCGTGCGAGCGATTTGACCGTTGGAACCGAGCCGCCCGCTGTCAGGAAGGCCTGTAAGCGGCCAGAGTCCCATTCGGCAGGTATGCCACGAACTCGGTACGTCCGTTGAGCCTTGGACAGGCCCATGGTGAGCGTGAAGACGGGCTGCGGTCGTCTGAGCTCTGTGCGCTTGCGTCTTGTGGGACCTAGTTCGGTTATTCGAGACAGTGTCGATGTCACCGACGGATGCGAAAGTGTGGTTATAACCGTTATGCGATCGTGGGGTGCCGCGGCGCCTAGCCAAGTGGAATGGCGGACCGTGCCGCAACAATCTCGACTCATAACTGGCTCCCCCGCAGCCCGTCGAAGTTGCCCCGTCAGCTGAAGAGTCTTTAGCGCCGGCCCCCCTTGTTTAAAGACGGCGGAGCGTAGTCCGAAAGAACCTCACTGGCCGAGGAGGCACGGCTGCGAGCACTGGCCCGGCCCGCCAATCGTCACGGCCCCCAGGTCGAAAGCCAGCCCCCATGGGTGCGATGGCAACGTGGTTATGTGGCTTCTCGTTGGTGCAAGGGCTCAACCGCCAGCCTCAGGCGACACGGCTGCAAACGCGATCCAATTCGCCAATCGTCCCTGCTGCCTGTCCTGAGGCCGAAACGCCAGCTCATGCGGCTACATGCAGCACTTCGGCAGCACTCTCAGAGCAGCCAACGGCCACCTGAACCAGGCAGGAAATCACATCAACTGCGGCAAGGCATTTCGCTCACCGCTCGTGCCGGGCCCCACGGCGGCTTACACGCGACCGAACGTTGTTCATGTTGCCTTGAATACTATTCAACCCACCATTGACCCTACTCGTAGCGAGTGAGCGCCTACCCATCCCAACACCAACGGTATTTAGGCATCGCTTCTAAGCGAGGCAAGTGTTCATGTGTTGTAGCTGGTATTAGCGCGACTGTGGACATGGTTGAGGATTCCAAAAATGGAGACGAGAGTCGAGTATTCGCCGCCCCGTCGTCCTCGCTGCCGACCCGTTCTGGGCTCACACAACACAACAGGCTCCGTTCTCAATCCAGCTGCTCAGCTGCGAGAAAAAGAGCGGCCCCGACGCGTCCCAAGGGGGGAATGGCCAACTCCTATCCCTCTTGCCCGCTTCGTACCGCACGGAGTCCGGCGATATCGCCGTCGCGGCTCGTCACGTTACGACATGCATCGATAAGGAGCTCGACCTACAGCGGCTCACCAGAATCCGCGGCTGGCTGTGGCTCGCTGGTCTGCCCGTGCCGCCGCGTCAGCTGAGCCAGCAGCTCCTGCTTGGCCGGGAAGTCGTCGTCACGGAGAGGATGGATATGCACCTCGTCTGGACCGCGGGCCGGCTGTTCTTGAAGCCGATCCCGCGCTTCCTGCTAGAGCCGCGCTTCTGGACCGAATATCTCCCCTGCGCGAGTGAGTGCGGCTGCTCCCTTCGAGGTGCTGTCGAGGGGAGCGTCAATGCGCGAGGGTGCGAGGGTGAAGGGCTCCGGCGGCGCGCGCTGGGGTTTCTGTTCTCCTACACTGCGTTGATAACCCACGAGAGCGACTTTCGCATCGCCCAAGCGAGACACCTGCTCCCTACAGAGGTAGCCTGGCCGGCGTGGAGGACCTTTACCGAGCAGCTCAACCCGGAGAACATCTACCAGAGGGTCGATCCACGGTTCTACCACGGCGAGCTACGTCTCAGTCGGCTGAACAAGATATACGCCTTGTGGCAGACACCGCTCCGTGGTTACTTGGCTCGCTATGATCAGTACGGCGCATTCTTCCACGACTACTTTGCATGGCTGGCAAGCACAACGGTGCTCATCGCCGTCATCCTCACCGCGATGCAGGTCGGGCTGGCGACCGAGACCCTCGGCCATAACGGTGCCTTCCAGTCGGCATCGTATGGGTTCACAGTGTTCTCCATCCTCATGCCTCTGATTATAGCCTCGCTCGTTGTCATAGCCTTCTGCTGGGCCCTTGTATCGAACTGGGTCAACGCTTTCAACGTCAAGAAGCGCCGTCTCGCTAAGATGACAGCGCCAGAGTGATGTAGAGAATAAAGGGGTGAAGACCAAAGTATCTAGAAACCTAAGGTAGCTAAAGTAACTTAACTTAGCCAAGGCTGGCTACTGTCATCGAATTTCCACTGGGCAGGAAGGGCTTCGCGTTAATCATCGGGTCTCGCTCCACGTCGTCGATCGCGATCTTGTCACTGCCTCGATGTTTCGACCACGCGTGGCTGCGCGCGCCGACCCTGACGACTGTCCGTGTCTCTCGCTGTCCGTCTCTCGACGGGCTCTGCTTTTAGTCAGGTAGTGCCGAAAGTTCAAGTCACTGACCTACTAATCGCGTTGTCCTGTACGTCTGTCAAGAGTCTGATGTGTTTTGTCTCCGGGCTACTTGTTTGCCGCCGCCCGTCGAGGCCGGTCGTTGATACTCGCTCTTACGTTGCCTATCCCTGACCGCTCGTCGCTATTGTCCGTCGCCGGTTTAAGGTTTCCTGTGGAGCCTACGGGCTGGCGCTCTGTTGCGCTTGATAACTAATAAGCGCCCGGTGGCATCGCCTCGCTCCGACGGGAATATCGTAGAAACACTGAGATCCCCGACGGCGCTGCTCGAAGTTCGTGTAGGTCTTCCTCGTCGGCTTCGAGAAAGAGTTTGGGCGGGGATGATGGGAGTTGGAATGGGCGGCTGCGCGTCTTGATCTATCTCTACGCGCTTCGCATCCAGCAGGCCGTCCTACATATACGGTTGCGCACCTCTAGTCTCGCGAGCTTTGTAGCGTTACGAACGACGCGTTAGAATGCTCGTACTGTCGGTCCTAGCGCCCGGTCGTCGGAAGCTTCGAGTGAGAGCAGGTTACGTGGGTAGGTAGAAAGTCCTCAACGATACTTCCCTCGGATGGTTGCTCGCGCCGAGGCGACGCAGTTAGTCGTTAAGTGTTGGCACTTTCATCCGATTACCTGTCGCGCATGCGTGGTATTGGCGACAAAGCAAGTAATAGCTGGCAATCAATGAGGTGGGCACAGTAGTCTACAACAACGAGTACCTAAGGTATCTTGGATTTGCTCGTTCGTGTAGGTTCACAGCCCCTGGTCCGTACTCTGGCTTGACTCTTCGCATTCCGTACTCGTACGTACGGGTGCCCAGTTTGTTTTCCCTGAAGAGTCCGTTTTCCCCCCGTCTCGTAGTACGAAACGATAACAAAAGTATCTTAATTAACGGCTGGGATGTCGCACCATGCATGGCGATACGTTATACCTGATGCCGTTTGCTTTAGCTCCATGTTGTCCCCCCCTCCCGGGCCAGCAGACTGGCGGCAGGAATGATGCGAGGTATGCACACCTGCAGCGGGGAAGACGAGCTGCAGCCGGCGTCTAAAACGATTCTAGAAGGCGATAAGGCACCAGCTGCGGTGAGACAAGAAAAAGCAACGAGACTTCAACATCACACCACGCTCGCTCGACGCCGCAACACCACCCGAAGCCTCGCAGGACCAGGACCACGGCGAGATACGGCGAAGTGCGCCAATTGTTCGATAAGTGACGTGCCTCCCCATCTATCTCCTCTCTCCTCAGCGTCGAGAGGTGCGCGATCCGCAATGACGATGCTGCCGCGCAGATCTAGCCCCCCGCAGCAGTGGAGTTCGTGGAGCAGCCGATGAGGAGCGGGACCCTTTGCGAGCGATGACGCTGTCTGGCACCTGTCTGGCACCCTGCCTGGGGACCTGTGCCAGTTCTTAGCGGTGTTCGACGCACTGTAAGCGGCCATTTGGCGGTTGCTTCCGCTGCCGTAGGGCGGAGTCGCTCTGCTCGGATTTCGACGCCACTTCCGAGGGGCCGACGGATGTCCTGCTTGTCGTTGCGCCAGTCTCGACCTGCGAGAGCCGCGCCCAGCCGCTGCCCTCAGAGAGTCCTCGTTATTGGTTCCTGACGACGGAATCCATGTGGTTGCGCCCGACCATTTCCAGTAGGGTAAGAAACGTCTTCCCGGAAAATCAAGACAGCCAGGCGACAACAGCAGCCCGCGCTGAGAGAGTATGTACATACAGTAGCGACAAGTTTTCGTTGCTGGAGGCTCTGACGCAGGTGGACAGACCCCAAAGGCAAACGTGCCCACCGAGTCAGGCCCACCACCCATCTCGTCCAATTCGAGGTGATGCCGTGAGCCAAGCGGCTCCACAGGACCCGTCGGAGCCAACGGTCAATGGGTCTGCCTCCCACCACACGCCGTTGGTCTTGCCACCGTTGATCGGACTATAGTACGTCAATACGTAATTGACCACTGAGCCGCCCCAAGGGCCTGGGAACGGGAGATGTCAGCGCACCGGGCGTCGCGGTCGCAAACCGGCGAACGCCCTTCGCGACTCGCTCGGCTGGACCCTGGCATCCCGGACAGCGAACGGCTCGCGAACAGCGCCACAGCATAAACGGCCTGGATTTCGGCCCTCCCTCGCGCTAGCATTACTAGCCCCAGGGAAAACGGACGGCACATGGTCCTTGCCATGGGCCGCCCGGACCAAGCAAGTCAGGGGAAATTTTCCCACGATGGGTCCGGTCTCCATCATACGACTGGGCCCGAGGCTGCGCTTCGCTAACCCCGACCTTCCCCAGCGTCCGTAATAAATAACCTCTAGGGCCCCTCCTGCGGCGTGACGTGAGCTGGGCTGTTT
Source organism: Tolypocladium album (assembly GCA_024341135.1). Classification (NCBI taxonomy): domain Eukaryota; kingdom Fungi; phylum Ascomycota; class Sordariomycetes; order Hypocreales; family Ophiocordycipitaceae; genus Tolypocladium; species Tolypocladium album. The sequence goes on from JALHCF010000130.1 coordinate 908,321, forward strand.
GATCATCATCGTTCAAGTTATCGTGCCGTCGTTCTTTGAAACCGTTCACTACCCCCCATCACTTACATCATAGCCGAGTCAACGGCTGACCTGACGTCGCCCGCGGACCCAAGCGACTTTTGCGGCCCCGAAGTACCCGGACAGTTCATAATCCGATTGCAGGCTGGAGTAGGCCTAGTCTATCAGGACCTTTGCGCGCTATATCAACTCAATCAGCCAACATGGTCCAGTTGATCGGGGATCCGGCCTTCTCTCCAAATGGCACCCCAACCCACGAAACGACAGAAGGGTGGCCATCGGGCGCGCCGAAGCAGGAGTCCAGAGAGGAGCACGCCCTCAGAATGAAGGAACTGAGCATGAAGCGTGGCATGATGAAGACCCCGAGGCGAGGGTGGTCCATGACGGACTACCAAGGCGACCTCGCGGCGCCCCATCACTTCCACGGGGCTGCCGTGCTTGTTGAACGCCAGGCCTCGATTCCCGAACATGCAGTTCTCCCTTCGCCCGTCGCTCCTCCCGCGCCTGCTCCCACCGAGAAGACGTTTCAGATCCCCCGGCGGCCGAAGCTCCCCACACCGCGCCGGTCATACTCGGCCACCGACAAGGAGCCCGAGATCCTCAGGCCTGCCCAGCCGAGGCCGTCTGCTCACATGACAATCCTCGATCTTCCTTCAGAACTTCACTACTCTCTCTTCGACTTTCTCGACCCCATCGACGGCGTTTGCTTGGGACTCGCACACTCAAGGCTGTACGACATCCACCGACGCAAGTACGGCACCGTTCCTCTGTGCAGCCGATATACCGGACCGAACGACATGGAGTGGGCATGGCGGGGCGCCGGACCGCTCATCCGTCCCGCCCAACAAACCGCCGACACGGAATCCAACGGCCTGGATCGGCTCCGCGTCAAAGGCCAAGTGTACTGCCGCAAGTGTGGCATTCGACGCTGCGAGCTGCACCGGCATCTAAAGGACTGGATGGGCGACGGGTACGAATACTGCGAAATCAGAAAGGTATTCGGAAGGCCGGCCGGCGAAGATGCCAGGTCGTACTGCTTCATGAGCTCTCCGAAGAATCCTCATCGGTGTGGCCGCCATGGGGGAAAGAAGACCTAAATGGTGAGCGAGGTCGCGACAAGGAATATTTCGGAAAGGGATCAGTGGAAGCATCGGCGCACAAAGGCGTAATCGAATTTTTGGACATTTCATTCGGACATGGAGGAAGGGCATGGCATGTGCATGGCGTTTGCGGCTGTTTTAGAAGCATTTCGGTGGATTGGGTATACCAAAGCGTTGGAGACGAGCGTGTTGATTTCGAGAGCCAAGACATCGGTTCGGCGCGACACGACGATGAGGCAAGATGACGAGTACGGGATCATGAACTAGAGACATTTGGTTTATCAAGACAAGACGAAGAACCTTTTGGATATTACTTGTACCTTGGATTTGCTGGAGTAGATGTGTGATCTTTGCCGTAGTGATATGCCAGACTGCGCAGCAACGTCAAGAGAGACTGGGAACGAGACGAAACGCAACAGCTGCGACAAAGCGGACAGGCAGGTCATATGCCACGAGCGCCTCGCCGTACACATGTTCTCGAGGACTCCCCCACACCAGACCTCGGCCCGTGCCGCCGAGCGTGTGCGAGCGCGTGGGAAGCACCGCTGGTTCGGGTGTCTTCGCGCCGGGAGAAATCGCGGCAGGGTCCCCGAATGGGCTGCCGCTTGACTCCGCAGAGAACGTGCTGCGACCGACAACACTCGTAAGACATCAGGGAGTGGTATGGTTCCGGTTGATGCCAGGTGGGCTTTGGCAGCGTGCGCAACGCTTTAAAAGCAAGCGTGAGCTCATCAAGGGCGGCGATGCGGGATGGTGTTGCGACGACTCGTCGGACATCACAGGCTGAAGACTTGCCGTATACGGCCGTCCTCGTGCCTTGCCATAGCTCCGTGGCGGCGCTTGATTGATCGAGGACCGACGCCGTTTTAGTGCCGCGTGCGTTGGAGTCGAACATGGCCACTCACAGCGGATGATGGGGCCAGCTCGTCATACCAGCTTACAAGCAGCCACACATAGAGCTCGCAGGTCTCGCGTGGATGGCACGACTAGCCTTCGAGCATCGCTCTTGGAGGAACACGCAGTTGAGCAAGATTGGACGAGATTCACAATGTTCATCGGCATTGGAATTTGCATTTGTTCGCGAGAAAAGGAAACCCATTAGCCTCGTATATCCCGTCTAATGCCCGCGAAATCCCCCTCGCACTCTCTTCTAAATATTATAACCCGGTTCTAATGCGCCCTCTTTGTTGGTATCCTAAACTCCAAGCAGCAAAGTTTCCCGCACTCCCCACACGCACATTAGTCGACTCTGAACGCTGTGCTCGCTCCTTCAAATGGAGTAATGCGCCCTCCTATCGTCCTCGAATCTCCGTAATATCGTAACCGATACTCACCCGCCGGCGCCCACTCCTCCACCTTCCATGCGATGTTCACCTCGCTGGTTCCCAGTATCTTGCTCGTCCGCCTCCAGTGGAATGTCAGATCCCAGTCCGAATCGTCTCGTACAATCTTCCATTCGCCCTGTGGTGATACGCGGTGCTCGACGGCGGCATATGTTTGCTCCAGCCGCAGGTTGTTGCGGGGGTTGGCCCCGGCAAATGTAGCCTTGGCCGTTTCTCCACGCCTGAAGCGTTTCTTCGCGACGTCGAATATGACGTCTCCAAAGTCTAGAGAGCGAGCCGGTCTATCGTACAAAACACCGGGTATGAAACTAAATGACCGATTGCTGTTGTCGGGGGGCAATTTGCTCAAGTCGGGAGCGTCCCGAGCCGGGGCATTGTGAGTCCGCAAAAACGGCACAGACGCAACGCTGCGGTCAATATATGCAGCCAGCGTATGCCGGCCGTACAGGGTCGATGCGCCCTCGTAGCGTTGGACGCTATTGCAGTTAGCTCTAGTTCTACGCAGGTTCACCAGATCACGACTCACCCGTATTCTTCTTCCGTCGTGATGTAATGCGTGTAGCTGTTGCTCGGTGCGCCGATGACGACAAAGGGATCTTGACCATGCAGTTCGCTGGCGAGAGACTTTGCGCTTTCCTTTGCCACGGCCTCCTTCCATCGGCGACCGGCCATTGTCGTCGCCTCTCCAGGGCTGACGACGATGACAAGGTGGCCAACCCTGAAAAGCTGAATGTCCACCACATTCGGTGTCCACTCGTAAGGCCTGCTGACTTCTCCTACATCGAGGAGGATGGACTTGGGGTGTTGGCAATCAATCTGCGCTCGGCCAGGCGGCTTGAACAGCCAGGTGATACACTTCCAAACAAAGGACGACTTAGACTTCGAAGACAGGTGTTGGACGAGGTCATATGAGCCGGGCTCATCCCAAGTACCCGCCCCGAATGCGTATCCGAGGGCAGCAGGGCAAGTCCTCGCTGCTGAGCCGTTAGGCAGGATGAAATGGAAGTTTGACATGTCATGGAACTCATGGTACGCTTTGACGCCGTCGCCTCGCACATTCGCTGGCTCACGATTGAGCGAGTGGTAGATGTCCAAGGCGCCTTGGTACTGTCGTCTGCCAATCTCCATGCACGACGACGCCCCGTGGTCGTTTGACTCGGAGCCTGGCCCTCTGGCGCGACACCTGTTGCTCTTGCCATCGCTGCAAGTGCTGTCTTCAAAGTTGCACACTTGGCCGGATCCATCCTCGCAAAAGGCGCCGAGGATGTTTGGGCTAACGTCGCCCATGTTGGCCTGTGAAAAGCCGGCGACAAAGTCATCGGTTTCCCATTCACCTCCTCGGACCTTTTTCTCGAACAAGTCTGCCGCAACACCCTTGTTGTCGCCTGTAATGAGCGTATTGTTCGCCTGCATCGACGTGCCGTGGGTGGGGAACCACGTCAGCACGCCGATGTTCTTGCCGTCCGACGCGCGTTGAAACTTGAGCAGTGAGAGATCTGTTTCGACTGAGCCGTCGTCCTCGGCGCTCAAGTTATACCTCGCGCGTTCCGCTTCCGGGTTGGCGAGATAGGAGAACAAGCTGCGGTTGATGCCTGCCCGCAGGACTTTGGTCGAGCCGACGCTCAGAGAACCGGGCTCGAGGCTTTCGTGTGCTCGTCGGATGGACAGGACGCAGCCCTCGACGATGGCGCGGTAGCTTTGCTTGTCGAAGCCTTTACTGGGGATTTGCGGGAGGAGGTAATTGAGCCAGGCGCCGGGCCCGGAGTGAGAGTGCGTCGCAGTGACGGCGAGGTTGTCGTGGCCGTACATGGAGTAGCGAGGGCCCAGCGCCTGCAAGCCTCGCAGGATGCCGTATCGCACGGCCGTGTCTCCGGACTGAACGTCGAGGACGAGATAAACGAAGCGGTCGGTCGGGTTGCGGAGGTCGCCAACAATGAAGGCGCGCGAGTACAGCCTCTGGCGCAGGCCGCTGCCGATCTGCCCAAAGTCTGCGTAGCCCATCATGTTCAGCTCCACGACGGGCCCGGTGATGTCGGCCTTGCCAACGCCCAGCAGGTACTGGTCCTTTGGCCAGTCGCCGCCAGGCAGGGTGTCGGCGGCCCAGACATTTGCGGGCGCGCCATCTGGAGACGAGTCGATGCCGCTGTCATGCAGGCCGGGATACGACGACAGCAGCGGGTTGCCTCTCCAAAGAGATGCTTGGAAGAAGGCGAGGCAGCAGGCGGATACGAGGACGACGAGGACCATAAGGTGACGTCGCCAACGAGTGCTCGAGCGTCGCCGGGATGTCTCGCGCGGCTCTCGTGGCGTAGGTAGACGGGGCCAGTCACTGGCCTTTGTTGCGTACTGGTCCGACGCCATGACGGGCTCAGCTCAGCAGCACGCAGCGACCTAGCAAGACGGCGAGGATGCTCGATGGGGCCGGGACATTGGCGAAAGAAGACGGCTAACGGTGAAATCGACGCAAGGCTGTGAGGGCGGCAGAGGCCTGGAGCTCGTGGGAGCGGGAAGATGAGCAGAAGTAAGGTACGGATGGATCAAGGAACGAGCAGCTCTTTGGTCGCCGGGCCGCTTCGAGGCTGGTGGGTTTGCAAGAATGTACGAGTAATAATAGCTGCTGGGTTTGGGTTCCCCGCCGAGCCGAGGCGGCGGCTTGATCCGGGGTACAGCGCAGGGGCCGGCGGTGGCGTGGGATGGGAGGGAGCCTGACGCAAACGGCTGGCGACAGGCCCAAGCATGGCGGCCCCGGTGCCTGGAAGGAATGCGCATCTCAGGCACCTACAGTGGGTGTATAAGGCCCAACCATGCTCCTTTTAGCTGGAGCCCATGCATGGACGTCGCCCGCTTGGCCCACCCGGCGCGGCGCTGTCGTCGCTCTTTTCGCCGCGGCGGCGGACCGCAGCTCATACATACGTGCACGAGTACATAAGAACGGGTGCGGACGCAACGAACCCCCTCCGAGTTACTCCGTACTCTTTGCGCTGATTGCGGTGCCTTGCAGGTCGCGGCGCCTCGGCAGCGGGGTCCCATGTGAGACACCCGGGGACGGGAAGGCTCCGTGTCTCTGCTCTGGGCCGCAAACCGCACGCGTCCCCGCTGCGACTCGATCGCATGCATGCAGGCTGCCGAAAGCACTGCTCTCTCTGGCTTGGTGACGAATGCGCAATCCGTTGAGACGGCTGGGCAGCACAGTTGTCGGCAGCGTTCCCAATCCACGACTCCGGCCGCTCGACCCGCGCAGTCCTGGCCCCAGGCTCGTACTCGTACCAAAGCTAAGGTAACCCGCACGCCTCGCACCACGACGGGCATTGGATGCATCATTGATGCCATCTCCCGCGGCCGATGGCGTGACGGCTTCTCGGGCCCGGCCCCGGCCCATCCGGGCCAAGCCTCATCTCGACAATCTGGACCCCTCCCGACGCGCGTCGCATCTCCGAGCGTGAAGGCATCATGATTCATGGATTTGCATCCGGGGTCGTGGGGGATTCAGAGGATTCAGGCGCGCGCTTGCTGCCCCTCCGTCGGCAGCCACCGGTTTGGCAACCGTTGACGGTTCTCGACGTTTAATATTTAGTCGATCTAGTCGAACGACGATTTTCGCCCCCCCCCAAATCCTCGGGATCCCAGCATCGCTGTCCACGCTCCTTGTCGTGGACTCTTGGCCACCGTCTTCAGTGCGGCGTCTTGATCGTGCTGCGGGGCGCGACGCACGACATCGCCAGCCAACAATCGCCCCGTATCCGCTGTTATCGCATCCACTCCGCCGCCGAAACTATCGCCCGTTTGGGAGTCTCGGGACCCTGGTACCTACCCCCAGGCACAGCCCAATTTTCTGCCGTCGCAGTGCGAGATATTCGGACACATAAAGCCGACCGACTGCTCCGTGTCGTCGAGTCCTGGCCGACCTCTCTTTTCCTCTAATCGCGCGCCGGCGGCTGCTCTTTTGCCCCAGCCGCTGTTCCCTTCTGTCCCGTGTCGTTGGCCGGAGGCGCAGAGCGACTCCCGAGTACGGGCTTCGGCATACGGCGGTTTAGATTCGCGGAATTGGAGATGGTGGGTTCGGCCGAAGCACCGACCGCGGCGTCCTGACCGCAGCACCAATTTTCCATCAACGACCTCGAGTGTCTCGCGACACGTACCAACTGGTCGGCGACGTGGCGCTGGCTCATTGCCTCGTCCGGACGGATATCAATTGCATCCGTGTACCGGCCGGGCTGCCTTCGCGCGGCCTTCCGACGCCGATTCCTGGAAGCGGACTCGCGCTCGACAGCATGGCCGACAGACGGCAGGGCGAGCATCGCCCAATCCAGACGAGCGCCGTCATCGTGCTTGGCGCTCAGAAATGCGCCGCGGTGCCTCCGCCGTCACCTCCCACGCCATGCGCTTCGCCGTATGACAGCTCGCTGTGCGAATTGACTGATCGGTTCAGTCTCGGAGATGGGCCCTCGTCGCCGCCATCGCAGGCGACGGAGCGACGGCTGTCGCGCGGGCTCCATGTCCTGAATACCGAGGCAGCCGCTTTGGCGAATCTGTCGCGCGTGTACGAGACCGACCCGGTGGCTCGAGACGGCTTCGACAGGTCGGTACAAGTCATTGCGCGGCAGAGCGCCGCCCAAGGCAAGCTCGTCGTCATTGGAGTCGGAAAGTCTGGGCACATCGGCAAGAAACTTGTCGCCACGCTGCAGAGTCTAGCCATTAGATCCGTGTTCCTGCACCCGACGGAGGCTCTGCACGGCGACTTGGGCGTGGTCGGCCCTAACGATGCCCTGCTGTTCGTCACGTACTCTGGCAAGACGCAGGAGCTGCTTCTCCTATTGCCTCATCTCGACGAGGCGCTCCCGACAATCATCCTCACCTCTCACGTGCGCCCAGAGACGTGCGAGTTCATCAAGCACCGGCAAAATGCCATTCTGCTCCCGGCGCCAATACCGGAAGCCGAGACTGCCTCCTTCGGTGTCCCGGCGCCGTCGACGTCGACAACGGTGGCTTTGGCTCTGGGCGATGCCCTAGCCATTACCGTCGCAAACGAACTTCACCAAAATGTACCGGCAGAGTTTGCGCGGAACCACCCTGGAGGTGCAATCGGTGCTGCGACGAGGAAGCCTGAGACCATCAAGCACGTTTGCGTCCCCTGGGAGGACATCCTGGAGACGGAGGAGGGCTTGAGCTGCGAGAGCTTGGGAATTGACCTTCTCCGTGCTGGTTACGATTCCAAGACTGGATGGGTCAAGGTGGAGGACGGAGTCGCGCCACCCAGCAGCATCCGTCAATTGTCGCGGGAAGACCTCGCTCTGAAGTTGTCAGATATCCCCGACGTGGTCGTGGCTCGACAGGATATGATCACCATGTCGTCCAGGACGTCGCTGCTCCAAGCTAGCGACATCGTGCGGACCGTGCACATGCAAGCTGAGGGAAAGGGGGCCTGCAGGCCAGGCGCCGTGACTGTGATTGCAGTCACCGAGGGCGGGAGCATTGTAGGTGTTCTGGAAGCTGGGCAAGTCGTTGATCACCAATCGGCTTAAGTTGCAGCTACAAGAGATTTTGGAAGTCATCATGCCGCGATACATGGAGGTTCGAAAACACATCTGGGAAATACCTATCTAGAAAGCATATAGCGACATCATCCGCCGGGGCATTAGACCACGGATATACCTAGAGATTAACGAATTTAATGGAAGCCAATGCCAAGGGTTGGACGCGATGGAAAAGACCAAAACCCAACCTCGAGCAGTATTTACAAGCACTACGGTGACCAAGACTAGTGCCCCGTAGGTGCATAAAATGGCGTGTGATAGAATTGCATCGAGCTAAGCCTGTACGCGTGAACGGTCGAGGCGATCCGAAGAGCCAGGCCCACAGGCGATGTGTACTTGTACCGACGGTGTTATCGCGGAGTGGAGCGGAAGCCTCTCGGGTTGTCCAAAAGAGAGGACAGAGAGAAAGCGGGGGAGGGAAGTGAAGGGTTGTGAGGGTGCAGAAATAATCTGTAGCGAGGTATGTCGTGGCTTGCGTGGATATCGTGTTACCCACCATGCGAGTCCTCGCGCGTGTCATGCGTATGAGTAAGGTATTACGTGCGACAGATGGACAGAAGACAAACGGGCCCTCTTCGGACTGATAGAAGAATCTCAATGGAAGGAAATCTCGACAGACTCCGCAATCGGGGTGCCACTGTGCTCGGCTAGGCAAGTAAGGTAGGTACGGTAGGCAGCGTTGCGCTTGGCAGCCACGGATGGACGAACCCAGTACGGAGTACGAAGCAAAGACCTCCTGCCTCGGCCAGATACAGATACGCTTTGACACAGTTGCCCAAAGGCCCGCCCAATTGCCGAGAAGGCCAACCAGGGCATCACAACAGTGCGACAGGGTCATGCGACCTCCTGCCGTATCTGTCAGAGACTGCTGTTGGAGTCGGTCTGTCACCCTTCTTGGTAAAGAACGAAGCATGTTGGGAGGTGAGCCATGGCTCTTGCGGAGACGCAGCAATACAGGTATTATGGAGTCGGGCACCACGGAGGATTTACGCCAAGCAATCTCCCGCTAGCATCTTGTCCTGACTCTGGGCGATGGCGCTTCTGCTCATTCAGCCTAGGCGAGGAACAGGCCGTCGGCACCGTGCAGGGCCAAGTCCAAGCACATCAACATCAACGGCGGCAGAGTCGGCAACATTCATCTTCGATTCCTCTTGGCGGCATTCTCCGGCATGCACCTGTCCTGCGGTATCACAATCCAGCGTCTGCAGAAACTAGCACGGCACGGCGGCCGGCCCTAAGTCCACTCTGAACCGTTTGGCCGAGCGAGCACGTCAACCGTCGACGGCCAACCGGCGGTGGAGACTCCGGGAACGCAGGGGTGCCGCCGGTCGATTACCCGCCAGCCAGCCGCTGCGTGCAGGGATCCCGGGGCGCAACGAGACGAGAGGAGCAGAAGAGAGGCAATGGATGCTGCTACGAGCATATTTACGGACATGCTCGTGCTGCTGCTAGCCTTGTGGGGTTCTCACTTGAGATGCCTAGCCGGGCCAATCCTGCCGGCTGCATGGCCTTGTTACAATCCAGGTGGGACATCAAAGCAGCGTCACGTACAACTACAGGGATGGAGCGGCTCACAGGTGCGGGCCTGCTGCAGATTTACTTTGGGGACTTACTTTCTCGCCAGCCAAGTCATCAGACGGGGTTGTGCGACTGTGCCGTTTCGGGGTCGTTGGCACGCGACCAAGCACCCAAAGGAGGCTTCCAGAATTGCTCAGCAAGATGGCCTTGCCCCAAAGAGGACCGACCTTTAAGGTTACCTTCATCAGCGACGAACAAGACGATACACAGTCTGGATAATGAGGAGCCTCCGACACTGCAGGTCCTTCACGACATCTTTTTCCGTCTTCATCTGTTTTTGGTTACTGTAGGTACGTTTGACATTTTCCCAACCCTGTGCAGTATGTACCTGTCTGCAAGCTTCATCATCGCCACCACCACTGCAGCGACAATGACTGGTTCTTCATATGTTAAAGTAGCACTGAGTGGAGGGGGTGTTGAGCTGCCGCAGCCACTCAGAGACGCCAATGGCTCACGCCGGCGCCGGACTTAGGCCTAGACCTGCAAGATAACCATGGTCTCGGTCCAGCATCCAACTATCGGCAGCAGAGCTGCAGTGACAGCGTTAACGGCCCCAGACGACGACGGAATTTCCCTTGGATGCAACGAGACCTATCAGAGGGCAGCAATGTCGAAACATCGGCGAATCTCACGCAATCCCGGCAGGCCTGCAGATATTGGTTTCGGCCTGCGAACCACACGGCCGATACGAGCCGGTACCCGCGGCGCTCGCAACGACTCTGCTCTGCTGCTGGTACAACGCAAGGGCACTTCGTAGATCTGAGGAGGAAAATGAGCCCTCTCGAAGCGATTGGCCTTGCCCTTCGCGGGAACAAGCCTTAGAGCGAGCATGGCAACGAAGCATCACCGCGGAAGCCGAGTCGAGAGCTCCGAGCGCCCCGGAACCGTGCAAAGTTAGGTTCACTCACGGCTGCGGAGAGGGGTAAACCTGTATGGGTACACCATCGTTGAGTTTCCCGCTTAAGGCAACGCCACGCCATTAACACATGGCATGCCAGACGGGCCAAGCTCGTATCAATTTCGCAACGGCACCGGCTGCAGGTGTGATGTACTGTGGCGAGTAGCTCGGGAGCGGCAGACAGATGGGCTTTCTGCCGGCGGCGGCATCGACGGAACTGCTCCGTCTGCGGCCCTGGCTCGGACGCTACCATCAACCTTACATGGGAAGCTAGCGGCCAGCGCATGTGCGACGACGAGACGAGTATGGATTCGCGCAAGCTACGTAACAAGCAGCTGAGGACAGCCCAGCCATGGCATGGCAAGGGTCGAGCCCCGCTGGCTATGATGGCTGGGAAGAGAGAATGGCCGCCACCATCGTGTGAGATCCCCGGCGGTATCACGCTGCTTCCAACAAAGACACGGGCTTCCGCCCGCAAGAAGATGCGATTGAGCCGCCGAGAAACGGCAGCCATGGTCGGTTCCGGCGCCGCATCAGAGACACACAGGCGCCCCCTCCGCTCGAAACTGGAGCCTCCAGGCGGGCCTTGCACAAGCCAAACGATTCCAATTCGGAGGGCCACAGCCTATCCGAGACCCTGTCATTCCAGTGGAGCTGCAGCTAGCATTCCCGGGGTCCTGGGATGCAAACCAACCCAAAAGGCCCCTCCCTGGCCCTCCCTGGCCCCAGCGCTCCACCCTGGCAAAGCAGCCAGCTGCTGGTCATGATAGAATAACCATTCGCAAGTGGCTCTCCCGTTTCTTGCGTTCGCGGCGTCGTCGCCGCTACCGTTACCAAGCCGCAAGCCTTGTTCGCCATCCATCGAAGCTCGCTCTTAATACCTGGCTCCCGCCTCCGCCGGCCCTCCCATCCATCACTTGCTCACTCACACTCATACTCCCTCATTCCCCTCCCCCTCCCCCCTCCCTCTCATAATTCCTTTTGCCCACTGCAGTGGCCGACGTTTGATCCTCCCCTGTGTCTCATCTCTGCTGGGTCGTCAGATCTGCGCCACAGGCTCGGAGCACGATTGCCAGCCCTTACGCAGCTGCTACTACGGCACAACGTGTCGTGGGCTTGGCTGCTCCTCCGATACGTCATCCCTGCGACCTCGCGTCGCCCATCTCCGCGGCCCAGCCCTCCCAGCTGCGCGACATCGCGGCGGCGTCCACTGGGCCGCGCGAGCCAACCACCACCGGCCCACGTGCGGGCGAGCAATGAGATACGCAATTGGTCTGCCCTGCACCTGGTAATACAAGCATGAAGTACGGCGAGCAGCTCGAGCAGGAGTCGGTTCCAGAATGGAGCCTGCGTAAGTCACCCGGCAACCGGCCCCGGCTGATGCGAGCCGGCTCCACGGCCGTGCATCGGCGCATCATCCAACGCGAAAGCTGACCGACGCTGTGCAGACAACCTAGACTACAACTCGCTCAAACATGAGATCAAGATGCACACGACGCGGGACCAGGCTTCGGCCATGGCCATCCCGGGCCACCAGGACAAGGCGCTGGGCAAGTTCGAGGATGGCCTGTACATGGAGCTGTGCCGCCAGCATGACCGCGTCGGAATGTTCATCAGCAGCAAAGCCGATGAGATCTCACGGCGGCTTGGTGCGTCGCAACCCGTGGCTCCCTGCCAGCCTTGGCTAATCTCGTCGTCAGAATACCTCAACTCCAACATCGAGCGCTGGCTGCGCAAGCATTCCGACGGCGCCGGTTCCTGCGAGTCGCTGAAGCGCCAGCGACGTCTAGCCAAGTACGAGCGCGAGCTTCTGCGCTGCGGCGATGACGTCCATGCTCTGTTGCGTTTTGCCAATGCGCAGGTCGTCGCCTTTCGGAAAATTCTGAAGAAGTACCGGGTATGTGGTCCGGTTCCCGACCGGTCCCGCTCCAGCTAACCCGGCAACCAGAAATGGACGGGGTCCATCACCTTGGCGGCCCGCTTCAACGAGAACGTGCTGGGCAATCCCAAGAGCTTCACGCGGCGCGACTTCACGGCCCTGCAAGAACGCCACGACGAGATGCTCGCCCACCTTCAGGCGGCCGCGCCGCAGCTCAGCGAGCCGAGCTCCCCTTCGTCGGACGAGCAGCCAGCGAGCCCGAGGGAAACACGAGTCGACTTCGAACCCTTGCCGCCGGCTCGCATGAGCTCACAGGTCAAATACTGGAACGAGTACGACGACGGCAGCGACGCGGGCGGGCCCGAGGATGACTACGCCATCTACATCAACCCCGAGGAGGACACGGGGTTCCCGGGCATGGCGTACGTGAACGCCATCGTCTCGCTGCCGTTCGAGAAGGCCAAGCAATGGTTCAGCCACCGAAGTGGCCGCGAGACACAGCCGTTGCTCTCGCCGGAAACAAGGAGCCAAGGCTACTCGTCGACGGCGGTCGACTCGGATGAGGATGGCTACGCCAGTTCCGACGGGTTCCCCTACCAGGGCTACGCGACGCACTACGCCCTCCCGAGCGTCAACGAGCAGAAGATGGCGCGGTACCGCGAACGGGTGTTGGCGTGGGCCACGACGGGCTGCTTTGTCGCGTCCTTCGTCCTACTAGGCGTCGCCGGTATCCTCATCCTGACGGGCAAGCGCAAGCTTCGCGTCGAGGTGGACGCCGGAGTGACGGTCGGCGTCATGGCCAGCCTCTTGTCGGCGTGCTCGGCGCTGGGAATGATGCTGTATCGGCGGGACTCGTTGACAATAGCGTACCGAGCGACGGTATGGACCCTGTTTGTGGTGTCCTGTCTGCTCAACGGGATGCTGCTGGTGCTCGTACTTGGCAACACCCCATGAGGAGACACCTGAGGGGATGGTGTAGTTTCGATTTGCATTTGTCATGAATGGGAGTTTGAACGCCGTGAGGATGACCATCGTCTCCACGGCTGGCTGGGTTTCTACGACTCTTTCTTTTCTTTTTCTTTTGGTATTTACACGTATAACGGCGCATGGCATGGCATGGCATGGGTTCATTTGGAATGGGCGGCACTTGAGAGGCCTCGGCCTCTGCTTTGGTGGCTATCTTTGATAATGTTTTGCGCCGATGCGTCTGGATGGGCGCAGGGCCTCGCGGCCTAATGCCGTGCCGAGGCCAGGACACGCATGGAGGGGCAACTGCGATAGCGAAGATTGTACTCGTATATCCCAAGCATACTGGAACAAGGACCTCTTATCTTTAGCACGTGGAGGGCGCGCTGCCGAGCTGTGACGAGTCTGCCGCGGATGGTGAGACGACTGGGGGTCCCTGGACAGATCCCAGCGGCTGGTCGTTCGCAGAACTCCCGTAACCCGAAAATGATTTGGGAAGATAACGCCACCCTTATCACACCAGACGACTGCCGCGACGGCCCAAGCAGGATTCGTTGGCATGTCACTCGGCGCACGATGATCCCTCGGCCTCGACAGCACACTACCGAGGTGGACCTCCAATGCCCACCAGATAGTCTCCTCGTATGGAGTCCATGCCCCTCCCCATCCGGGCCCGGCCCAAGCCCCGCGCCGCGCGGCGGTGGATCGCGCGCCGAGAGGCCAATTGGGCTGCCGCCGCCTTGACTCATCCGGCGGATAGCTCGACTGCGGGGATAAGCCTCACTCGACGCAGGTGAGCACGCGACCTTGTGTACGGGGCAAACGTTGAATTGATTCTTAGGTTTACGGGCGAGTGGATTTGCGGCGCTTTTTTTTCTTCTTGTAGATGGTTGGCTTACGTGGAATGAGTTGGTGGCAGAGCAGCGGGGGACTGTTTGGATTGAGGGTCCGCAGAAGCGCATGAGTCTCGGTTTCCGAGCCCTCACGGTAAAGAGTCAGTCGGTTCTGCAGAGGGAGCACCGGGACTTGCACCCATTGACGCCCACACGGCGTCGACACCCATCTGCGTGTCTCAAACTCGCGGTTGCCGAGCATGCCAGATCTGCGCTGCGCACGGCACGCCTGCAAGCAACGGGAACACGACGCCCAATGCCATCAGCTTGCCGGCTCCGTTTTAGGAAACACGCTCGACAACCTTGTTGGTAAGGCTGGAAGAAAAAGCAACCCCCATCCATGGCGTGTCTCAAGCCACTCGCTGCCCCCACGCCGTAAGCCCTGGCTGACTTAACACGTCACCGGCGAGATATCGATCGCATGTGGAGATCCGGCGCCGATTGACGGCCGCATGGGCACCGCGGTGACTGGACCGGGGTCTCGGAAAGGAGAGAGACGGAGCGTCGTAAACGGGTACACGACCCGACAGCCCGGGCACCGGGCCCGGCATCGCGGGTCCAGAACGGCGCAACCCCTGAAAAGCTCACATTTATTATTTCGGCTCCGCTGCCCGGCTTGGGCCCGACGCCCGTCGGTAGTTGCCAACGGACACCACTTATAAATACGACACCCGCGCAACCAACGAGACGTCTCGTCCGCAAACCGCCGCGAGCTTGAACCGCCGCAGAACCGCCTCCCTGTTCGCCGTCGTCGAACCGTCACGGCGTCTCGTCACCCGCTGCCACGATGGCGGCAGAAAAGGCCAGGCCGGGTTACACGGTGCGGCCGGGCCGGGCCTCGGACGTCGGCGCCGCCGTGCACCTCTACAACGCCTCTTTCGGCAACGACAGCCTCCTCGACGTCATCTTCCCGGGCCATCGCGCGCGCCCGGACCAGCTCGCCGCCTGGCTGCACCGGCACTTCTCGCGCCGCTGGTGGACGCCCGGCTTTGCGCTGACCGTGCTCGACGACGCGGCGGGCCGGGCTGTGGGCTTCGCGTGGTGGAAGCGGCCCGTTGAGGAGCTGAGCTGGGTGGAGCGGTGGTTGACGCCGTGTAAGTGAAACCTCCTGGAGGGCCCATCTTCGCCAACCTACTGCGAGGGAGACCCGCGTTCCACGTCCAAAGCTGTCTGCTGAACCGGAGTAGACGCCTGGCTCGCGCCCCTCGTGCGCTTCTACTACTCTCTCAAGGACGTCATCCGGCCAACGCCCTTCAGCGAGGCGACCACGGGCATGTTTAACCGCGTCTTCGCCACCATCGAGCCGCAGCTGTTGAACACCCCGCGCCGCCGGCAGGCGTGGTACCTGTCCACCATTGGCATCCTGCCGTCGCTGCAGGGCCAGGGCCTCGGGGATGTGTTGCTGCGCGACGGCCTGCGGGCCGTTGACGCGCGCGGCGCTGCGAGCTGGCTGATCGCCGTGCGCGGCATCGAGCCCTTCTACCAACGCTACGGCTTCGTTGAGGTGGGGAGGTCCAATGTGGGCGAGTTGGAAGTGTGGGACGGTGGTGCCGTCATGTTCAGGGAGTGAACGTCCGATGAACGGGATTGCCACTTTGGATAGAGTGACCTTTGTATATATGTGTGGGCACAGGGCTAAGATAGAATAGACACGCACAGACACCGATAATATTAGTGAACTGGTATGAATTCACGGCCTGCATAAGCTCCAGGGCATTCACCAATGAAGCCCGCTTCGTCCTCTCGACGCTCGTCAGGCTTCCGTTCATGACACACCAAGCATCTTCTCTCTCCCATGAAAGCTGTCCACATCTTATGACTGCCTTCGCCCATTCTCGGTTCCGCCGCCCAACCAGGTATTATGAATATCACTGCCCACATGTAATGCCTCTCAAAGGCAGCCATCATCCCAACAGTTGGATATCGCCCATAGTGAACCCTCAATGACTCCTGCCACTGGCTCTCAAAGCCACCGGAGACCAAGACGAAGGACGGGAAATAGGAAAGAGGAAAAGGAAGGGAGGCCGTAATGGCCATGGGTATCATACAAGCTGGTGCTAATTCAGCATCAATGCGACATGATCACACGTTTCGGTTTCGGATCGGCGCCTTGCCCTGATCAGGCATGGGTCTTAGGCGTCGTTATCCGCACCGCTGAAGGTAGAGGGACCTCTGCTCATGCCGCTGTAGGACGACGACGATCCCGAACGCGGGCTCACCATGTCCTGTCGAGGTGGGGATGGACCGTACAAGGGCGTGGGCTGAAAGGACTGTTGCTGCCCGGCAAAGTTCTGACCATACTCTGGCGCCCAGCCTTGGCCATGGTCGTAATGCTGAGGCACCCAATGACCTCCGCCAAAACTTTGGGGAGAAGCGTGAGCGCCCATGTCATATGCCACAGCGCCAGGGTCCCTGACAGCAAACGGAAGGTGCATCTGAGCGCCGTTCCCGGAACTAGAGGGACGAGCGGACGATGGCACGTGTCGACTCCCTGGCGTGTACGCGCTCGCCGAGCGCTGGTGCATCGGTCGGCTTGCACCGTTTCTGCCGATTCGTGCTCCTCGAGGCTGGTTTGGCATCGGAGATTGATGAGAGCCGACACCGCCAGGCATCTGGGCACTGATCGGTGGCAGCGTGAATTGCGAATCGTTGCCATGGGGGCCATGAAAGTAATGAGGATGCTGCCCGTAGGGAGATGCCACCGCGCTGGTATTGTACAACTGGGCGCCGGCTTGTCCGCTGCCGTTGAAGCCATGGTGGAACTGCCCATAGCGTGGTTGGCTCTGGGAGTCGTAATCTCCCTGCATGTAGGCGTGGCTGTACTCGAGAGGGCGAATCTTGGGGACGATGTTGGGTGCCCGTGGCGGGCCCAAGTTCCCTCCGCGGCCATCAACGTACGCAGAAGCCATGTAGGGCTGCGCAGAGCGAGGAGCCAAATGTGCAGATTGCTGGTATGACAAGCTCGCAACCCCGTCGATCCGAGCCCGCTTTCCCATGGGACTGACGAGTTCGGCACCATCCTCGGCGTCTCCTTCGCGAGGTTCACCAAAGGCGCCGTCACTGTTGGTCGAGGCCTGTCTCTCATGGCTTGGGAAGTCCGGGGCCTTTCTCTTGGGGGTCTTCTGGCCACCACTCGAGCTGTTCTGCCTGCGGGCTCTGACAGGTTTCGCGGACCCTCCGTCTTCGTCATCCACGATGTCGGGAAGAAACTCAATCTCCGGAACCTGGCTCAAACTGCCCTCTGCAATTTCTTGGTGCAGTCGCTCGGCGATGTCGAGCATCTTTTGGGTTGTGTATCCATCACCAAGAAGCTGGATGATCCAGTCGGGAACGGCACTGCCTGCTTGGGCACCCAGGTTATCCTCGTCGCCATCGTCCAACATTCCCTTGCCATTTTCGAGGCGGTTCTGCTCGCGCTTGCGGAGAGACAGCGTCCACTCCTTGATATACGGGCCCTTGTTCTTGGCCTTGTTGTCCTCGCTCCAAGTCTGCAGGCGATTGATCTGCACCTTGACCAGCTCCATCTGGTTGCTTGGGTACGTCCTGGCGTTGCGGTAGCGAATTCTCTGGTAGTGCTTGCGGCAGTAGTACACCCAGACCTCCTTTGGGATCTTTAGGGTGCAGGACTTGTTGCGGCCGAACAGGTGGGATATGGCCTTGCGCAGCTGGGACCCCGTGTCGCAATTGGCCACAAACATACACCGAGGTTCGTCATTGTCGGGCTTGTCGAGCTGAGTAGTCTGGGGCTTTTCAACGTTCGAGTCCGAGGGCAACTGCGACTCCAATTGCTTGGGGTAGTGCGGTGTGAGCTCTGGAGGGGAATTCGGTGCGACAGGCATGGACCGAGGGGTCGGAGCACCGTCACCACGTGGCGTTCCGCTGTTAATCTCAGTAGACACAATCTCCCGCTCCTCAAGCCTGTCACGAGCAGCTTGGGCAGCTGTTGCGGAGTCGCCTCGTGCTCCGGGCAGGCTATCTACAGAGATTGCCATGGCGTGGTATGGAGAAGGGAGTATGGAGTGCGGGTGGTTGCGGCTCTGTCCTGGTAGGTACCCTTTTTTAAAGTCGGGAGCAGAGGCTGCTCTCTTGTGCAGCTTTGGAGCTGAGAAGGGGTGGATGGCCTGGTTGCTACGTTGACTGGAGATATGGTTAGCTCCAGAGTCATCGCTGGCCTGGTAAAAGTTGCCGAGAGCAGTCAAAAGCCACGACGCAATTTGAATTCAATCGAACCAATTGGGATTTGGAAGCAAACTGCCTCATGAAGAGAGAAGAGGAGAATTGGGCCGCCTGATGTTAAACCAGACAGCCTCAAGTGTCGGACTAGGAGTGGGAATAAATAGACACGAGGCCGGGCTTGTAGTCTGCGATGCAGCACCAAGTCACCCTTCGAGCCAAGACGCAAGCAAGTCTCACCGAAATTTGCTACTGGTCCGGCAATAAAAGGCCGTTCATCCGAACTTGCTTGGTGCTGTTGGGCTGACCGCATGGACAGCGTGATTCACGCTGCCAACTGAACAATGGTTCAGTGTCGGGTGACGCTTCCGACCGTGGATAATCGCATTGAGCTCGTGAGGCCACCATATGAAGTGACGGTCTGCTCGCTTAGAAATGAATGGGGACGGGAGAGGAAGAAGACGGGCGGATGAATAGGGCTGGCCACGCGGGCGAGCTTCAGATGTGGCGGCTTGCCCGGCGAGCAACGACAGAACAGTGTCGTCACCAGCCATCTGGCGAGCAGACTCCAGTGCTCGAGCATTTGAACAATAGCAGGTGCAAGCACACAATTAAGAAATGGCTCACCTGGGGCTGTTTAATTTTTGCCGGTATTTCGTCGGTCCCTTCATGTTCAGTACCGCATCCGAGGGGCTCCTTGGCCGCTCTGGTCCATGGCTTTCGATGGCTTCGGGCATTGGCTGCGTGTTCACTGAGGACAAATCAGACCTTTCATCTCCATGGGGCCGTTGCCGCATCGATTCGTCATGCTCGGCGAGCTTCGACTCCAAAATTGGCAATTCCGTGACTGACAAGCCGAGACCATGCCCTCCGCTGACTGTTGTCGTCGAGGAGATCCTCGAGTGGGATCTGGACTGCCACGAACTGTACGACGAAAGACTGCTGTGACTGTCCGAGAGCTTGTGTCTTACAAATTCCGTCGCGTCATTGTGCGGCCCGTGGCGAGCGTTCCAGAACGGCGACCTGAAGATGCTGTCAGAATTATTCGCCGTCATGGTGGATGTGGGACGTCTGCTGAAACTTGGGAGGGGACTCGTCTTTATGCTACATCACCAACAGAGGTGCAGTAGGCGTTGGGTAATACCTTTTGTCTAAAGACTCGACTGGCCCATTGTCCACGTCCAAGGTCACCGCACTGTTCACCAGTTAACCCCAGGCCCACACAAATTCCGCTTCGCCCGAGAACACGGAATCCCACGTACCGAACAAGATGCGGCCTCGTATATAAGCTCGCTTCCCGAGATGCCATATTCGAGTCCACGGACGCGTTTCTTGAGTGAGAACCAGCGCCAGAGTGTATATCGTAAAACGTGTCCGAGTCGAATTGCTCGCCAGCCGACTGGACCGAGTAGGTCGAAGCTGAACGGTACCTGGACTCAAGGTGTAGAGGAAGCGAGTAGCCGCCCGCGTTCCATGGTGTGCGTCCTCTGAATTGCTTTGCCTCACTATCTGTCTGTGGCGAGGTCCTCTCAGGAGAAGGTGTAGGGAGCGCGGTCGAAGCCAGCGTGGACACGCCCCCAGTGACGTACGGTGGTGTTGATTCTCTGCTGGCGGCCTTGCAAGAATGCGACCCCGCTGATTGATTCAGCAAGGATGTGACGTCCATTGCATCAAGCGTCTTGCGATATAGCAGCGACTTGCGCGGCGGAAGACTTGGTGTGTTAATGAAAGTGTAACTGGAAGATTATATGTCGATGCTCTATTTCGTGAAGCTGCAAGTAACTGTCCAGGCAAATAGAAAAGCGAGGCTGTTTGGCAGTCTGAAAAGTCGATTTTGTCCGATGATTTGCGTTGATGTGTTTGGTGAGAGCATTAAGATTATGACTGTGGTTGATACGTTGAAAGCAGATCCGAGTCGTTCCAAATGGCCATTCCCAAGCAGAGTTGCTGGGACGAAATCTGGGGCAGATCCAGACGCTCCAGCTTTTCTCCTTGACTGACTCTACTCTTCGTCTGTTTCCAGGTTCCAAAACTGAGTCTGGACTGCTTTGCCGGGGCTCGGGAAGATATAGAGGTCTGGGGTGCCTTTTTTGGTTCGCGAGAGGGTCGACGGTGACAAGCACAAGCACAGACACAGGTTGTCGGACAAGGTTACCGGAGCCGTTGAAGCGATCGACATTGAGTGGGCCGACCAATCGCGCTGACGGATTGTTGATCCGAGCAGATCGAAACACCCGAAACACCCATCGGCCAGTGATGCCTAGGCGAAGGGGGCAGAGCTCTGGCTGCAATTGTAACCGGATGAAGGATGAAAGAGTTAGGACGGCCCGAGCGAGATGGAGAAAGTTCAGTGTCCTCCGCAAAGTGAATTCACAATGTTCTGAAACAGGAAAATTGTGGCTGTGTCGGTTGTGAAGACAGCTGGGGCGTTTTGTTTTTATCCACACTCCGATCAACCGAATGCGCCTATTTTTGTCGACTGGATCTGTTGCGGCCGGCCACTTAGGGGTCGAACGTCTCATGAGACAGCCCCATGCGTCGCTGTTCCGAACCAGAAAGAACGAGCCAAGCCCAAACCATAAATGAAAGGGGAGAGCTGAACCGTCCGAGAATACTGAAGGGGGGAAACAAGATAGCATGCGGTCGGTCAGCTAGTCGGTCCAGCCGAGCGGGCTTTGTGTCCGTGCTGAAAAAGGGTATTACAAGAAAAGAGAGGCAGCACAAGGCTCTTCGTAGTTGTCCAGGGTCTGCATGGCCATGGCCATGTGTGGATCCAGGCCATTCGCTACCGCATCCACTCCGTCAACGCATAGATACATGCGACGTACGAGTACAGCCCGGACAGGGGAGACGAAACCGAAGCCAGATATGCAGCAACACGCTTTAGTGGGCCGGCGAGCGGTCCGTTGACCAGCTAGTGCGATGGCTGTAACGAGCAAGGCTTGAACTCTCGGCGAACCACACAGTCCAAGGCGGTATCACAACTGAGCATCGGTGCATATTGCGCGTTGAGAAGCTGCGCGTTGAGAAGCTGCAACCCGACAGGCAGAGGACCTATCACAAGGAAACCTGTCGGCATAGGGCGACGCAACTCCGACTGGCTCTTCAAACCACCATGGCCCTTCCTCTGTGCTCAGGCGAGCAAATAGCTGGGCGCCGTGAGTGGGCTAACAAGAATGCAATTTTGCAAACAGGGAGGTCCTTGCAGCGTGATGGAAAGGAAGATGTCCGCGTATCCGTAGATCAAATGGTCACAGTAACTCGGAACCATGGCCTAGAAGCTCGTCGGATGGTTGTCTGAGCGGCAGGGGGAAGGTCAGTCCGCGCGACAGGGGTCCAGGGTGTAGAAGGAAGCTTGGCTGACGGGCTCATGAGATGGTCAATCCCCATCTTCTGCTCCCAATTCAGCTTGACAGTCGGTGCCCGGGACATGTGTCGCTAGGTACAGCAGACGCATCGGTCAGCGGGTGGTGGCCTGCAACGAGGCGTGAAACCTATTCAGGGATAAGCTTGTTCCGTATGACTGCAACTTGGTCCAGCTGTGACATCGGGTACCACCTGCGACCGGATTGGCGTCGGTCCGTGTCCAGTGCGCACCCATGAAGTGGCCCACAAGACCCAGTAGTTGCTATCGGGAGATGCCGAGGCGAAGTATCGGATCATTTGCCCCGGACTGTTGCCCCAGTCTTCACTCTGTACATCAAGAAATATCAACTGCGGTGCTTCGTCTACCCAGGCCTTCACATGGTGCATGGCAAACGAGCACGCGGTGAGATGCAATGCAAGTCAAGGATTGTTGCGTAGATGGAATTCCAGAACCGCCTTTGAGCAGTCGCTGGGTGTGCAAGCCCCTCGTTCACTCAAAATGGGGTCAGTACTATCCGGGCACTCATGACTCCGGGAGATCGTCCTGATTTTTACCCATTCCGAGCTTACGCAGGGCACAATGACACGGCGGATATCGCTGCAGGTAACACCGCTGTCCTCGCAACAGAGGAGCAGGGGAAACGGCTCTGGTCTGGCTGGCGGAAGCCTCGGCGCTGTGCAACGCACCCGGGATGCCATGTGGTGCTGCCCATGCATTGACCCGGCGTAGGTCAAGGCTGCGAGACCTCGGGCTGTGATGACGCGGGGGACGCCGCCGGAATGGCGCCACGATCACACAATTTCTTCTGACAGGGCTTTATCTTCCGGCTATACTCCGTAGTTCGTACGACGCTAGCTCAGTAGATGATGGCACGGCCGGCCCAGGGTCTAGGCATGCTAGACGTCCAGTGTTGATGGCACATGAGATTCCGGCGGCGGCTCAGGTGGCCATTGCGATGCCGAGGAAAGGGAGCATCGCGATAGGTCGATCGGCCTCCCTCAGGGGCTGGGGAGTTGTGGAGGCGAGAGCAGTGTTTCCGTAGGGCCCGTCGCCGTCCGTGGGATACCAATACCGGTGTCAGGTGTCGCTTTGGGATGGGACCGACGACTTTGGGCCAAGCCCCAAGTATTCAGGCGGCGCGTCTTGTTGACCTTGTCCTTGACCTTGCCCCAGAGCCGCGCCCCAAGTTTCATGCAAAGTATCACATGGCATGGTTGCCGGGCATTTGTCAAACGTCCAGGGGTGCTGCCCTGGACTGTTGAGGCGCGGATGGAGGCTGAACGGCGAAGTCATCGGATGTGGAGCCGGCCCAGCCTAGCCGTGGAAGCGCTCACGTTTCAGCCGAACAGCACCCCAGGGTCAAGGGCCTGGGACTGGGGTTGCTGCGGGCATGTTTTGCGAGTGCCTGCTGCAGCCAGTGGCCGCACTGGGCCGTGCAAGTAGAGATGGCAATAGGGTTTTGGTGCGGGCGGCGTATTCCTGGCGAGCAGGCCGGACCGGCAACATGCGGCATCAGGCTTCGGCCGAGGGGCAGACCCGTCGGCGCCGTGTCTCGGGGCTCGGCCGCCAGGGAGCGAGTGCATGTGCCATTGTTGTTTGTGGGCTTGACGGGCGAGGCCATTGACTATTTACTCGCAAGAGCACGCGCTACATCCGTACTACTCGCAGGCTCTCCATGGGGAGGGATGTAGTCCCACGGATTTGGGTCCCATCGACGCAAGATCTTGCGCTCTCCAGCGCTCGGTGTGGCAGAAGCGAGGCCAAGCGAGGCCAGACAATGGTCGGACGGACAGTGGGGTTGCTGCGAACGCCAATGGCGTGCAGTGCAGATTGATAGAAGCCCCCAGGCAATAGTATCGCGTCGATATAGGCGACGCGACGTCATGCTCACTGCTGCGACGACGATTCGAGGCCCTCGGCATCGGCCAAGTCGGTAAGCCAAGGACGGGCCTGTGCTGGATCGGCACGCAGCCTAATAACCCCACGGCCCTGGGCAGCTTGGACCTGCTGGTATTACGAGATGCCGCAGGCCAGAGACACCGCCGTCGCTGCAGGCCAGTGCCATGCCATGCCATGCAGAAGCCAACACCGTACAACCCTAGGTCGGTGCCAGGGCAGCTGACGTTTGTCCAGTCTCGCCAGCACAGGCAGCATCTACGAGCTGCTGCAGCTGAAGTTCGTGTCCTCGGGTTTCCTCATCCATGGTGCGCACATCGCCGCGGGACGGAGCGGACTTCGCCTCGGAAGCGAGCTCGGCAGTTGGCAGAATGAAGCGATTGTCGACAGCAGGCCCACGCAGCAGACGTCCATCGTCTCGCTGATCCCGGCTGCCAGACGCAGGCAAGATCCCTGCGCCGATCTGGCCGCCCCAAAGATTTCATCTCAACTCGCCCAGGAGGCCAGGACCCTCTCCGGTGAGCACTTGGCACGCTCCCCCTCTGGTCCACCCTGTGCCCGGCGCCGCAGCTGCATTGGGCGTACGATAATCAGGGTCAACGCACCGCCCTGTCGCGCTCGGACTGGCGGGCGAACCACAACGAGATGACAGCCGCAAGGGTTGCTGCGCTTGGCCAACGATGAATGCGCCGACCCGCGCCCGTTGTGGCAGCGACTCAGGGTCGCCAATATGCTCATTGCCCAACGTCGTCATCGTAGGCAAAAACGACGCCACGTGCGGACCTTGTTTGTGTAGCGACAGAGGCGGCTCCCTGATGTGTTGAGAGTCAGACAGGATGAACAGTGCGGAGCAGGGGCCTCGAGATCTGGCCACAAGTGAGCTTGTCTTGCCGTCGACACCCTGCTGCTACTCGTAGGATTTGAGGCCTCCCGTACTCACTGCTTCACGTCGTCTTGGACGCTCTGAGAACCTGAGGGCAGCCCAAACCTTGAACCAACCCTGCAACACCCCAGACCTGGAGGGGGATTTTTTGGTCCTCCAATCTCCCGGAGAATAGACCGCTCCCTGTTCCCGCCTCCATTTTTAGATGTTCCCTGCAAGTCGGCGCCGGCCAGGCTGCCCTGGTGCCTCGAACTCGTACGGCCCGTGATCAACACTTGCTGATTTCGAGGCCAATCGCCGGCAAGGAACCTGGAGATGTTCTGCAGCTTGTCTCTCCACTAGCTCACACGAGAGCCGATGCAGCCTGGTCGGCAGTTCAGCATCAGTGCGTTACATGAAGAATCAAAGTCGCCGCCTTCCCATTACATGGGGGAAATTTGCTCACGTCCACCACCTCCACTCTGCTAAAGACGCAAGTTGGACGGCTCCAGCCACAGCCGATGCAGCTGCAGACGCAGATGCAGCCGTCAGAAGAGACCAAGCCCATCCCACATGCATAACCCTTACTCGCGCCCCGACGCAGCGTTCAGTCCCGAGGCTAAAGAAACAAACTGGAGGAGAAAAGAGTGCAGAAAGCCGGGTGTTTCAGGAGAGACAAGTCGGTGTCGTTATTGGAGAATAAGATACCGTAGAGTAGTGTGCGGTTCGAGCACTTCAGCGCTTGGTGTTCTTGTGGCCTCAGGCGGCCAGGCAAGGCATGATGCTTGAAGACGGGACGGTGTCACGCGCTCATGGCGAGGCGTGAGGGCATGCGTGCGCGACTTGCCGGTGGAAGCACGCCTGCATTGGTGTGAACTTGACTCCATATCTTGAGCATCTGCCCTGCCACGTGTCGGCTCATCGAGAGATGGGCGAGACGAGACTGGGTCCATTACACAGGCCAGGCAGATGCCACTCATCCGAACAGCTTGGCTCAGCTGAGGGCCGGAGCCAATTGCATTCGTGGTCTCTTGTTGCCAATGCCAGGTCTCGTTATGTTGGGAATGGACTGCCCCCTGATCTCTCTTGCCAGTATCGCGCAACTCGCAATACTCCTGCGTGAGCACTCTGCATTTAGGAGGGTCACCACACACAAGACCAGATCCGAAACAAGAACGTAGGTCATGACATATTCAGTTGGGAGAGATCGCATGGACCTCGACCAATCCAGACATCGTTTCTATGAACAGCCAGCTCTCGCCGAGCTATCATATTTGCTGTTTGTATGACCTGATGCGCACTGACGGTGAGCTGTTGTGTTCGACAATGGCTGCGAGACATCGATGAACTAGATGGAAAATGCAATGTGCCTCGGAGGGACATCACCAGGGCTTCCACGAACCTGTTTCACGTCCTTAAGCTCCTGGGATAAGACGGTTGACGGCATATTCAGAGAAATAAAGTGACCTGATGTTGGCTGCCGCGTAGCGTTGCAAAACTCAATTCCACCTGGCTTCAGTCGCAGCATCGCCGAGAGCTATTCAGAGTCGGTGGCCGTCCCCGTCGATCCCATACATTTACGGACACATGCGCCGCGTCGAAGGCCTTCTCATGGCATGATGAGAGGCCGTTCCGCAAGAGAGTTGATATGTCAATATGCCGACCTCCTTGCCGGCAAGCCACGTCCTGAGCACTGCATCTGTACCAGGACATTAGTATGACAGAGAGCCGGAGGTATGCGTCGGAATATTTGGTACGGCTGCTCACAGAAGGATCCCACGAGTCACTACATGCGGTTTGTTGCAGGCAAAAAAGGCATATGTCAGTCCGCTGCCTGAGCGCAACGCGGACCGCGGCCACCAGACCATGCCAACATAGTCAAACCATGCGCTCTCTGCTGCATTTATGTCTCACTAAACCGGAAACTTGACGGGAGAAGCTAGCGTAAGCATGTAGCTAATCGAAGACGACAAATGCCAGAGTGTGGCGAACCACTTGGTACGACAGAAGACTACGTCGCCGCAAGACGTGATGCCATTAAGCAGAGTCTACATCGCTGCCACGTAGACGACAATTGGTCAAACTTTTGATGCGAACAGGTACGTAATTGTAGACACCCATGTTCTTTCTCGGTCCGGCTGTAACTCTCACAGAATCAAGTCCTGATACACCGTTTTTCAAAGGGAGAACTGGAGCAAGGTTGGCTATGCAACTCTCGTGGTTATTGGCACTAGAATAGATCATTCACGGCCTTGTCCGCGTCCTTCTGTATCAATTCTTTCATTCCCTTCAGTAAATCAGCGTCTGCTCAGCAATCCTGGTTCGTGGAAGGCCGTCTTACCGCGGGCATAATCGGCTGTCCGGCCTCGTCTGTGACGTAGCGAAAGGGCATCTCCGTGCTTTCGTGCTCACTGAACTTCAGCTCCGGGAAGTCGACGTATGGAACCTTGTCGAGGGCGACTGGACGAGTCAGCGAGATTTTCCATAAACTTGGGACTGTGGATGAGACAGACTCTTGTCTTGCACTACAATGCGTGTCACCCGCACAGCCGTATCCGTAGTCATCTGCTTGGGGCCCAGCCTGCGGCCCTCAAAGCCCTTCTTCCTCAGCTCAGAAGTCCGATCTAGCGCCCGTCAGTCTCATCCTCAACAGGGCAAGGAGCGTGCACACGTACCCCGCGGAGGGTCGTCACCTGTCAGGCGGTTAGCAGGCAATCTTGCAGAAACGGGAGCGCAAACACGCACCCAGAATGCCTCCAAACAGGAACGCATCGAACTTGTCGCCGTCTTCCGGCGACAAATCTTTGGACGCGGCCGGGTCCAAAAGGCAGACGCGAGACTTGTCGGCGGCGTAGAGCTCCTCGACGCCGCGGCGCTCGGCCGTGAAGGCCCCGTTGCCAGAGAGGGATGCTGGAACGCGGAACGTAGGCGGCAAGCTTGACAAGATGAAACGCCCCCTGGTGTCCCGGGTCTCGTTTGCTATCGCCGCGTACTCCAGCTCGGACCAGGGGCCGAGCTCCTCGTCGAGATGCTCGACAATGAAGGTTTTGCCCTCCGCGGTCATGATGTCAAGTTTTTGATTTCAAGGAACCTCGGTCGTGCGCGTCAAGCTCGGCGGGTCGAGGTGAATGAATAATGGCCCGTCAAAAAGTGCTTTGGTTCTTTTGCTTTCTTATTGCAGTTGAGCGCTTGGCCCTTGTGGATGAGGGATGCTTCAAGGTGCGCGAACAATCGTTGCTGCTAATGAAGCATTTGCCTTCGTGGGGTGGAGTGGGAATGGAGCCAGCGCATCTACCATACAATGAGATCACACCCCAACGCCATGCAAATAAAGGGTAATGCCCAACCATGGCAGCAAGCAACGAAATATTTCTAAGGAAAACCGCATACTCGAGCTTCCACTGTCTCTACATATCCAAATCCTCAATGCGAGATGCCACACAGCAATTTCTCACTGTTATGACAAGAAGCCTACCCTAGACCATGGCAAGCCGAAAATGCGGCTTCTATTGAGACCTTATTCCAGCGACAACACGAAGCCGCTAAGGGGCGTTAGCGCTCCACACCGCGGGTCCGAGACCGACCATAGCTTCCCGTCCGCTGAACGTCAAGGTGCTGCGCTGACGACGTGTCCCTTCTCTCTTTCACTGCACCGCACCGACCCTTTCAACATCCTCACACAACACCTCGGCGCCTGCGCATAAGTGCGCTCATGACATAGCACTGCGAAGTCACACGCAGTTGTGCTCCTTTCCCACGCGGCTTCGTGCTGGCAGCACGAGCGATTCAGCGTCATGGCCTGGGTGTCGGCGCTGTCGACTGCCAGACGATGGTCGACCATCCTCCTTCTGGCCCTTTGGCCAGCCATGACCGTCGCAGACAAATCCGCCGCCGACTACTATGTTCGCGACCTTCCCGGACTTCCCAAGGACTCGTATCCGGTCAAAATGCACGCAGGGTAAGCCGTCTTGCTTTGCAAGGTCGCCGTCTTGACATTCTGGGAAGCTGACGCATGTCGGAACCATCACAGACACATTGAAGTCACGCCCGAGCATCACGGAAACCTGTTCTTCTGGCACTTTCAGAACAAGCACATTGCGAATCGACAACGAACCGTCATATGGGTTAATGGAGGGCCGGGTTGCAGTTCCGAGGACGGTGCCCTGATGGAGGTCGGCCCTTACAGGGTCAAGGATGCGCAAACGCTGACCCTGAATAACGGCTCGTGGAACGAATTCGCAAACCTCCTCTTCGTGGACAACCCCGTGGGGACGGGCTTCAGCTACGTCGACACGGATAGCTATATCCATGAGCTGGATACCATGGCGGAGCAGTTCGTCGTGTTCTTGGACAAGTTTTTTGCTCTATTCCCCGAATACGACAGAGATGATGTGAGTGTGCAGAATCTCGCAAAGGAGGACCAGAGTCTGACACGTAGCAGCTTTACATCGCCGGAGAGTCCTACGCTGGGCAGCATATTCCATACATTGCAAGGAAAATCTTGGACCGCAACAGGGCGAAGCCAGATAACAAGTGGAGTCTGAAGGGCCTCCTAATTGGTAATGGCTGGATTTCGCCAAAGGACCAGTACAACGCGTATCTCAAGTTCGCCATACAGAAGGGCCTGATCAAGAAGGGCTCAGACGAGGCCAAAACACTGCAGGACCTGGAGCAGGTCTGCTACAGAATTCTGTCCAGTGACCCCGGACATGTCGACTACAGAGAGTGCGAGGACATCTTGTCTACCATGCTGAGACTGACGAGCTCTGGTTCAGGCGACGACGCCTGCTACAACATGTACGATGTGCGTTTGAAGGATTCGTATCCCAGTTGTGGCATGAATTGGCCACCGGATCTCACAGCAGTGACCCCGTACTTGAGGAGGTCTGAAGTCACTCAAGCCCTGCACATCAATAGTCAACGAAACACGGGTTGGCAGGAATGCAGCGGAGCTGTGAGCGCCGCTTTCAGGGCCAAGACGTCGAAGCCGTCGATAGAGTTGCTCCCGGATTTGATGAAGGAGATCCCAATTCTCCTCTTCTCCGGAGCCGAAGACTTGATCTGCAGCCACGTCGGCACCGAGCAGCTGATCAGCAACATGGAGTGGAACGGGGGGAAGGGTTTCGAAGTCACCCCTGGTAACTGGGCTCCTCGACGGAACTGGACCTTCGAGGGACATGTTGCTGGCTTTTGGCAAGAAGCTCGTAACCTGACGTATGTCCTCTTCCACGACGCGTCCCATATGGTACCTTTCGATTTTCCTCGACGTTCGCGCGACATGTTGGACCGTTTCATGGGCGTGGACATTAGCAGCATTGGGGGCGAGCCGACCGACAGCCGAATCGATGGCGAGAAGGGTCCTGAGACCACGGTGGGCGGCGCTTCAAACCACACCCACGAGGATGCACAGAAGAAGATTGACGAGGCGAAGTGGGCTGCCTACCAGAGGTCAGGAGAGGTGGTTCTTGTCATCGTTATCGTGGCCGCGGGCGCTTGGGGATACTTCATCTGGAGGCAACGCCGCAAGGGCGCTGCGTATCGTGCGTTGAGCGGGGAGGACAACACCAGCCGAGGAAGCTTTCGCCTTCCTTCATTCCGCCAGAGAGACGGCGCTGGTGATCTTGAGGCTGCGGCGTTCGATGAGACCCGTCTGGATGACCTGCAAGTGGAGAGCCCTGAAGCCCCAGACGGGAGCAAATACAGCGTGGGAGACGACAGCGACGTGGAAGAGACTGAGCAAAAGAAGGCCAAGCACAGCTCATAGAAGGCAAGAAGCTCTGGCTATGGCAAAAACCCGATGAACAAGTCCTGGGGCGTTCATTTGGATTGAGGCGTTTCGTCTTGGGGCAGTGTCATGTCGGCGTTTGGTTTTCCTGTCCCGTTCAATAGTACCTACATCACCTCGCATGGCGAGACTGCCCATACTACAGCCACCGTACAAATATGAACACTACAAAACAATCCACACTCATGTGCTCCAACCTTTCCAGGACCGGGCGCTGTGTTCTTGATTTCGCCTTGGCAGCTTGCCTCCCTCAGATGCTCGCCAATCGCCCCAGCTCCATCGACTTGGTCTGGGGACAGATGCTTTCTGCAGACAAGCCACCTTTCTTGGACATCGTCAAGTCCCAGATGACCTCTGCCAAAATATCAGGCCTGATGCAGGTGAGTACTCCCACAGAGTAGTAAGGTTGATCGTGTGTGGGCAGGAAGTGATTTTGTCGAGCTTCTGGAAGCTTTCTGATGAATGTTCAAAACTCATCCTTCCAGACAGGGGTCTGCGAACCGCGGCTTGTCGTCGGGTGTTTACAGGTAGTCCGGGAGGCATTGCAGCGAGGTCACCGCAACGTACGACGCCCTGTTCAACGGAGACGCTGGAAAGGATCCGAGGCATTTCGTCTTCCTAGATGCGTGCTGCGAGCACAGAAGCCAGGCAGGGATCTCAGAGCGTCTAGACGCCGCCCTGGTAGGTACGATGGGCATCGCTCGGGAAAGCAAGGTGCAAACAGGTCGTATTCATTGATCGAGATTGACGATGGATTGTGCCGAAAACAACTGCGGATGGCCTTGTAGCAGTCTTGGGCGTCGAATAACGGCTTCCGAGATGGAGTTCAACGTGACAATACTTGAGCTTTTTTGGAGAGATCTGCGAGCAAAAAGAAATGGCAAAGTGGAAGACGTTGCATCTTCAAAGGAACCTACCGCTGAGTTGAGACTGTCGCAATCACCGTTTCTTGTGATCCAGGAAGGGGTTTGAACCAGCCTGATGGTATCTCGAGGTGGGATACTTGAACGTCGGCTTCGCCGTTTCGCTTTCAGGCTGCGGCCAATTCAACTTCGTTCCAGAGCATTTGGCCAAGCGATGCAAACGCGGTGAGCCCTGTGGCAGCCTCATATGTAACCCTGAGGCACGAAGTGAAGTTACTGTGCTGCATGCACGGGGGTTCTCTTCTCCTGCCAACACACCCCACGCTCTCTTCCTTCTCTCTTTCTCCTCGTTCCACCTCATTCTTTCTACTTCTTCCCACTTCTTCCCACTTCTTTCCGCTTTCTTTCTTCCGCCTCCTTCTTACTCCACCAGTTGTCACCGCACACAACGCCAACCCAAAACAACCAAGCTTGCAGCACCCAGTCTCTGCTCTTAAGCTCTTTCCATTCGTATGCACACGGATCAACGCTTTCACCAGTCGACTTCTTTGGGCTGAAGAAGTATTCAGCGACTTCAACCAAGTCTCTAGGTGTGTTACCTTCTTGTCAACCCTCTGACCCCTCTGTCTGGCATTGCCCTTCCCTGGTCCAGCACCCGCGTTTTCTTCCATCAATTTGAGGTGCCATTGTGCATGGTTCAATCAGCTTTACGTTTTCTTCTGGAAGTCCTGGAGCTCATCAAGTCCGTTTGCGGGCGAGCGACTTCCTCCTCGTTCTATCACCTCGCCACATCTGCCTTTCAAGAAAGCTCTCCGAGGCACCACCGCTCTTCCCTTACTCATCAACACAAGCATAACGATCTTCACCTTGTTGAAATCTCCGGCTCTCGCCCTCAGGTCTCTCGATCACCAGAGTTAGAGGCCTGATCTCACTGACACACAATCAATACAGTATCCAACCCGTTGAAGATTCGATCCAAGGCAACATGACGGACTGGAACGCAACTCCAGAGGTGACTAGTGGCTGGGGCACAGCCCCCAGTGACCAAGACCAGACGCATGGAAGTGTGTCATCCGCTGTCGAAAAAAATTCCACTTCTGCTGCCAGCGACGTTGATCATGAAGGAGACGAGGCTCAGAAATGCTTTAACTGTGGCGAACCGGGGTAGGTTCCAAAACCCAGGCAAGCCTTGCTCATGTACTGACTCTCTTCAGCCACCGAGCTGCTGAATGTCCCACTCCACGCAGCATGACGTGCCATTTTTGCAAGCAAGATGGACATATGATGCGCGACTGCCCAGACAAGCCGCCCATGGTTTGTGAGAACTGTGGCGAGGATGGTATGATACCAACGGTCTAACCTGGAACAAATTCCGCTGACAATTCTTCAGGCCACATGAAAAAAAATTGTCAGAACGCCCGAAAGATCAATCGGGATCACATTGCCGACGTTAGCCCCGAGAAAGCTTGGGACAAGCTTAAGAAAGCCGCCGCAGACAGAGACTTGGACGATACAAAGGAGGCCGTCCAGGAGTATGTCAAGTCTCTCGGTGGTTCGATCACATACCGCGATCTCCAGGAAGCAGTGCTTGAGAAGGGAATCGACCTCTTCTTTATTGCCACGGAGCGCCCACTGGAGAAGGTGTTCACCAACATGGATCTCCAGGGTAATTTGGGAAAAAAGTACACCATTTCGTACCGATTCTCCGAGAAGCCTGATCGTCCTCGTGAGGCTGAGGCGTTTCCGAAGAGCCGTGAGGAGCTCCTCCAGCGTTTGGATGACGCTGGAGAAGTCGTCAACTCTGGTCAGTCAGTGTGCTTCAACTGCGGCGAGCTTGGACACACGGCAAAGTTCTGCGATCAAGAGAAGGCAGAGAAGCCAGATATGCCAAAGATTCATTGCAACAACTGCAATGAGGAAGGCCATCGCCTTCGAGACTGTACGTTCCCTTTCCCCCCTCTTGCATTTACAATACTAACCACTCCCTTTAGGTCCCAAGCCTCGCGTGGACAAGTTTGCATGCAAAAATTGCGGGTGAGTCTTGTCTTACTCTTTTGCAACCACGGACATCTGAGACTGACTGCAACACAGAAAATCCGGCCACAAGATTGCCGACTGCGAAGAACCACCTAACTTGGACAATGTCGAATGTCGACGATGCCATGAAAGTAGGTCATTCATGTCTCCGTGAGTCAGAGATTGACACTGACTGCGTATAGTGGGACATTTTTCAAAGGACTGCCCGACTGCGGGCCCTCGTGGTTGTCACAATTGCGGTGCCGAGGACCACTTGGCCAAGGAATGCACGCTTCCTCGAAACATGGACCGTGTGACGTGCCGCAATTGCGAGCAGCAGGGCCATATGAGCCGAGATTGCCCCAAGCCAAAAGACTGTAAGTGAAATTGAAACCATTGGCCCGAGCGATATGACTAACATCTTTTAGGGAGCAAGGTTCAGTGCAGCAACTGCCAACAGTTCGGACACACCAAAGTGCGCTGCAAGGAGCTTCCTGCCGAGGCTGCTGGCTTCGAAAACGAGGCCGACAAAGAAATACCTGGGGATTCTGGCAACACCGGCGGAGGCACGGGTAGCGACGACACCTGGGGCGGCGACGCAACCCCTGGCCAAGGTGTCGACTCATCCTCTGGCGGTGGAGGCTGGTAAGCTTTGGCTGTCGGTCCAGACGTGGATGCTACTCCATGCGTTTGGCGAACTCTTTCTTTGCTTGGCGAGTTCTATCTCCGTTCGCAATGCTGCTTCCAAAGTCACCCTTTGGCCCAGGATGTGATGGACGTCGGTCGAGTGGGATTGAATGAAGCATTTTTGGAAGGCTCCTAAGATGGAGATACGTTGATAGTTCAAAATGGAGAAGTGAACAGGATTTGTGCTGTGTCTGTCTACTTGCGGTTAAACTTGGTCTTCTCATATCGCAGGCCGAGGCATTGTCTCGCAAAGGGTGTAACACGCTATTGGCCAGTGTGACGCACCCCGCTCACATCATCAACCGAGGCCCAAGTTGAGCTTACAACTACGGTAGTCAGCCTCCCCTCTCGTTTCCAAACAAATCTGGAAACGACGAGACAGGCTTGTGACCTTACGATTCGATTCGGTTCAGTTCAATCAAGCTCATTGAACGGAATTTTAGGTTGTGACATTCTGAGAACGGCACCGAGCCGCAGAGCTTCAGTCCACAATGGCCACCGAAGAAATCATCCTGTACCACTATTCCTTTTCGCCGTACGCTCGACGAATTGTATGGTATCTGGCTCTTCGGGGCATACCGTACAGCCAATGCGTTAGTCTTAACACGCACCTCACTTGCGTGCTTACTTGCGATGAAAGGATTGCGCTGACCAGCTGGCTTAAGATGCAACCGCCCGTGATGCCGCGACCCGACGTTGCACGTCTGGGCATCGCCTACCGTCGCATCCCTATCATGTCCATCGGGCGAGACGTCTACTTGGACACGCGCTTGCAGCTGCGCAAGCTCGAGGAGCTGCCCATATCTACGCCCAAGCTCGGCGCGAGTAAAGGCGACGAGCAGGCCGTCGAGCGGCTCCTGGCGAGTCTGGCCATCGACAGCGGAGTATTCAGCACCGCGGCCGCGCTGCTACCGACAGATCTGCCGTTGCTCCAGGACCCAGCGTTCCAGAAGGACAGGAGCGACTTCACGGGCGTCAAATTCAGCCCGGAGAGGCTGCAGCGTGCGCGACCCGAGCTGCTGAGCGAGTTTGCCAACGCGTTTGAGCTGCTGGAGACGACGTTGCTGGCGGACGGGCGGGATTGGGTCTTGAAGACGCCAGGGCCATGGCTAGCGGATATCGAGGCCGTCTGGCCGCTACATTGGATGGCCGGAATTCCAGGCGCGCTCCCGGAAAAGCACTTCTCGCCGACAAGGTACCCTAAAGTCTACGCCTGGATCAAGCGGTTCGACGACGCCGTCTCGGCCGCAAAGAAGAGGATGGGCAAGCCGCGCACGGTGTCCGGCGAAGAGGCCGCCAGGATCATAACCCAGTCGACGCTCCATGACGCCGAGAGAAGCGTTGACGGGGAAGACTTCGTCGTTGAAGGGCAAGGGCTGAAGAGGGGCGACGCCATTACTGTGTCGCCAACGGATACTGGCACGTCGAAGAAGGACGCCGGGATACTGGTGAGCATGGACAGGGATGAGGTCGTCTTTGAGACCAAGGCGGAGGGGGGAAGCGTGAGGGTGCACGCACCGAGGCACGGGTTTCGGGTTCGAAAAGGAGTCGACGAGGTGAAGTTGTAATAGACGAGAAACCTGAGGCCTGGATGACGGTATGTTCAACGAGAGAGCCAGGGGACACTCCGCAAGGCTGTGCGACGCAAGGCTATGACAAGTATATTCGTCGAGCATTTTGAGAGAAAGGCTGTGCATCATACGTGCTCCTCCTCAAAGCCCCAGGCCCAATCTCAACGTCATTTACTTGCACAGAACAGTAAGAGAGCGACGCTGGGCTCTGATGACAGCCACAGTTTCGACTGGTGAGTTGTTCCGATTATCTATTGCCAAGACATTGCCCGGGTGATAACACATTGACAGCGCAGCTGGTGTTGGATGCTCGCCGGCCATGATTGGGCGGCGCTGATGTCGATTGCAGCTACAGAGGACTAGTTTGCAAGAATGCGCGTTTGTTGCGCAGCAGTTCGAACTAAGCGCAAAGCGAAAACAAGCTCTTCACTTCTCGCAGCACGGAGGGAACCTGCCAAGCCGCTGACTTGGCAATTGGCTCTTCTTCCCCTGTTCCTGTTGAGGTCGACGGATCAGTGGCCACTCGGTTCCGCGCCCGGGCTCAGGCACAACCGCCGAGATGTGGGCTCTCTGGGTCCGGTCCGCGTGCGGATGGATCGTTGGGGTGCTCTGTATCCCGTAAGCTGGACTCTGGCGCGACGAGTGCTGGCAGCCAACAACGCATTGCGTCATATTCACGTCTCGCACGACGGCGCTCAGGGGTGGGTCAACAGAACAGCGGAGCCGCGACCAACAACCCGCGCAAGGGGGCCTTGGCCTCGCCAAACCCATATTACGAGTCGTCGTACGCTCAGATCGTCCAGCCTCGCATCGTCTCGTCTCGGGCGCGACGGAAGCGCGACGGCCTGGATTGACGACGCAACGGAGCGCAGGAATGGGACGGACTCGACATTCCACGTCCCGGACAGCGACCGATGTGTCGCGGGTGCTGCGTCATATCTCGTTGCGGCCCGTGGCCTGGTTGCTGACGTCACCTGATCATGGTAGCGTGCTCCTCATGCGGTTACCCATGCCAAGTCGCGGCACAGTGCGCAAGACGCGTGGGGAGCCCGCGCTGTGTTCAGTGCTTGGGCCAGAGGAATTTGGCTCGGAGCCTGTTGAAGGTTCCCGTCTCATCCGGGCAGGGCAGAACAGCCAATGACGCCGTCTGTTCCTGCTCGGCGCGCATCGACTCGTAGATGATGCTCTCTCGTCGTGAGCTGGCCTCGCCGTTTCCTGGATCGTGAGTTGGTCATCTGGAGACGAAAGGGGAACGAGCCGGCAGACATGCCCACAATGGTCGATTACCCCGGTACGTGGAGCGGCGCGCAACCAGGGCCCAGGGTTACGTTGAGAAAACGGGTCACTGGCATTATTAGTCTCGCTGCACGTCTTTGGACCACGTCCGAGCTGCTATCTGGCGCGTGCATGTCGCAATTTGTAAGACGGCTGGCCGGCCGTCCGCACCAGTAATATACGGAGAGGTTGATGCAGGGGGGTTGGAGTGGACTGCCACCCATTCGCGATTGTCCCAGCCGCCGTCGACTTGGGGGAGCTTGGCTTGGCTTGGCCAAAGGTGTGTTGAAGGATGGCGAGGCTTCGACTCGTTGACTGTCGGTGAGGAGCTTGCCCGACTGCTCTAACGCTGGCGAATAAGTCGCCGCGGGTACCACGGGCAGATGTGCTCGTAGGCCTACGAGTAATGCCCTAGTTTCCACGGGCTTGAAGCCAACGCAACGTCATACGAGCACATGTCTCGATTCCTGACATCTGGACTTGATCGAGAAAGGCTGGCTGTTCCGCTAGTTCAACGCAAGTCAGCGAGCAGCGCACGCCGTAGCATATATCTATTATTCAGCAGCACGAATGGAGAACGGAAACGGTGAGCAAGGCAGCAATCTCATCTCATCAAGTTGGCCGAAGAGGATTGACAACATGTACGAGCACAGTCAGGGGGAAACCGAACGGATGAGTGGGAGTGGCTAGCCCAAAAGCTGGATTGGCCCGGCCTGCAGCCGGCGTCGTCCCACCCACGCGTGTTCGTCCCCGTTCGAGTACACGCACAGTGCATGAGGAGTGTTTCGTATCGACGTCGCCGTCTTCGCGAAGTGAGTCGCATGCGGCGGGCGACGACACGGCCAGCGAAGCGCCGTGGGCGTACTGTGCAAATACGGGCGCGCTGGAGAGGTGTGGTGGAGAGACGCTCCGTTTCGGAGAGAACAGCCATGGCGCGAAGAGGTACTCCGCGGCTGCCGCCCTGAGACCGGGTACATGACTGTGGAGATTTGCGGTTTGCTCGAACGAAGCAAAAAAAATGGCCGGTCGTGCTGGGCCGTTGTTTGTTTTCTCGTCGTCGGGGGCGGTCGGGCCGGCGAGGACTCCCGTCGTCTTTGCGTCGCGGTGCGTTTCTTTGCGATGCCGTATGCTGGTACCTATGGGGCTCTCTCCGCGAGCACGGCCTGCCAGCCCTGCTCCCGTGTTGAGGGCGTCTTGGGTGAGGTGGCGATCTGAACGGTACCTCGCGCATCGAGCATCGAAGACCAGCCAGCGTTCCCGCACAGTGCGAGCTTGCCCAGCGTTTGTCAGCCACCCACACCCTGCCAGCAGTCTTCTTGTCGTCTCCCCCCCGCTCGACTCGACTGGGGCCACTGCATCCACCAGAAGAACCTTTCCCAGCCCGGGAGCACAGCGCCGCCCCCCCCCAGCGCAGTTCTTTTTTTCTGCGCCGCCCTCCCGCCGTCTTTTTCCACAACGTCATCTCTGACGTCTTCCCTCGCCAAACTTGACCCTTTGACAATCGTCAGCACCACAGCGCAATCCCACCACCCAGGCGCACCGTTTCGCGCTCGCTCGCAGCGGCTGCGACACACCCTCTCCGCTTGTCCCCAGACTGCCGGCACCGTCTGGCGCCGCATCTCGTCGTCGGCGACGCGCTGGCGCAGGGCCACTCCCGCTCCAGCAGGCGTCAATCTTCGCCCGCCCGGAGCGCCTCCTCTGCCATCGTCCTGCCTCCGCCTCTGCCAACTCTCCGGCTGTGACCTCATCAAACCCTCTTTGACCCTCCGACCTCTTTTGCCTTCGTCTCTGCCCCACCTCGTCGCAGACGTGCTGCCCGTTCCCAGCGCACTACATCATCGGCAATCGTCGTCATCATGGGGGCTTCTCCCACTAACGCCTCCGCCCGAGGTTCCTCGAAGTCCCCCAAACAAACCAACAACACACCACCGCGGCAAGGTAAGCCTTATTGTTCCCTCTCGCCCGTTCCCACCTCGCATCTGCCGCGATGCCCTATCATTGCTTTGCAGTTCCCCCCCATCGTCATCGCCGTCATCCCTCCCCAATCCACCAAACCTCTGCAACACCATCGGGAAACGACCAGGATCGTAGCGCTCACACTCGCGACAGACTCGGACGCCAAGGTTGACATCGCGGGCAAGCCTCAAGGCTCGTCCAATGCCGAAGCCACCAAGCCGCTTGCGCCGCCTCCCCGACCAGGTCAACCCCAGCCACAACAGAACACAAACACTCCCGACTACTTTACGGCTCAGGTCGGGGGATCTCTCAGTCTGGAGCCCAATCCCTTTGAACAGTCTTTCGGGGGCGGCGGTCCAGAGACCCCAGGAGGAACTAAGCTCCCCTCCGTCGCTGCTTTGACCTCGCCATCTTCACTCCTGCCTGGCGCCAACGCGACTCCCTTCAACTGGGGCGGAGGCTCGCTGCGCACCGGTCCCCTGAGCCCTGCGATGTTGTCAGGCCCAGCGACCGACTACTTTGGCGATACCCATCACCTTCGCGGCGGTTTTCCCACGCCCAACGAATCTTCTCTGAGATCGGGGCTCACTCCTGGCGGCAGCGGGTCCATGTTCCCTGCGCCGAGTCCCAACTCTCAAGCCGTATTTGCACAGCTTGCCAGCGGTGGCGCGACACCGAGTACAATTGACTTTCATCGCACGGCATTAAGCGCGGCCGCCAAGCGTGAACAGAGCAACAGCGGCCTGCAGCAAGGCCAACAGCAGCAGCAGCAAGCAGCCACGTCACAGCCTCAAGAGATGCTCAACGGCGCGTCGACAGTCAAGGCCGAGTCGAAGCCGGCCCACGGGCCGTTCGACCCGCACGATAACGACGCCGCAAACGGCCTCTTCATGCTCGCTCAGGGCGCGCAAGGCCGCAACGGAAGCCAGAACACAAGCCAATTCGCGGCCCCGTCGGCTCCGGGGCACGCTCACCCTGCGCCGGCGCCTCCACAGAACCACGACACATCCCCCCGAATGTCCAGTGGCAATGCCGGATCGATCGATTCCGGACGGGGCGGTAGTGAAGTCAGTGCCTTGTCCGACGACGGCTCGGTGGCGAGACCGAACACGAGGGGCAAAGGCAAGAAGAACCCCTCGACCACTAATGGCCGAAGGAAAGCGGAAGATATGCCTGCGAAGGCACCGCCCAGTAAGAAGGCCAAGGGCAATGCCGGTGCCGTGAATGGCAGCATGGAGCCCTCGGAAGACGACGAGGATGACGGCGACGATATGATTAAGAACGAAGATGGCACCAAGACCAAAATGACTGATGAAGAGAAGCGCAAGAACTTTCTTGAACGGAATCGGTATGCTTTCCCATTTCTCCGCGTAACCCCCCCTGGACCTGTGCACGCTAACAGTGACACAGCGTCGCGGCGCTCAAGTGCCGTCAGCGAAAGAAGCAGTGGCTGGCCAACCTGCAGACCAAGGTGGAAATGTTCAGCAGCGAGAATGACGCACTCACCGCCCAAATTACCCAGCTGAGAGAAGAGGTGGTCAACCTAAAGACTCTTCTGCTCGCGCACAAGGACTGCCCGGTCACTCAGCAGCAGGGTCTGCACGGCGGCTACATGTCGCAGGTGGTCGAGCCCTTTAATGCCCAAATGAACCCTTACGGCATGGCTGCACCGATGCCCAACCAGCAAGTCATGGCCGGCCAAGGCGTCCAACGTCGGTTCTCCTAGGAGGAGACGTCGGAAGCGAACGAACAGGGTGATGCTGGAGGCATCATGATGTACCAAGCCAACCCGTTCTTCTCGCAGTAAGGGCGTCCTCGCCAGTCGAGGCGGTCGTCTGAGCGGCGGCGAGACCTGCCAAATCCCACTCACCTGCAGGTGCAGTTGTGGGTGTGGAGAGCTTGGCTCGAGAGGTATATTTAGTCGAGTATTTGCCCTGTACAACAACGGTTGCTGGTGCAGCATACCGCTTCATGTGGAATTTTGTTTCTGGACTGCGGCGGTTGGAGATATCACGGGCTCCCCCGCACACGCTACCCCTTTTGCGAGGTCGGTCGAGGGTCCCATGATTCCCCCGCCATGACCTGTCTTCCCTTTTACATTTTGTACCTATCTGCGAGGCACGCGCACATCAAAAGGTGTTGGGGCAGCAGGCAAGCTGCTCTGCTGGTGGCGTTACGGAGGATCTAGTACTCTGGTGGATGACAATACTCGGGTGTTGCTTAAGATTTACTCGGATTGATCTATTTTGAAAGTAGCTAAGGTAACGGAAGGCTACAACATTGAGTCGCGGTTTACACAGGGCGAGGCGAGGGCTTGCGTGATGTTTTGCTTCGCTGGGGTCGTCGTGAGTCTGCCGAATGAGAATTGGCACGACACTGGGGTAATAGAGAGGACGGCTTGATCCTCGCCTTGCAGGGTCCTAAACACTGGAAAATGCAAAAAGCGGCACCATCTCGAATGACTTGAATGCTGCCCAAGCTGCAGGCAGCATTCATCTGCTCTCTCTCGTGTGCTCAACCCATTCTTCGCGATGTAGACATTTGAATGGTGTTAGGATGGGCGACCTTTGACCACAATGCCAGTGGGTCCAAATACGACGAAACACATGAAGAAGACAAGATGGACGATGGATAGATTTCGGCAGGGAACATGAGGTGTCATACGGAGGAGAGTCGAATATTTCGTAGGTTGCAGAAGGACGCGTGCATGGTAATTACTCGGAGAGAGCACTCAGTACATCCGGCCAATCAGCAACCGCAGCGCTGCAGCTCCGAGGTGGGGGTTCGTCATCCCGTTTGGGCTTAGCGCAACCGCTCGGCAGCATCCCTCACCTGGCAGAGGTAAACAACAGAGGCAGGTCTCTCCCACGCCCGACCATCGTCAAACTCACGCCCGAAGGCTGCCGTCTCATCACCCGCTGCCTGCGCCCGTGCGGAACCGTCGCGCATCGAGCCCGAGCGCCGACACGAAAATTTTGATGCGCCGGCTCTTCAGCCCGACGCGAGCCTTCTGACGCGACTCATCGGGAGCCCGTCTCGTACGCGACGACCGACGGCCACCGCCTTGTCAAACGAAACAGACCCTCGCACAAGCCGTCGGCGTCCATGTCATCGCTGATCGGCCATCCATGACGACCCTCGTGGCAACTCGACAGGCGCTGGAACTTCTTAGCATGAGCGACCAGCAAAAGCGCAGGACAAGCAAGCGGCTTGCGGGTAGGTTTTCAAAGGCGGCGCAGATGTCGCGTCATGCCGGGGGACGTATGCTGATGGACCCCATAGCCGCGGCCGAATATGAGCACGATGGCGACTTTGATTTCGTGCGCAAGCCAAAACGACCGAAGACGGAGGAGCAGGAACCGCCGGCGAAGAAGCCAGCCAGGGGGCGAGCCGCCAAAGACAGGGCTGCCAAAGGGACGAGTCCGATAGCGGAAACTCCGAGAGCCGCTGCAGCTGCTACGACGAAGCCAGCCACTGCTACGAGGAAGTCGTCACGGCGGAAACAAAGTGTCGACGCGGTTCCGGACGAGTCGCAACCGCAAGTACCGAAGCGTGCAACCCGACAAAGCAAGCGGTTGTCTGGAGAGCCCACTGCGGAAAATGTGCAAACAAATGGCGCATCGCGCAAGCAGGCGCGCAGCAAAGGAAAAGTGTCCCGTGTGGTGGAGGAGCCGGAGGCGGAGGCGGAGGTGGACGACCAAGATTCACCGCAACCACGAGCGCCGGTCGAGTCGGCCGTGATCACGCTGCCAATGAGCGACACGCCAATTATCAATCGCAACAAGGAGATGCGCAAAAAGGGAAACTCGAACCGGAGGAGCAGTCTGGGATCGCGTGGCCGGAGAGCGAGTTCTCTGATCGAAAGCGGACAGACGGCCATACCGCATCGCGAGGTGGACCCGACGGAGTTTTACAAGCACATCGCGGCTGAGGGATTGCCGGAGCCGAGGCGGATGAAGCAGCTACTGATGTGGTGTGGCGAACGGGCCTTGTGCGAAAAGCCCCCCTTGGGAACTCCGAATGCGAATGCGATTCTTGGTGGTATGTTCAGCCATCGCGCCCTGCCGGAGGCCCGATTGCTAACTTTGTTCCAGCTCGTGCGATTCAGGACCAATTACTGAAAGATTTTGCGTCTCGATCAGAATTTTCAGACTGGTTTAGCCGAGACGAAGACGTGGTGAAGCCAAAGGTGGCATTGAAACCGAATCCTCGAAATTTGGAGCTCGACGAGAAGATGGCATCTTTGGAAAGCAAAATCAAGAGGTTGGTAAAATGCGCTCCGGAAGGCTGGATGCAGATGCTTACTTGGCCCTAGGTTGCAAGAAGAAAGGAAAGCGTGGCTGGCGATACGAAAGCCCCCACCAGACCAACCGCCTCTATTTTCGCCTGACGAGACGGATCAAGTAACTTTGCCAGATTTTGATCTCTTGGACGAAGACGAGGGCAAGATAAGGGGATATCTAGCAGACGAGGCGAATTCATTCGCCGCTCTCCGATCGGGAACGGAAGCCAGATTACGCAAGATACAGACGTCATTGGAGTTTGAGGTGGACCAGCTGGCGGACAACGTGCACAAGCTAGAGCAAAGGGTGTTGGTGGCCGGCAAAGAAGCAGACCGGGTGCTCAGGATCAGCTCTGTGCGGTTACGGGAGCGCGAGCAGCGGGAGAAGACGAGCGCAGGGACCAAGGACATGCCCATCATGGAGGTGCTCAGGAGTCTGGGCAACATCCTACCCG
Source organism: Tolypocladium album (assembly GCA_024341135.1). Classification (NCBI taxonomy): domain Eukaryota; kingdom Fungi; phylum Ascomycota; class Sordariomycetes; order Hypocreales; family Ophiocordycipitaceae; genus Tolypocladium; species Tolypocladium album. The sequence goes on from JALHCF010000130.1 coordinate 951,718, forward strand.
AAGGGAACGGCTGACGAGCGGACGCGCTCCCTACGACCAGCGAAGAGGGGGGGGCGCCCACGCGGGCCTGGGCTTCTTACGAGACTGACGACGAGACGAGGCGCTTGATTTTGTGCGAACACTCTGCTACGGGCGGTCGGTGTGGCGTCCTGCTTCTAACTGTATATCCGGAGAGAGGGAATCGACGCATAGGGCTGGCGAAGGCAGAATTCCGCGGCATTGGGCCTGAGCACGCCAGGGAGTTTGTTTCTTGGGAAAGAGGAGAAGTCTAGCTGGCTCGTTGCTGATACGGCGAACCCTAGAGTCCAAGACTTGGTATTTCTATGCATGCATTGGATCATGCCGCTTCCATCCTCCCTTCTCGCATCCACCCTCTGGGTTCCATGTCATATTACAAGATGGTATTGATACACGTGTCGCCTTTCTTGCGGCACCGTCGTGCTCGGGGTGAAGAAGCACCCTGAGACTGCCTCTACCCATGATCATCTTTCTCGCCCACAGCTTGTAGTCACGTCGTTTCTCCCGACTGCGCCCTCAGCCTCACCGGGACTCGTCCAGCGTCGGCATGAAGGCCATGCCGGTGCCCTCGCCGCCGTCGACGCTCCGGTTGCGCACGTGGCCGCGCAGCAGCTCGAGGATCTCGCTGCCCTGCCAGCGCGTGGGCACGGGGCGGTAGGCGGGCTTGACGTTGCCGACGGTCTGGGCCCACTCGCCCTTGGGGGGCGTCTGGCGCACGAAGGCGTCGTCGGCGGCGGCGCGCGCGTCGGCCGGGTTCGTCGACAGCTTGCCGCTCGGGTCGTCCTCGGGCCGCTGCGTCGCCCAGTAGTAGATGTCCCAGTCGTTCTCGTCGAGCAGCAGGTCGTACTGCGTGAGCTGCGCGCCCGTCATGGTGGGCAGGTGGGCGGCGGCGAAGGTCGAGAGCAGGAGGTCCGACTCGAGGATGCCGCGCTTGCGGGACTGGTCTGTTTTGTTATCCCGTCGTTAGCACCCCATCCGTTTCACTCTCCATGCCGGCGCGAGGGCTCATGATTGCCGTGCCATCCGGGGGCGTGGGCGGGCAATGTCGGGGAATCGCAACGTACAGAGCAGGCGCGCGCGCTTGGTGTTGTCGTCCTCGCCCGTGCGGCGCAGCGGCTCGATGCGGAACTTGGCGCCCTGCAGCTCGCCGACGCCGAGCTCGCCGTCTGCCGGCGCCGACGACGACGGCGACGAGGCGCTGTAGCAGCAGCGCGGCGGGAGGCGGAGGCGTGTGCCGGCGATGGCGATGCGCCGCGCGGCAGGGCGGAAGGGCGCGGCCATGGCTGTCGCGGGCTGTGTGTCGACGGTACGGGGTTGGTGCTCGTTCACGGCGCGACGTGCCGGGGTGAAAGGGGTCGGCGGGTGGTTGGCGTTGCGTCGAGGCGGTCGGGAGTTGCAAGGTCGGAGGTTGCGGCGAGCACGGATAGCCGACTCGGGTACTGTTTGTTAGCCACTCCCGTGCCGAGGATTTATTTCACAGGTCGACGGTGGCGGGCGCGGCGGGAGGACCCGCCGGCGGCTCCGCTGAGCTGAGACACGGCTGGCCACTGACATCCAGCCGCCCGTGATTCAATAATACACCGATACAGAGTAATACTCCGTGCTCCGTAGCTAAGACGGAATTGGTTTGGATACAAGTCTCCATGGTTTTCTAATTCCTATTGTCCACGCTTATCGTCGCTGGGCTTGCGCACATGCAGGCCAGCTCCTATTAGAGTAAGGTCAGAAGTTGCTGCAGCTCTATCGGCCAAGGCACTCGTAGCTCATCTCCTATACTGAGGGAAGTATGCCAAAAGTATCATACATGGTGCAAGCTAGGATGCGAAGCTTGCCCGGTACGGCTTGAGCACATGTCCTTTCAAGAGCACGCAAGTAACTTCGCGTCCCCAAACGCTCGGCAACCGCTCGAGTTAAAATATCCCCAATGGAAATCTACGAATAGGCAGACGGTACTGCTTGCCGCTGGCGTCGGATGAGGCCACAGTTAGCATGTCGCTGCTAGTGCTGAAGACCTGGCAGTCATCGTCCCAGGGACCGCAAGTGGCTTCGCAGGAGGTCTCCTCTGACGGCACGACGCCCGAGTCGAAGTAGTCGGCGAGGATCCGCCTGGTGCAGGGACTTGGGGCGGAGCCGAGGGCGCAGTGTCCCATGGACTCTTGGACAACGACGGCAGCATTGGGGTGCTTGGCCGCCATTGCTCGCGCGGCGCTGAGGGGCGTGACGGGGTCGAGGCGGTTGGTGAGGAAGAGAAGCGGCGCGAGCGGACGGCCCGGTACTCGGGCGGCATCGGCCTCGGGGGTGGTGAAGGGCCCCCGGAAGGACCAATTGGCGCGGAAGGGCCAGCTGGAGCACGCGAAGCGGATGGTGGTCCACGTAGAGCCCAAAATGGCAGAGGTTTTGAGCTGACGGTCGACGTACTTACGCCACCACGTGGTTTCCTTGCCGGAGATGTCCTCGCCATCGCCGCACAAGACAGCTCGTGAGGGATCGGGGGCGAGTGGCCCGACGTCGGCTGATGAGCTTCCATTGATGGGACAGGCATCAACCCCAAGATGAGGCACCGTTTGCGAGGCGACAAGGATATCAGCCACGACTGTCAGGTTGCCGGCCATGGCCTCATCCAGGACGATGGCCAGGGGCTTGAAACCAACAACGGGAGAGTAGAGTATACCCGAAACGAAAGTGAGGACGTCGGTACCCGAAACGACCGCGCGAGTCTCCGACAAGGCGCCGGTGACGGCCTGGGGCGATTCGTCAAGCTGATGGATCCACGACCAGAAGCGCGTCTCGAGGTCCTCGAAGGAAAAATCGTGGGCTCGCGCGAGCTTGCAGACAGAGGGACCGGCCTTGTGGCAGCCAGAGAGGAAGTTCCGAAAGATCTCATCGCCGTCGACAGTATTTGTGAGCCAGCCCTGGGGATTCAGTTACGTTAGATGGCTGTCTCCGGAGGATATGCCGTGAGATGGTGGGGGAAAGCAACTTACAGGGCCTACGGCATAGTCATCAGCGTTTGCTACACCGTCGAGAACGATGCGTCCTACACGGCCGGGGAACATGGAGGCAAAGTAGTTCCCAAGGACTGTGCCGTACGAGAAGCCAAGGTACTGCAGCCTAGGCACGTCGGGCTTGCTGTGGCGACCATGGCGCTTCTTCAGCTCCTGGCGGACTTCGCCGTCCTTGATCTTCTCCGCAGCTTCGCGTTTGCGAAGCTCGTCAATCTTGTCGAGCATCTCGACCATGTCGCGGGCGACACTCGGAGTCCCCACGTAGGGCATTACCTCGCCCCAGCTCTCCTCGTTCTCCTTGCACTGCCGGCCCAAGTTGGCCATCAACGCAAGCCCGTAGGCCAGGGACGCTGGGCTGCGGCTCGGGTCGCCGTTGCCGCGGATCTCGAGGTCTGCGGCACTGCGGGCCAGCATGTCATTGTGGTAGCAGTCGGAGAGCGGCGTGGTGTTGGCGATGCCGCGCGGGTCGAACGAGACGATCTCGTAATGGCGACGCCCCGGCTTGTCCACGATCTGGCGCAGGTAGTGGGCGAAGCCCAGCGCGAGCTGGACGCCGGAGCCGCCGGGGCCGCCTGGGTTGAGGAAGATGGAGTCGGCGAAGCTTGGGTCGTCGTCGGCGACGACGGCGGGCAGCTTGATGATGGCGATGGCCGTGGTCCGCGGGTCCGTCTCGTTCAGCCAGTCGAGCGGCAGCAGGAGGCGGGCACACCTGAAGAAGTCGTAGCAGTCGTGGTACTCCAGGTCCGCATTGGGCTTGATGCTTTCCCAGTCGAAGTTGTGCCTGACAATCGGTGCAGCGGTTGAGACCGAGGACGCCGAGGCAACGGCGATGACTGAGCCGCCAGCCAGGAACGGGAGGAGATTCGATAGAGCCTTCATGATTGTTCGTTGCGCACGACGGATGAGCGTGCGTGAATTGAAGCACAGGTTGGAGTCGAAGCTGACGACGATCCGGAGGCAGCCATGGTTATAAGTGGCTGGGCGAATGGGTGATGCAGGATTGCAGCTCTCTTGCAGCTCAATCGGCGGTGCAACATTGTAGCGGGTCGGAATTTGCCTAATCTGGAAGTCAGGTACTCGTGTCGGAGGCAGCGTCACGGCCAACGCGGCCACCGCGGGTGCAATGACCTTTAGATGCAGTCAGCGAGTGCTGGCTTCCTTCGCCTCGCCTCGCCAGGGTGAGACACGCCGAAATGCGGGGGTTGAAGTCGCGTCCCTTCACATCATTTAGCCTCCAACGACGGGGGTAAAGTGAGAGGGGCCGCTCCCCATCTTTGAGGCATGGCGTGTCGGCTTCTAATCGCTTCAGTCAGTTGAACGAAGGAGGCTGAGATAAAGGAGGCCACGCAGCTGGTTAGGAACGGGGACTGTTGGTTGCACGCGTGGCGCCATGTACAGCGCAAAGGCATTTCCTGACATCACGTCTTCTTGTATTAGTAGTTGTCCAAGCCGCCAGTGCGTCAAGGCGCGATGCTAGACCCCCAAATGACCCGGGTCCTCCACCTTTTATTGTTGTGTCCCGCCATCCGATCGTTCATCATGATGTACAACGCCAGCATGTCCAGATGCCCTTACGCATCCACGACCAACTCAATACAGAAAGTCGCATCATACAACGCTTGCCGCCTTTTGCCCGCAGCTCTCCAATCGCATGCTCACAAGAGTCGTCCGGGTCCGCGGCGTGTCTAAATCAGGTGCTTGGAGCGGAAGTAGGCGCGCAGGTACATGATCTGCCAGCCCCACAGGCCGATGAGCAGCCACGTCGTGCCGATGCCGAACCACTTGACGCGCGTGTTGGTGCTCTCGTTGGTGTCGCGCAGCTTCTGCTCGCGGGCGCGGAGGTACTCCATGTCGCGGACGATCTCGGCCGTCAGCTCCTCGACGCGGCGCAGCTCCGCCTCGACGGGCTTGAGCTTCTCCGTCGCCTGGATGGCGCTCCAGTCCTTGGCGTCGGCGCCGATGTCGATGTCGAGCTCGACGTGCCGGAAGGCGGGGTTGGGGCGGCGGCCTGGAGTCGCCGTGTCAGCCCGTCAAGGCTCCGTGCGGGAGAAGGGGGACACGATGGAAACCTACTGCCAGTCTGGATGTTCTCGAAGCAGACGTCAAAGGCGGCGTCGGCGTGCGACGTGAAGACGGACCGCGACTCGCCGACCACGTCCCTCGGCTTGGCGTACTCGTTGCCGACGGCGTCGCGAATCTGTCACCCATTGTCAGCTCTGTCTGTGCCCGTCACTCTGCAATGGCACGCCAGCGGAACGCACGTGAATGTTGACCATCATGCCGTCGCCCTTGTAGCCGTCCACCGTCGCCGTCACCACCACCAGCGTCTCCTGCCCGACGAAGTTGCGGATGCACCTCTCCTTGCTGTGGCTCTCGGAGCCCGAGTGCGCGGCCAGCTCGAACTTGAGCGCGTCAGCCGCGCAGGCGAGCAGCAGCAGGCCGCAGAGCCACTGCAGGGGCGAGCGTTGCGGTGCCATGGCTGTCGTGGATGTTGCGTTGCGGTGCGGTGCGGAGGGAGCGTGTGTTGCTAGAAAGGAGTCGGACCGCAGGCTTTAAACGAAAGGTGTCGCGTTGGCCAGCAAGCAGCTGCTCCAGACAGCCCCATTGCTCGGCAGCACCCAGACAGGGGCCCGCCAATCAAGGGCGAGCTTAGCGCGCGCCATCCCCGGCGCAGCTGGCCAGCGGTCACGTGCGCCGCAGCCTCGCCGACTTTCTTAGCAGCTGGTCGTCGCGACGAGGCTCCAGCGTCGCACCTCACGCATCCAACCGCACCCTTCTCGCATCTCCACGACCACATCGCGTCCTCGCAACGCAGATTCTTGCCGGCGAATAGCGAAACCCTGCCGCCAAGATGCCCAAGTGTACGTTCCCCAGGCCCCCGTGTCACTGACTCATTCTCAATCCGCTAACCCGTGTCCAATAGTCTTCTGTAAGCTTCCTCGCGACGAACTTCCCTCTGCCACTCGCCAGCCTCGAGCGGCCTCCTAACCGTCGTGTTCGCAGGCGACTATTGCGATGTCTACCTCACGCACGACTCACTCAGCGTGCGCAAGGCTCACAACAGCGGAAGAAACCATCTGCGCAATGTGGTAGACTACTATCAGCGTGAGCTCGCTCTTCCGTCTCGTCGCCTACACTGTTCGCTGACCAGCTCCAGAAATCGGCCACGAAAAGGCCCAGTCGGTCATTGATTCCATCACCTCATCCTATGCCGCCGAGGGTCAGGCCCACGCGAACCCAATGCTCCCTCAAAACCAGCCCGGTGCTCGTGGCTTTGGCGGCCCACCGCCCCCGTTCCCAGGCTTCCCTGGTGGCACGTCTCCCTCTCTCAGCCCCAGCGGCCCAAGAGCGACGAACCCTGAGCTAACTGAACATAATTCAGGCGCCGGCCCTCCTCCTTTCCCAGGCATGCCTGGTGCTCCCCCGGGCCAGTTCCCTCCTGGTCTTGCTCGTACGTTCTGCCAGAACTTTCCCTCTCCCATGAACCGCCAGCTAAGCAGACTGCAGCTCCTGGCGCCGCTGGCCGTGGCATGCCTCCCATGCCACCTTTCCCTGGCGCTCCTGGCCCTAACGGCATGCCACCCATCCCACCTCCAGGTGGCCTTCCCTTCTCGCCTCCTCCGGGAGGCTTCCCGCCGTTCCCCGTCCCTGGAGGCGCTGGTGCTCCCGGAGCCCCTGGCGCTCCTCCACCGTTCCCTGGAATGCCCGGCATGCCCCCGCCTGGACAGAACTTCCCCCCCGGAGCCGGCCCGCCTCCCCCATTCCAGCAAGGCCCCGGCCAGGACAGACGCTAGGTCTCTGCGACTCACCACGATGCGAACGGCGTCTCAAACTCTTTTGTTTTTAACGGCAGCATTTGGGGGCGAAGGAGGCGTTCAGGTCGGAAAACACTTTGACAGTAGGATTACACGAAATATTAGGATTCAAGAGAACTAGTTCATCAAGATTGCTGGGCATTCGCCGAGTGCGTTCAATCGCACAAGGCAGCATAAGCATTTGCATGCATGGCCTCTCTCGTCTTCTCTCCCTGAAAGTGAACAGGCAATGGCGGTGCTTAAGCTCAATTTGAGCTCGAACCTCGCGAGCAACCGCGCCTATGGTACACAAAGCACACGCAGCCTGGCCACTCTCACCCAACTTAGTGCAATCGTGTGAAGGCCGCGTCCCAGTAAAGAAGGGCACGGCAAATCAGATCTGCCATAGCCCATGTCCTCTTCGAAATGCAAAAACGCCCAGGTGCCAAAAAGGCCCACGTTCAGGATTCCAGTTCGCGTAAATAGCCGTCGTGGAGTAAGCGTAATCGTTAATCTTCATCTCATCGTCGCAGTCGTGAAAATCATGTCGTATTCGTTTTCGTGTCCCATTTTCCGTTTCATTTTTAATTTGCGAAATTCGAAATCATTTAGAGGACCCATTCCTGTCGTACCAGCCGGTATGAGGCGAACGTCTTGGTGAGAGTTAGATGAGTGCGTTGCTTGGACGTTCCCGATTCTTTGCACTCATTGGCATTATCACTTCCTGAACTCCATCACGGACCGCCCTTGGGCCACTTATCATCTGGCGAAGCTCCCGACTTCGCTTCTCTCGGCGTCGTTCGCTCAGCCTTCGTGGCAAATCTTGTATGCCTTCCAGTCGGCTACTTACCGACGAACGCCGCATCTTCTCCTTGCTCGATCGCTGCCGCAGACTATGGCTGCGCCAGAACCTGTGTCGTATACCCTCATTAGATGGCCTTCGCCGCATGCCTTGGTGTTTTTCGAACGATTCAGCGCTGGCTCGCCGGCGCATCACCCTCAGATTGCCGCTGGAAGTCCGTCTGATGGTTCGCCTCTCCGGCCCATGCGTGTCATCGACGGAGTAGTACTCGTCGCGGATCGGCATGATGGCAAAGGTCCGCTTCATCCTCGCACTCAGGCTCCTCTTGGGCGAGCGTGGTCGATTATCCACACGCGGGTACTTAAAAATCTCGTCGTCGATCTCATATTCGCTGTGGCAGCAGCTGCCATCACACTCGAATCCGTCGTTGTCAGACCACTGCGGGCGCCAAAAAGGGTGGAGTTTGTCTCGCTCTGCTGGCGATTCCTCTTGATGATGCGATGAGTCCTCGTCTTGATAAGATCTCTTTCCAGAAGCCGCCGCAGACATATAGCGCGCATTTCGTGACAGCGAAAAGGTCCTAGTCAGGAAACCAGGCGCTTTCGATGCCGACGGTGGGTAGCTGATAGAATGGCGTCGCCGACTGAGTGCCCTTCTGACAATCGAATGATAGCGTCTTGGCTTCTCTCCGGTCGCGTCGTCATAGTCGCCCAGCTCTAAGAGCTTTTCGTCGGCCGGGGTCAGGCCAGAAGGGGTGGCCGGTATAAAGTTGATCGCCGGCGGGTGTGTCGGTGGCTGCGGAGGTGGTCGAGGATTTCGGAGGGGTGAATCGACTTCGACTGAAGACCCAGGTCGCTGAGGCGGCGTCACAGGTCCCCCATCGGGACTCATTGTGGTGATCATCGGGGGGCCCAACGGCTCTTTGATATCTGCTTCCTTGCTAGACGTGTCGGATGACTCGGAGGGCTTCGCCGAATGATTGACCACAAGAACGGACGAGTTCTGATGGGGGTACAAGTGGATGGCAAGAGCTTCAGAAAGCTCTGGTGCCGTACCAGTGGTCTCGAAAGAGGCAATGGAAAAAGGCGTGTTCCTAGATGAAAATCTTTTTGACGAGGCAGCATCATCATGCCGGCCTAGGCTGAAAACATCGTGGGCGTCTTCTCTTTCAAGGCGGCTAGAAATGGAAGCAGCAGAGGATTGGGGGCCTATTTCGGGCATGATGCCACGTTCAAGCTCAGGACCGCGTGTCACCGTCGGTTCCGCAGGCGGAGCAGGGGCGTGCTGCAAATTATCCAAGGCGCGCAGGCTCTGTGCAGTCAAAGATCCAGCTCGTGAAGCGTTACGGCTGGTGGGAGCCGAGAGGGATGATGTTCGAGCTGGAACAGTTGGTGGATTGTCGATCGTCCTTTGCTCCGAGGGCTCTGATCTCGACGGTGTTCGGCTTCGGCCCCGGGGCGCCCAGCGTTCAAACACTGGCCCACCCTCTTTGCTGGGAGGCACTTCTATTGGGCCAGAGTCAAGGCTCGAGGCCCTCTTTGACCGCCGGCTGGATGTCGAGCGGAGTGAAGGTTCCTTGCTTGATCTAGCTTTGCTCGAAGATCTTCGGTCCGGGACGACGACAACAGGGATGCCGCCATTCTTCCAGACCTCACGTCTTGCACGCCCGCTGGCAATAGAGTTTGTGCCAAAGGTTGAAGAGTAGCTTTCGTGTCGGCGTCTGTCGTCTGGTCGCTGTTTGGCGGCGGGGTGCCTGTTGGGCTGGTCCATGATAGCTTCCTTCTCGGTTGAACCTGGCAGACTGAAGCTGGGCTCTCGCAGTGTTCTTTGCTTCCGTACGTGCCGGAGAGTTCTCTGCCTTTGAGGAGGCGCACCTACAAGAATGGCCTCGACAACTGCAGACGGGTGGGAGTTATTAGAATGCCCCGACAACCTTCGAGTGTCCGTAGGGACTGCGGGCTCCGACTTCGAGGGGCCAGGAGGCCCACGGCTTCGATCAGAGGTGCGTCTGGGTGACGAACTCAACGCAGCTGCCTCACGGAGAGACACTTCGCGCACAGCCTTGGTGGCATTCGTGGGCCTGACAATGTTGTCTTCGAAGATTCGATCATGTCGGATCTCTTGGGAGCCTTCCAAGTTGCCGCCACCTGCGCGGTTCTTCTTCATGCCAACCACTCTATTCGAGTAATCATCCGACTCTTGCTCAGCGTCCCTTGGCGAGTCCCAATCTCCGTCGAACTTGCCGAACTCCCCTCGAGTGCGTGGGGTGTAAGTATCTGTCGGCGCAACCTTTAGGCTCCCCAGAGCCAGATCGAGATCTTGAGGTTGGACGGCTCGAGCCCTCTTCGAGTCAGGAACCTGAAGCACCGTCGTCCGAGAGGTCGTGGCCGAGTCCATAGTCGGCCGCGGAGTGGACCTGCTGCCTTCGTCCTCAGACGTCGAGGGTTCTTCTCTCGCAGTTTTGAAGGACTCGGTGCGGGAATCGGCCACCGTGGTTCTCGAGGCGCCGCGATCCGGGGCACACGGTCGCAGAGCCTTGGCCCGACTTGAAGGCCCTGGAGGTGTCACATCCGGAGTTGGAGGGCTTCGCTGATCAGGAGGCGTAGCGATCGGCCGCCGGCTTGCGTGTCGGGGGGTCTGGAAGCCGCTGTCGGCAGTTGTCGGGCTCGAAGGGAGTGCAGACTGGGTGCTTGAAGAATTTCCAGGGTGCCCTGGTGGAGTTGGTGGTAGGTCTGGGCCTGCGCCTATCCTCCTCGACTCATGCTTGAGAGCCCGAGGGCTCGAGGGTTGGGAGCCAGAGAGGTTTTGACAAGGCGAGGTGTCTATGATGAGATCCAGTTTGGTTGGGACGGAGACGGACCGAGAATAGTCGAGGCCTCGATCGCTTTGGGGCCGGGGCAGGACCTTGTGCCTCTTGAATTGGCGTTGCTGCGATGCCAAGCCCCCCTTGAGCGGGCCAAGAGTATATTCAGGTGGAGATGCCGACATCATACTCGTAGGCGCGACAACGACGGCAGTGGTCGCAAGCATGCTCAAGGAGGACGAGAGGCTGAGCGTGAGCGTGAAGTCGAGCGTGTCGTGGTTTATTTGGTGGCGGCGCGCTTGAAACAGGGGATCCTGTGCATGCTGGACAAGGACTCGACGGGGTCGGCGGCTCCATTCAACTGAGCCACGACGAGATGCAGCGCATTCGTTGTCGATGAAGGGCAGGAGATGCTGCAGACGACGCGGCGCTCGAGTGCGACAGAATTAAATGGGCATTCGAGACATCCAGGCAAGCAGTTTGCTGTGGACCGTGGTTGCACCGTCGGGATGATTGGCGATGCAGAGGGCACCAGTGAGACGGAACGTGGGAAAGAGCCGCGAGGGCGACACGTCTGAGATGCTGCACGGGCGCCAGAGGGCCGCAAAAGCAGGTAGCACGCGCTGGCTTAGACGGACGGCAGCCAGTGAGGCGGCGATTTGGGGCTCGCGCGGTTGTTCGTCGTCGGGACTGTCGCTGGTGTAGGGTTCACGGGTCTGCTGAGGAGGTGATGGCCCCAAGAAAGGCGGCTGGGAGGATGGAAGCGGCGAAGAAGCAAGGCCGGCCGGGGGGAGGTGCAGGCAGGGTTGGTTCGTTCTCACCCGGTCCCGCCTGGCGTGGTGACGGGGAGACTGACGCAACCATCAGCAAGGAAGGAGGACCTTTGGGAGGGGGAGCCTAGGGAGGGCAGGACCTACATAAGGTACGCAGTGCGCGTAGCGAAGGAACGCAAGGCCAGGTCCGCAGGGGAGACACGATGCGAGCAGGGAGGGGCTTCAGGGAGGCCTAGCGATGGAAGGAATCTAGCGCGGCAAGGACACTAGGGAAGGGAGCGGCGGAGCGGGCCTAAGCCGTGCCGCTCGCAACACCAACGTTAGCGAGAGCCACCAGCCAGAAGGTTTGCGCCAGCGCTCTAAGATTATCGAATTTAGAAGGGAAAAGTTGAGTCAGCAGCCTCTTGAGCGTCTCCCGGGGACACAAAGGACCAGGGCTAAGCGTGGTGAATGGCAAATACCACCGCGACAAAGGGAAGCCATCTCGTGCTCTGCAGGTGATGTTCAGTGGCAGTGTGCGCCGTTGTGGGCCAGGCCAAGCGTGGTTCTCACAACGGACACGGAGCACGTCCCCGCCTAATGGCATGAATACCCGGGCCTATGAGTAAGATACGAGGACGGAGTACGAGGGTTTTAGATTCGCGCCTGCGAATCCGTGCTTCCGATAGGCCGTCGTCTTTGCGGCGTCTCTTTCCACATCATCATGTAACTTCCTCGGCGGCATCGCATTCAAGTCGCAGCGAACACCATGCAGAGGCAATGGCAACGTCTCGTAGCGCCGCAAAGATACGCATGCATGTGCCAACTCCTACACCACAAACGAGCAAGTCAAAAGGCCGATGCGACTGATAAAGCCAGAGAGCTCAAGGGCTCTGCAGCTGTAGCGCGGCTAGGGCACGTTACCACCTACGGCGGCATGCGTCTTGGCCCCTCCAGCACATCCTCTGGCCCCATCCCCTCCTTCTGAAATGCATGTCGCTGCAGGACATGCAGGCCAGTCACGTTGCTAGGAGGGCACGAGGCCAGCCTGGCCCCCCTCCCTTCAACATGGTTCTCGTCGAGGAGTGTCAGATGCCGAGTGCCGATTTGCCCGTGCTTGGCAAAGGCGGACATGGACGCTGCTTCGAACTGGACGTTGTTGGAGCGCTTGCGCTCGGGAGAAGCCGCCGTCCAAGCACTCTCTAGGATTTCCAGGTTGCATCAATCCTGCCATCATGCTTCGTGATTGGGCTGGGGGCCGTCGCTTCTCCTCGCATTGACGATACTTTCATCCAGCCAAGCTCTTTGCCTGTTCATTGTCCACCTTTCGCGGATATTTGTTAAGCCTCGGATCTCTAGCTTGATGGACCATGAAGGGCCACGGTGGCTGGGTTAGGTCTGTCATCTGTGCCGTAGTCGGCCACTGTGGCCGGTAGCAACGGAACATAAGGTAACCTGGAATGCGCAGTGATTATAATCGCACTACCCAAGCTTCTGGTGATGATCTGGGTCCCTGACCTTACAAAGGTGCCGATTGTTGTCTATAGTCAATGGCGCCAACAGCAGCCAAGAAAATCACTCATCTGGGAGCTAGTTTACGAGTGTGAAAAGTATCTAGTCTTCTCGTTCTTCAAGTGATAGCGGCTTTACAACGGTATTATCTAGACTGTTCGGTCTCTCTCCACCTCCATGGTTTTCGATAACAGTCGGGAATCCTCGTGCTTTTGGGCAGTGCAATCTCATAGCAAGTATACGTTACATGTGCTGTGGTCCCTTTGGAGCATTCAGCATGACGGATGCGGTTACGAAATGGACTGTGATGATCTGTGCAAATACGATGAATCCAAGTTTCACCTATATCCCTGAATGGATGGTGTGTCTAACTTCGGGGGGGGGGGGGAATGCAACAATTCCTTTTCTGGCTCGGTAT